>CM060353.1:45810184-47010184 GCA_030545235.1 Helianthus tuberosus
CCAGTTGTATTTGTAATAGATATAGATGCATATATAAAATAGAGTAAAGGTCGCAATGACGACGATTTTGGATCAATATGCTTGTGGTGTGATTGTTTGTATTGGATATTGTCCTGTGATATTAATACGTGGTAAATGTTTAAAATTCAGATGGACAACGAAGTGAATCAAGAAAACCAGAATAACGATAATAATGGAAACCAAGTAGATAACAGTGCCATCCAACATATAGTGGCACAAGGGATTATAGACGTGATGCCATATATTATCAAAACGGTTAAGGAAGCGGATAATAATAAAAGTAATAATGGCAGTAAACGACCACCTACTTGTTACACCCTAAATCATATTTGACAAAAAGTCGCAGCGGAAACACCAACCATAAAATTTCTTGCGTTATAAAAACCTCAACTGATTTAAACTTTTAACTTTAACTTAATTCTTAATCAAAAACCTGACATCCTCTTACTTGTTAACTAAAGACATAGCTTACATTAACTACATTTTACATTCAACATCCCCGTACAATCTCTCTAGTGACTCGATCTTCGATCTCTATTCCTTGTGCTAATCGCTCATCATCCATACAACCTGCATTCACCACATACATTCATAACATTAGTACATATTTAAGAAACAAAGTTCATTCGCGTACTCTTCACACTTCGTCATCTTTCAAGCTTTAAGCATTTCATCTGCATATCCATTTCATGATAAGGCTTCAATAATGTACCTGCATTACTTTTCATTCTCGAGGTATACCATTAATAACATTAAGACTCAACGTGTCTAAATCATGCTTACATACGTACGTACATTAAGCTCACATCTTTACATTCATGCATACTCTCATACATATCTTTATACGTACATACATACACTTCCATATTCGTACATACCCTTCCTATGTCATCACATACATGCATACTCTCTTACATCATCACATACATGCATACACTCGTATATACGCTTATACATACATACATACACCTCTACGTACAAACATACCTTTCCTACAACTTTACATACGAGCATACACTCCTACATGCCTTCTTACGTACTTACCTACGCAACTACATACGTACATACCTTTTCCTACATCATCACATGCATGCATACACTCGTATATACGCTTATACATACATACGTACACATCCACGTACAAACATACCTTTCCTACAACTTTACATACATGCATACACTCATACATACCATTATACATTCGTGCATACACATCCACATACATACCTACATTACTATACATTCCCATACATGCATACTGACACTCGTATCTTCACATATACATAAGACATGGTTAGGGAGCCTTTCGGGAGCTTTACATGCTACCGGATCGAAAACCGGAGCACCAGAACACGTTACGGGTCAACCGGAAACACCAGACGCGAAAAATAAAAGCTTACAAACAAGTGCCCGTCGGCGACGGGCTCCAAGCCGTCGGCGACGGGTTGTAGATATGCCCGTCGGGCCATTTAACCCGTCGGCAGTGTGTTAACCCGTCAGCAAAAAAAGTGGTTTTCCCTTGCCCGTCGGCGACGGCCTCCTTGCCCGTCGGCGACGGCCTCTCTAAAATGCATTTTTCTGCAGATACGTTTCGTCGTCCGTACGCACTAAAACGCGCGTAACTTTTGAACCGTTTACCCGTTTAACCTCCCGTTTCTTCCTACATGCTTGTAAATTCACATTCTATCATATGAACTTGAAATCCCACATCCGGATTAATGAAATTCTTATCTTGCGCCCTATCGACTTATCCTCACATTCTAATTATTTGACCCATTATGGGTATTTGCGCAATACTTGGTTTATGGCATACCAAGACCATACTCTTCGCTTCCATACTTATTCAAGACATTATACTCATCAAATACTTGTTCCTAAACTGCTTGTTAAGATCGTTTGCCCCAAAATACCCATCAAGGGCATTTTGGTCAACCTTACATTCATCGTTTACGACGAAAGACTTTAACACATTTTTGACTTCAAACATCATGTTTAATTCATTACAACACTTTATTACTTACTTGAACTTAGAAGTGATTACGGAAATCACTTACCTTATGCGTCCGTGCTCGCATCCGATCCTTTGCCTCTTCTTGACCCGTTTACATCTCATGCTTGAGTCCGTCTCGACGTGATTCCTATACTTTCATTTCATCGAAATCACGCTCTTATTAACATACTCATTTGTACATGTAACAATCATATCACTCGCATATTTCATACTTAACTTTCATGAGTTATTTCTAACCAACATAACACATATAATCAACTTCATATCCTTTCAACTCATGTAGTTCATCATGTAATCACCGTTAACGCATATTAACATAACATGTACCAAGCGACTTCCTACCATCTCACCTTTACAACAACGAGTCAAGCCGTACTTCATATGCATAGTTGACTTTCAGAAAGTCAACAGTTCATTAATTTTACTTTCAACTTATCATCATATACTCGTAACATCATAATCGACTATACGGACGATCCCATATACATTTTATCATACACTTGGTGTGCGTACCACCTTTTAAGCATAACGTACAACTAATTCATACATAAATCTTCTAAACTCATACATAACCCATCAAAACCTACTACTAACCATCGTAGATCATTCCCAAATAAACATCAAACATATCATCATCATATTTCTCCTAACTCATCTAACAAGAATTCATCATACACACATAATACATCAATCTTTCAACAAGACTTAGACATAGGTGGTGATTTTAGTCATCATCTTCACCATAACTAACGGGTTTCACTTCTAAACATCAAATTAACACAAACCATACGAAACCCATGTTCCATACGAGGTTTCTAACCCTCGTACATGATCAATTTCATATTAACTCACGGATTAGAACATAACCCACTTCACCCATGATCACCAATCTTAGATTTAAGACATACCTTACGATCCCCTCGTGATGGTGATCATTAATCCATGCTCGGTTATGGATTTAAGCATCATTTAGCCTTTCAATTTGGATGATCTTTCATGATTAGGGTTTGAGACTCCATGGGAGTCCCCTGATCTTTCTCGAACACACGTATGTGTGTGTTTGTGTGTGATAAGTTATTTAATAACTTAACTTTCATCTTTCCCACTTTAGCCCCTCGGGTTTGTAAATAAAACATAACTGACACTACCTTTCATCACTTAATACTTTTGACCATACCCTTAACTAGGTTAAATAGCCTAGTTATTTATTTCATGACGTGTCATAAAGGAACACCCGACAAATATTAACATTCGGATTTTTGGGGCGTTACACTACTGAACCAGAACACAACGTAAACAATGGACCAATACTTCAAGTGCCCATTCCCAAAAGAAGAAGAACCATGTCTTATGGTTGTTCTTATAAAGAATTATGGTCCTGTAAACCAATAGAATTCTCGGGCAATGAAGGAGCCATTGCAGCTCTACGCTGGATAGAAAAGACTAAGGCAGTCTTGAAAATAAGCAAGTGTGCAGAAGAGGATAAGATAATGTTTGCCTCCAATCTGTTTAAGAACTCAGCTTTAGAATGGTGGAACACTATCCTCCAGTCTAGGGGAAGTGACAGGGTCTACAATATGGAATGGAATGAATTTAAGAACATGGTGGAAAGGAAATTTTGTCCTCTTAATGAAAAGGAACATATAGCAAATAAGTTCTTAAACCTTAGAATGACTGGAGTAGATAGTAAAGGTTACACTACTACATTATTTGAATATGCTAGAATAGTGCCAACCCTAGCATCACCAGAACCAGTATTGATCTCCCGTTACATCTGGGGATTAATCAGTGAAATTAGACATGTAGTCAAGGCAGCTAGACCACACACCATAGAAGAAACTGTAGAACTAGCTAATACCTTGACAGATGAACTGGTACGTACGCAAGAAGAAAACCAGAGAAAGAACCTAGCTCAAAGGCTTACCCAAGAATTTCGTTATGGAAATTCCAACCGTGGGAAAAACGTAGGTTCTACCTGCACTCCTTACTGTAAGGCCTGAAAGAAAAAGCATTCAGGAAGATGCTCCACTTACTGCAATTTCTGCAAGATACCAGGACACAAGGAAGAAGATTGTAGAAAGAAACCTAGTAATGGAGTGTGCTTCAACTGTGGAGAAAAAGGTCATTTCAAACCGAATTGTCCGAAACTAGCTCCAGCCATGAATAACAAGACTACTAAAAATGCTAGAGCATTTGTTCTGATTGCAGAAGAAGCAAAGATGATCCCGGACGTGATCGACGGTACGTTTTTAGTTAATGATGTTTTTTTTGCCAAAGTATTATTTGACTCTGGTGCGAACCAAAGTTTTATTAATACTTCATTTTGCAAACTTTTCAATCAACCATTAACTAAACTCCCACAAGAATGTCTAATAGAAACAGCAAACGGGGAATCCATTAAGATTTCCGAAATCTTACAGGGAGCAAGAATAGAATTTTTAAATCAAAAGTTTATTGCAAACCTTTATCCAATGAATCTGGTAGTATTTGATGTTGTATTAGGAATGGATTGGTTAAGAGCCAATAAAGCCAGTATTCAATGTGATCAAAAGTCAATACAAGTAAATTCACCAAATGGTGAAAAGATCACAATTAAAGGAGATAAGTCGTCTAGATCCACAAAATTCATCTCTGCAATGAAAACAACTAGTTATGTAAGAAAAGGATCATTAGTGTATTTGATTTCCATATTCATTAACACTAAAGGAAAAGAACTGAAAGATATTCCAGTAGTATCTCAGTTTCCTGATGTGTTTCAAGAAGAATTACCAGGACTACCGCCAGAAAGGGAAGTTGAATTCAGAATTCATCTACTACCAGGGACAACACCAATTGCCAAGGCACCCTACCGTTTGGCACCAGCAGAAATACAAGAATTAAAGAAACAACCGGACGAACTTTTGGAAAAAGGATTCATAAAACCAAGTTCATCGCCATGGGGAGCACCGATCTTATTTGTCAAGAAGAAAGACGGGTCAATGCGTATGTGCATTGATTACCGTGAATTGAATAAAGTCACAATTAAAAATCGGTACCCATTACCGAAAATCAATGATCTGTTTGATCAATTGCAAGGTGCTCGATTTTTCTCTAAGATCGATTTACGATCAGGATATCATCAATTAAAGGTACAGGAAGAGGACATTCCTAAGACTGCTTTTAGAACAAGGTATGGCCATTATGAATTTACGGTCATGCCATTTGGTTTAACCATTGCCCTAGCTGCATTTATGGACATGATGAACCAAATATGTAAGCCATATTTGGATAAATTCATATTTGTCTTTATAGATGATATTCTCATTTACTCTAAGAGTAAAGAGGAACATGTAAAGCACCTGCATGCACTCCTAAGCTTATTAAGAAAAGAAAAGCTTTATGCCAAGTTTTCAAAATGTGAATTTTTGGTTAGAAAAAGTGCAATTTCTTGGACATCTAGCTAATCATGAAGGAATTCAAGTGGATCCGACAAAGATTGAGGCAATTACCAAATGGAAAACCCCTGAATCACCAACCGAGGTTAGAAGTTTTCTAGGATTGGCCGGTTACTATAGAAGATTTATCCGAGATTTTTCTAGAATAGCCATCCCTTTAACAAAGTTAACCTGTAAATCTGTTAAGTTTGAATGGTGACCAAAACAAGAAGAAGCCTTTAGAATTCTTAAGCAAAGATTAACCAACGTACCCATACTAGCGTTACCAGAAGGAACTGAAGAATTTGTAGTCTATTGTGACGCTTCTAAGTTAGGTTATCGATGTGTGTTAATGCACCGTCAAAAAGTTATAGCATACGCTTCTAGACAACTTAAGAGTCATGAAGAGAATTATACAACGCATGATTTAGAATTAGGAGCCATAATTTTTGCCCTTAAGATTTGGAGACATTACCTTTACGATAGTAAGTTTACCATTTTTACCGATCATAAAAGTTTAAGATATGTTTTTGGGAAAAAGGAATTAAACATGAGACAAAGACGATGGATGGAAATTCTTAGTGATTACGATTGTAATATCTAGTATCATGCAGGAAAGGCAAATGTAGTGGCCGATGCTTTAAGTCGGAAATATCACGAAAAGCCAAAAAGAGTATGTTCTCTTAAATTAAATCTACAAGTAGATTTAAATGACCAGATTAGGAAAGCACAAGAATCAGTAATCAAGGATGATACTGAGGAATTGAAAGGAATGATTAAGGAATTAGAACAAGGAACAAATGGAATTTGGAGATTCCAAAAGATAAGAATGTGGATACCCAAACTAGGAAACCTACGCCACCGTATATTAGAAGAAGCCCATAAGTCTAAGTATGCGATGCATCCTGGAAGTGATAAGATGTATCAAGACTTAAGAAAGAATTTTTGGTGGATAGGAATGAAAAAGGATATCGCAGCTTATGTTGCCAAGTGTTTAACCTATTCACAAGTTAAAGCTGAACATAAAAAACCCTCAGGTTTATTGCAGCATTTAGAAATACCGGTTTGGAAATGTGAATTGATAACAATGGATTTTGTTACCAAATTACCCAAAACAAGAAAAGGTAATGATACAATCTGGGTGATTGTAGACAGGCTAACTAAGTCAACTCATTTCCTACCAATGAAGGAAACTCTTAGTATGGAACAACTAGCCAAGTTGTATGTAAATGAAATAGTTTCATTACATGGAATTCCTTTATCAATTATTTCTGATAGAGATAGCCGTTTTACCTCTCATTTTTGGACAAGTTTCCAAAAAGCAATGGGCACCAAGTTGAATCTAAGCACCGCTTATCATCCTCAAACGGACGGACAAAGCGAAAGGACAATTCAGACGATGGAGGATATGCTTAGAGCTTGTGTAATTGATTTCAGAGGTAATTGGGATGCTCATCTACCATTAATAGAATTTTCCTACAACAACAGCTATCACACCAGTATCAATGCTGCACCATTCGAAGCACTTTATGGACGAAAGTACCGACCTCCAGTCTGTTGGGCAGAAATTGGAGACAAACAACTATCTGGACCCGAGATAGTACAAGAAACAACAGAGAAAATCATCCAAGTCAAGGAAAGACTAAAAGCAGCACGTGATAGACAAAAGAGTTATGCTGACAACAGGCGAAAACCGTTGGAATTTCAGGTAGGAGATAAGGTCTTATTAAAAGTTTCTCCTTGGAAGGGAGTGGTAAGGTTCATCAAAAGAGGAAAGCTAAGCCCCAGGTATGTTGGACCTTTTGAGATTATCAGGAGGACAGGACCAGTGGCTTATCAGCTACAACTGCCAGAAGAAATGGCAGGAATACATGATGTATTTCATATATGTAATCTCAAAAAGTGCTTAGCCGATGAATCATTGGTAATACCTCTTAAGGATATAGAGGTAAATGAGAAACTAAAATTTGTAGAAAGGCCTCTACAGATTGATGACAGAAAGATCAAGAATCTCAAACACAAGAGATTGGTTCTATTCAAAGTAAAATGGGATTCCAATAGAGGACCAGAATATACATGGGAGCTTGAATCAAAGATGCAGAGGAAATATCCACACATGTTCCAGTAAACCTCGAGGACGAGTTCTAAAACAAGGTGGGGAGGATATAACAACCCTCCTAAAATATTCCGACACCCCTAAAATATTTATAACATCCCAATACGTCCTAAAATGCACCCCGTATATGTAAAATGGCCCTAAATATCTTTATTTTTATAAAAATTAAATAAAATCAAGTTTTAAGGGGCGCTCGCGGGCCGCGAAGACCTTTATGGTCTTCTACGCGGGGCGCGACAACTCGAAATCAGGGCGACACCCTGAGCTGCCACGTGGCAGCCTCGTGTCAAACCTAGTTCGACGAATCAGCAAAGCTAAAGCCTACACCCCTAGCTCGCGGGCCGCGAAGGCTTAGCCTTCATCTTACGCGGGCCGCGAGAGACAGGTCGAACATAACTATAAATAGGAGGCTTTGGCTTTCAGTTTTCGACCCTCATTCACACAATTCTCTCTCTAATTTCTAAATAGTAGACACTATACTCGAGCATTATACCCCCCTAATTAATGAAGCTCTGTCTCGTTTTAAGTATTTAAACCCCCGGTTACGTATTAGATACGCTGCCCGATTGATCTAGCACTCTGTAACGGCTGTTGAGGCTCTGCCCGACGTAGTCGTTGGAGTTCTGTCTCGGGGAGGGTATAACTAATGTAAATTGGGTTATTATACTAACGCGTGTACATTATTTAAAATTTATATATTATAGCTAGGAATCCACAGGAAATTACCTAAAGTAGTAATGTGAGTAATCTCCTTTTTGCAAACTGATTTTACAAAACCTCAATTGTTTTAAATTATATTTAATAGTGATTGAGTATTTGTATTCTACAATTATCGTCGGTATGTTGGGGTTCTATATACAAAATTTGTTACTACACTGTGAGTAGTAACATGACCACAAGTCGGGTTGACAGTACTATGGGTGGTAATTAAAGTAGGGGGGTAGTTGCACGGACCTCCCATCCGCCGGAGTATTGCAACTCCGCAAGCTAGCTTAGCCCCATAGCTGCCTGGCGGTGATTACCCACGGTGAAGAGCCCCAACACCCCATAAGGGCATTGCCGGGAATCGAACCGGTGACCTCAAGTAGAGGCCTAGGTGGTAATTAAAGTAGAAAAATAAACAAATGTAATTGCGAGATCGCCCTCAATACTGTAAATGGTTTACCTGTCTTGATTAAATTGGGATTCACTCATCAGTATTTCCCACTGACAAAATGTTTTTAAACGCGTTTCAGGTAACAAAATGTGAAATCCAAATAGAAGCCAGTTGGACAGCACTGAAGGCTTGGAAAGTGGCTATAAAAGTTACCTAAATAAAGAAGATGTTTTTAGTTAAATAAAATAGGGTTTATTCCTATAAAATGTTTGTAATGGAAACTTGGGAATTTCCCATGCGTTTAATATTATAAAAATGTGGTATTTTATTCTGATAAAATATTTCATAACTACGCTCCTGATGTAAATTCCGCTGCCAAATTGATAAACACCGATACCACCATCTCTGAGTAGGCAGCGGCCGCCCGCCTCCCAAGGCAAGGGTCGGGGGTTGCGACAGTAGCGGCGGGTGGTGACGGCAGTGGGTGGCGGTGGTGGTGGGCATTATTGGTAATGAATGTGAGAGGGGGAATGGAATGGAAAAAAACAAAGAGGGTGGATGAAATGAATTTGAGGGAATGGAATGCCTTATATAATGTGTGATTCCCTTAGCTTGACCAACCAAACACATTCTTTTTCATTCCCTCGTAATGGTCCCTTCCATTCCACCTCTCATTCCTGCATACAAAACACTACCTTAGCTTGTCCCGAGGTTCCTACGCAGGATCCTCTCGTGCACGCGCAACTGCGATAACTCATAAAATACAAATAGTACAAAAGTACAGTGACGTGTAACCAATCAGGATGCGTTGTTCACTTCTCCGTGATCTCCACTAACTGCTGATGACAGACGTGACAACAAGTATATTTGGTAGGCAACGTGTAACCAATCACGATGCACCAACATACCTCCACCTCTGCAGACACTACTTGTCGTGTCAGAGGGACCAAATGGATATTCCTTGATGGCAATGTCCAGCTAATGAGGCTGTGAACCCATCCTCTTCTCCAAACCCTTCGACAATAAATAACAACCTCTACCAAAGGTTTATGTAACGCTTCGCATAGTTGTACTTTCCTTATTTAGGAAGTATTGTTGTAATTCTATTTTTGGAAACTTGTACTTGTGTTGTATTCTATTTCGTTTCAACTTTGTAATCCGAGACTATTGATCATAATGAAATTCCATCATTTTATTCACATCTATGTTATACATATTAGACTTGTTGGCATGTTTGTACTCGAAATCAATGTTTCAAACACCATTATACAGGTTTCATATTTGTACAATACACATTTATGCTCGTTACACGTAAAACCGGCTAAAACACGCAAATTAATCAAACTTGGACCTTCAAGAGGAAGGGAAATGACCCTTCACACGAAAGGACCCCCTTTCGTGCGAAGGGGCCTGTCGTTCCAAACTCCCCTTTCGCCCGAAAGCTCCCTTTCGTGCCAATACACTCCTCACCTATAAATAAGCACGCTACTTCACTCATTTCCTCCTTCCAGTCGCCCAACTCACTCTCAAATGCTCAGAAGTTCTCTCTTGCGATCAGAGGTTTTCAGTAATGATTTTCTTTCATCTCTTTCATTTCTTTAACCTTTTTCTTGCATTTTAGTCGATTTCTTTAACTTTTGCAAAACCCTTGTTTGAAAATATCTCATGGATGATTTTCACGAGTTTGCTTGGGCAAACTGATGTTGAAACCTCACCACATATGAGATTCAAACATTACAAACTTTGATGTTTTACAACTTGTTCATACATTTCATTTTAATTTCTGTACAAGCTTGGTGGAATCTGGTACCCATCAGACTCTCAACTCAGTTTGTAGTTAAGGGTTTGCATTAGGGTTAATTTTCACCAAGAAATGATCTGTTTCGGATAGATTAAACAAACGTTTTCGAGAAGAATTTACACCTTTCGCACGAAAGACTATACCCTTCGTGCGAAAGGGCATCCATTCCTCACAAAAGGGGACTGTTTCACATGTTTCATTTTTTATTTCATTTCTGTTCAATGTCAGTTCATCAGTTTCATGGATGAACACCAAACAGTTTGCTAGTCACAAAGTAAGTTAAGCCCGTCCAGCCTGCAACACTTGGTTCACACCTTCTATGTTGAGTTGGCACACCCGGGTTGTCCTTACTTGGCTGTTTGGCTATTTTACCTACTGTTTTCATTTCATGTAACGATTACTAATAATGTATTATGTTAAATAGCTACAATTAAATTTTATGCACGAATCCGCGTTTAAACAGACCAGTCGCATGAATGGACTCCCATTCGTGCGGAAGGCTACTGTCTTTCGCACGAAAGGACCCCATTCGCACGAAGGGTCTCCTACTTGTTTTGTTTCATATTTTTTTTGTATTTTAAAGTCTGATCCGAAGCTCTTCACATCAGAATACTCACACCTTCGTTTACCCATTTCAGGGTAACTTCGGTGTACCAGCTCCCGTCTAATCCACTCTCGGTTTTCGTTGAAATCTACACAAAACTGTGAGTATACTAGATCCCTTTTTTTCATTTTATCCACTTTGGGTGCAATATTTACAACTATACAAAAACACGCAATGCTATTAAACATGTTTACAAAATCACACTCTATCCACTATTAAACATGAGACTTGTTGATACTTGTTAATCTCGCATGCTATGTTTACACGCGTCTATATGCTCATTAACTTTGCAAGCCTACCTTAACAATTATATCGCTCTAGGACTAACGCCCCGCCCATATTCTTGTGGTATTGTTAAGTAAAACACCATTACACCCTCTTCGTTTCGACGATGTTGGGTAATCACGATTGCGTTAAACTCTGGTTTGACATATAGTTTACACTTGTGTAGTATGTTAGTAACATGATTTACATTTATCATGTTGGATATGAGCACCATTAAACATTTTTACTATTATGCTATGTATTCAAACTTGTATACTCGCCAACATTTTTGTTGATCATATTTTAATACACGTTGCAGGTTGATAGATGACGACATGAAGAAACAAGTTTAGGGTGGACTTAGATACACACCTTAATAATAAACAATTATTCATGTTTCAGGTTTGCTACAATTTAATTGTATTTGGTTTTTGAACAATGTATGCCATTTTAATATTTATGAAATTTTGATTAGTTTATTATTTTCACAATTAGCGTTATGATGCTACGAGCAATCTTGTTTTCGTCTCACTCCGATGTTTCCTCCATCGGTTGGGTATGACAGATTGGTATCAGAGCCATAACTATAGGGAATTAGGATTAATTGTTATGCATTTGACCTAGTCTGTTTAGGAACATTTCTTGCTTGTGTTTAAAAACTACTTGCATTCTATCTTATTTGCTCCTATCTATTTCTTTGCTCTTAAATATACATGCATTTCCTAAGGCAACCACAATACACACTTGAAGACTTGATGAAGACACTCTTATACCACAATCGAAACGACTCACCAAAATAGGGGTGATTCCCACATTAGGTGACGACTTTCAATCCGCTATACATGTTATTTTGCACAAAATTCACCATCAAGTCAGGAGTGATATCCATATCTTGATGTGAGTTTCCATTTCATATTCTAGTGGATCCTTATCAACAATTCGAGATTTTATCTCGTAACGTTCGATAAGTACCAACCACACTAGGGTATGATGTTATCAAGCTAGGGGTGAAACCCGCATCTTGATAACTAGTCCCACTTTTCGATTTTCAATCTCGCCAAAGTTTTGATTTCCCAGTCAACTAGGGACGTGTAGTAACTGGAAGGGCAAATATCGTTAATCATTTCTCGACGAGATATTTGCCTATTAGGCCAAAGCACGTTTCCCTAACTCGAAAGGACTTCGATTTGCTTTGAAATAGTCTTAGTTACGTTCCGTGACAATCCAATTTTTACTTTAATTCTCTTTTATGTCACCTCAATTTTAATGTGCTTTACATTTGTACGTTATTTCATTTCAACGTTGGAGACACGAATCGCACTTTCCTCACAATCTAAAACAATAATAATCCCTCGTGAACAAATTAAATTTACAATCTTTTATCATTATTTGTTACACAACATGAATTCTTGTTATGCTATGTGAACTACTTGAAACACTTACGTGCTATGTGATGCATTACATGATACAAACAAATTTAACAAAACATTATGATCAAGTCTCATCCGTTCTCCTGATTTTGAATCTCCAGATGTCTTCCAGTCGTTTTTCCAACTCGACCTAGAAATCGAAGACCGGCTCTAAAAAGAAAATGCTCGCATTTATGGCTAACCAAATGGCTCGCATGATCCCTGAGATTGTAAGCAAGGTTACCGCATCCTCTACCACTAACTCCTCAGTCGACTCCAAGGTCGACCAACCCAAACCTGTTTCCTTCAACTACAATAATTTATCAGCTTGGAACCCAAAACCTTTCACTAGCAACGATGGTGTTACAGCAATGCTCGAATGGTTCGACATCATTGAAGTGACATTCATCAATAGTGAATGCCCTGGGAACTTGAAAACTCGCAGTGCTACTGGTGTCTTCCAGGAAAGAGCCCTTGACTGGTGGACTAATGAGCGTAACATTCGTTCTAACGAAGAAGCTTACGCCCTCCCTTGGGTTGAAGTTAAGGAGATGATGATGACTGAGTTATGCCCTCCCCATGAGCAACAGAAGCTTGAGGAAGAGTTTTGGCACCTAAAGCAGATCGGTGATGACAACCTTTGGTATGCCACCCGTATTAAACAGCTGAGTTTTATTGTGCCACATCTTGTTTCGACTCCTGAGCGTACTATCAGGAAATACCTTCAAGGTTTACCCTCTGCCATGCGTGACACCATAGAACCCTCTCAACCTGAAACCATCGGGTTAGTTTATCACCCTACATATTCGAAAAGAGATATTTTAGAAAAAATAAAATAAAAAAAAGAGGTTGATATAAATTAAACATGATGTGACACGATCACGGTCAAGAAATGCAATGTGAAAGTAGAATCACATTATAACCAAGCGAGTGGTAAAAAGTAACTGGACTAATAAGTCTAGTTAGTGAGACCGGTTAAGGTCATTTAAATAAAATTGGTCGCTTGTAAGCGGTGGATTCAATATAACTGAATTGAATAAATGAGAATGAAAACAAAAGAAATGGTTGCTAAAAGTGAAAGATTTCACTAAAGACCTTTAAACGGGTCAAAGTAACGGATTCATAAAGAATTCGATAGTATATGAAAGCGATGGATATCGCTAAGTTAACTAAACTAGTGGAAATAACGAGATTACGATGTTTCAAGTCGCACTATGTCGTATGAGTTATGTAGACAATTAGTAACCAAAAAGATGTTACCATACTTTTCTGGTAATACAAACTATTGGATAAAAGTATAAGTAATGTTTAATAGATTTCTCGAATTGAATACATTGAGTTAAACTCAATGAATTATGTAAGAAAAGGTTTCGAGGACGAAACCTCTTTAAGGGGGGTAGACTTGTAACACCCCAAAAACGGGTTTGGTAATCAAGCCACGTTAACACTAAAAGACGGCTAAAGAACCGTTAGTGGTAAAAGTTAAGCCAGAAAATATTAGAATTTATATAACTAAATCTAATATTTAATAAAAAGAGAAAAAGAATGTGTTTAGGAAATAAAATTTGTAGAAGGCCCGAGTTAACGGGACTTAAACTAAACTTAGTCATAGATTCCCAAAACCCACTAATTTAATTAGTAATGTTTAATCTAGTTAATAAGTGGGGAATATTGTTAGAAACAAGTAGGTTGTGCCCTACTTAATTAACTAATCAAATTAGAGGGGCCAATGTTGTTAAATTTGAAACTATTATTATTAGTTTTAAAACAAAAAAATAAATAAAACCAAACACCTCAAATTGAGGTCCTGGTCGAACAAGAACACAGGGGGCGACACTGGCTCCCCACCAAACCCTAGAGCATGACAAAATTGATCAGATTAAGGGTTCAAATCAGCTCCAAATCGATTTTCAAGCACGAATTAGTGATCACCTTGTTGAGGGGATCATAAGGTATGCAAAAATTTGATGTTTTGATTCATCTTGAATTATAGGTTAATTGTGAAAAACTGAAATTGAGCTTGATTATCTCTTGCATGAATGAAACTAGAAGTAATATGGCATCTAGGGATAAACCCTAGATGATTTCTTGTTAAAACCTAGCATTATACTTCTGGGGTATATAATCACCATTGTAGGTGATTAGTGAGTTTGTAGAAACCAAATAAACACTAGAATTATGGTTCTTATTCTAGTGAAATCTGAATTTGTGTGGCAAATCTGAGATTATTGATGTTAAAAAATAGTATAGATTTGTTAATTGAAGTGAAAGTAGATGAAAGTAACATGTCAAGAACCTAGTAATGGTTATGTAAAAATTATGCCCACTAGGTGTTTGTTAAAATGCCTAAACGAAGCTAAAATGTTGAAATTCCATGTGAAGTGTGCATTTGAGTATGTTGATAGATCAATTGACTTCTAGGAAGTCAAACTAACCAATGATTTAATCAAATGATAAAGTCGACATAAGACCCGTTAGATGGAGTAGTCATAATTGATAATGACTAATCTAACCATCTTATGAATTATGATGATAGTTTGACGTCTAACGAGCTAGGTGGAAGCTTGATGAGTGAGCGGGTCAAACGAATCAAGTGTGACGTAAAAGCGTGTTTCGGATGCAAGGTAAGTAAAACTTACACCTACTTGTAGTATACGTGTTTATTTTATAGGGGATAAATACGACAAAGGATTTGGTTCGAATTGTGGGTTCCGACATGAAACGAATTGGGTCGGAACGAATAGAAATGTTTTAAACCATGATTAATGGTGAAAAAGGCAAAATGGTAAACTAATCATGAATTGGTTAGGAGTTTAAGAGTTTTCTTAAGGTTACATTATAGCGTAACTAGTAATGGAAAATTGGGTAAAAATGGAAATTTAGTCAAGTATCGACTAAAGTAAATTAAAGTTCAAAAAGGGGCACCCGTGGCGTAAGCCGAATGGGTAAAAATATAAGAAAAGAGTTTAAGAGAAAAAGGGGTCTAGTGGCAAAAATCCGAAATGGGTCGGATGAACAAATTGGTAATTAATAACCATGTTTTGCTACTTATGAAAATGCTTGGTCTTATAGGCCAAACGGGTCAAATGGTGTGATAACACCATTTGACAATATCGATTAATATGGTTGTTAAGTCTTGTGTTAACAGGAGCGATTAGCGATTTGGTTAATTGCGTCCATAGAATATGTGATAATAAAAGAAAGGTATAAATCGGGTCAATTTGTTGACCCGAGCCAGGTACGCATCAATGAGATTACATTTTAAATGTGCGATTTGGTCATAATTGTAGTGAAAGTCCTTCATCGTAAATGAAGGACTAATGTTGGTAAGTATACCTTTGATGGGTAAATCAGGCAAACGGCTCCTATGGGTGGTTTGGGAATCACGTATTATAATCATGTAATCCTTAGATAAGCATCAAGGTGATAGGCATAAACCTTTGTGGGTCAATTGCCTAGAAATAGGTCTTTTTCGTAATATGACAAACCGAGAAGTAAAACGCGGCATAAATAGTTTACTATATCAAATCCACCACAAATAAAATTGTGGTGGAAGACCATTTGAGAACTAATGTGAAAATATGGTATTAAAAATGATTGAGCGAGATTTATGCCTAAAAGGACATAAATACCCTTAACGGGTCAAAATAAACATTTGAGTAAAAACGGGTTCAAGAATGTATGTAAACCGGGATTTTGACCCTCTTATGATAAATAACATTGAATTTATGGAATTTATGAGAATCGGAGTCAAATAAATATGATTGTTTGACAATTACAAGAATGGGTCAAAATTTGGGTAAAAGGGGTAATAAGCCGAAGACTTAAAAGTCTGAAATTTTGTTAATCCGGATGTTGGATTTTAACTCCATTAGATGGAGAATTAAATTACAGACGCGTAGGAAAAAGAATCGGGTAAAACGGACGTGTAGTTTGAAAGTTATGCACGTTTTCGTAAAAACTTGAATTGCTGAAAAATGCAGGTTGCAGAACTGAACCTGCTGGAAATGTGCATCCCCCGCGCCACGCGACGGAGGAAGTAGAGTATGTCGCGACACGCGACGCTTGATGCGGCCCGCGTAGGCTTTTGTTAAGTCTCCCGCGGCCCGCGAGAGACCCAAAAGCTGGCAATTTGAATGCTGTTTGTTGTTAGATGTTTTAGAACTTGTTTAAACTATTAGTTAAGCATCAAAACTAACTTTTAAGTTGGTTTTGATCACAGGTAAATATCAAGAGTTCCCGGATGAAGATCAAGCAGCGTACAAGAACCGAACACACTAGAATAAAGCTTCCGCACGTTGTTTCGTCGTTATTTTAAACGACAATTCGTTAGATATTAAATTGTAATATTTTCAAATGGTAAAAGTTTTAATTCACCCGTATTATTCGACAGTATTTACATATAATGTCATGTTTATTTTCGCAAGTTAAACGAAAATCCTTAAATAATTAGACGGGTGTTACAAGTTGGTATCAGAGCCTTGGTTTAAGAGATTCAAGTATGGTGGGAAAACTATGCTTGGACTTAAACCTTATGCTCTTAATAAAGATTGGTGTTCGGTTCGAGGCTTGATCGCAAATCCGGTAAGTACAAGTATGTTAATAATTTAGCATGCTAAAGTGTTGTAAACAACACATATGGCTATCGTGTGATACGCGTTACCCCAATTAAAATGATTGATATAGTTGACGAAAATACGCGCGTTGACGCGTAAAGTAGAAAAAGCCTTGTATTATAATACGGGCGATTATTAAATTTGACGTTACTAACTTTTGTGAATGTTTTAATTGAAGGACACTCGCGTTTGAAGATGATGAGAGTCAAACGAATTGTGGACATGATGATGGAACGGTCCGAAGTATGACAAAAGGAGCATGCTCACCGAAGACTAAATCGCGTAACGACCGCGAACAAGGTTAATGGCAAGGAACGCCCGTCGGGGCAAACATTACCAGGTGCACATTTTAAATAACCGCACAAATAGTAATATGCAACAAATAAGTAGAAATTGAAAGTTTCATAAGTAGATTAAAAACTTGGAAAAACCCGAATAGAAAATGTATTCGGGATATTGTTTCCAAGAGAAACAAATAGAGGCGTTACTTACATAGGGCGTGATGTGAAAACTATAAAAGGTCATGTGTGTCATGTGTTAATCGCTTACTCTGGCCAAGTAAGTAGTGGCATATGATACCATGAACTTCTTATGGCGGACACATTTACATCCGATGTAGTAAGGGCGGGGTGAATGGGACTAACTTAAAAGTACCCAAATGAATCAAATGAGCAAAATATTTGATAATAATGTAAACGCACAGCCGGGTGACGGAAGCGTATTACATTAGGATGATGAGCCCGAGTGAAGGGACAAAGATTAATGTAAAAGGATTAAGGTATGCAATTGGGAGGGGTGTGATTACACTCGAACCCGGAAAATGCAAATATGACTCTTAACGGGCCGATTTTGTAAAATATCAAATTTGAGAACAAAGTAGGAATATAAAAGCGAAACGAAGTCATAATGCATACCGTAAGGGTTGCAATAATAACGACTTCGGTAAAACACCCGGTTGGTGGGTAAGGATTTAAACACATGCGTAGACTGAGAAACAGGAACGCGAAATAGAAAGTCAAAAGACTCGGAATATGAGTCATGACTAAAAGATGACAAGAATTTTCGCAAACATAAATTTTGGGAATTACGTTCAACCATTTCAAAGTTGGACGGGTCAAATAAAGAATGAAGTTCGACATTCATAAGTGATGGAAATTCACCCAAAACGAATCAAACGAGTCAATCAAGGAATAACGCTTAATAAAATAGGAAAACGCAAACCGGTGAAACCGGAAGGCTAAAAACAATAAGATAGAAGGACCCGGGTAATGGGTTGTAAAGGAGTATAAGTATGAACCGAGTAATGGTAAGCGTAAGACAAACCGACATGTAAATGACGCTAGAAGTCGTAAAGTCGGAGGGATAGTCCGAAAGTAAACAAATGAAACCTTAGACTACGGTCAAGGTCAACTAAAGTTCAAAAGTAAAATTAAATGATTCCAAACATGGCAAAGGATGCTTTAAAGCTATATAAGTATAAATAGACAATTGAATAAAGACTAGAATAAAAGATGATCTACGGGATCATCATAACCTACGGGATATTAATTAGAGCAAGGGTCTACGGGGCCAAATTGACCCACGGGTCATAAATTGAAGCAAAAAGAATTATAAGGGCCTCGCCTCAAAGAGGTGAAAGCCTAAGGAAAATAGTCTACGAGGTTAAGTGAAGGAACCTACGGGTTGATAGTGTGAGGTAAGGGAACTTGTTACGATTCCCCGTATAAAAACTAAGAACAGAAAACAATAAATTATGGGTTGTCAATATCCTGGTATGGGTAATTGACAAAAGTTAAAGAGAAGATCCTAAAACTAAAACTTCGGTTTTAGTAAGAAATAACGTATTTACAAATATAAATTCTAATAGGAATTTAAATAGTAAGCATAAAAGATACAAGTCTTGACACTGATAGGCACAAGACGACATATTCGAAAAGAGATATTTTAGAAAAAAATAAAATAAAAAAAAGAGGTTGATATAAATTAAACATGATGTGACACGATCACGGTCAAGAAATGCAATGTGAAAGTAGAATCACATTATAACCAAGCGAGTGGTAAAAAGTAACTGGACTAATAAGTCGAGTTAGTGAGACCGGTTAAGGTCATTTAAATAAAATTGGTCGCTTGTAAGCGGTGGATTCAATATAACTGAATCGAATAAATGAGAATGAAAACAAAAGAAATGGTTGCTAAAAGTGAAAGATTTCACTAAAGACCTTTAAACGGGTCAAAGTAACGGATTCATAAAGAATTCGATAGTATATGAAAGCGATGGATATCGCTAAGTTAACTAAACTAGTGGAAATAACGAGATTACGATGTTTCAAGTCGCACTATGTCGTATGAGTTATGTAGACAATTAGTAACCAAAAAGATGTTACCATACTTTTCTGGTAATACAAACTATTGGATAAAAGTATAAGTAATGTTTAATAGATTTCTCGAATTGAATACATTGAGTTAAACTCAATGAATTATGTAAGAAAAGGTTTCGAGGACGAAACCTCTTTAAGGGGGGTAGACTTGTAACACCCCAAAAACGGGTTTGGTAATCAAGCCACGTTAACACTAAAAGACGGCTAAAGAACCGTTAGTGGTAAAAGTTAAGCCAGAAAATATTAGAATTTATATAACTAAATCTAATATTTAATAAAAAGAGAAAAAGAATGTGTTTGGGAAATAAAATTTGTAGAAGCCCCAGTTAACGGGACTTAAACTAAACTTAGTCATAGATTCCCAAAACCCACTAATTTAATTAGTAATGTTTAATCTAGTTAATAAGTGGGGAATATTGTTAGAAACAAGTAGGTTGTGCCCTACTTAATTAACTAATCAAATTAGAGGGGCCAATTCTGTTAAATTTGAAACTATTATTCTTAGTTTTAAAACAAAAAAAAACAAAAAAAAAAAAAAAACCAAACACCTCAAATTGAGGTCCTGGTCGAACAAGAACACAGGGGGCGACACTGGCTCCCCACCAAACCCTAGAGCATGACAAAATTGATCAGATTAAGGGTTCAAATCAGCTCCAAATCGATTTTCAAGCACGAATTAGTGATCACCTTGTTGAGGGGATCATAAGGTATGCAAAAATTTGATGTTTTGATTCATCTTGAATTATAGGTTAATTGTGAAAAACTGAAATTGAGCTTGATTATCTCTTGCATGAATGAAACTAGAAGTAATATGGCATCTAGGGATAAACCCTAGATGATTTCTTGTTAAAACCTAGCATTATACTTCTGGGGTATATAATCACCATTGTAGGTGATTAGTGAGTTTGTAGAAACCAAATAAACACTAGAATTATGGTTCTTATTCTAGTGAAATCTGAATTTGTGTGGCAAATCTGAGATTATTGATGTTAAAAATTAGTATAGATTTGTTAATTGAAGTGAAAGTAGATGAAAGTAACATGTCAAGAACCTAGTAATGGTTATGTAAAAATTATGCCCACTAGGTGTTTGTTAAAATGCCTAAACGAAGCTAAAATGTTGAAATTCCATGTGAAGTGTGCATTTGAGTATGTTGATAGATCAATTGACTTCTAGGAAGTCAAACTAACCAATGATTTAATCAAATGATAAAGTCGACATAAGACCCGTTAGATGGAGTAGTCATAATTGATAATGACTAATCTAACCATCTTATGAATTATGATGATAGTTTGACGTCTAACGAGTTAGGTGGAAGCTTGATGAGTGAGCGGGTAAAACGAATCAAGTGTGAAGTAAAAGCGTGTTTCGGATGCAAGGTAAGTAAAACTTACACCTACTTGTAGTATACGTGTTTATTTTATAGGCGATAAATACGACAAAGGATTTGGTTCGAATTATGGGTTCCGACACGAAACGAATTGGGTCGGAACGAAAAGAAACGTTTTAAACCATGATTAATGGTGAAAAAGGCAAAATGGTAAACTAATCATGAATTGGTTAGGAGTTTAAGAGTTTTCTTAAGGTTACATTATAGCGTAACTAGTAATGGAAAATTGGGTAAAAATGGAAATTTAGTCAAGTATCGACTAAAGTAAATTAAAGTTCAAAAAGGGGCACCCGTGGCGTAAGCCGAATGGGTAAAAATATAAGAAAAGAGTTTAAGAGAAAAAGGGGTCTAGTGGCAAAAATCCGAAATGGGTCGGATGAACAAATTGGTAATTAATAACCATGTTTTGCTACTTATGAAAATGCTTGGTCTTATAGGCCAAACGGGTCAAATGGTGTGATAACACCATTTGACAATATCGATTAATATGGTTGTTAAGTCTTGTGTTAACAGGAGCGATTAGCGATTTGGTTAATTGCGTCCATAGAATATGTGATAATAAAAGAAAGGTATAAATCGGGTCAATTTGTTGACCCGAGCCAGGTACGCATCAATGAGATTACATTTTAAATGTACGATTTGGTCATAATTGTAGTGAAAGTCCTTCATCGTAAATGAAGGACTAATGTTGGTAAGTATACCTTTGATGGGTAAATCAGGCAAACGGCTCCTATGGGTGGTTTGGGAATCACGTATTATAATCATGTAATCCTTAGATAAGCATCAAGGTGGTAGGCATAAACCTTTGTGGGTCAATTGCCTAGCAATAGGTCTTTTTCGTAATATGACAAACCGAGAAGTAAAACGCGGCATAAATAGTTTACTATATCAAATCCACCACAAATAAAATTGTGGTGGAAGACCATTTGAGAACTAATGTGAAAATATGGTATTAAAAATGATTGAGCGAGATTTATGCCTAAAAGGACATAAATACCCTTAATGGGTCAAAATAAACATTTGAGTAAAAACGGGTTCAAGAATGTATGTAAACCGGGATTTTGACCCTCTTATGATAAATAACATTGAATTTATGGAATTTATGAGAATCGGAGTCAAATAAATATGATTGTTTGACAATTACAAGAATGGGTCAAAATTTGGGTAAAAGGGGTAATAAGCCGAAGACTTAAAAGTCTGAAATTTTGTTAATCCGGATGTTGGATTTTAACTCCATTAGATGGAGAATTAAATTACAGACGCGTAGGAAAAAGAATCGGGTAAAACGGACGTGTAGTTTGAAAGTTATGCACATTTTCGTAAAAACTTGAATTGCTGAAAAATGCAGGTTGCAGAACTGAACCTGCTGGAAATGTGCATCCCCCGCGCCACGCGACGGAGGAAGTAGAGTATGTCGCGACACGCGACGCTTGACGCGGCCCGCGTAGGCTTTTGTTAAGTCTCTCGCGGCCCGCGAGAGACCCAAAAGCTGGCAATTTGAATGCTGTTTGTTGTTAGATGTTTTAGAACTTGTTTAAACTATTAGTTAAGCATCAAAACTAACTTTTAAGTTGGTTTTGATCACAGGTAAATATCAAGAGTTCCCGGATGAAGATCAAGCAGCGTACAAGAACCGAACACACTAGAATAAAGCTTCCGCACGTTGTTTCGTCGTTATTTTAAACGACAATTCGTTAGATATTAAATTGTAATATTTTCAAATGGTAAAAGTTTTAATTCACCCGTATTATTCTACAGTATTTACATATAACGTCATGTTTATTTTCGCAAGTTAAACGAAAATCCTTAAATAATTAGACGGGTGTTACAGAGCCTTACACTGGGACACATCCCAAGTGTAATACCTGCCACTACCAGCACCCTGCAAACACTGCATGCCGCCATTGCATCACGTGCAATCGGTTTGGGTATGTAGCCGCCATATGCTGCAGTGGTCCTACACCACAAGACAACCAAGTTCAAAAACCTCCTCAAAACCTGAAACCTGCCAACAATGTCAGAGTATGTGTGACAACCTGAACTTTCAAGCTCCGTATTTCTTAGTCACGCAATCCTGTTTTTCGTTATTCTTCTTTCACATTCGTTGCGATGATAAAAATCAGTGAATAATTGTGACGATAATGATTTTACTAAATGTTAATACGTACGAGTATGTGTGTAGTGTGTTAATTGGGCCCGAATCATGTGTCGTGTATATGATTGGGCTACGTCCTCGTGTTCTTATTAAAGTGGTCGCTTTAATTGGGCCGCACCCCAATTCTTGGAAGCCCAAAGCCAACCAATTACTTACGGAAGCCCAAGTCCATCAATATATGTTGTTCACTTGGGCTTGAGCCCATGATCGGCTAAATGAGCCACCGCCCCTAAACTAATATCCTTTATGTATACGTATCATTATCACATCCTTATTATCATAAAACTCTAAACAAACTCTATATCTCCCAAGATTCCATACGTGCGGCCGTAGCAGACCCCCCTTAGAATACATCAGCTTGTCGAGAAAGTCTTGTGGGTTAGTATGTTTATTCGATACTTGTGATTATGTGTATTGTATGTTAAATCTTGAACGTGAGAATGATTATGATATGTTCTTGCATGTAAATATGATTAGATATGTTGTATTGTAATGGAGTAGAGGATATATGTGTAGATCTATGCTGTTAATTATCATTGATGAACATAGTTTTGAAGATATAAATAATAGGGTTCAATATTGTGAATAGATAAGTTATGACAAACGATATTAATGGCAATTCTTGTACTGTTTGGCATGTAATTAAAATTGATAATTGTAACAACTCTCATCAAAAAGTACTAATTATTACTTTAATTGACCAATAGGAAACCCTAATTGAGAAACCCAAGTAATTCTGCGTAAACCCTAAAATTTTCAGAACAATCGGAATCAGGATCAGGGCCCCTAAAACTCGGGGGGGGGGGGGGGGGTAAACCCTAGTTGGTATTATCTTAACAGTTTTACGTGTATTGTGAATTTTAACGCGAGACCAACTCAGCTGAGCTACCTGGACACGTACCTACCCTACCCTAAAATGTCACCCCTCGCGCCACGCGAAAGGAACAAGAAAACCTGGCTAGTGGGGTATTGTGCACATTACTAATTTTCTCCCAGTTAGGTTCATTGACCTACTCGGGATAATCACTGTTAGGTTCATTGACCTACAGGGATAATCATCACTATTTAGGTTCATTGATCTAATAGTGGTATGACCATCGTCACCATTGTGACTTGTCACCATTGTGACAGAGCGCCAGATAAAAATAAGATAGAAGCCATTGCAATCGCTCTTTTGCTGTAATTAATAACTAAGCATCATTTTTAGAATGATTCACTCAGTATTTCCCGCTGACAAAACCTTTTTCAAACATGTTTCAGGTAATCTGTTATGATCCAGGAAAAATGCCGTGAAGCATTACAGGCTAGAGAAAGTGGCTCAGGATAAAATAAATAAACATGTTTTGTAAAATAAAAGATTTCTTCGTGAAATCTCAAGGTTGTAAATTACCGGGTTTTATCCCGAGTTGTGAAATAAAATAATCGGGAAATATTTCAGTTTTAAAAAGATCCTGATGATAAACTTCCGCTGTTAAACTCAATTAAATAAATACCACGGAATTTCTGTCCCGCGGCTCCTGAAACGGGTCAAACCGGGTCGGGGGCCGTGACAGAAATAAGGTGGTATCAGAGCCACTTATCGAGCCACTGATTTAAGCCAATTAAGTATTTAGAAAATACTTAATTTTTATTAATTGCTATTTTGTGATTATGTGTTTTATTATCTGACTAATTTTGTACAGTGTGGGCAGATCTTTATATGCTAGCCAATGTAGCAATTAATGCAAATCCTTAAATAATTTGACCCAAGTTTTAGCACCCTTATTTAATATAAGCCAGAAACCTGATTCCGTAAATAAATAAATTTACAAATAAAACTTAGTGTGTTTGTATTTTCAGTTGTTTTTGGTAGTTACCCAATATGAAATACTATTTAAAGGTTTTCTATGAAATTGATATAATTTTTAACTTAGTATTTGTGTGTACTTTGCATAACAGCATAAGTGACTTGTCAGAAGCCCTTCAGAATTTAAATCTCTATCCAGTAAGAATAGAAGTTTCCAGAGATTTCAATAGGTATATACCAGACATAGAAGAACCTATAGAATTCAACGTTTTACCTCTTGAGAAACCCAAGCCTAAGAAAATGGAAATTGGGGAAAGCTCTAGACAAATTGAGGGGTTACCATCTCAGGAAGAATTAGATTTTATAATGGCAAGCTATAATACTATTAAGCCTATTAATGAAAATGTTTTTATTCATTCTCTTGAAACACAACTACCAAGGAACTTAGAACCAGCTATTCCAAACCCTTCAATCCACTCGCAAATAGACGAATGATTGACTAATGAAATACAATTACAAAACTATCCCTATAAGCTTTTTCCTCAGTTCAATCCAGAACCTGTACCAAATCCACCAATGAGTAATGAGAATATGGCTGAACTTCGCTTTAGTGAAGAACTAATGGATACTGGGAATAGGATCCAAGAGATTGGGGGACAGATCTCCTGAAAATACGATGAGACAATGCCATTACTAGAATATCATCTGACAAAGGATAGAGGATTTATGGAACTATGGTGATGTAATAATAATAGTAAAATCAGTATTTGTAAAATAAATAATACAATGGTTGTATATAGAAGCATGCTATAATCTATAAAACAAATAAAATTTAAGAAAATTTACAAATTTTGTTTGTATATTCGTTTATGTGATTAGGTGCCATTAATTGTGATATTGGATTATTTCTTTTATACTAATTATTTATCTATAACTTAGATATCAGATGGAAAACGCTAATAATGAACCAGTTAATGAGGTTAATCAATCTGAGCAACAACCGGGGGACCAATATATGACTAGGCAAGATATAGAAAATATCGTTGCTCAAGGGATAGCCAACGCTATTCCAGCAATAGTTACTCAAGGGATAGCCAACGCTATTCCAGCAATCGTTGCTGCTATTAAAAATCCAATCGAACCGCAACAAATCATTCCTAGCAAACGTATTTCTGAAGATAACTTCAGTAATAGCGTAAACGGAGGCAATAATCATGTTAATCATGATAATGAACCACGGCAAGCTCCGCTCCCTAAGAAAAGGAAAACTGCAACACCTGGTTGCACTTATAAAGAATTTATTGCTTGTAAACCCACTGAGTTTGCAGGCAATGAAGGAGCAACTGCGGCACTGCGTTGGTAGAGAAAACCGAGGCAGTAATTGCCATAAGTAAATGTGCTCAGGATGATCAGGTCATGTACGCGTCAAACCTTTTCAAAGAAGGGGCGCTAGAATGGTGGAATACGGTGTTACAAGCAAAAGGAAGAAGGATGGCGTATGCTATGAACTGGGAAGAATTTAAGAGCTTTGTAGAAAGAAAATTTTGTCCCGAATACGAAAAGGAACAAATGACAAATAAGTTTCTAACCCACCGGATGATGGATGTAGATTGTCGAGGGTATACTACGACATTCTTCGAATATGCTCGAGTAGTACCAACCCTGGCTTCGCCAGATCCGGTACTTATTTCTCGTTATATTTGGGGATTAATTTCCAAAATCCGTAATATCGTCAAGGCTGCGAAACCTCGCACAATTGATGATGCGGTAGAGTTAGCCAATACTCTGACTGACGAACTAGTATGGACAAGAGAAGAAAATAAAAGGAAGGAAGTAGCCCAAAAGATTACCCAAGGATTCCATCCGGGTAACCATAACAATTTCAAGAGAAGAGAAAATGGGCAATCTTCCACTAGTCCATTTTGCAATTCTTGCAAAAGGAAGCATTTTGGAAGATGCAAAGGATATTGCAATTTTTGCAAAATTCCGGGGCATCAAGAAGAAGACTGCAGGAGGAAGAAATTTTCAGTCTGCTACAACTGTGGAGAAGCTGGACATCTTAGGCCAGATTGTCCAAAACTGAATAAACCATCTGACAATAAAGCCAAACCTGCAGAAGGAGCAAAAAGGAATGTAAGAGCCTTCCAACTGACTGCTAAGGAAGCAGAGCTCATTCCAGATGTGATAGCCGGTACGTTTTTAGTTCACAACGTTTACACAAAAGTATTATTTGACTCTGGTGCAAACCAAAGTTTTATAAATACTTCATTCTGCCAAACTCTTAATCTACCTTTAATCAGCATTAGGCAAATTTCTACAGTAGAAATGGCAGATGGGAATTCAGTTAAAATAAATAAGGTTCTGCAAAACGTAGAAATAGAACTTTTAAGTCATAAATTTTTTTGCAACCCTATTATCTATGAAATTAGTTGAATTCGATGTTGTGTTAGGAATGGATTGGTTAGTAAACAACCATGCTCGAATTATCTGTGATAAGAATTCCATAAAAATTTGTGCACCCACTGGAGAAGTAATAATGATTACAGGAGATAAGCCATGTAAAACCATAAAGTTCATATCAGTAATGAAAGTTGCTAATTATGAACGAAAGCAAGGAATAGTATATATGATTTCAGTAATCATTAATACTAAAGATAAAGAACTTAAGGAAATTTCTGTAGTTTCAGAATACCTAGATGTATTCCCAGAAGAATTACCAGGATTACCACCAGATAGGGAGGTAGAATTAAGATTCATCTAATTCCAGGAACTATACCGATAGCCAAGGCACCTTATCGATTAGTACCCACAGAAATATTAAAACTGAAAAAGCAATTAGATGAATTATTAAGAAAAAGTTTCATACAACTTAGTTTATCCCCGTGTGGGGCACCAGTGTTGTTTGTTAAGAAAAAGGATGGTTAGATGAGAATGTGTATTGATTATATTAAATAAGGTTACAATTAAGAATCGATACCCATTACCTAGAATTGATGATCTATTCGATCAAATCCAGGGAAATATATATTTTTCTAAGATCGACTTACGTTTCGGATATCATCAATTAAAAGTACAAGAGGAAGACATACCTAAAACTGCTTTCAGGAATAGGTATGGTCATTACGAGTTTACAATCATGCCCTTTGGATTAACGAATGCACCCGCAACATTCATGGACATGATAAATAGGATCTGTAAACCATATTTGGATAAATTTATAATTGTCTTCATCGACGATATACTTATTTATTCCAAAAAGTCAGAAAGAATATTGTCAGCACTTGCATGCACTCTTAACTTTGTTAAGAAAAGAGAAGCTTTACGCCAAATTCTCGAAGTATGAATTTTGGCTGCTCAAAAGTGCAATTTCTAGGTCATATCGTGAATCATGAAGATATTCACGTAGATCCTAATAAGATATTAGCAATTACCAAATGGAAGATTCCACAATCCGCAATGGAAATTAGAAGTTTTATAGGCTCAACTGGATACTATAGACGGTTTATTAAAAAATTTTCCAAGATAGCTATACCATTAACTAAAGCTAACCTGTAAAACAGTTAAGTTTAAATGAGGACCTAAGAGAAGCCTTTAGGATCTTAAAGCATAAATTAACAAAATCCTAGCCTTACCATAAGGAACAGAAGATTTTAAAGTATATGGTGATGCTTCAACACTAGGATTTGGATGTGTGTTAATGCAACACAAAAAGGTAATTGCGTATGCATCAAGGTAATTGAAAAAAAAACGAAGAAACTATACCACTCATGAGATAGAATTAGGAGCCGTAATTTTTGCCCTTCAAAATTTGGAGACATTATCTGTATGGAAGTAAGTTTACTATCTATACGAATCATAAGAATTTAAGATATATATATTTGGGCAAAAAGAATTAAACATGAGGCAAAGAAGATAGAGGAAAATCCTAAGGGACTACGACTGTGATATTCAGTATCACGAAGGAAAGGCTGAAGACGGCTAGAGATCGTCAGAAAAGTTATACAAATAATAGACGAAAACCGTTGGAATTTCAAGTTGAAGACAAAATGCTATTTAAAGTATTTCCTTGAAAGGAGTTGTTAGATTCAGTAAGAAAGAAAAGCTAAGTCCAAGGTACGTAGGACCATTTCTAGTGATCCAACGTATAGGATCAGTTACTTATCGTTTACAACTACCAGGAAAGTTAGTTGGAGTACATGATATATTTCATATATCCAATCTCAAGAAATGTCTATCTGATGAATCTTTGGTAGTACCTCTTCGAGATATAGAGGTTAATGAAAAGCTGAAATTTGTTGAGAAACCTTTTCAGATAGAAGATAGAAAGATCAAAATTCTCAAAGCACAAAACGATTAGTGTTAGTTCAAGTAAAATAGGGATTCAGAGATAGGATCCTAATACACTTGGGAACTGGAATCAGAAAAGAAACGAAAGTATCCTCAATTATTCCAGTAAATCTCGAGGACGAGATTTTTTATTAAGGTAGGGAGAATGTAACAACTCTCATCAAAAGGTACTAATTATTACTTTAATTGACCAATAGGAAACCCTAATTGAGAAACCCAAGTAATTCTGCGTAAACCCTAAAATTTTCAGAACAATCGGAATCAGGATCAGGGCCCCTAAAACTCGGGGGGGGGGGTAAACCCTAGTTGGTATTATCTTAACAGTTTTACGTGTATTGTGAATTTTAACGCGAGACCAACTCAGCTGAGCTACCTGGACACGTACCTACCCTACCCTAAAATGTCACCCCTCGCGCCACGCGAAAGGAACAAGAAAACCTGTCGCGCCACGCGACAGGGACCATTTTTCAGCTATATATAGTCGGCTGTGGGACTTGATTCCTGGCTTCAGAACGACGTAAAACTTCGAAATATACACTGAGTTATGCTCTGTTTATCACAATTAACACACACGGATCAATAATCGATGCCGCAATCAGGGTAATAACTCGATCGCTGATACGATTCAATGTCCGATTGATCAAAATATCCAATGGATGTTTAAGTGCTGCCCACATTAGGGTTATGCTTTGTCATTCGTCGTTAATTCGATGGATGTTTAAGTATCGCACTTTGTCATTCGTTGTGAGAGTTTGATCTCGTGAGTTATCGTAAATGCTGTATTGATTACTAACCCAGAATTGTGTGCCTGTTATTAAATCAGGGTTAAAAAGGCTAAATCAGTAGGCTAAACTCTGCTCAAATTAAATCTGCAATGTGAGTCATTCTCTTTTTATCAACTATTTTACAATACCTCAAATTATTTTCAAAAGTTATAATCACAGGGACTAAGTCGTGGATATCTTGAATCACTGGCTAGTGGGGTATTGTGCACATTACTAATTTTCTCCCAGTTAGGTTCATTGACCTACTCGGGATAATCACTGTTAGGTTCATTGACCTACAGGGATAATCATCACTATTTAGATTCATTGATCTAATAGTGGTATGACCATCGTCACCATTGTGACTTGTCACCATTGTGACAGAGCGCCAGATAAAAATAAGATAGAAGCCATTGTAATCGCTCTTATGCTGTAATTAATAACTAAGCATCATTTTTAGAATGATTCACTCAGTATTTCCCGCTGACAAAACCTTTTTCAAACATGTTTCAGGTAATCTGTTATGATTCAGGAAAAATGCCGTGAAGCATTACAGGCTAGAGAAAGTGGCTCAGGATAAAATAAAGAAACATGTTTTGTAAAATAAAAGATTTCTTCGTGAAATCTCAAGGTTGTAAATTACCGGGTTTTATCCCGAGTTGTGAAATAAAATAATCGGGAAATATTTCAGTTTTAAAAAGATCCTGATGATAAACTTCCGCTGTTAAACTCAATTAAATAAATACCACGAAATTTCTGTCCCGCGGCCCCTGAAACGGGTCAAACCGGGTCGGGGGCCGTGACAATAATTATCTTGGATAGGGTTTGTTATAATCATCAACTGTGGTTACTAATGTATATGGTGGTGGTATGAGGTTTAGGGTTCTTTTATAAATGTGTCCATAATCAGTAGGTAATGATAATAACCTAAACTGTTACTTTGGTTCCTAAAAAGAAATCACATGTATTGATGGGCTGCGTATGTCTTTGGGCTGCATCAAAGATGCTGGGTCACAGACCCAACTGGTCGTACTGAAGGGATCCAGCCACTAGCATTAATGGGCTGGGATATGCTAGTGGGCCATGCGCTGAAACGGTCTGACACACACACTGACTTTTGGGTTGCACCTTATGCTAGGCTGGTAGATAAATGGGTTGTTGGGACTTATCTTCTGGGCTGAGTATTTAGTAGTAATTAGCATAAAAGTATATTAGTTGGGCTGCACTAATTGAAATAAAACATAGGTGATATTTAATGGGCTGATGAGTCCAGTAACATGGGCCTATTAATTGTAGGTGTAATTGCATATAAATGAGCTTATCTATATTGTATTATGAGATATTGGGCTTGACACATGTGGTTAGATCAACAAGTTTAAATGGACTGCATTGGATTGATATGTGAAACTGGGTTTGCATGTTATTGGATTGGCATATCTTTTGTAGAATTATTGTGACATGGGCCGCATAGGGGGTAATGGGTACCCGAACCAGGGACTTGGGTATGACTAACTTGCTATGTGGATTTGCAATGTGTTAAATGGTATTCATGATTAAATATATGCAATAGGTTAAGAAACATGAACTTGTATCATAGATGTATCATGACCCGGATGCTTGGCAGGACATACAGGATGCTATATGTTTATTTGTTTATTGCTTGAGTAGTACATGTAATTAGATACGTGAGTTGTGAATTCGTGTAACTGACTGTCTCTGGTAACCACGATAGGATTTGATTGAACAACCTGTAAAACAAGTAACTAGGTCTTACCGAGCAACCAAGGGTGAGTTCACTGCTCTTTTTCCAAGCATGCATCCCGGGGAGGGATATCAGGTAAACGTTCCGGGGAGGAATGCTAGTTTATTGGGATCTTTGTTATTATTACTCAGTTTCTATCACATATGACCCATTACATCTACCAATAGTTGTCGGGGAGGCAACGAGGTTATTAGTTGATAGCGCTATTAGGTTTGGCACCCTCACACCGTACCGGGGAGGACGGGCGTGAACTAATTTCCTTACAGCATGACCAATGTTTTGATAGAGACATTGGGGTTGGGCAATCACATCTTGTAGCCATTTCGGTAATCGAGTTAATAACAACATCAAGTCAATCTGTTAAACTGTTTTATACATGTATCTGGTAAACTAAACTCATTAACAAAACTTTGGACTCACCAGCGTAGTCTGACACACTTGTTTGCATGCTTGTAGGTCGTTAGCTGTTTTGCAATGGAACTTGCTGTAACACCCGTGTCACTCCAACCATCAAACAAATTCCAAACCAATGAAATATAGTATTTCATACTTGGGATTTGTAAAAATATGTGTATCGTTTACACATATCAACTCTTGTTCGATTTCAAGCTCTAAATCGCTTTCTGGAAGGTTATACACGCACTGATGCGTAAATATAACCAGTTTAATGCAACGAACACTCCGGAATAGTGAAATAGGCTTAACATACCTTATATAACCTTTACATAACTTATATATAAGTTTTGGAAGGTTTGGTGTGGTGAAATCAAGTTTAATCGCTTACAGGGACTAAAGTTGACAAACTGCGAAAGTATGCCAATTTGAACTGTAACAGACCTTCCGAAACATGACCATAAGTTAAACATACCATAAATATCCTTTACATAGCTTAGAAATAGGCTTTGAGGGGTTCGGTGTGCTAAAATAAACTTTTGGGTCATTCAGGGACTAAAAGTGTCAAAAAGTGCACAAGTTTGCATTTTCGCGCATAACTTACGTTCTGAATACATCTGGACATCCAAAAATTTATGTAAGCACTAAAATATTTTATTTTAGTGTTCGCCATAAGAAAAATCCATTCGTTTCGTCATTTGGATCGTTTTTCGCGCTTATGCGCATTCCGTCGTAATTAAGCGAACATCGTGTTCGTACGACCAAACGAACCATCACCCGGCATATTTTTGAGCATGTTTCATGTCCACAATATTTAGGCAACATTTTAGGGCCTTAAAGTTGGCTTTACGGGCCTTAGAAGTGTCGAAAATGGGCTTAAACACGTGCAGGGGCTGAAACTGTCATTTTTGAAAGATATATGCGGATCAGAAGGGCCATGCGGCCCGCATTAGATTTGTCTAATGCTGAAGCGGGCCGCCTCAGCCTATCAGAACAGATAATATCGAACAGTCAGCATTTCCAGCTGTTTTAACCACAACCACATCTTTCCCACTTGCCTAATCAACTGATAAGGATGGTTTTTAGGTACCACAACTTTCCGACACTTGTACGGATACGATTAAGGCACGATATTCGACAAACGATCTTAACGGTTACCCGAAAACTATAAATACCCCACCCCCACAACCTCTAAACCCACTAGAATTCTGATTTGAAAGCTCTAAGTTGAAACCATTGTTTCATACCTGAGTTCTTGGATCGGGATTAGCATTCGGGGACCCTTCGTAAGTATTCTTTCGTTCTTTTCCTTATTTTTATTGCTTTTCGAGTCAGAAAGTCAAACTTTGTTTGACTTTCAGCGTTGACCAGTAATGGTCAATGCGAAGTTCGTTTGAACTTCGCAACGTGAGTGTAATCACGTTGGTCATAGTCCCTTGGGACTATGCCCACTGATTACCACGTTGTCTAGAGTCGTAGGGTAGGCGATCTAATAAATCGCCTATACCTTCGAACTCGACCCAGTTTGGTCGATCATTAGGATCCGACCAAATACATTAGGTGACCCTAGTATAGGGCATAACCTTCCGAGGTTATACCCTATGGTCACATCGTTTGAGTAGTTGTATGATAGGTAGTTTATATGCCTTAGGTAAATTACCAGAATACCCTTTTCATGTATAATTGGTAATTAAGCATATGTAACCTAAACTTTTGTCACATAACTGATTATGTAACATGTATAGGCATATAACACTTGTCATAGGACTAGTTAGGCGGTCAGTACGCGTTCTACGCGCACGATGCGTTAAAATAGCATAAGCTACCTAAACGGATCGTAATGGGTCGATAAGACTTAGGTTAAGTTTCATTTAGCATGTAGGCCTTGTTAAACCATATCACATGAGTTCCTACACTCATTTGGTTTACAAACCCTAATGCTACCCAGTCTTCCGATATAGGTCCGGTTTATTAACATAGATACCTATATTAGGTGCCGTTTAATTCCGTGATCTCTAGCATTGCTTGGTGGTTATCCTAGGACTTCTGAGCAATCTCAGGTGAGTACATAGACCCCTTTTTTACTGTTTTCCAAACTGTTTTGGGGTGGAACACATGTGCCTACTTGTTACTTTCAAGCTTTCTTGTTTTCACATCATATACTTGTTATGTTCATTAGTACATTATAGTACATGATTTCATTACATTTCATACTAGGTGTGCCATTGTGTGCATTACTTAGTACATTGTTTTACATTACATCACATGCTACGTATGTCTATTGTTGCATACTTAGTACAGGTCGCATGCTACGTATGTCTGTTGTTGCATACTTAGTACAGTTCACATGCTATGTATGTTCAATCGTTGCATTGTTCTTCATACTTAGTACATTTGTTATTCATCACATACTTACATTTTGGACGCATATTACATGATTTACATTGATCATGCATTTACTACACAAAACATAACTTTGATTTAAACCAAGTTTTACTTCAATACTATGTTCTTGTGCATATGGTTTAGTTGATGCATTTCACTAGCCATACATATCATTTTTGGTTACACATTACATGGTTTACATCTTGACATAAACATTTTGACATATTATTCAATACATTTGGCAATTGGTTTAAACATAGACATCTTACATTGTTTGGTTTGGTTTGATTAAGTGATTAAGTAACGATGCGTGTGTAATATGATACAAGCATGGTGGATACGCCGCTGGTACTTCCTATATATAAGTGTTTGTATGGTTTTACATATTGTAGCGTTATCTGAATCATTTCAAGTTGAGACATAGAACATTTTATACAAATAACATATTTTTCACAAGACATTGGTTTAAAAACAACTTATCTAATACAAACTCATTTTACATGGTTATTCATTTAACCATACATTATTTATACATATCATCTGATCTTATCGATTTTCAAATGATTTACAAAACAAAGCAAATAACAAGGTTCATGACTAAACATTTTCTCAAACATAAGTCATGAAACCTATTTTCACAAAACCTATGTATCTCACCGGCATTTTTATGCTGACGTACCTATTTTCACATGTGTTTTTCAGGAGCTGTTGCATAAGATGATCAAGATACATATAGGCAGACTTGGGCTTTAGTGACAATAAAAGATGCAAGACTAGTTAATTATGTTGTATTTCTTTGTTTGTTAAGACATTGTAACACTTTTAATCAATAAAACGAAACTTCAATTGCCATGGATTTGAAACAATTAATTATGTTACAACACTCCCCGACGTTTCCGCCACGTTTTGTATGTTCTACGTGGTCGGGGTGTGACAGAAAAGATGGTATCAGAGCCAATGGTTATAGGGAATTAGGTTATTAGTAATGCTTTGACCTAGTCTATAACTTTCTTAGGACCCTAACGCGAGTTTACTTGCGTTTAGTCATAAAACAATACCGTCACCTATCCTTAGGCGACGACCACAACAAGAACATAAATTTCAAAACCGCTTTGAAAACTAATCATCTGTTCTAGGATGATTGATTACTAGGTTTTGAACCCTTTATTGTAAGGTTTTGAACTCTCTATTATATGGTTTTGAACCCCTTTGAGTTTTCAAAATCTCGTCAAGGTTTTGGGTTTTTAATAATGTGAACACGTGCAAACTGGAAGGGTGAATGCCTGTATTCTGGGTTTTCTGTCTAGGCAAGCACTTCGTATACATCTCATCAGACGCGAGACCAGTTGTGCTTACCTGGGAATTCTTGGGATGAGCGTTCACTTATAGGCGAGCATGTCTTCGCGATACATTATATTGACCCGTTTACTTTGATTAGTCACTGTCTCATTTGTTTGCCTTTGGTAACAAACAAATGGTCACAATCTTCATGCGTTGTCATTTTCTCTCGACTATCTTTCCCTTGTTTCCTCCCATGTCTTCTATTTTCTTCATGGTGCCTCTTCATCGCAACAACAATGTCCGAACCAGGTGCTGCAATTACCCAGCGAATAGGCGTCGTACTCCAGAGGACCGTTGACTTAGCTATCACCATGACTCGCCTCAGGGATGAAGCCGTAAGGGAACTGCTCCTTGGTGCAATCAATGCAACCTTCATCATCCAAATCATATACCATGTTACAAATGTACCCACGGTGGACGATGGAGACATTTGGTTAACATGTGCCGCTTTGCAATCCAAAGCAAAGCTGTTGCTAATCCTGCTGTTGTTCAAACTTCAAACTCTGCTTCATATGTCGCTTGACATATCTGGCGCCTCAACCTCACGAACTTTCTACCTTGTGTATCGACGTAAGCACGCCTAGTGCAAGGTGTCGGAACACTCTCGTTACACAAACTCCAAAATCCATGTAGGATCTTTCTATCCTCATAATTAGATCCTTGTGGATGGGTATCATTCATCGGAGTCCTTAATTGAATTCTTTGTATGATTCAATACGTACATCACAATTCAATAAGGGCAAAGCCGAATTCCTTTTAAGATTATCCTATCTTCATAGATAGATTCTTGAAATGATTAAAGTGCCAAATGAAATCCACGAATTGGATTCCTGGTGTGCTTTAAGTATCCGCGTCCAAAGATATCAAGTTAATAAACAAGTCAAACAACTATGTGATTATGTGCTTATGTGTTTCTTTTTATGTTTTTGTATAATCCAAGTTTTGTTATCCAAATTCTCGTAGAATCTTCCATATCTTTGTGTACTATATTAAATCCTCAATGGGCTTCTACGTTGTAGTTAAGTCCCTTGGATTTTATTGTACTATTCTATAATTAGACCCCTTGAGTGGTCTAGTTAAACAGATTGATCCAAAAATCTGGTTAGGTATATCAAGTGATGATATAGCTGAAAGGACTCCTTGGAGGTCTAATTAAAAAGATCATGTGTTGATCTGATTAAAAGGACCCTATGGTAGTCTAGTCACACTCATCACAGGTTTAATTTTTTCTTCCCCTACACATCATGAAATGCACTGTGCGGACTGTGCAAGGAATTACGTAATTATGGACGCGTACATAATTATAGAATTTAGTGCACAGAAACCACAGCAAGTTTTGTCATGTATCTAGAGTTAATTCCGTTCATTTTTGTTTCTGAAGATGTAAAATGACTCATTCGGTTCATTTTTGTTTCTGAAGATGTAAAATGACTATTCCGTTCATTTTTGTTTCTGAAGATGTAAAATGACTCATTCGGTTCATTTTTGTTTCTGAAGATGTAAAATGACTATTCCGTTCATTTTTGTTTCTGAAGATGTAAAATGACTCATTCGGTTCATTTTTGTTTCTGAAGATGTAAAATGACTATTCCGTTCATTTTTGTTTCTGAAGATGTAAAATGACTATTCTGTTCATTTTTGTTTCTGAAGATGTAAAATGACTCATTCGGTTCATTTTTGTTTCTGAAGATGTAAAATGACTATTCCGTTCATTTTTGTTTCTAAAGAATGCCTGTTGAAAATAACTCTGTTCATTTTTCATTCTGAAAAATGTTAATTAAAGAGAAATTACAGGATTATGTCTTGTTCATCTTTTATGGTTATTTAACACAAAGTCACATATAAACTCCTACGAATAAATTTCGGGACGAAATTTCCTAAAGTAGGGGAGACTGTAACACCCGTGTCACTCCAACCATCAAACAAATTCCAAACCAATGAAATATAGTATTTCATACTTGGGATTTGTAAAAATATGTGTATCGTTTACACATATCAACTCTTGTTCGATTTCAAGCTCTAAATCGCTTTCTGGAAGGTTATACACGCACTGATGCGTAAATATAACCAGTTTAATGCAACGAACACTCCGGAATAGTGAAATAGGCTTAACATACCTTATATAACCTTTACATAACTTATATATAAGTTTTGGAAGGTTTGGTGTGGTGAAATCAAGTTTAATCGCTTACAGGGACTAAAGTTGACAAACTGCGAAAGTATGCCAATTTGAACTGTAACAGACCTTCCGGAACATGACCATAAGTTAAACATACCATAAATATCCTTTACATAGCTTAGAAATAGGCTTTGAGGGGTTCGGTGTGCTAAAATAAACTTTTGGGTCATTCAGGGACTAAAAGTGTCAAAAAGTGCACAAGTTTGCATTTTCGCGCATAACTTACGTTCTGAATACATCTGGACATCCAAAAATTTATGTAAGCACTAAAATATTTTATTTTAGTGTTCGCCATAAGAAAAATCCATTCGTTTCGTCATTTGGATCGTTTTTCGCGCTTATGCGCATTCCGTCGTAATTAAGCGAACATCGTGTTCGTACGACCAAACGAACCATCACCCGGCATATTTTTGAGCATGTTTCATGTCCACAATATTTAGGCAACATTTTAGGGCCTTAAAGTTGGCTTTACGGGCCTTAGAAGTGTCGAAAATGGGCTTAAACACGTGCAGGGGCTGAAACTGTCATTTTTGAAAGATATATGCGGATCAGAAGGGCCATGCGGCCCGCATTAGATTTGTCTAATGCTGAAGCGGGCCGCCTCAGCCTATCAGAACAGATAATATCGAACAGTCAGCATTTCCAGCTGTTTTAACCACAACCACATCTTTCCCACTTGCCTAATCAACTGATAAGGATGGTTTTTAGGTACCACAACTTTCCGACACTTGTACGGATACGATTAAGGCACGATATTCGACAAACGATCTTAACGGTTACCCGAAAACTATAAATACCCCACCCCCACAACCTCTAAACCCACTAGAATTCTGATTTGAGAGCTCTAAGTTGAAACCATTGTTTCATACCTGAGTTCTTGGATCGGGATTAGCATTCGGGGACCCTTCGTAAGTATTCTTTCGTTCTTTTCCTTATTTTTATTGCTTTTCGAGTCAGAAAGTCAAACTTTGTTTGACTTTCAGCGTTGACCAGTAATGGTCAATGCGAAGTTCGTTTGAACTTCGCAACGTGAGTGTAATCACGTTGGTCATAGTCCCTTGGGACTATGCCCACTGATTACCACGTTGTCTAGAGTCGTAGGGTAGGCGATCTAATAAATCGCCTATACCTTCGAACTCGACCCAGTTTGGTCGATCATTAGGATCCGACCAAATACATTAGGTGACCCTAGTATAGGGCATAACCTTCCGAGGTTATACCCTATGGTCACATCGTTTGAGTAGTTGTATGATAGGTAGTTTATATGCCTTAGGTAAATTACCAGAATACCCTTTTCATGTATAATTGGTAATTAAGCATATGTAACCTAAACTTTTGTCACATAACTGATTATGTAACATGTATAGGCATATAACACTTGTCATAGGACTAGTTAGGCGGTCAGTACGCGTTCTACGCGCACGATGCGTTAAAATAGCATAAGCTACCTAAACGGATCGTAATGGGTCGATAAGACTTAGGTTAAGTTTCATTTAGCATGTAGGCCTTGTTAAACCATATCACATGAGTTCCTACACTCATTTGGTTTACAAACCCTAATGCTACCCAGTCTTCCGATATAGGTCCGGTTTATTAACATAGATACCTATATTAGGTGCCGTTTAATTCCGTGATCTCTAGCATTGCTTGGTGGTTATCCTAGGACTTCTGAGCAATCTCAGGTGAGTACATAGACCCCTCTTTTACTGTTTTCCAAACTGTTTTGGGGTGGAACACATGTGCCTACTTGTTACTTTCAAGCTTTCTTGTTTTCACATCATATACTTGTTATGTTCATTAGTACATTATAGTACATGATTTCATTACATTTCATACTAGGTGTGCCATTGTGTGCATTACTTAGTACATTGTTTTACATTACATCACATGCTACGTATGTCTATTGTTGCATACTTAGTACAGGTCGCATGCTACGTATGTCTGTTGTTGCATACTTAGTACAGTTCACATGCTATGTATGTTCAATCGTTGCATTGTTCTTCATACTTAGTACATTTGTTATTCATCACATACTTACATTTTGGACGCATATTACATGATTTACATTGATCATGCATTTACTACACAAAACATAACTTTGATTTAAACCAAGTTTTACTTCAATACTATGTTCTTGTGCATATGGTTTAGTTGATGCATTTCACTAGCCATACATATCATTTTTGGTTACACATTACATGGTTTACATCTTGACATAAACATTTTGACATATTATTCAATACATTTGGCAATTGGTTTAAACATAGACATCTTACATTGTTTGGTTTGGTTTGATTAAGTGATTAAGTAACGATGCGTGTGTAATATGATACAAGCATGGTGGATACGCCGCTGGTACTTCCTATATATAAGTGTTTGTATGGTTTTACATATTGTAGCGTTATCTGAATCATTTCAAGTTGAGACATAGAACATTTTATACAAATAACATATTTTTCACAAGACATTGGTTTACAAACAACTTATCTAATACAAACTCATTTTACATGGTTATTCATTTAACCATACATTATTTATACATATCATCTGATCTTATCGATTTTCAAATGATTTACAAAACAAAGCAAATAACAAGGTTCATGACTAAACATTTTCTCAAACATAAGTCATGAAACCTATTTTCACAAAACCTATGTATCTCACCGGCATTTTTATGCTGACGTACCTATTTTCACATGTGTTTTTCAGGAGCTGTTGCATAAGATGATCAAGATACATATAGGCAGACTTGGGCTTTAGTGACAATAAAAGATGCAAGACTAGTTAATTATGTTGTATTTCTTTGTTTGTTAAGACATTGTAACACTTTTAATCAATAAAACGAAACTTCAATTGCCATGGATTTGAAACAATTAATTCTGTTACAACACTCCCCGACGTTTCCGCCACGTTTTGTATGTTCTACGTGGTCGGGGTGTGACAGAAAAGATGGTATCAGAGCCAATGGTTATAGGGAATTAGGTTATTAGTAATGCTTTGACCTAGTCTATAACTTTCTTAGGACCCTAACGCGAGTTTACTTGCGTTTAGTCATAAAACAATACCGTCACCTATCCTTAGGCGACGACCACAACAAGAACATAAATTTCAAAACCGCTTTGAAAACTAATCATCTGTTCTAGGATGATTGATTACTAGGTTTTGAACCCTTTATTGTAAGGTTTTGAACTCTCTATTATATGGTTTTGAACCCCTTTGAGTTTTCAAAATCTCGTCAAGGTTTTGGGTTTTTAATAATGTGAACACGTGCAAACTGGAAGGGTGAATGCCTGTATTCTGGGTTTTCTGTCTAGGCAAGCACTTCGTATACATCTCATCAGACGCGAGACCAGTTGTGCTTACCTGGGAATTCTTGGGATGAGCGTTCACTTATAGGCGAGCATGTCTTCGCGATACATTATATTGACCCGTTTACTTTGATTAGTCACTGTCTCATTTGTTTGCCTTTGGTAACAAACAAATGGTCACAATCTTCATGCGTTGTCATTTTCTCTCGACTATCTTTCCCTTGTTTCCTCCCATGTCTTCTATTTTCTTCATGGTGCCTCTTCATCGCAACAACAATGTCCGAACCAGGTGCTGCAATTACCCAGCGAATAGGCGTCGTACTCCAGAGGACCGTTGACTTAGCTATCACCATGACTCGCCTCAGGGATGAAGCCGTAAGGGAACTGCTCCTTGGTGCAATCAATGCAACCTTCATCATCCAAATCATATACCATGTTACAAATGTACCCACGGTGGACGATGGAGACATTTGGTTAACATGTGCCGCTTTGCAATCCAAAGCAAAGCTGTTGCAAATCCTGCTGTTGTTCAAACTTCAAACTCTGCTTCATATGTCGCTTGACATATCTGGCGCCTCAACCTCACGAACTTTCTACCTTGTGTATCGACGTAAGCACGCCTAGTGCAAGGTGTCGGAACACTCTCGTTACACAAACTCCAAAATCCATGTAGGATCTTTCTATCCTCATAATTAGATCCTTGTGGATGGGTATCATTCATCGGAGTCCTTAATTGAATTCTTTGTATGATTCAATACGTACATCACAATTCAATAAGGGCAAAGCCGAATTCCTTTTAAGATTATCCTATCTTCATAGATAGATTCTTGAAATGATTAAAGTGCCAAATGAAATCCACGAATTGGATTCCTGGTGTGCTTTAAGTATCCGCGTCCAAAGATATCAAGTTAATAAACAAGTCAAACAACTATGTGATTATGTGCTTATGTGTTTCTTTTTATGTTTTTGTATAATCCAAGTTTTGTTATCCAAATTCTCGTAGAATCTTCCATATCTTTGTGTACTATATTAAATCCTCAATGGGCTTCTACGTTGTAGTTAAGTCCCTTGGATTTTATTGTACTATTCTATAATTAGACCCCTTGAGTGGTCTAGTTAAACAGATTGATCCAAAAATCTGGTTAGGTATATCAAGTGATGATATAGCTGAAAGGACTCCTTGGAGGTCTAATTAAAAAGATCATGTGTTGATCTGATTAAAAGGACCCTATGGTAGTCTAGTCACACTCATCACAGGTTTGATTTTTTCTTCCCCTACACATCATGAAATGCACTGTGCGGACTGTGCAAGGAATTACGTAATTATGGACGCGTACATAATTATAGAATTTAGTGCACAGAAACCACAGCAAGTTTTGTCATGTATCTAGAGTTAATTCCGTTCATTTTTGTTTCTGAAGATGTAAAATGACTCATTCGGTTCATTTTTGTTTCTGAAGATGTAAAATGACTATTCCGTTCATTTTTGTTTCTGAAGATGTAAAATGACTCATTCGGTTCATTTTTGTTTCTGAAGATGTAAAATGACTATTCCGTTCATTTTTGTTTCTGAAGATGTAAAATGACTCATTCGGTTCATTTTTGTTTCTGAAGATGTAAAATGACTATTCCGTTCATTTTTGTTTCTGAAGATGTAAAATGACTCATTCGGTTCATTTTTGTTTCTGAAGATGTAAAATGACTATTCCGTTCATTTTTGTTTCTGAAGATGTAAAATGACTATTCTGTTCATTTTTGTTTCTGAAGATGTAAAATGACTCATTCGGTTCATTTTTGTTTCTGAAGATGTAAAATGACTATTCCGTTCATTTTTGTTTCTAAAGAATGCCTGTTGAAAATAACTCTGTTCATTTTTCATTCTGAAAAATGTTAATTAAAGAGAAATTACAGGATTATGTCTTGTTCATCTTTTATGGTTATTTAACACAAAGTCACATATAAACTCCTACGAATAAATTTCGGGACGAAATTTCCTAAAGTAGGGGAGACTGTAACACCCGTGTCACTCCAACCATCAAACAAATTCCAAACCAATGAAATATAGTATTTCATACTTGGGATTTGTAAAAATATGTGTATCGTTTACACATATCAACTCTTGTTCGATTTCAAGCTCTAAATCGCTTTCTGGAAGGTTATACACGCACTGATGCGTAAATATAACCAGTTTAATGCAACGAACACTCCGGAATAGTGAAATAGGCTTAACATACCTTATATAACCTTTACATAACTTATATATAAGTTTTGGAAGGTTTGGTGTGGTGAAATCAAGTTTAATCGCTTACAGGGACTAAAGTTGACAAACTGCGAAAGTATGCCAATTTGAACTGTAACAGACCTTCCGGAACATGACCATAAGTTAAACATACCATAAATATCCTTTACATAGCTTAGAAATAGGCTTTGAGGGGTTCGGTGTGCTAAAATAAACTTTTGGGTCATTCAGGGACTAAAAGTGTCAAAAAGTGCACAAGTTTGCATTTTCGCGCATAACTTACGTTCTGAATACATCTGGACATCCAAAAATTTATGTAAGCACTAAAATATTTTATTTTAGTGTTCGCCATAAGAAAAATCCATTCGTTTCGTCATTTGGATCGTTTTTCGCGCTTATGCGCATTCCGTCGTAATTAAGCGAACATCGTGTTCGTACGACCAAACGAACCATCACCCGGCATATTTTTGAGCATGTTTCATGTCCACAATATTTAGGCAACATTTTAGGGCCTTAAAGTTGGCTTTACGGGCCTTAGAAGTGTCGAAAATGGGCTTAAACACGTGCAGGGGCTGAAACTGTCATTTTTGAAAGATATATGCGGATCAGAAGGGCCATGCGGCCCGCATTAGATTTGTCTAATGCTGAAGCGGGCCGCCTCAGCCTATCAGAACAGATAATATCGAACAGTCAGCATTTCCAGCTGTTTTAACCACAACCACATCTTTCCCACTTGCCTAATCAACTGATAAGGATGGTTTTTAGGTACCACAACTTTCCGACACTTGTACGGATACGATTAAGGCACGATATTCGACAAACGATCTTAACGGTTACCCGAAAACTATAAATACCCCACCCCCACAACCTCTAAACCCACTAGAATTCTGATTTGAGAGCTCTAAGTTGAAACCATTGTTTCATACCTGAGTTCTTGGATCGGGATTAGCATTCGGGGACCCTTCGTAAGTATTCTTTCGTTCTTTTCCTTATTTTTATTGCTTTTCGAGTCAGAAAGTCAAACTTTGTTTGACTTTCAGCGTTGACCAGTAATGGTCAATGCGAAGTTCGTTTGAACTTCGCAACGTGAGTGTAATCACGTTGGTCATAGTCCCTTGGGACTATGCCCACTGATTACCACGTTGTCTAGAGTCGTAGGGTAGGCGATCTAATAAATCGCCTATACCTTCGAACTCGACCCAGTTTGGTCGATCATTAGGATCCGACCAAATACATTAGGTGACCCTAGTATAGGGCATAACCTTCCGAGGTTATACCCTATGGTCACATCGTTTGAGTAGTTGTATGATAGGTAGTTTATATGCCTTAGGTAAATTACCAGAATACCCTTTTCATGTATAATTGGTAATTAAGCATATGTAACCTAAACTTTTGTCACATAACTGATTATGTAACATGTATAGGCATATAACACTTGTCATAGGACTAGTTAGGCGGTCAGTACGCGTTCTACGCGCACGATGCGTTAAAATAGCATAAGCTACCTAAACGGATCGTAATGGGTCGATAAGACTTAGGTTAAGTTTCATTTAGCATGTAGGCCTTGTTAAACCATATCACATGAGTTCCTACACTCATTTGGTTTACAAACCCTAATGCTACCCAGTCTTCCGATATAGGTCCGGTTTATTAACATAGATACCTATATTAGGTGCCGTTTAATTCCGTGATCTCTAGCATTGCTTGGTGGTTATCCTAGGACTTCTGAGCAATCTCAGGTGAGTACATAGACCCCTCTTTTACTGTTTTCCAAACTGTTTTGGGGTGGAACACATGTGCCTACTTGTTACTTTCAAGCTTTCTTGTTTTCACATCATATACTTGTTATGTTCATTAGTACATTATAGTACATGATTTCATTACATTTCATACTAGGTGTGCCATTGTGTGCATTACTTAGTACATTGTTTTACATTACATCACATGCTACGTATGTCTATTGTTGCATACTTAGTACAGGTCGCATGCTACGTATGTCTGTTGTTGCATACTTAGTACAGTTCACATGCTATGTATGTTCAATCGTTGCATTGTTCTTCATACTTAGTACATTTGTTATTCATCACATACTTACATTTTGGACGCATATTACATGATTTACATTGATCATGCATTTACTACACAAAACATAACTTTGATTTAAACCAAGTTTTACTTCAATACTATGTTCTTGTGCATATGGTTTAGTTGATGCATTTCACTAGCCATACATATCATTTTTGGTTACACATTACATGGTTTACATCTTGACATAAACATTTTGACATATTATTCAATACATTTAGCAATTGGTTTAAACATAGACATCTTACATTGTTTGGTTTGGTTTGATTAAGTGATTAAGTAACGATGCGTGTGTAATATGATACAAGCATGGTGGATACGCCGCTGGTACTTCCTATATATAAGTGTTTGTATGGTTTTACATATTGTAGCGTTATCTGAATCATTTCAAGTTGAGACATAGAACATTTTATACAAATAACATATTTTTCACAAGACATTGGTTTACAAACAACTTATCTAATACAAACTCATTTTACATGGTTATTCATTTAACCATACATTATTTATACATATCATCTGATCTTATCGATTTTCAAATGATTTACAAAACAAAGCAAATAACAAGGTTCATGACTAAACATTTTCTCAAACATAAGTCATGAAACCTATTTTCACAAAACCTATGTATCTCACCGGCATTTTTATGCTGACGTACCTATTTTCACATGTGTTTTTCAGGAGCTGTTGCATAAGATGATCAAGATACATATAGGCAGACTTGGGCTTTAGTGACAATAAAAGATGCAAGACTAGTTAATTATGTTGTATTTCTTTGTTTGTTAAGACATTGTAACACTTTTAATCAATAAAACGAAACTTCAATTGCCATGGATTTGAAACAATTAATTCTGTTACAACACTCCCCGACGTTTCCGCCACGTTTTGTATGTTCTACGTGGTCGGGGTGTGACACTTGCTGTCTGGAGTAGCGGGAGTGGTCATGGGTCGACTAGATTGATTTATGTTATTGATTTCTTGATACAATACGTTGGTTTTGAAATTGATTAATTTTGCTTCCGCTGAATACTTTGGTTTTCACTTAGACATGTTGATGGTATTTTATTAATAATTAAGGATTTTATTTTGAAAATTGTACGCGTTCAATGTAATCAGTGGCTCATTATTGGTATGTCGCACACCTAATAGGGACACTCCCTAGGTGGTATTTTGGGGGTGTGACAATTTGGTATCAGAGCCACTGGTTATAGTGAACTTGGTTTTAAAACGTTTTTATAAAACCACACTATAACCGACCAACTTCGAAAAATCGACCATGACACTCAGCTCCAGATTGCAAGGTTCGTCTTCTGTTACTTTATGCATTACTTGTTTAGTAGTCATACACTCACAACTTACATGAAAACGACATACTAGATACTATAGTGATTTGATAGTGTAACACTACTCTTCAGCTTTTGTGAATCATAATCATATAGTACCCACTGCTTGGCTATTTGAATGCGGGGGAAACTTTTAGCGCAAGTTAAGAGGCACTGAGATGAGCATGCAAATTGCCTTATTATTATGGGTGCACACATAATAATAACGTGAGGTGCATGTAAGTCCCAGTGAGGCTTAACGAACGTGAGAAGGATTCTGCCCTATTGTGTGTAAACTTGATAGTTAGTAGATTTCAACGTGATACTTGACTTTTACCCCATTTCGACTCTTAAGTTGGTTCCCTTCTCTTATATAGAATCATGAGTGGACGTGGAGGAGGCCGTGGTGGCGGACATGGCCACATTGCTATAACGCATGCTGAATTAACCAACTTGTTCAACACTCGTGTAGCTGAAGCCCTAGTGGCTTACCAGGCTGGTACGATATGTGCCAATTACTTTCTCTTCTCGCGTCGTATACTCGAATCTTACCTGTGCATTGTACGTTCTTTCATTTTAGGTCAACCTACAAATCAAAACAATCTACCTGCTCCCCCTGGTTGTACGTTCAAGATGTTCATGGATTGGAAGCCACAGACCTTCAATGGGACGGATGGGGCTGTAGGACTCCTGCGTTGGTTTGAGAAGGCGAAATCGGTGTTTGAGATGTGTAACTGTCCTGCTGGGGACAGAGTGAAGTATGCTACGGGCACGCTCGAGGATGGTGCCCTGACATGGTGGAATACCCAGGTTCAGATGTTGGGTATCGAAATGGCAAACGTCACCACTTGGGATGACTTTAAGGAGTTGATGAGGGAGGAGTATTGTCCTCGAGATGAGGTTCAGCAACTGGAGAACGAGTACTATAATCTGAAGATGGAGGGATCTGCGATAGAAGCGTTTACGAGGAGGTCTAATAATCTAGCAACTTTGTGCCCTAACCAGTCTCGACCCCCACATCGACGAATCGAGTTGTATCTCAAGGGCTTAGCACCAGCTGTTAAAGGGTACGTAACTGCTGCAAACCTAGACAATCTGCCTCGTATCTTCCGTTTAGCACATAAGATTACTGACCAAGAGGTCGAACGTGGCAACTTGCCGCCACGTGTTTCTGCTACTACCTCGACTGCTATAGCTACTACACCTGCTAGTGACAACAAACGCAAGTGGAACGATACTGACAAAGCAACTAGTGCAAGTCAATCTCAGAAAAGGTCTGATTACGACCACAACCATAGTTTCAGTCAGTCTTCTTCAGTTAATCAAGGCCAGGGCAGCAATCAGAATCAGGGTTCTTATGTTGGAAAGAAGCCACAGTGCAACAAGTGTGGCTATCATCACTATGGACAGTGCGTCCAGACTTGTCGTAGGTGTGAGAAAGTGGGCCATGAGGCCAAAGACTGTAGAGCCCCACAGCCAAAGCAGCAGCAACAGCAAAATCCGCAGCACCAGCGACAGCAAAGGCAACAACCTCAACAGAATCAGGGTTTTAAGAAAGGGTGTTTCCAGTGCGGGGACGGGGGCCACATCAAGCGGGATTGCCCTCAGCTGAATCAGAATGCCAATAACAACAACAATGCTGGGAACAATAATAACAGGAACAACAACAATGGGGGCAATGGGGGAAATGGTGCACACGGGAGGGTGTTCACTATTGGAGCTGGGGAAGCCATGAGTGATGGCAATGTAGTGACTGGTATGTTTTCGATAAATGATTTATTTGCTTTTGTTCTATTCGACTCGGGTGCCTATTGGAGTTATATGTCCTTGGAGTTCAGTCGTCAGTTAGGGTTGACTCCCTCACCTCTTGTAAATAAGCATGTAGTAGAATTAGCTGATGGTAAATCGATAGAGGCTTCTCATGTTCTGTTTGGTTGTAAACTCGATCTCATGGGTCAAGTGTTCGACATTGACCTACTCCCTGTTACTCTTGGAAGTTTTGATGTGGTCGTTGGCATGGATTGGTTGTCCAAGCACCAGGCGGAAATTCTCTGCAAAGAGAAAATAGTGCATATTCCTCTCCCTAACGAAGAATCTTTATCGGTTTAGGGTCATCATAGTGGTGCAATGGTTGGTATCATCTCAGCTATGCAAGCTCAGAAGTGCCTATGAAAGGGCTATCCTGCCATTCTAGCTCTTGTCACCGATTCGCAACCTGAAGAAAGGAAGATCGAGGACCTTCCAGTGGTTTGTGAATTTCCCGATGTATTTCCTGAAGAACTCCCTGGTTTACCTCCGCATCGTCAGGTGGAATTTCAGATTGACCTCGCACTAGGAGCAGCCCCGATTGCTCGTGCTCCTTATCGTCTTGCGCCAGGAGAGTTGCAGGAGTTGTCGAATCAACTCCAAGAGTTGTTGGATAGAGGTTTTATCCGACCCGGCTCTTCGCCTTGGGAAGCCCAGTGCTGTTTGTGAAGAAGAAGGATGGATCCTTTCGGATGTGCATAGATTATCGTGAGCTCAACAAGGTGACAGTCAAGAATCGCTACCCTTTACCGCGCATTGACGACTTGTTTGACCAGTTGCAAGGGTCTAGTTTTTACTCGAAGATCGACTTAAGGTCAGGCTATCATCAGGTGAGATTCAGAGAGGAGGATGTCCCAAAGACGGCTTTTAGGACGCGTTATGGGCATTACGAGTTTTTGGTCATGCCGTTTGGGATGACTAACGCACCAGCGGTCTTTATGGATCTCATGAATCACGTGTGCAAACCGTACCTCGACGACTTTGTTATTGTTTTCATCGACGGCATCTTGATCTACTCCAAGAGCAAGGAGGACCATGAGCGACATTTACATTTTATCTTGGAGCTCCTGAGGAAGGAGCAGCTTTACGTGAAGTTTTCTAAGTGTGATTTCTGGATTCGAGAAGTACACTTTCTTGGGCATATTGTTAATGAAAAGGGGATACACGTGGATCCTGCTAAGATTGATGCTATTAGGAATTGGGTGGCACCGAAGAATCCTTCGGAGGTGCGACAATTTCTTGGTCTTGCAGGGTACTATCGTCGGTTTATTCAAGATTTCTCAAAGATTGCTCAACCTCTTACCTCCTTGACACAGAAGAACGTAGTTTATTCTTGGGGAACGAAGCAGGAGGATGCTTTCCAGCTTTTGAAGCAGAAACTATGTAGCACGCCGATTTTATCTCTAGCTGAGGGTACCGAGGATTTCGTGGTTTATTGTGATGCATCGATTCAGGGTCTCGGTTGCGTATTGATGCAACGCGACAAGGTGATAGCTTATGCTTCTCGACAGTTGAAGGTACATGAGAAGAATTATACGACTCACGACTTGGAGTTAGGAGCTATGATATTTGCATTGAAGATTTGGAGGCATTACCTGTACGGGACCAAATGCACTATCTACACCGATCACAGAAGTCTTCAGCATATCTTCGACCAGAAGGAATTGAATATGCGGCAGCGTCGTTGGATAGAGCTTTTGAACGATTATGAGTGTGCCATCAAGTATCATCCGGGTAAAGCTAACGTTGTAGCTGATGCCCTTAGTCGAAAGGAGACGAAGCCTAATCGTGTTCGCGCTCTACAGCTTACTGTTCACTCCGGTTTACCTGCTCAGATTCGTTCCGCTCAGATCGAGGCATTGAAAGAAGAAAACATCGAGGCTGAGTACTTACGGGGCATGGAAAAGCGACTTGTGGAGAGATCTGACGGCATTCATTACTTTATGGAGCGAGTATGGGTTCCTCTGTATGATAATCTTCGAGAGCTTGTGATGGACGAAGCGCACAAGTCTCGGTATTCTGTTCACCCGGGCTCAGACAAAATGTATCAGGATCTCAGGGTCATGTATTGGTGGCCGAAGATGAATGCTCACATAGCGACATACGTGAGTAAGTGTTTAACTTATGCTAAAGTCAAGGTGGAATATCAGAAACCCTTGGGTCTATTTCAGCAGCCAGAGATACCCATGTGGAAATGGGAGCAGATTGCTATGGATTTTGTCATAGGGCTACCGAGAACTCAGGCCGGAAACGATACTATTTAGGTGATTGTTGACCGTCTCACGAAGTCAGTGCATTTCCTAGCGATTAAAGAAACACATAAGTTCTCACAGCTTGCAGCAGTTTATTTGAAAGAAGTGGTTTCTAGGCATGGAGCGCCAACTTCTATTATCTCTGATCATGATCCGCGTTTCATATCTGATTTATGGCAGTCGATGCATAAATCGTTCGGCTCACGTCTTGATATGAGTACTGCTTATCACCCACAGACGGATGGTCAGAGTGAGCGCACTATTCAGACACTTGAAGACATGCTGCGAGCATGTGTGATCGATTTTGGGAAAGGGTGGGAGAAGCATATGCCGTTGATAGAGTTCTCCTACAACAACAGCTACCACACTAGTATACAGGCAGCTCCATTCGAGGCACTGTACGGGCGAAAGTGTCGTTCTCCTCTTTGTTGGGCTGAGGTGGGTGACAGCCATATCACAGGTCCTGAGCTTGTTCTTGAAACTCCAGAAAAGATTGTTCAGATCAGGAATCGTATGGCAGCAGCGCATGATCGTCAGAAAAGCTACGCCGACAAGTGTAGAAAACCGTTGGAATTCGAAGTTAATGATCGTGTCATGCTGAAGGTCTCACCCTGGAAGGGTGTGGTGCGTTTTGGGAAACGCGGCAAGTTTAATCCGCGTTACGTTGGGCTATTTAAAATCCTGGAACGGATCGGTAAAGTGGCTTACAAGCTTGAGTTACCTGCTGAGTTGGGTAATGTTCACGATGTCTTCCACGTTTCGCAATTGAAGAAGTGTCTGCCTGATTAAGCACTGGTTGTGCCATTTCAAGAGCTGAAGATCGACGACAAGTTGCAGTTTGTCGAAGAGGCTATAGAGATCATGGACCGGGAGGGGCATTCCAATCGTGAGAGTTCGTTGGAACTCAAGGCGTGGACCGGAGTTCACGTGGGAGCGCGAGGATCAGATGAAGCTTAAGTATCCTCAACTCTTTCCTGAGGACAAGTCTAAATCTGGTAAAGCTGGCGAATTTCGGGACGAAATTCCTCTTCAAGTTGGGGATGATGTGGCACCTGGGGAAATCGTGCAACAATCTTTATTTATTACTTATCAAATTTCGGAATGAAATTTCTTTCAAGTTGGGGATGATGTGACAACCCGAACTTTCAAGGTCCGTATTTCTTAGTCACGCAATCCTGTTTTTCGTTATTCTTCTTTCACATTCGTTGCGACGATAAAAATCAGTGAATAATTGTGACGATAATGATTTTACTAAATGTTAATACGTACGAGTATGTGTGTAGTGTGTTAATTGGGCCCAAATCCTGTTTCGTGTATATGATTGAGCTACGTCCTCGTGTTCTTATTAAAGTGGTCGCTTTAATTGGGCCGCACCCCAATTCTTGGAAGCCCAAAGCCAACCAATTACTTACGGAAGCCCAAGTCCATCAATATATGTTGTTCACTTGGGCTAAACCCATGATCGGCTAAATGAGCCACCGCCCCCAAACTAATATCCTTTATGTATACGTATCATTATCACATCCTTATTATCATAAAACTCTAAACAAACTCTATATCTCCCAAGATTCCATACGTGAGGCCGTAGCATACCCCCCTTCGACTTGTTGATGGTATTTTATTAATACTTTGGTTTTGAAACTGATTAATTTTGCTTCCGCTGAATACTTTGGTTTTCACTTAGACTTGTTGATGGTATTTTATTAATAATTAAGGGTTTTATTTTGAAACTTGTACGCGTTCAATGTAATTAGTGGCTCGTTATTGGTATGTCACACGCTAATAGGGACACTCCCTAGGTGGTATTTTGGGGGTGTGACAGTTTGGTATCAGAGCCACTGGTTATAGTGAACTTGGTTTTAAAACGTTTTTATAAAACCAGACTATAACCGAGCAACTTCGAAAAATCGACCATGACACTCAGCTCCAGATTGCAAGGTTCGTCTTCTGTTACTTTATGCATTACTTGTTTAGTAGTCACACACTCACAACTTACATGAAAACGACATACTAGATACTATAGTGATTTGATAGTGTAACACTACTCTTCGGCTTTTGTGAATCATAATCCTGTAGTATTCACTGCTAGGCTATTTGAATGCGGGGGAAACTTTTAGCGTAAGTTAAGAGGCTCTGAGATGAGCATGCAAATTGCCTTATTATTATGGGTGCACACATAATAATAACGTGAGGTCCATGTAAGTCCCAGTGAGGCTTAACGAACGTGAGAAGGATTCTGCCCTATTGTGTGTAAACTTGATAGTTAGTAGATTTCAACGTGATACTTGAATTTTACCCCATTTAGACTCTTAAGTTGGTTCCCTTCTCTTATATAGAATCATGAGTGGACGTGGAGGAGGCCGTGGTGGCGGACGTGGCCACATTGCTATGACGCAGGCCGAATTATCCAACTTGATCAACACTCGTGTAGCTGAAGCCCTAGCGGCTTACCAGGCTGGTACGATATGTGCCAATTACTTTCTCTTCTCGCATCGTATACTCGAATCTTACCTGTGCGTTGTACGTTCTTTCATTTTAGGTCAACCTGCAAATCAAAACAATCTACCTGCTCCCCCTGGTTGTATGTTCAAGATGTTCATGGATTGTAAGCCACAGACCTTCAATGGGACGGAAGGGGCTGTAGGACTCCTGCGATGGTTTGAGAAGGCGGAATCGGTGTTTGAGATGTGTAACTGTCCTGCTGGGGACAGAGTGAAGTATGCTACGGGCACGCTCGAGGATGGTGCCCTGACATGGTGGAATACCCAGGTTCAGATGTTGGGTATCGAAATGGCAAACGCCACCACTTGGGATGACTTTAAGGAGTTGATGAGGGAGGAGTATTGTCCTCGAGATGAGGTTCAGAAACTTGAGAACGAGTACTATAATCTGAAGATGGAGGGATCTGAGATAGAATTGTTTACGAGGAGGTCTAATGATCTAGCAACTTTGTGCCCTAACCTGTCTCGACCCCCACATCGGCGAATCGAGTTGTATCTCAAGGGCTTAGCACCAGCTGTTAAAGGGTACGTAACTGCTGCAAACCTAGACAATCTGCCCCGTATCGTCCGTTTAGCACATAAGATTACTGACCTAGAGGTCGAACGTGGCAACTTGCCGCCACGTGTTTCTGCTACTACCTCGACTGCTACAGCTACTACACCTGCTAGTGACAACAAACGCAAGTGGAACGATACTGACAAAGCAACCAGTGCAAGTCAATCTCAGAAAAGGTCTGATTACAACCACAACCGCAGTTTCAGTCAGTCTTCTTCAGTTAATCAAGGCCAGGGCAGCAATTAGAATCAGGGTTCTTATGTTGGAAATATGCCACAGTGCATCAGGGTTCTTACGTTTCTTGTTAATGACTTATATGCTTCAATACTATTTGATACTCCTGTGGATAAAAAGCTTTGTATCCATTGAATTTGAATCAATGTTAAATTGTACACGCTCTAAACTCCCCAAGTCATTCACAGTCGAAGTTGCCAATGGCAAATCCATCACCATTGATTCCGTTCTTCGCGATTGTTTTCTCACCCTCAACGATCATGTTTTCCCTATCGATCTCATACCCATGGAATTGAGTAGCTTCGATATCATAGTAGGCATGGATTGGCTTCGTAAGAACCATGCTGAAATCGCTTGTCATGAGAAATACTTTCGTTTGCCTCTTCCCTCTGGCGATACTTTGCATGTTTATGGAAACACACCTTTAAAGGGACTGAAGCTTATGTTATATACACAAGCGAACAAGTACTTATGTAAACAGTACTTTCCCTTTTTAGTCCACGTTGTGGAATAAAAGGGCAAGGGAAAGAGCATAAGTGATGTTCCAGTGGTGCGTGATTTTCCTGACGTCTTTCCAGAAGATCGACCTGGTCCTCCTCCCGCTCATTCTGTTGATTTTTGCATCGACCTCATTCCTGGTTCTACTCCCGTTGCTAAAGCTCCCTACCACCTTGCACCTTCTGAAATGCAAGAGTTGTCAAGTCAACTTCAAGAGTTGCTTGATAAAGGTTTCGTACACCCAAGTACTTCTCCTTGGGGCACTCCTATTCTATTCGTTCCGCATGTGTATCGATTATCGTGAGCTTAACAAACTCACTGTCAAAAACTGTTACCCTCATCCTCGCATTGACGACCTATTTGATCAACTCCAAGGCGTAACGTGCTTTTCCAAAATTAACCTTCGTTCTGGCTACCATCAACTTCGCGTTCTCGAAGAGGACATCCCTAAAACCGCATTTCGCACTCGATATGGTCACTACAAGTTCATGGTCATGCCGTTTGGTTTGACCAATGCACCTGCGGTCTTCATAGACTTAATGAATTGTGTGTGTAAACCCTATTTGGACCGCTTCGTGATCGTATTCATCCACGATATCTTGATCTATTCAAAGACCCAAGCTGAGCATGAACGTCATTTGCATTTGATCCTTGAACTCTTACGTGGCGAACACCTTTACGCAAAGTTCTCCTAGTGCGAGTTTTGAATCAAAGAAGTTCAATTCCTTGGACACGTCGTGAGTGAAAAAGGTATTCATGTTGATCCCTCAAAGATTGAAGTTGTCAAGAATTGGATCGCATCGAAATCTCCGTCAGAAATTCGTTCTTTCCTCGGATTGGCTGGTTACTACCGTCGATTCATCTTGAATTTTTCAAAAATCGTTGTTCCCCTTACCTTGTTGACTCAAAAAGATAAACCTTTTGTTTGGGGTCCTGAACAAAAGGAATCTTTTCAAACGCTTAAAGACTTGCTTTGCAATGCTCCCGTTCTCGCTCTACCCGATGGAAACGATGATTTCGTAGTGTATTGCGAGGCCTCTAACCGAGGTCTTGGTTGTGTCCTCATGCAACAAGACATGGTTATCGCGTATGCTTCGAGACAGCTGAAAATACATGAGAAAAACCACACTACTCACGATCTTGAAGTTGGCGCAGTTGTTTTTGCATTAAAGATTTAGCGACACTACCTATATGGTAGCAAATGTGTGGTCTTCACCGACCATAAAAGCCTACAACATATCTTTAACTAAAAAGAGCTAAACATGTATCAACGTCGTTGAGTAGAATTGCTTAACGACTACGACTGCGAGATTCGCTACCACCCTGGCAAAGAGAATGTCGTGGCCCACGAGCTCAGTTGAAAAGCTCATGTTAGTAGCATTCGTTGTTCTCAAATCGTTAGCAATCTTCGTACCTGCATTCGTGAAGCTCAGTATTCATCCTTCAAGAGGTGAACATGTATAACGAGATGAAGTGTGGTGCTGAAAACCAACTTTGACGAAATCCGATGGAATCCAATACTACCTCGATCGCGTTTGGGTACCAAATCATGGTGAACTTCGTGAACTCATAATGAAGAAGGCACACAAATCACGATACTCTATACATCCTGGTGCTGATAAGATGTACCACGATCTTCTTACGTCCTATTGGTGGCCTGGCATGAAGAAGGAAATCGCCACCTTTGTTTCGAAGTGTCTCGCATGTTCGAAAGTCAAAGCTGAACATCAACATCCTTCTGGTTTACTCAAACAACCAGAAATCCCAGTTTGGAAATGGGACAGCATTGCTATGGACTTCATAACCAAACTTCCTCGCACTCCTTCTGGTCATGATAACATTTAGGTGATCATTGACTGTCTGACCAAATCCGCTCACTTCCTCCCCATTCGTGAAGATTTTAAGGTTGAGAAATTAGCTCGAATCTACACAGATGAAGTCATATGTCGTCATGCTATCCCCATTGACATTATTTCAGACCACGATGGTCGCTTCACTTCACGTCTTTGTCAAACATTCCAAACTGCTATAGGTACTCATCTAAATCTTAGTACGGCTTTTCATCCTCAAACGGATGGACATACTGAATGTACTATCCAAACCCTAGAGGACATGCGTCGCTCTTATGTTATTGACTTTGGTGGAAATTGGGATGTACATTTACCATTGATAGAGTTCTCGTACAACAACAACTACCACTCCAGTATTCAAATGGCTCCTTTTAAAGCGTTATATGGTCGCAAGTGCCAATCTTCTATATATTGGCATGAAATTGGTGACGCTCAAATTACTGGCCCTGAGCTTATTCAAGAAATGACGGATAAGATTCTTCAAATCCGTGACAATCTCCTCAAGGCTAGAAGCAGACAAAAGAGCTATATAGATAAACATCGTAAACCATTGGAGTTCAATGTTGGTGACCAAGTACTCCTCAAGGTCTCTCCTTGGAAAAGAGTTATTCGTTTTAGTAAAAAGGGAAAGCTTGCTCCACGCTTTGTTGGTCCTTTCAAGATACTCGAAAGGATTGGTAAAGTGGCATACCGACTAGTCTTACCTCAAGAACTCAGCAAGGTGGACCCAACGTTCCATGTCTCGAACCTCAAGAAGTGCTTAGCTGAAGAAGGTCCTCAAGTTCCGATCGATGATTTGCAAATCAACGAGACTCTCCATTTTGTGGAAAAAACGGTCAAAATCATGAACCGAGGAACCAAACAACTATGGCGTAGTAGAATTCCCATAGTAAAGGTTCGAAGGGAAGGAAAACATGGTGCCAAATTTACTTGGGAACTCGAAAGTGAGATGAAGACCAATCATCCACATCTCTTCGTTCAGTCTTCCTCTTGAATAAACATCGAGGACGAAATTTCCTAAAGTAGGGGAGACTGTAACGCTTCGCATAGTTGTACTTTCCTTATTTAGGAAGTATCGTTGTAATTCTATTTTTGGAAACTTGTACTTGTGTTATATTTTATTCCGTTTCAACTTTGTAATCCGAGACTATTGATCATAATGAAATTCAATCATTTTATTCACATCTATGTTATACATTTAGACTTATCTGCATGTTTGTGCTCGAAATCAATGTTTCAAACACCATTATACATGTTTCATATTTGTACAATACACATTTATGCTCGTTATACATAAAACCGGCTAAAACATGCAAATTAATCAAACTTGGACCTTTGAGAGCAAGGGAAATGGCCTTTCGCACGAAAGGACCCCCTTTCGTGCGAAAGGGCCTGTCGCTCCAAACTCCCCTTTCGCCCGAAAGCTCCCTTTCATCCCAATACATCCTCACCTATAAATAAGCACGCTACTTCACTCATTTCCCCCTTCCAGTCGCCCAACTCACTCTCAAACGCTCTGAAGTTCTCTCTTGCGATCAAAGGTTTTCAGTAATGATTTTCTTTCATCTCTTTCATTTATTTAACATTCTTCTTGCATTTTAGTCGATTTCTTTAACTTTTGCAAAACCCTTGTTTGAAAATATCTCATGGATGGTTTTCACGAGTTTGCTTGGGCAAACTGATGTTGAAACAAACATTACAAACTTTGATGTTTTTACAACTTATTCATACATTTCATTTTAATTTCTGTACAAGCTTGGTGGAATCTGGTACCCATCAGACTCTCAACTCAGTTCGTAGTTAAGGGTTTGCATTAGGGTTAATTTCCACCAAGAAATAATCTGTTTCGGATAGATCAAACAAACGTCTTCGACAAGAATTTGCACCTTTCGCACGAAAGGTTGTACCCTTCGTGCGAAAGGGCATCCCTTTTGCACGAAAGGTTGTACCCTTCGTGCGAAAGGGCATCCCTTTCGCACGAAAGGCTGTACCCTTCGTGCGAATGGGCTTCCCTTTCGCATGAAAGGGGACTGTTTCACATGTTTCGTTTTTTATTTCATTTCTGTTCAATAGCAGTTCATCAGTATCATGGATGAACACCAAACGATTTGCTAGTCACAAAGTAAGTTAACCCCGTCCAGCCTCCAACACTTGGTTCAAACCTTATATGTTGAGTTGGCACACTCGGGTTGTCCTTACTTGGCTGTTTGGCTATTTTACCTAATGTTTTCATTTCATATAACGGTTACTAAGAATGTATCATGTTAAACAGTTTACAATTAAATTTCTTACCGAATCAGACTACTCCTTTCCAAGGAGAAACTTTCAGTAGTACATTATCTCCAACTTGCAATTCTAACGACTTACGTCGATGGTCGGTATAACTCTTTTGACGATCTTGTGCCGTTTTTAATCTTTCCTTGATTTGGGTTATTTTGTCAGTGGTTTCTTGTATAATTTCGGGACCTGATAATTGACTTTCTCCTATTTTTGCCCAACATACTGGAGTTCGGCACTTTCGTCTACAGTGCTTCAAATGGGGCAACATTAATGCTCGTATAATAACTATTTTTATAGGAGAATTCTATTAATGGTAAATGATCATCCCAACTTCCTCCAAAATCTATAACACATGTTCTCAGCATGTCTTCTAAGGTTTGGATCGTCTTTTCACTTTGTCCGTCTATCTGAGGGTGATAAGTTATGCTTAAGTTCAATCGTGTCCTTATAGCTTTTTGGAAGCTTTTCCAAAAATGTGAAGTGAAACGACTATCCCTATCAGATACAATGGATAGTGGAACTCCATGTAATGCCACTACTTCATCCACATATAGCTTAGCTAGTCTTTCCATGCTAAAGGTTTTCTTCATTGGTAGGAAATGAGCTGATTTAGTTAATCGATCCACAATCACCCAGATTGTGTCATTACCCTTTCTTGTTTTGGGTAGCTTAGTAACAAAATCCATTGTTATTAATTCCCATTTCCATACTACATTTCTAACTGTTGAAGTAACCCTAAAAGTTTCTGATGTTCAGCTTTAACTTGTGAACAAGTTAAAACACTTAGAAATGTAACTAGCTATATCATTTTTCATTCCTATAAATTATTCCTCAAATCTCCAATAATTTCTCCAATATTTCTTTTTGTTCAGAATTACGCGTTGGTTTTGTGTTTGTACTTGTGCTGGTGAGTTGTCTGTGCATGCATTATACTCGCAAATCCGGTAAATCTTCACCGCTAGTGTTTAATCCGGAAATCGATTTTATAACTAAAGAAATTGCTCACAAGAAATTTCTTACTTGAAGCGTCTTTGCCATATATTTGGATTCGAGTGAATCCCAAAGTTGCTTTGCCGATTCTGCGTTTTGGTAGACATCAAACAGTGCATCCGACATTCCGTTGAGTATGTGACCGCGACAAATATAATCGTCTTTTCCTACTTGAGTCTTTTCCTGGTTTGATCAATTGGTTCATTCTCCACCTCTTCTGGAAACGGAGTTGTAACCAGAAAGTGCATCTTCTTTCTCCATTTCCTGAAGTCTTGACCTTCGAACTTTTCCAACTTTGCGAATTTACTTGACATATCACGAACCGAATCACTTGAAGCCATGAAAATAGTTTATTCTTTGTTGGTGATATTAAAGAACAGAGAAACTTTTTATCTGAAAGTATCAAGCTAATTCTTGTCGTATACTCACGGCAATTAACGTCGACCATTTTGCGAATTTACTTGACACGTCACAATTTGCTAATTTTTGTCTATGTTTCAACCCTGCGACTAGTATAACATTAAAACTAAAGCATTTAAGGTTGATTATGTACCACAAACCTACCCTTTGATCTGATGAAACATTGAATTCATGAATTAGGGTTATGATCAACAACAAATCGTGTCCTTGAAAAAAATAGTGGAGATAAAACCTCTTTCTTCGTGAGAAAACTCGATAAAACTCTATCAAAGATTGTTATTTGTGTTGAATGTTTAGTGGGTTTAGGATTTAGTGTTTAATTTTAGAGTTTAGGGTTTAGGTTTCACATTTAGTTTTTAGTTTTTAGCTTTTAGGCATTAGCCTCTAGGGTTTTACTATTTGGTTATATTTTTTGGGGGGTTTAGGGATCAGGGTTTAGAGTTTAGGGTTAAGTAATGATTAGATAGAGTTTTCTAATGATCCCTTCTATATATATACGAAAAGTAAATAACAATCACCAACAGGTCATTAAGTTTACTATTTTGTCAAATGAAAAATCTCAGTTGAGTCTAGTAAGTTGGGTGACCAGCTTGTAGAATAGACACATCTTTAGACCTTAAGATGTCTTATGTGTTTCAGATACGCATAGTTCGGGTCTCTTTTGTCTTGGGCTTATTTGTTGATTGCTAGAATTGCACACATTCAATGTGAGTTTCATGCCCCCTCCCCCATATTTTACCGTATTCATACTTTGTGGGTGGGGGGATGCACATGTTCAAGTTACAAGTACGATAGTTGTGGATGTAATATATTTGATAATTATATGTGCATGAGTTACGATATTATGATGTTGAGCTCTCAAAAAGGTCATCACATCTCTTGTACTATAACCATTATCTATGTAATGTAGCCATGAGTTTCTCGAATAAATCTTTGGGTTAACACCCCACTCTTAGTTGATTAACAATATACGAGTTAGCAAAGCACAAATATACAAGTAATTAAAAAAGAGTGACCAAGTGTTGTGGCGAGGTTGCTATAAGTAACATGTGGTATTATGTATATAATACAATATAATTCAATGCCATGGATATGAAAAGTTTTACATTCTAACCATTTTTATAAATTACTTAGGTGTTGTTTGTTTTTAAGAGGTAAAATGTATGCAGTTTGCGGGCCACATCTACAGACATCTGTAGAAGAAAAGGTGGACCAAACCTCTGCAGTCTGCAAGAAGAAGGTTGTTTGTTTTTTAATGTATGTAGACTTTAAAAATAAACTGATGGTAGTGTACGAACGGTGGTGGTGGGTGGTGGTGGTGGACGGTGGGTGGTGGGTGGTGGGTGGTGGTAGACAGTGGTGGTGGGTGGTGGTGGTGATTGACGGTGGTGGGTGGTGGACGGTGGTGGTGGCGATGGTGATGGTGATGGACAGTGGTGGGTGGTGGGCGATGGTGATGGGTGATGGTGTTTAACCCTCTGTAGATCTTAGAAGATCTTAGAAGTGGTTGGACCAAGTCTGCACCAAGAAGAGCTCGGGCAGACCTTTTTTTAATGAAACGTCCTCAGAAAAACAAACAGTATGTAGATGGCAATGCCTGCGCGTGGTCTGTGCGGCGCAGACAGAAGATGCTGCGCAAATCTTTTTTAGAAAAACAAACACCACCTTAACGAATGCATCCACCACCGCAATGCACGGCAAGTAAATTCCTAGTTTTCTTTAAATATAACATTATATAATATTAAAAGGTTATTTTGTCACTATCACCCAAAATCACCCCCTCCACTTTAGCTTAATTGTTTATACCCCTTGCAATGTAGTTGGTATTTTTTTCTTGCGCTTTTGTTTTAGTTTTTATTTACACCCATTTCAATTTAGTTGGTTAATTATTTTCCTTTTTCTTTAACCAATTTACACTATAACACTTGAACATTAATAGAGTCATCATTTTGATTGAACTTCAATACAGTTTTCATTTTGACTTTTTAACGAATATTTAATTATGTGATTTTTATGGTTTCATAATTTATATCAGTGTCTCATGCGAGTTATTTGTACCTGTGTTTTGACGTGAATTCTTGTAACGTTGTTTTTCAATCGACCGACTATTTTTAAACGATTTCTAAATTGTTCGTTTCTTAAACCGCCTGTCGCTAATGATACATTTAAACCAGCCCATTGTAATGCGCAACTATCGTGTTTATCTTTATATTCGTTTTGATGAAAACTTGTTAAACTAACTTGTCTTTCATATACAACAACGTAACTTTTTTGTGACTTTCCAATATACCGTCAAGTCGTAATAATTTTAGCGTTGGAAACCCGCCACTAGTATAACATACAACATGCATCATTACTATTATTACTATATATACAAAAAGGAAGTTCGTGAATAATGTGTTTCTCGTCCTTTAGTGCATTTGTTACACTTGCACTACTATACTTTAATATTTTGTCTTTTATGCTTCGTCATTTAGTTAACTTTCGTTTACGCCCCCTATACGTTACTCATTTGTCATTTTGTGCTTTGTCATTTAGTGAATTTTCGTTTACATCCCATGGACTCCTTTATGCATTACTAATTACTAATACTATATATACAAAAAAGAAGTTCGAAAATAGGTTTTTTCTCATTCTTTAGTGTGTTTGTTACACTTGCACCCCTATACTTTGTGCTTTACTCCCCCTATACTTTACGCCCCCTGTACTTTACTCGTTCGTCATTTAGTGAATTTTCGTTTACATCCCATGGACTTTACTCCTTTGTGCTTTACTCAGTCTATAAAAGCATCGATACCGTAATACGTAGCGCGGATGTGAAATACTAGTTATTATTTTCTATATATTAAAAGATAACACTTTGAGGAAGAGTAAAATTGTTGGTGTAACAACGAGGTCCATCACAATATATGTTTCACATTCCCCTCATGCTTCAATCTACCAGCGTGACATCACTTGCTTCATATCACATCCCACCATGACACATGCTTCATGATTTTTTTTTACAAATAATGTTTATTTATTTGTTAACTTATTTTAAAATTATTTTATTGCTATAAATAATTGTAAGCATGTTTTTTGTATTACTCTTATCACTTTTAAAATATGATGTTTTGTAAAATTTTAAATGTAGCCATTGCGGCATGCCTAACTTTATCTACTTCCGGATATAAATTATTGAAACCGCGTTGTTGTGAGTAGAAATGTATAGTTACTCGAAGTACAAACATATATGTTAAAGAGCAACCTCAACGTGTTGTTATAAATTGTAGTGTAAACTTATCGGTACAATTGAATAAAGCATGTCTATATCATTTTTTTTAATTGTTATAATTTCACCTATTATACTATAAATAATATACACTTTTAACCTATTTAATATTTTAATGCTATTTCATTATCGTTTAATTTTAATTTTCACTAATAAGTTACGTTTGTTATTAATAAAAACTAAATACGTAATTGTGTTTAGATTTCCCCTGAATTCTGATATAAATTTTATAGAAAGAAAGTTTTATTCAAAATAAACTAACATTTTAAGGAACGGTAGAATTGTTAGTGTAACAATGAGGTCCATCACAACATATGCTTCACATTTCATATCATGCTTCATTCTCCCACTATGACATCACTTGCTTCATAATATCACATCCCACCGTGACACATGCTTCATGATTTTTTTTTTCTAACAAATAATGATCTTTTTACCTTTTTCTTTATGTTAACTTATTTTTTAAAATTATTTTATTGTTATACATAATTTTAAGTATGTTTTGTATTACTTTTTTTTAACTTTTATTATGTGAGGTTTTATATAATTTTAAATATGGCATTGCGACATGCCTACCTTTATCTACTTCTCGATATAAAATTATTGAAACTGGGTTGTGAGTAGTAATATACAATTACTCAAAGTACAAACGTTATCAGAGCTACCTTAAGGTGTCATTATCAATAGTATTGTACAATTGAATAAAGCATGTCTATGTATTTTTTTTTTAATTGTTACAATTTCACCTATTATCCTATAAATAATATACACTTTTAACCTATTTAATATTAATATTTTAATAATATTTCATAATCCTTTAATTTAATTTTCACTAATAAGTTATGTTTGTTATTAATAAAAACCAAGTGCGTTGCTTGTTTCATCCAAAATAGCTTTTTTTGTGCATTTGAGTTCTTCAAGTTTGCATCTTATTGTCATTTTCATCCTTGAGTTTGCCAATTTATTACGATATTAGCCATCTGGAATGAAAATGGCAAGATTTCAAACTTTTACTCTAAACCATAGGGGTGGTAAATACGCCCACTACATTGCAAATGGTATAAACAAAAATTAAGCTAAAGTGGGTGGGGAGTTTATAGGTGATAGTGACAAAATAACTTTAATATTATATAATGTTATATTTAGGGAAAATTAAGAATTTACTTGTCGCACATTGCCATGGTGTAATCCATTCATTAAGTAATTTATAGAAGCGGTTGGAACGTAAAACTTTTCATGTTTATAGCGTCGAATTATATACGTAAACTCACACATTTCTTATAACAATCCTGTCATAATATTCAATATTCAGTCTGCTATCGATAAATAAGAAAAAGAACACCTATAAAAATAAAAGTGTAAGTAAAAAGATCATTATTTGTAAGAAAAAAATCATAAATCATGTGTCATGGTGTGATGTGATACGAAGAAAGTGATGTCAAAGTGGAAGAATGAAACATGATGTGGAATGTGAAGCATATGTTGTGATGGACCTCATTGTTACACTAACAATTTTACGGTTCCTCACAATGTTAGTTTATTTTGAATAAAACTTTGTTTCTATAAAATTTATATCAGAACTGAAGAAAAAATCTATACACAATTACGTACTTAGTTTTTATTAATAAAAAACGTAACTTATCAGTGAAAATTAAAATTAAACGATAATGAAATAGTATTAAAATATTAAATAGGTAAAGGTGTATATTATTTATAGTCTAAGAGGTGAAACTGTAACAATTAAAAAAATGATAAAGACATGTTTTATTCAGTCGTACAATACTATTCATAACAACGCCTTTAGGTAGCTCTAACAACCTATACGTTGGTACTTCGAGTAACTGTACATTACTACCCACAACCCGAGTTCGATAATATTAAATCGAGAAGTAGATAAAGTTAGGCATGTGGCAATGCCACATTTAAATTTTTATAAAACATCACATTTTAAAAGTTATAAGAGTAATACAAAAACATGCTTGAAATTATTTATAACAATAAAATAATTTAAGAAATAAGTTAACGTAAAGAAAAAAGTAAAAATTGTTATAAAACTAGCCTAAAAAAACTCTAGAATTAGAAGAGCTAGCCTGGATTTCTTATTCAAACAAGATATTGAATATAATAGACAAATGAGATATATGGAGAATCTAGTGGGGATCGACCAAAATGAAAATGGGGGTTTGATACATTTATAGCATGGAGGTTGGTTTCCTTTTCAACATATGTGAGCTCTTATATTCCATATTGTCATCCACATATATAATTAATTATTCATAACACTCCCCCTTGGATGACACTTTGCAAACTTTGGGGTAATTAAGTACTGCCTCATTAAAAACCTTGCTAGGAAAACCTAGTGGGACAAAACCATAGCTAAGGGAAAAAGAGTGCAGCTTGCATTATACACAGTGGATCAGATATGTTGCCTCATTAAAAACCTTGCTAGGAAAACCCAGTGGGAGAAAACCATAGCTAAGGGAAAAAGAGTGCAACGTGTATAATGCTCCCCCTCAATTTGCAATTTGTAAGGCATCACATTCTCCGTACGTGACGCATGCCAATGTCATGAACGTGTTTCCTGAAAGTTGCTGTAGGTAGTGCTTTTGTGAAAAGATCGGCTGAATTGTTGCTGGATTGGACATATCTCATCTCGACTTGATTGTCTTTAATAAGGTCCCGAGTATATGCAAAGAATCTTGGTGGTATATGTTTTGTTCTGTCACTTTTGATATACCCTTCTTTCATCTGAGAGACACAGGCGGCATTATCTTCATGGATAGGAGTTGGATTTTGATCTTTCTCTTGCCCACAAGAAGTCACTATGTGTTGTGACATAGATCTTAGCCATACACATTCTCTTGAAGCTTCATGTAGTGCAATGACTTCAGCATGATTTGAAGATGTTGCGACAAGTGTTTGTTTCTGAGAACGCCATGAAATCGCAGTTCCTCCGTTCATAAATACATATCCAGTTTGAGATTTTGCTTTATGAGGATCAGATAAATAACCTGCATCTGCATAACCAACTAACCCTTCTTTTGAATCGTTAGGATAAAACAAGCCTAAATCAACGGTACCTCGAAGATATCGAAAAATGTGTTTAATTCCATTCCAGTGTCTTCTAGTGGGAGCTGAACTAAATCTTGCTAACAAGTTCACTGCAAAAGAAATGTTAGGTCTCGTACAATTCGTAAGATACATAAGTGCTCCAATTGCGCTGAGGTATGGTACTTCTGGACCAAGAACTTCTTCGTTGTCCTCACAAGGACGAAATGGATCATTTTCGACATTAAGTGACCTAACGACCATTGGAGTGCTTAAAGGATTTGACTTATCCATATTGAAACGTTTTAACAGCTTTTCAGTATAATTCGTTTGATGCACAAGTATTCCATTGCACATATGTTCAATTTGTAAACCAAGACAATATTTGGTTTTACCAAGGTCTTTCATTTCAAATTCTTTCTTTAAAAGAATCATTGTTTCAAGAATTTCTTTTTTCGTCCCAATTATATTTAGGTCATCAACATATACAGCTATGATCACATATCCTGATGCTATCTTCTTAATAAAGACACATGGACAAATAAGATTATTTATATAACCTTTACTTGTCAAATAGTCACTCAAACGATTGTACCACATTCTTCCAGATTGTTTCAACCCATATAAAGATCTTTGTAATTTGATCGAATACATTTCTTTGGGTTTTGAACTTAATGCTTCAGGAAGTTTAAATCCTTCAGGAACTTTCATATAGATGTCACTATCAAGTGATCCATACAAGTAAGCTGTAACGACATCCATAAGACGCATTTCTAACTTTTTAGAAACTGCTAAGCTGATTAAGTATCTAAAGGTTATTGCATCCATAACGGGAGAATATGTTTCTTCATAGTCAATCCCTGGCCTTTGTGAAAAACCTTGAGCTACAAGTCTCGCTTTATGTCTTGTAACCTCATTTTTCTCATTTCGTTTTCGTACAAAAACCCATTTATATCCTACAGGCTTTACAGCCTTAGGTGTAACAACAATAGACCCAAAAACCTTTCGTTTGTTGAGTGAATCTAATTCAGCTTGCATAGCGCCTTTCCATTTATCCCAATCATGTCTATTTTGACAATCATTGACAGATTTTGGTTCAGGATCATCATCTCCACCCATGATGTCACTTGCTATAGAATAAGAAAATATCTCATCAATATTTTCCATTTCATATCGGTTCCATATGATATGTGTATGACCATAGTTGATTGATATCTCTTTGTTAGTATCATCAACATCTTCCTCATGAGAGGTTTCGGTATTTACCGCTTGATCAAGATTTTTATCCTTTTGGTCAATTTCATTTATAAGCGCTTTTCTTTTTCGAGGATTTTTATCCTTCGAACCAATTGGCCTTCCACGTTTTAAACGTTTCTGAGATTCATGAGTCATATTATTATCTATTGCCTTATTAGGGATCTCAACTCGAGCTGGAGCATTAGCAGCTGGTATATGAGATTTAGTAACCCTATTTATATCAGTAAATGCATCAGGCAATTGATTTGCAATTTCTTGCAAATGTATTATCTTTTGAACCTCTGTCTCACATTGTTTAGTTCTTGGATCCAAATATAACAATGAAGGTTCACACCATGTGACATCCTTTTCCTTATTTTTATCTTTATTCTCTCCCCCTAATACAGGGAAATTTGTTTCATTAAATTTACAATCAGCCAACCGTGCTGTAAAGACATCACCTGTTAAAGGTTCAAGATATCTTATTATAGAAGGTGAATCATATCCAACATATATTCCCAACCTTCTTTGAGGTCCCATTTTTGTGCGTTGTGGTGGTGCAATTGGGACATAAACTGCACATCCAAAAATTCTAATATGGGAAATATTTGGCTGTTGACCAGATGCAATTTGTTGGGGAGAGAATTCATGATTTGCACTTGGTCTTATGCGAATTAATGATTCAGCATGTAATATTGCATGACCCCAAATGGATACAGGAAGTTTTGTTCTCATTATTAATGGTCGAGCTATTAGTTGTAGACGTTTAATTAATGATTCAGCTAAACCATTTTGTGTATGCACATGAGCAACAGGGTGCTCAACAATAATTCCTCCAGACATGCAATAATCATTAAAAACATGTGATGTAAATTCACCAGCATTGTCGAGTCTCACCCTTTTAATACTATGATCTGGGAAATGTGTTCGCAATTTAATAATTTGTGAAAGAAATTTTGCAAAAGCCATATTGCGAGTTGATAACAAAGACACATGAGACCATCTACTTGATGCATCTATTAGAACCATGAAGTATCTAAATGGTCCACATGGTGGATGAATTGGTCCACATATATCTCCTTGAATTCTTTCAAGGAACATTGGAATTTCTTTTTCAACTTTTATAAACGAAGGTCTTGTAATTAATTTTCCCAGAGAACAAGATACACATAAAGGAATTTTATCAGATTTTGGGATCTTTTTATACTTTAATGGATGTCCATGAGTATTTTCAATTACTCTTTTCATCATTGTTGAACCTGGATGGCCTAATCTGTCATGCCATAAATTAAATGTTTCAGGATCACAAGAATTTTCTTTTACTGCCATATGTGCTTGAGGCACATCAATATATGTATAATGCAAACCAGCTTGAAACATTGGCAGTTTTTCCAATATCTGACCTTTGCTCATGATATACAAATATTTTTCATTATCAACAGTCTTTGACTGAGTATCATATCCATTATGATATATGCTTTTGAAACTTAACAAGTTTCTTGATGACCTTGGGGAAAATAAAGCATTCTCTATTAAAAGCTTTGTACCATTTGGTAATATTAAATTTGTTTTTCCCACTCCTTCTATTAATTTTGTAGGACCTGATATTGTATCAACGGTTCCTTTTGTTGGTTTCAACTCATAAAAATATTTCTCGGATTTAAGTATAGTATGTGTAGCTCCACTGTCAGCTATACATATATCAGCATCATTCATTCGAACTTGAGCTTCAATGATATCCATTTTAATCTTACAATTAAAAAAAAATGATAAGAGTATTATTAATATATTATAATTATTGATAATAACTTTATATATAAAAAAAAAACTTTATTATGAAGGAAAGACATAATAAAAATACATATTTAATTGTTACATAAAATCATTGAGATCAAGCAACATTTTGTTTAAATGTCTTCATTAAAATCCGTGGCATTTAGCTGAACACTGAATTTATCCAAATAGTTTACTTCCTTCTCCTTTCCTTTAAGCGAGGCTTTGTAAAGCTCACATAGATGTGGAGCTGTTCTACAAGTTTTTACCCAGTGATCTATACTTCCACATCTATAACAAGAATTATCAATTTTTCCGGACACACCGGCTTCATTTATTTGATTATGAAAATTGGAAGTATTATCTTGTGGAGCATGATAATTTGTAGTTCTTTGATTTCGGCCACGGCTACGACCACGCCCACGACCTCGGTAATATTTATTATTTTTTGAAAGTATGATTGTGACCATTATAATGACCTTTACCAAAATACCCACGACCGCGGCCACGGCCTCGTCCTTGGCCTTGCCCACGGCCTTGTCCTTGGCCTTGCCCACGGCCTTGTTCCCTTTTATTTTGATAATTATTAACAACATTCGCTTCAGGTATAGTTAATGCTCCTGTGGGACGTGCTTCATGATTTTTCATCAGAAGTATGTTATGTTGTTCTGCTACGAGGAGATGCGCATTCAAATCAGAGTATCAGTAAAATTTCAACAATCTATATTGTTGTGCTAAACTTATATGTGACGCATGAAATGTGGAGTAAGTTTTCTCCAATTTTTCTTCCTCGGTAACAGGGTGCCCACAAAACTCTAATTTTGAACATATTTTAAATAGAGCAGATGTGTAATCATTTACTTTCGTAAAATCTTGGAACCTCAGACTGTTCCATTCATTTTTAGCCGTGGGAAGTAAAACTTCCTTTTGATTATCAAATCTGTTCTTTAAATCCGTCCATAATTCATATGGATCATCATAATTGAAATATTCATGCTGTAGTAAATTATCAATGTGTTTATGAATAAACACATCAGCTTTTGCCTTTTCCTGATTCGAACAATTATTCTCTTCATTTATGACTTCTATCACACCCATTGCTTTTAGGTGTCTTTTTACATTTGCTGTCCAAGTCATATAATTTTCTCCGGAGATATTCAATGCTGGAAATTCCAGTTTCGCGATATTTGCCATTTTGTTACTAAATACAAATATATATAAATATTAGGATTACATACTTATTAAAATGAGACAAAATATAACAATACACATAATTAAAATGTTAGTTGCATAAATAAATGTTAGCTCCATAAATAAATGTTAGCTTGCATAAATAAATGTTAGATGCGTAAATGTTAAATTCATAAATAAATGTTAAATGGTTAGTAGTCCCATTATTATTATTATATTTCCATAGTAATAGGTACCCTGTACTCATTTTATTTATCAAAGAACTATATTATAAATATACATATATATAAAGAAGAAACTGGATATAAAAATCATCCTAAAGATGTGTGGTTTTACAATCCACTGGTGCACCCTTAGGCTTTCAACCTATATAATATGTACACATATGTATATATATTTAAATGTATAAAATTCTTACATTGAGTATGATAATAACTCCTTTGCCTTTGTTGATATGCTTGGTAGAGAACCTTCGTGCTGATAACGTGTTATAAAACTAGCCTAAAAATAACTCTAGAATTAGAAGAGCTAGCCTGGATTTCTTATTCAAACAAGATATTGAATATAATAGACAAATGAGATATATGGAGAATCTAGTGGGGATCGACCAAAATGAAAATGGGGGTTTGATACATTTATAGCATGGAGGTTGGTTTCCTTTTCAACATATGTAAGCTCTTATATTCCATATTGTCATCCACATATATAATTAATTATTCATAACAAAAATATAATTATTTGTTAGAACAATAATCATGAAGCATGTGTGTCATGGTGGGATGTGATATGGATGTGATATGAAGCAAGTGATGTCATGATGGGAGAATGAAGCATGATGTGGCATGTGAGTAGAATGTGAAGCATATGCTCTGATAGACCTCATTGCTACACTAACAATTCTATTGTTTTTCAAAATGTCTGTTTATTTTAAATATAACTTTGTTTCAATAAAACCTTAGGGACCATTTTGGCATTTTACTCTTTTGTTTATATCGACTGCAATTTAATTGGTTGATTTTTTATTTTTATTTAACTGATTTACTAACGTGTCGGAGCGTGGGTATAATTTTTAGTATATTTTAAGCACTTTTACTCGTTTATCAAGTTTTAAATTTATAAAACATGATATAACATAATCACTCTCTACAACACGCTAGGGCAAGTGCACCCATCGTTGGCGTAGTATAGTGACGGTAAGATACTGAGGTCGTCCAAGGACACAAGAGATTTTAATACCGGAATATCGTCAACGTCTCATCTAACCAAATTTTTAGGAAAAAAGATGTTTAGTAATTAAAAATAAAGAAAGAAACTAAAATAATAAAAAGAAACAATAGACAAGATATAATCACTTGGTTCCGACTCATCTTTTACGTATCCTTTAATGATTTCCGCACTTTGGGTTTCTTAAGAGATTATCTTAGTTATATTGATATGTCCCTCTTTTGGAGGCAATGCTACCCTCAGCCATATTGGTCTGAGTCAGTAGGGATACAGTCCCGCAAGGCCGGAATATTGAAAGATAACTAAGTAAGTTATTAATGCAAAATGCGACATGTCCCTCTTTTAGAGGCAACGCTACCCTCGACCATATTGGTCTGAGTCAGCAGGGATACAGTCCCGCAAGACCGGTTTAAAGTTTTAATAGTAGTTTATTTATAAGGGATTCAAGTCGTTCTTACTTCCTCCGATTTGATGCTATCTGCCTCAGATGAAGTCCTAATAATCTTGAATCAAGTCCTCGCAGGATCTATACAATGAACGAGACAAGAACTTTACCCAAACCACCATTCTAACCTCCTTCTAGGCAGTTAACGTGGTTTTTATAGACCGTAAAGACACGAATGAGTGTGTCAACAAAACACGAAGAGATGATAGAGTAAAGTTCACTTTCAATATAAACAAACTAGTTATTAAAGTCATTAATACATACTCAAATAAAAAGTTAACCAAAGCTTGGAAATTAAAAGTAATACATAAAAGATTTGTCTTCACCAAATGATGAAAGAGATTAGCTAAGCATGACATTTGTTTGACACAAACTCTTACAATCAATCTTGGATCCCGAGACAACTACACATACTCTAAAGATGGGTGATGGAGGAATATGGCGGATGATGGTGGTGTTGTGGTGGTGGCAGGTGTGAGATAAGTGGTTTGCCAAGGGATAGTTTACAAATGAACCGAACACCCCTATTTATATATGGAAACAGGCCCCTCACACGGCCTCGTGCCCGGAGGGCACGACCCCGTGTCTTCTTCTCTGTCTTCATTTAATGAGATGTGTCAGTCCGTCTGCACACACGACCCAGTGTTGTCAGAGGCATGGCCTCGTGGTCTTGTACTTGTTGTACTATAGGAGATTTTGCATATCTGGGAGTTGACCACGGCCCGTGTCCATGGGACACGGCCCCTTGTCTCCTGTCTTCTTCTGTTTGTCTTAACTTGTATGGACTCTAGGACGAGGGCAAGACCCCGTGATTGTCTTCTGTTTTGCTGTTTTGGTCTTGGGGTGAAGTTTGGAAGGTCGGTAAGTCACCTTCCTTTGTATTTATGTTGGTTTTTGCCGTTAATTTGTTACTTTTGTATATTTAAGCTTTTTTAATATTGAAAATCAAAAGTATATAAAGAAATATACTTTTTCCAACATTAGTACAGAAAAGAATTGATTTTATACTTTATTTGATATAATTTATTTGTTGCATTTTGCGCATATTATTTACACTAAAACCCTTAAACTTTAATAAAGCTATCATTTTGATTGAATTTTAATAAACTTATCATTTTAACTTTTCAACGAATTTTCTGTTATGTGTTTTTTTATGGTTCCGTTTTTAATATCAACGCTCAACGCGAGTTATTCGTATCTACGTTTCGACGTGAGTTTACGTAACGTTGTTTTTCAACAGAGTCGTTGTTTTAAACGATTGTTAAACCGTTCTACTCTTATCTCTAAATACACCCTTGTGACACATTTTTAATCTACGTTTAAACCGACCTGCTGTAATACACAAACATGTCTTTCGTGTATACAACAACGTAACTTTTTTTTTTTTTTTATCATTCGTTACGATTTGCTTATTTTTATCCACGTTTAGAACCCGCGGGTGTTACTAACATAAAAACTAATCCATTGAAGGTTGATTATATGTACCACAAACCTACCCTTTGATCCAATGATCCGATGAGAAACATTGAATTCGTGAATTAGGGTTACGATCAACAACAAATCGTGTCGATCAAAACCTGTAACAAGGTTACTTATTGCAGTTGTTTTGCGACTTTGCGTAGACCGACAACATGATCCTCCTATAAATCAAAACCCTACGCACCAACAAATCCCCCCAAATTCACAATCAATCGATCACCGTTTCCTCTCAAAACCTCTACCAATCGAGATTCTATAATCAATTTATTCGTAATCTATACCTGCTAAAACCCTAGGTTTCCGGTTGCATAAATTGTTAGGGTTTTACTTTTTCGCACACGATGGATTCGGAAGATGATATGCATGATGCCAACGATGTTGATTCTTATGAAGAAGATTATTATAGCGGCGATGCGATGTATAGTGACGATGAAGATGATGCTGATTATGAGTTTTTGCATAATGATTCTGATGATTCTGATGATGTGTGTGTTAGTCGCCAACAGGTGGTTTTTTTTTTTTTTTTTTTGTAATTATTTTGTGTTTATGTTAATGGGTTATGATCTTGTTGGGAAATGATTTGATGGGGTGGTTTCAAGATGTCATTTTTTTGATTCTTTGGTTACTAGTTTTGGTAACTTAATGTTGTTTTTGCTTGTTTGATACTGATTATTAATATGGTGATTAAAGTTTAGTAATTGTTATTTGTTTTAATTGTTTTGTGTTTATGTTATTGGATCATGGTTTTGTTAGCAAATGGTATGATATGATGGTTTCAAGACATTGTTTTTTTGATTTTTTTGTTGCTAATTTTGGTAGAGTTAACAGATTAATAATAGGTTGAATAAAGTTTAGTAATTGTTGATGATTTGATGTGTTTCAGAAGAATTATACTATATTGAAGGAAGATGATATAAGCGAACGCCAAGAGGAGGATATTACTACCATTTGTTCTGTTCTTTCGATTTCAAGAGATTCTGCGTGCATGCTTTTGCGCCGATATAATTGGTAATGTGTTTAAAAGATTTGGTTTTATGTGAACAAGTTACCCGATTAAGAAATTTGGTATCTTTGTTTTGTATTAAGCTGTTTTGACGCTATGCAGGAATGTTAGTAATGTTCATGAAGCATGGTTTGCTAATGAAGATAAAGTTCGAAAGGCTGTTGGTCTATTGGATAAGACAGATGTTAAGTTACCAAAAGCTGGAGAGGTATGTTAGGTTAAATGCGTTGAGTTTCGTTGTGCAAGTGCTTATATATTTACAAAAGTTCTATAATTGTGCGTTTATGTTTATATTATTTGCAGCTGCTTTGTGGGATCTGCTTTGAATCGTATTCGCTTGATAAGATTAGCTCCGCTGCTTGTGGCCATCCTTTTTGTAATTCATGCTGGACAGGTTATTTTTTGAATTCTATGAATTGGTTGATTCTCGATGAAAAGCATTAACCCCAAGTTCTTTTTGCGTTGCACTTTTTATAAAGCTGCTTCTTTTATACATAAGAAGCATTTCTTAGTTGATTTAGAGGGTGTTTGGATCCGTTTTTTGGAACTGATTATAGGGACTTGAAGTTGAAATAATCAGTTTTTAATGTTTGGATAAACAGATTGTTTATGTTCTCAAATAATCTATATCCACTTTTAAAATATGAATCTAATATGAGAAGGTATTTACTCTTATATCACAAAAAAAATATCAGTTTTTTTCCTTCTTAGTCATCTAATTTATTAATTCCCTAAATAACCAAAATTTCCAAACACTCAAAAACATATGATTATTACTTTTGCTTAAACAATATCTTCTACAAAACCGTTTTATTGCAACTGTTTATCTGATTCTGAGTGAATGTCCTATGAGTTTATCTGATTCTGAGTGAATGTCCTATGATTACATGTGGAATAATGATTTCTCATGTTTTAATGTTATAGCTTACATTGGCACATCTATCAATGATGGTCCTGGATGTTTGACATTAAGATGTCCCATACCATCATGTGGTGCTGCTGTCGGTGTCGACATGGTCAATATGTTGACTTCAGATGAAGACAAGAAGAAATATCGGCGATACCTTCTCAGATCATATATCGAGGACAATAGAAAGGTATACACGTGCTCTATGCTTTAACCAGTTAATATTTTGTGTTCTTTGCTTTCAAGAATCTAAGATTTTACTTTTATTTAATTTTAGACAAAATGGTGTCCTGCTCCGGGCTGTGACTATGCGATCGAGTTTGATCTCGGAAGTGGAAGCTATGATGTAACGTGCCATTGCTCATACAGCTTTTGTTGGAATGTGAGTATTATGACTTTATGAGTTGTTTTGAAAGTTCGTATAGTGGTTTATCTACATTCTTGCTTCATAGATGATAAAGTTTTATTATTTTATTTTGTTATTGCAGTGTACAGAAGAAGCTCATCGCCCCGTGGACTGTGAAACCGTGTCCAAATGGATAATGAAAAACAGCGCAGAGTCTGAAAATATGAATTGGTACATGTTATTTTTGGTGAATGTTGTATAATTTGTAGAATGTTACTTTTTCTTGTTTTAACGTTCATGTTATGTATTACAGGATATTAGCTAATTCTAAGCCTTGTCCAAAGTGTAAACGTCCAATCGAGAAGAACCAAGGTTGTATGCACATGACTTGCAACCCTCCTTGCAAATACGAGTTTTGCTGGTAAGTTAAATAAAACAATTTAGAATGTTTTGTACGCTAAAAATACTCTGGCAATTTCCAACTCATTTGAAACAATCAAAACATTCATGATCAGAGGTAAATGGGCCGAAATTGCTACTTTTAGTAAAGTACTCGGCATAGTTATTAAAGGCGCTAAGCGCACTCAAGGCACATAGGCCTTGCCTGGGGCCTAGGCGCAAAGCGCAAAAAAAGCGAGGGCCTGAGAAAAATTAAGCGCATAATGAAAAAAGGTTAAAAATATATTATGTATCAGAAAAAGAATACTATTCTTCAAATAAAATAAACAAAAGCTATTATATAAAACTATATATCATCTATTTAGAACCAAAAGTTCTAAAAATATTAGTGTATTAGTGTAGAAAAGTAGTTTTCCTTAGATAAAAGTAGAAATCTGGCTAGAATCTTGTCGGAATTTAGAGAATTTGGCTGGAAACTATCCGGAATCTAGGAATCTCGCCGGAATGTGCGCTTGAACCATCACCTGGAGAATTAAAGCGCAAATTCCTCGACTTAAAGCGCAACTGCCTCGCCTCGCCTGAAAAACGGGCCTAGGCGCAAGAGGCGATGGCTTTTAACAACTATGGTACACGGATGGTCTCTGTGGTTTACCAAAATTTTGTATTTAGTCCCTAGCTTTCTAAAAAGTACACGGATGATCCTTGTGGTTTGCACTTTGTAACGCATTTAGTCCCTAGCCAACAAATCTAAAGGTTTTAGTGTGTCCAAGTTAGGGATTACATGTGTTACAAAGTGCAAACCACAGGGACCATCCATGTACTTTTGGAAAAAATCTGGGGACTAAGTGCAAACCATAGGGAACATCTGTGTACTTTTGGAAAGCTAGGGACCAAATCCAAAATTTTGGTAAACCATAGCAAGATTTTTGTGTGCACTTCTACTCATTGGTATTCATTGTATTTCTACAAATAATTATGATATGTTTCTGTAAAAAAAAATTGTACGTGTAGGTTGTGTCTCGGTCAATGGTCAGATCATGGAGAGAGAACTGGTGGCTTTTATGCTTGCAATCGTTATGAGTCAGCAAAGCAAGAGGGAGCGGTAATTAAACTGCGATTGTATTTTGCTGCAAAACAATCACGAGTCTCCAATTTTATTTTCTTGAATTATTAAATGTTGATTTTGTATTTCCACTTTCACTTGCAGTATGATGAGTCTGAACGTCGACGAGAGATGGCAAAGAACTCTCTAGAGCGATATACTCACTATTATGAACGTTGGGCTACAAACCAATCAGTAAGCACAAATTGGTCATCTCATATTTTTAATAGTTGGACCACTTGGGGCATATATTTGAACATTGGGCTACAAACCGTTCTGCAAGTTGTAGATTTATAGCTATTTAAAATGAATGCATTTCTACCTTATGTAGATTTATGTATATGGTATATGATACTTTGATTTTTTCACAATGACAGTCGAGGCAAAAAGCACTTGCAGATTTGCAACAGATGCAGACAGTTCATGTAAGTTGATGGTGATATTTTTTTTTTAATTTTCATTTAAACTTCTATTTAGCTTATAATACTTTACATATAAATTATTTTTCTTTTTCACTTTTTAAGTATTTTTGGTCGCTAAAACCAAGGAGAGATACGTAGTAATGATGGAAATTAGTTTAATAGCTAAGTTTTACTTGCTTACCATGTTCACAAATTATCTTGATACTAAAATTAAGAAATTTAAAATTAAGCAAACTGATTTCCATCAGTGTTTTGAGGGCCGGACCGGACCGGACCAGCCGGTCGGACCGGTTCGACCGGGGACCGTAGGCATGGGCGGTCCGGTCAAGGTAGTAGAACCGTTCTGAGATTGGCCGGCCGGCCGGACCGGTGGCCGGCGGTCAAACCGGCGATACGGGATCGGAGGTTCAACCGGGATCTATAAATTCAAGCTTCAGTTTACACATAACCTCCGAGAACCATCAGCTTCAAAGCTTTGAACGCGGTCTAAACTTAACGAGACAACAACACAAGCAATAGACAGTCATTAACGAACTAGCGGCCTTTAATTTATACAGAACTGAAACCAAAAACTTCGCCTGTTCACTGGGTAGAACTTAAATGGGTAGGAAATGTTCAAGTTGCAAAATCGTGGGTGAAAATTCTAGATAAACATTCAAAAATTTTGAAGTTTAGTGACAGTGGAAAGATGGATGCATGTTGCAGTAGAAGAGAAAACATTGAACTTTAACCCTAATTATTATAAAGTGTTTATATATTGATTAGATTTTTGGCTTTTTAAAAGGCTTACTGGGAAGTGTAAATGGGCCTACATAATTGACCATTACTAGTTTACTATATTTGTAAAAAGTAATTACATATTTGGTTTTATACATTTTTTAAATTATAATTTAATTATCCGATTCTTTAATCCGGTCCGACCAATGAACCGGTAGGACGTCCGGTTCGATGTCCGGTCCGGTTATGAAAACATTGATTTCCATAACAATCTTAGATTACAAATTTAATATACAGCTGAATGTATATGGAAAATTGGAAATACTATCATTGCCTACTTTAACTAACTCATCATCATCATCATCATACTCAGTAAATCCCACCAATAGCAAAGCAAAGGTAGGGTCTGAGGAGGGTAAGATGTAGACAGCCTTACCTCTACCCCGTAGGAATAGAGAGGCTGCTTCCAGTGAGACCCCCGGCTCGATAGTAGTTTTGCATCAAGCCTTGGACATAAGGCACATAACACTCGGCAATCGGGACAAAGACCGATTAGTGCATGTACCCTTTTGTCTTTCAGCTATCAACGCCACCACATGATGCATGATTAACCGTCCTCCACTTTTAACGTTATTTTCACGAAATTAGTAAAATAACGTTAAAATTAGTGCACTTTTACTTTTGCCCCCCGATGGCCCACACATATATACATTATATGCACATACCGCAAGCGGGGCGTTTATATATGACAAATAACTTAAACTATAATAGTCTTTGATGCATAGTTAAAATGACAAATCAACTGTTTATATATGTTTATATATATCTATTACTAAATTCCCTTTTTAGGATGATACACACGTATCCAATTCACCATATGACATGAATGCTTTCTGTGGGATTTTTGCTTAACTGTATCGTAATTATAACGGGTAGTCAATATTATCTAATCTCGTATGATGCATGTTTCATTTTATTTGTAGGAAAAAAAAACAACCGTCTTGTCATATTTTAAAACCGCTTCATGTTTTACGCACATCCTTAATCTTTTCATGTTTTTTTCTTTCAGCTCGCAAAACTCAGCGAGAAGCAGTGTCAACCCGAGACACAATTGAAATTCATTATAGAAGCTTGGTTGCAGGTATGCTTACTTCTTTAAATATTCAGTACAGTTATTTATGTTCATATATTTTTTAATATTGCTGATTATCTGTAACATGTATAGACTAATAATTCAAGAAACCTATTTAGTTATTATTTTTACCTTTCCAACTTATATTTATATTTTTCTACCCTGCAGATAGTTGAATGCAGGCGCGTGTTAAAATGGACTTATGCATACGGGTATTACCTACCTGAGCACGAACATGCAAAGAGGCAGTTTTTTGAGTACTTACAAGGTATGCCGAGATTTCTACATTGTATATGAGATGCTAAATCCTAGTATCTTTATTTGGGTAACATTTTTACGATAAGTCGTTGATGACAGGTGAAGCAGAAGCTGGTTTAGAAAGGCTTCATCAATGTGCAGAGAAAGAATTGTTTACTTACCTCAACGATGATTGCTCTCAAGACGCCTTCAATAACTTCCGAACAAAGTTGGCTGGTTTGACTAGGTAATTGTTTCCTTAATTGCTATAATAAGCATCAGTTAATTGGTAGACGCTGCAAAACGACCTAAGTTGGGTAATGGGTCAAAACATGTGGTTTATTATACAGCTGCGGTTGACCCAAATCACATTTTGTCTAAAATGAGTAAAATGCCATTATCATCCCTGAGGTTTGGCCAGTTTTGCGGCTTTCGTCCAGAGATTTGTTTTTTCGCATCTCGATCCAAAAGGTTTGAAATCTTGCCATTTTCATCCAACTCCTCAACTCCATCCATTTTTTTCTCCTTTTTTTGTTAACTTAAAGGGCAATTCGGTCTTTTTAACTTTATGTACAAGCATTTAGCATAATGTACAAGTATTCACTTAAAGGGAATACGGTCTTAACGGATAAAAATAGATGGAGCTAACGAGCAGGATGAAAAGGGATGGAGTTAACGAGCAGGATGAAAATAGCAAGATTTCAAACCTTTTGGATTCAGATGTGAAAAAACAAATCTTTGGACGAAAGTCTCAAAACTGGCCAAACCTCAGGGACAAAAATGACATCTTACTCTAACTAGCCTGTCGAATATAGTTAAAAAAACTATGTTATGACATTTTGACCACCTATTCCTTTTTAATCATAGAAATCTCATCTTTTTTCACTGCTAAGACATGTATTTATTAACAACTGCAACAGTGTCACGCGCAACTACTTCGAGAACTTAGTTCGAGCGCTTGAAAATGGTCTATCAGACGTCGATGCACATGCGGCATCAAGCAAGACAAGTAGCTCAAAGAATGCTGCAGGCACAAGCAAGACAAAAGGGACCAAGGGAAAAGGGTCAAGCAAGGTCGGAACCACAAGCCGAACAGACGATTCAACCGGATGGTCATGTGATCAGTGCACCTATATGAACCCACGGTCCGCCACTTCGTGCCAGATGTGTGAACATGGTCGGTGAAAACTACTTGATTATCCCACTTGCAGTTTGCTGAACTACACAACTTATTACCCCCTTGAGCGAAGATCAACGGAACAGCTTGTTGCGAACTTGCAAGTGTAATATGGGCGCTGGGTGTATATAGGCAATGGCTGGCTGGGTGCATGGTTTGGTTCGCCAGACTTGGTCATGTTGTGCTGGTTTGTTTTGTTGACTGGCTGGTGGTGGTTAAAGATGTAGATTGACTGTTCTTTTGAATTTAAGTAATGTGGATGATTTTGTGTTACTTGTAATGGGGTTTGTTGTTAATGTTATAATGGAGTTTATAATTATAATATTTGCAAATTTACAACTCATTTATATCCAACCATTTGGAAAATTATAATATTTAATTATAAAATGTCTTTATATTTGAAGTAATATCTTAATATATAACTAGGAATATACAATAATCAGATAATTTATTTGCAAATAGAATCCCAAAGGTTGAAATCTTCAATTCTACATGCATCCTTGTGTTGAGGCTTAAGAGGGAAGAGAGAGAACCACCATATTTATTGAAAGGCTTAAAATGTTTATTCCAACATTTGGAGACTGGACGGAATTTGAGAAAGGGAATTAAGAGGTAGACGTTTGAGGATTTGGAGTTGCAGGTCGTAAGGTTTGAAAGGGTTGGAAGAGAAAGGGAAAAAAAAGTATGGAGAGAGGGTTGGAAGAGGTGGGAAGACATTGGACCATGTCTAGGTTTGAAGATACTTTTTAATGAAATGTCTTCTAAAAACAAACGGTCTGCAGAGCTAAACGTCTGCGCGGCGCAGACATAAGAGGTCAGAATAAGTTTTTCTGAAAAAACAAACACCCCCTTAGTATTGATGATAAAAGTGTTAGGCGGTTTAAGAGTCGAACGAGTTGTAAATGATGAAATTCCAATTCTTGAAATTAAAACCCGCATCAATGCATATTTATAGGATTAGTTGATTAGAGGATGCACACAAGCTAAAATGGAAATAGGGTCAATCTAGTAAAAGTACCAAATCAAGCATAAAAGTATAAAGCATAGAAATGATGAAATAGTGGCTAATTTGTTGTCATAGGATTTGGATTGATTCTTGATAATAAATGACTATAAAGAGTACACTGCAACTTGAGTCCCTGTGGTTGACATATTTTCGCATGTTGTGCCCATAACTTTTTTTTTTGGTAATCTGAGTCCCCGTGGTTGACATTTTGTTGCACCCTGAGTCCTTCGGTTTGTTATTGGAAGATCAATGAATTATATGTATATATTGGGTAATGGATGATCCATGAGTTTGTGTTTTTGTCAGTTGGTTAGTGTTTTTGTATATATTAGTTAAAGGATGATCAATGAATGCATTTGGTTGTTGATTGAGTTGGTAAGTGCAGAAGTGATTAACTCTGGTCGTCGATTTTTTATGCTTGTTCTAGTTAGCCTTACAACGTTTAATTTAATAATTTAATATGATGTTTTATAAAATTCTAGATTTGCTGTCGTGACGTTGTTTCAGCTTAGTTTTTTATTTTTTTTTCGCGGGGTGAATACTAATATACAAATCATCGAAACCGAGCCTTACAAATTTTAGCATTCTCCCAGCAGCATGCTCGTCCTCTAGTTAAATATAAACTAATAAAACATTTTTTAATAATAATCTCTCAATCAATGATAGAGATCCTAACATGTTAGAATTCATCTCTCACAATTCTCACCCAAAAGAAGACCTAAAATAGTACAATTAATTTAAAGTTAATAATGGTTTAATGCTTGTTCTAGTTAGGAACTATATGATGGTGGTTAGAGGTTTTTGTTCCAAGAGAACTCAGTTCTTCTAGTGTTTGTGTAGAATGCGCGCACCGTCATTGTTTACACATTTATAATGTAACATGAATGTGATTTATATTTGTTGAGATAGTAGTCAAGTTCTTGTTTTGCTTATTTGTCACATTACTTGTACATACTAGAGTGCGTGTAGTTGTGATATAAACGTTCCTCTAATATTTTGTAACACACTGCAGGGCACGTCAATGGTGCGTTTTCAAGGTATAAACGCAGAGACTATACGCTGCACAGCTATCCCAAACCTTATGGCCAACCTTTGAAAAAGAAAATGTGACAAGAGAGATAAAAAGAAGCTAGGTAATCAATAAAACCACCCTGAACAAAACATTAATTTCTCAGAACAACAAAGTACTACAATTATACATAATTAAAGTTAGAATTGTAACACTCTTAATACGCTTCCATTCGATGAGGAACAGGGGTCTTGATGACATGTAATATCTGGATCACTTCCGCCATCGAAGGCCTGCTCGAAGGTATTTGAGAAGTGCATACCAATGCCAGTTTAAGAACCGGCAAAACCTCCTCTTCCGGATACCGCCCCATGCTCTCATCAACACAGTCTAGTACATTCCCTTCTTCTAGCATCATCTTAACTTGCTCCTCAAGTATCAACACATTGTCGTCTCCATACTCAACTGGCCGTCTACCCGTAACAACCTCAAGAATCAAGACCCCGAAGCCATAAACGTCACATTTCTCATTGACGCGTAAGCTTTGACAAGCTAACTCTGGAGCCACATAACCTAATGCACTTTGAAACCGGTTGCTCATTACTTGCTTGTCAAGTTTCGCCACGATTCTAGTCAAACCATAATCCGATATTTTCGGATTGAAGTCATCGTCTAGAAGAATGTTACTAGGTTTGAGATTGTAATGAACGATTGGCGGGCGAAACGAATGGTGCAAGTGGGCCAGACCCTTTGCTGTCCCTAGCAAGATCTTGAACCGCTTCGTCCACGAAAGAGGTTGACTCGATGTTGACCATTCATGTAGCTTGGATTGCAAGCTACCATTAGGCGCGTAATCCGTCACTAGAAGCTGCAAGTTAGGAGTCCAGTAATATCCTTTCACCGACACGAGATTCGGATGTCTTGCTTTCCCTAAAACTCGAACCTCTCGATCGAAATCTTCCGGATATTGAATCATGTTCGATACAACAAGGCTTTTGATTGCAAGATCTCTACCCTCTTCGCCTAACGAAGCCTTGTAAACATTTCCGAAAACACCCTTCCCGATCTCAGCTGCCTTGTGTAGCAATGTTTCCGGGTTAGCAACCCAACCAGGGGCAATCTTGGAATCAAACCAAACAAGCTTCCCGATTGATAGGCTGCGTGTAGAGCGAGATGAGCTCGAGCAACTCTCAAGCGCGTTACCAACAAACTGCAGCCGTTTTCTTGCTGAAATGTTGAGTAAGCTTATCACCAGCACACCAATGGAGATCAAAACAGCCGCTAAAATGGCGATTATAACCGACGTACTAAGAAACTTATGATGTTTAGAACCTTTCGAAGATTTCGTCCCTTCGTGATTTCCCATTTGATTTTCGTATGAAAACGGGTCAAGAACTAAAGGCTTTGGGACATCCATTTTACATGGTCCTTTCAGAAATGGTGAGCATATGCCCATATTACCCTCTAAAGAACTTTCCTGTAAGCTTGGAAATATGCCTCTATCGGGAAGCCTTCCTTGTAGTCGGTTGTAGGATATGTTTACCGATAACAGGTTTTCTAATTCGCCTAGCTCTTGTGGTATCTCGCCACTTAGCTGGTTTGAATCTAGTTTGAGAATCTTGAGTTTTTTCAAACGTGACATTGATCTTGGAATAAATCCCCGGAAATCGTTGTGTGACATGCTCCTGCGTATATCACAAATTTATGCTCAAGTTAGGCTTTTGGTCTCAATATGTATGGAAGTTTCATCCGATTTACTTATTTATGGGTCAAAACAGGTCAAATGGGTAAAAAAGTGTATTGGTAGTGCATACAGTCTCCTAAATAGTGTTATTCATAAGATTCGACTACTATAATTCTATTGTTTTTGTAATCATATTTAACAAACTAACTACTTTTTAATTGAGTTAAAAGAGTAAATTGTCATTTCCGTCCCTGAGGGCCAAACTTTAGGGACGAAAATCGCAAGCTTTTGAAACCACGAGAACTGAGATGCGAAAAAACAAACATTTGGATGAAAGTCGCAAAAGTAGCCAAAACTCAGGGACGGAAATGACAATTTACTCAACAAATTTGGACAAAAAATGTGTTGGGTCAACCAAAATGTGTGTATTTCGACCCACGTAGTAGAAGTGACCCGTTTTGACCTATTACTCAACCCGCCCATGTTTTACCACCTCTAGCTTTAAAGATGCTACAGGAAGACTTACAGCAAGTAGAGGGATGAACACTTTCCGATCTCTTCAGGTATCGTTCCCGTTAAATCATTTCCATCGAGTTGCAAAATTTGTAGGCTTCCAGAGTCGCATATATCAGCGGGGAGTGACCCATGAAACGCTCCATTTCGTAGATCCAACACCGTTAGATTCTCAAAATACCCAAGCTTCAGGGGCATTCTTGTCTCAAAATTATTCCATGACAAGTTCAAGTATCTCAACTTGGACAAAAGTCCCATTTCAGCCGGAATGTCACCCGTTAGCCTGTTCGCAGACAGATCCATAGACTCAAGAGTCTCAAAAAGCCGACTAGAACCAGGAGGGACCGAACCGGTCAACTGGTTCCTCGAAAGATCAATCTGGCTCAACCCGAGCTCAAACATACCCTCGGGTATGCTACCATTGAATCTATTCCCTCTTAACCGAACCACAGAGAGCTTACTCGAGTAGATCAACGACTTAGGAATATTCCCACTTATGTTATTACCCGAAAGACTCATGTAAGTGAGTACCCCTAAACCCCCAACTGACTCCGGGAGTGTTCCGGTCAACCCATTGCCCGAAACATCCAAGTATTCCAAACCGTTTAGTTCCCCGATCCATTCAGGAAAATCGCCGGTTAATACATTATTCGCTAGATTCAAATAAGTTAGAGACGAAAGACCCTGAATAGATACTGGAACTGATTCTGTAAACAGATTATTACTCAAATCTAACTTCTTCATATGTGAGCATAATCCTAAATCAGAAGGCAAACCACCTGAGAAATGATTCCCTTGTAGGAAAAGCTCTTTCAAGTAATGCAAGTTTGATACGCCATCTGGAACACGACCCGTTAATGTGTTATGCGAAAGATCCAACGTTCTAATCCGGGTCAACAACCAAAGACCCGCAGCGAAGTTGGGACTACCAGAAAACCGGTTTTTGGAAAGATTAAGATGGTTAAGAGTGGTACATTGAGAAACCGAGTTAGGAATTGGCCCGTTAAGGTTATTTCCGGACAACGAAAGTACTCGAAGAGACGAACAGCTTAAGAAAAACTCATCAGGAACCGGGCCAGATAATGAGTTTTTCGACAAATCAAGAAACTTTAACCTCCTAGAGTTGGTTAAAAAAGGCGGGATGTTACCAGAAAGCCCGTTACGCGAAAGATTAAGGCTTTCCAGATTGTTTAGTAATGACAACTGAAGGTTAAGGCTTCCTGTAAAGTTGTTATGAGCAAGATTTAGTACCTGGAGGTTTTGGACCTTTTCAAGGCCTCTACCGATCTTTCCGGACAGATTTAAGCCGATTAACGACAGCTCGGTGACTCTTCCGGTTGCCGGATTACATGTTATGAACTTCCAAGAACATGGGGAGATGTCATCTTGATTCCATGATGATAGATGTGATGATGAGTCAATAATGTCTGCTTTGAATGCTATAAGTCCTATAACATCATCATCATTATTATCATTAGTACCATCATGATCAATGCCTTTGCAAGATCTCAATGAAGACACTGAGATTAATGCAAAAATGAAAATTTGAAGATAGCCCATTTAAGTTTTGTTCTTGAAAGTTACATGGAAGAAATGGAACTGAAGGTGTTAGTGAGTGTGTGTGATTATTATTTATGAATATGGAACAGGAAAGTGACAATAGAGCCAATTAGCAAACTGTGCAAAAATATGAATAAAATAAGATATGGGTAAGGGGTCCACTTGACCCACATGCATTACTTTGGTTACATGAGTTTTTTTGTTTCTTGTTTCATCTTTACATTTGTGTGTTTTTCCTAAGTTTTAGTATCATCATTGGGGTTAGCAAATAAAGTCTGAAACATCCTGTTTGAATGGTAGTATGGTACCTTTTGCATTATATCTTTTACCTGACTGTTTACTATGGAAGTTTCAAGAATCACAGTGCATATGCAGATCTCAGTGAATCAATTGAAATTAAAGAACTTGAAAAAAAAAATCAAGAAAACCCTCTTTTTCCAAGATAAAAAAAGCTTATTAGTGTTAAACAGGTTATGTTCTCAAGTTGACAGATTGAAAGGATATGAACCGAAAAATTTACAAAAATCTGGATGCAACACGACCCATTTAACCCAAAATAAACATATTTATTTTTGGAATGATGGATTTTAATAATCCCAACTATTAGCTGTTGGCTGACAACGGTCTCAACTTCAAAAATAACCAGTCGTCCCACGTTTTCACATATTGTAACCAATGGACTCTTACTAACAAAAAAGAAAAGACAAAAAGATATTAAGTTTTGTTAGTAAATTTTCAGTGATGTGCAATATGTGAAAAATGTGAGACCACATTGGTTATTTTAGAAGTTGAGACAGTTGTCGGCCAACAGCTAATAATCGCGATTATTAAAATCCATTATTCCTTTATTTTTTGTCTATCAATATTTTAAGATTACAAGTTTACAACCAAAAATATAAATGTGTATAAAATAGTTATGGTCCATTTTTCATTATTATTTGAATTCGGACCATAAAATACTTTAGTTCTACTAGAATGACTTTAATCTAACCCGTTTAACTATATGTATTTACGGGTTCGACTTGAAACTAACTTGAACCCGTTTATACTAAATTCAAACTCGGGAATTTCACTTCAAGTTGGTATAAAGGAATTCAAAATTTTTAAACTTGAATATAAAAAAAAACAAAAACATATACTTGTTTGTTTTATAAGTTAAAAACAAATTTAAGATGGACACGAGAGTTAATGGAATGTTTTGAAATTTTAGTAAATGCTAATGGGACCCACTAAGGCATTATGCACATGCTCTGGTTTGGTAATCGATAGTTGTTTGTCTCTACCTTCATCTTTGCACCTCTGTGTTTTTCTGCATCAGAATTTGGGCACTTACATTCTTGTCTCTACCATGTTGTACCTTTTGCATTGCATGTTATACCTTCCTGACATATATACTTGTACACTTTGCATTTGTTGTTGTACTATTATCACTCACTCACTGGTCAGAAGAATGACAGGTGAGCACTTGAATATCAAGATCTAGGCCTTTGTTTGATATCTTTATTAACATTCTAAGTTAAAACTAAACCCATGTGTTTCAATTTGGTTAAATGTGAGTAGAAGTAAATGTTTCATAATGTAAAACTCAAACTACCGAGCCTTCTGGTTTAGTGATAACCCCAAAACCATTGGCGCAGGATAGAAGGGCTTGGGGGGGGTCGCCCGACCCCCCGAACTTCTCGATGCGTAGTGTTATGAATAGTACTTTCGTATAGGTATATAGGTTGTCACCCCCCCGGTTTCGGGAAAATTCGGGGGGGCGTGGCTTCGCCAATGCCCAAAACCTTCCAAATAAGAGATCATGGGTTGGAGTCCGAATCTCGTCTAGGACAAATTTTGTTCTGGGTTAATCGAGAGAGTTTTCGCGGTTGTTGGTTTCCTCCAGGGAGGATGGACCAGGTCATGATGTTCTATTTTTTGGACGGAAGGGTGATCTGGGTGATCAGCCAGAGTGATCCCGGATGCTCTGGCCTTTGCTGCAGTGGCGGACCCATAAATTATTTGCTGGGGGTGCGGAGAAAGTGTTCAACCATATTTTCAAGGGGTGCGGTCGGGTTTTTTTTGCCTAAAATATACACTATTTTTTTTTCAAGGGGTGCGGCCGCCCACCCTGGACAAAGGGTAGGTCCGCCCATGCTTCGCTGTTAAAAAAAAATGAATGTAAGACACAAATGTTGATCCAACATCATGGGTTAAACTGTTAAAAGTCATTAATGTTGATGTTGGTCAAAACAAGTAAAAAAAAACTATTCATGTGGTTGTTGAATAGAGCAAAAGCCATTAATGTGGTTGTGGATCTTCATACGCGAATTGATATTAATTAGTGACGAAGCTTGATCAAAAGTTTTGAGGGGGGCAGAAAGTCATGGGACCCAATTTATATATTATATAAATATTTAGGCAAAGTAACTGAGGGGTTTGGGGGGGGGGGGGGGGGGGGGTACTATATAATTTTAAAATTTTCTTGACGAGAAATATAAAATTTTACACTTCTAACCGAAACTTTAGGAGGGGGGGGGGGGGGGGGGGCACCATCCACTTCACACTAAGCTATGCCAATTATATTAATCTCGTTGTTGATCTTCACGACGTAAATTATAATTAAAGATTTCACGTATATTATGACTAAATGTGTGAATTTATTATGAGATGATCATAGAGGTATAACACACCAAGAATATGAATTTTGTTATTTTATTTGTTTTGATTTTGTAGCTAGCATAACCATAAGCATTAAGTTTATTATATTTTTGGTATTGGATGAGAAAATTAGTTATATAAGGAACTATAATAATAAATACAAAAGATGACATTAGGTGATTTAAGTATTGTTATAGTTGTATACATGACAATTATGTTCAAATTACTCACGGGTTTCTTGAATATCTCATAAAAGTTTTTTAAACATGTTTCAATGTAAAACATATGTTTGTTTGTAAGCATAAATTGTTTGTATTAAATCTAAAATACTGTGTTATTTTTTACATTTTAATTCAAATTTATTATTATTTAATAAAGTTGAAAGAAACTATGAGAAACCCGTGTAAAACACTTTTATAACTTCTTTCACATGAATCATTTTATGTCTATTATTATTTGATGACCGCAACATTTTTGGTGAAATAAGAAAAACTTCATTTTGTTTTAACATTTTTATTGTGACCATGTTTATTTATTTTTATTTTTTCAAAATTTGATTCAAACATGGACTGCATTTATATATCTCTTTGCAACAAGTGCAAATAAAAAAAGAGTGAAGATGCTTCTTAAGTAATGAAGAGTAATGGCCTAGGGAAAAATAAACTTAAAAAAGAGAAATAAAATTTAGAGGAAGAAGAGTTGGGTTGAAGAAGGGCACTGAGAGAGGGGTCATTATTTCTAGCGGAGCACCACCTCTCGAGTCACGAATTAGCTGCTAATAATCTGACCTCGTTCAATTTTTTTTGTAAAATACTCCACAGTTAAATCTAGCTAACGTCGATATAAAAAATGGAGACGTGGCTGCCACATGTTAAATGACTCAAATGAGATAATTTATTTCCAATGACATGGTGCCAATCCAAAGAGTTTATCTCGATCATTCCAACTTCCATTAGACCAATAATCTACAGATCTATTCCACTTGACTAGATGCTGCCTTTCATTTTGGTCAATCTCTAAAGAAAAGAGTCCCTCCCCCGGATCTTCTACACTTCTCCATGAAGTAAGAACCTGGCTTGTGTTTGTACGCTTGTTGTATCCCAACTTCATACCAAGAAAGAAAGTATGGGTTGGATGATCAAAACTTTGTCAAATTGGTAGGCTTGAACCTGACCCATATCTTAAAACTAAATTGCCATCATCAAGAAGGGTTGTGGATATCGGTGTAGCAGTAGAATTCATGTTTCTTGACCAAACAAGGGAGTTTGACTCATTTAAAAGCACCAAGTTACCATCTATGATTTTCAATTTAGAAGTGAAACTATCAGAGATGGGTGTATCTCTATTTGCTACCCAGACTATTGTTTCAATGGTAACTATGGTCCTGTTGTACCAAATTTCTATGTAATAGTTGGAAGAATTATCTGGTCTAAAGAAACCCATTTCAAAATTTCCAGCAAGAGAGACAAGTGTCTGATTTCCCGACACAGATTGATTTACAGCCAAAGTATCGCCTGCAGATAAGATTTCAGGATTAAGAGAGACATAGAAAAACACCTGAAAAGCTATTAAATTAAGGCAAATTGAAAAACAATTGAAAAGCTATTAAATGGATTGTTGACATGGATTAGGGTTCATGTTGGTGTGTTTTGATCGTCTGGTGTTTTAAGTTGGGGTCAATGTGTAAAATTAAATATATTATGATTTAATATTTAATCTAGTAGCCATTATAATCATTTACATAATACAGATCAAAATATATTATAACATATTAAATAATTAGTTGGTAATTGTTGATGGATCATATTACCCTTATTAACTAATTAGGTTTCCTCTTGGGTGCTTATATAAGGAGAATTATGTGGAGGTTAAAGGGTTACTCAGTTACACAATCAAACACACCCCATAAGCATAACATCAATTTCGACCTCCTCTCCTACAGCCGATACCCTTTCGGTTTTCTAAGTCCCCATCATTAGATTGCACCCTAAGGAGGAACCAGACCAAGATGACAATCATGTCAAACCTTATTGCTGCGACTCCATCTGGATTCTCTGCTGGTTTATGCTGATGCAATCAAAGGTATGTATTTTAATGTTTTCCTTCATGTACAAACAGAACTGAACCAACATGTGGTATCAGAGCATATGTTGATTAGTCAGTTCTGTTTTCGTATCCATCATTCTGGAATTAAAATCTGGAAAACATATTTTTTGAAAACCTAATAAAATTCGAAACTTTGTTTCGAGTTATTCCTAAAAATTGTTTTCGGATCTTATGTTATGATGTTTAAACCATTGTTCCGAAATCAAATGTGTTAAGTTACTGTTCCGAAATCATTAAAATCCCAGATTTCGGGTTCCAGAATTATATTTATTTTTTTAGGGTTCATCATGTTCTTAGTTGAAATTCGAAAATTCCTTATGTTTTGGAATATGATTTGGATTATGAAGTGTTTTTTTTTTCTGTTTTTGATCTATTTTGTCCTCAATAGATTTTCGAAAAAACTGTTATTAGATAAACATATCATAATTTTCGAAATATGTTGATAAAATTAGATCATCTTAAAACAGGAAACAATATCTCATAATCCCTTAGATTTCGAATTTTAGTTATGTTATCACAAGAAACAGCTATCAACAGTGGACTCGAGACCATAACGTGTCAACTCGAGACCACTGAGGATTCGACTAAGGCCATTAAACCATTACAACTCGAGACCATAACGTGACAAGGCGAGACCATAACGTATCAACTTGAGGCAGAGGTCTCGACTCGAGATCATTAGATCTCGACTCGAGACCATAACGTGTCAACTCGAGACAAAGGTCTCAACTCGAGACAACAAGGTTGTGACTCGAAACCTCATTATTTTTATTTTAAGCTGTTTAATGTGAACTAAATAAATGGTTTTGTAATTTACTTAGTTAATTAATAAGGATCAAATAATGTTTTACAAAACCAAAATAGCTTAACTTGAATGAGTTTTTGATGTATCATTTCTGGCCAAAGCTGACTTGATACATCTACTTATTGTTCAAGTATTACGAAAGCTATGTTAGGTATGCATCATAAGCATGAATGTCTTAATTTCTGGCCAAAGCTGATTTAATTCATTCATAGATGGCATACTTAACGAGTGCATAACTAAAGTGATTGTCTCAATTTCTGGCCAAAGCTGATTTGTTACAACCACTTTGCACATATGCTTAAATGATTACACTTCTGGCCAAAGCTGTTTTGTCTTCATTTAAGTAGAATTTTTTTAGCTAAGTCTGTTATTTTGATGTTAGTAATAGACATATCACAATCTCTTCACATAATGATCCTTAGATTAATGATCCTTAATTAAGTTTTTATGATCATTTTGTCTGCCTTATTCTTAGTACCCATATTTTTACTCACTGTAATTTTCTTCTATTAATCTATATCTGATCCACTCTAATTTTAAAACCTAAAATGTTTGCTTTATTTACAGTTTCTATAAGAATTAGCTCTTAAATTAAATCCTTGATTATTTCCTAAGACACGATAATCCTATTGCTCTCTTCTGATAAAGATTATAAAGAAGAAAGTTAGAGCATGATGAATAGGATGAATCGAACATGATGTCTCTTATGATAATCAAGAACTCTCTAACGTAAATGCTATCACTAAAGTTATTCCAGATTAAGTCTTTCCTAAGACTAATCTATAATTATGGAATAATCACTAGAATTCCTAAGATGCATGCCTTAATTTGAAACTCTAAACTATAAAGTTAAGTGGTATATGTGAATACATTATAATGTACAAAACCATGACCCATAAAGTTAAGGGCTTACGCATGGAAATAAGTACATTTTTCCAGTACATTACATACTAAGATTTTCACTTGTACAATTTTGATGCCTTATAAATCAACTATAACACTCAAAATACCAAAGTATAACGAGTGTGTTGATAAGCAACATATGTACAAAGAAATAAATGTTTAAAGCTGGAAAATAAGATGTTATTCACCTTACAACCACTAATAGTTTAAAAGAGGATTGTTCTAAGGTCCATAGACAAATTACAAGTGCTAACCCCAACTCTAAGGTTCTTCAAGGGAAAATCTCACTGCATAATTATGTCATTAGACTAGGCATAAGCAACGAGACTATCCATTATTCCAAAGAACAGTTGGATAAGTTAATTAGGTAGTCACTTACTAATGATATTTAAGTCTGATAATTTTAATATTCCAATTAACACATGATTAGTTGACTCTAGTTCCATACGTTTCCTTACCAGAACTCGACAAATAACTAACATGAGAGTTAGTGACAAAATTAATTGTTAAGGCTATAAGAACCATAATAAGCAGTCTTCTAACAAAGTTTTTCGATACATTACATATTCTGATTATTAATCAGAGTACAGTATCATTACTTAGGCTATGTCATGAAGGTTGTGAGGTTTTTTTTATAGTCAACATAAAGTCACACTTACCTTAAACTCTCATCTTATTTGTTCTAAATATCTGGATTGAAACATTACTATGATGAAACTAGATGATACCTTACTTTTTTTTCACAACTTTTGTCATCATGAAAATGAGAATTTGACAAAAGGAAAATGAGACTTATAAATTTCATCCATTATAACCGAAATTCATGAGGAATCATGACATGGTTAATGAGGATGATTTTTTATCTAATCTCATTCTAAGTGATTTTAAATCATGACGTTACAGCCCTTAATATTACTTGGCTTAAGGAATAAGTATGGGCCCATCATAAGTCATTCATTGACATTCGTGGAACTTATTCCAAATGGAATATTCAGACATAATTCATTTATCATTTAAAAGACTATCAACTTGTATCTAAATTTTGTCGCATATGGCCCACAGTCTTAGAAGAAATCTATTCATATGTTTACTTATTAAGATTTCTATTAAATATGTCCTTAAGTTTTTTATGAAATTTGGACGTTAAGGAAATCAATTAAAGTCTAACATATATATGATAGGTTCCCACGTCACGTACCTCATTGAAACTTCTCTTGTAGCATTTCTAGAGATATTAAAGATCAGTGGGAGCATTAAGTGTCTTAAAACAACTTGCAATAGTTGCAAGAGGTGGGGAGTGAAAATTTTACATTACTTCAATTTACACCTCTTGTACAAGACACCGCTCCATCACGACACTGTTCTATCAAAACTTATCTCCTTAAATCTAATGCTACTCTTACAAAAGTTTCATTGTTTGCTTAATTGTGGGCACACTTAGATTTCTTACCTGAACTAACATAATCCTCAACAAGAGAAATCACAACGACTAACGTCATTAACTTGTTTCTCTATTAGAATTTGTTGGTCGTTACATATTGACCCTAAGCATGCTGAGTTCCTAAAGATTTCTAAGGTTAGTGGGAGCAGTCGAAGTCCTTATCATGATTTGCAAGGAATACAAGAGGCGGGGGGAAGAGTGTCATTAAATTTCACTCTGAATTTAACTTTGATTACACCTCTTGTACACCATACTGCACCAACTCTTACAAACTTAGAATCCTGAAAATGATAGCAACCTAACCAAGAGCTAATCCATAAAACTAAAACTTCTAATGAACCCAATAATCAACTCAGGAGGTCATCTAGGTTTAAAAGCCTACTAACTTTGATGATTACATAACCTCCCTAATTGAAGTTGAAATGGATTTTGGAAATGTTTGCTGATCCTATCTCTTCAAATTAAACCATTAGCGTCAATCAATCTTCTGAATGGAATAAAACTGTTTTCTAGTAAAACTGATTTTATGTGTTCGTATAACGTTTAGGATTTGATTGAATTTCCTAAGAGTGTTCATAACTAAACCAAATCCTAATATAAGCGTTAAGACACGAAGAAGCTTGATTGATTGTCAAAGGTTGTACTCAGGAAGAAATAAATTATTAAAGAATCTTTATTACATATCTAACAAAAGATTTCTTTGAGGATCGTCACTGTTCTAGTAGCTTATAATAGTTTAACGCTACATTAGATGAACATTATAAAGAATTTTCCCCAACAATGGCTGGCACATTTACATGTTCATTAGATAACAACCTAAAGTTTCAAACTGAAGGTTAAAGAACACTTTATTTGTAAGCCAATAATATCCATGTATGGGTTAATGCAAACATCATCATGTGATGAAAAGCTAATGTAATTATTTTCATCAAAGAATCAAGTGGATTAATGAACCTACCTCAAAATGAGTGGGAGAAACTAAGATAAACTTGTCTATATAGATGATATTATTTTGACAAGTATATGTTACATAAGGCAAAGCATTGTTAACACAAACTTTGATATAATAAATCTCAGAGATATCTCTTACATGATTGATATCATAACATACTGAGATAGACCCAATGGGATATTAGTTCAGTTCCATAAGTTTAAAATTAAATGGGTCCTTACGTATGTAACAGACAATAGTGCTTTCCTTTAGAGGATAATAGGATAAATGAGATTATTTATTTACGCTTCATTAATTGGAAGCCTTATGTAAGTTTAAGTCTATACTCGTTTAGATATTACTCACATTGCAACACACTAGATATGTCTAGATTAATGTGAATCGTCTAATGGAGTATTACAATATCTTTAAAAGAAACGAGAGGCTACAATTTGAAGAAGAAGTGAGAATTAAAACCGGTTTATTACTCTAACTTTGAGATATTCAAAGATGACAAAATGTAATTTCGGGTATATCCTTATGTCAGCAGACAAAACCTATCTCATGGAGGAGTCATAATGCACTGATATTAACAACCTAAGTTATAACGACATAATATAGTCACTAAATGTTGTTGGAAATTTATCAGTGGACTCATAATTTTATTAACTCCATATAATTAATGTTTTGAAGACTTAGTGTGATAAAGTCAGCTACCATGACTCCTTGAACAGTAACAGTTCAAGAGGTGCTGCATTAAGTTTCGATACGCAATTAATTATTCGTTTATGAACGAATTGAGGAAACTAAGTTTTGTATCGAATACATTCATGATATGCTTAAGGATCCTATAACTGAAGGGCTATTACCCATAAGTCTTATTAAGAGAGCTCAGAGACGGGTATTAATTGATGGCCATGCGCAACTGCATATCGTATTATGAATGACTAAGTATTAGTTAATTTTTTCCTCATCAGTTTGATTTTGTATGTCTCTAAGAATATGTCAAGCTAGCATAATGGCATATAGACAAATATAGTTACAAATCAAACAAAGGGCTTATGCGTATTTTGATCATGACGATTAGGTTTTAAATTAAGGCTATAGTATGATTAATGGAGGTCCTGAATCGCATAATGATTCAACGGCTGTATTTTTCTGCTATAGTACTTGTTTAAGGCTAAAATGAGTGTTAACTCCTGATCAGGCTTATCTAATACTCATAGTAAATGATTACTCGGCTAAGTGGGAGAATGTAAGATTAAATATATTATGATTTAATATTTAATCTAGTAGCCATTATAATCATTTACATAATATAGATCAAAATATATTATAACCTATTAAATAATTAGTTGGTAATTGTTGATGGATCATATTACCCTTATTAACTAATTAGGTTTCCTCTTGGGTGCTTATATAAGGAGAATTATGTGGAGGTTAAAGGGTTACTCAGTTACACAATCAAACACACCCCATAAGCATAACATCAATTTCGACCTCCTCTCCTACAGCCGATACCCTTTCGGTTTTCTAAGTCCCCATCATTAGATTGCACCCTAAGGAGGAACCAGACCAAGATGACAATCATGTCAAACCTTATTGCTGCGACTCCATCTGGATTCTCTGCTGGTTTATGCTGATGCAATCAAAGGTATGTATTTTAATGTTTTCCTTTATGTACAAACAGAACTGAACCAACACAATGCACTTTTTATACTCAGTTAACAAAACCAATAAAAGATTTAAAATAATCCATGCCATTTAAAAAAATCCATTTCATTTGAGTCATTTAACATGTGGCAGCCACGTCACCATTTTTTATAACGACGTTACCTAGATTTAACTGTGGAGTATTTTACAAAAAAAGTTGGACGAGGTCGGATTATTAGCGGGCTAATTCCTGATTTGGGATTATTATTGGCTAGACCTGGCAAACGGGTTGGGTCGGTTCGGGTCAAAACGGGTCAATTAAAAAAAGGGTTGTTTTGGTTCGGGTCGAAACGGGTTCGGGTCGGAACGGGTTCAGGTTAGAACGGATTTCGGGTCTGGTCGGGTCGGGATGGTTAAAAAAATGTTTTTTAAGTGACTGTCCATGTTGAACGCCATGCTCGTTCCTATGGGTTCGTCAATGCAACAATTACTATTAATTACTATGGGTTCGACAATGCAACAGTTAGTCAGTTACTATTAATTACTATTAACTAGTGGACTTTCTCCGCGCGTTGCAGCGGGGAAGTCGATTGGTATCGGTTCGATTTACTAAGATATCGGTATAGTAATCAATCCTTTATATGGCGATCGAAAGATAAACCCCAAAAAATAAAGTCATGATACGCATAAAGGATATCGACACATGTTTTACATCGATCAAAAACCAAAAGAATATTGATAAAGGTCTCAAAAGTACAAATACCGGTACCGATGTTCGGTTGAAAGCAACATGGTGCTGATGTTGTTCGAACAGTATCAATTTTGTTCATCACCGACACTCACTATAGCTTATAATATAAAAAAGTTACTCCCTCGTGCTTTGCGGCGGGAAGTCGGTTGGTATCAGTTCGATTCAATAAGGTATCGATATAGTAATCAGCACTTTGTATGGAGATCGTAAGATAAATCCCAAAAAATAAAGTCATGATTTGCCTAAAAGGATATCGACACATGTTTTACACAGATAAAAAACCATAAGAATATTTCATAAAGGTCTCAAAAGTACAAATACCGGTACCGATGTTCGGTTGAAATCGACAGGGTATCGATGGTCGGACGGTATCAGTTTTGTTCATCACCGACACCACTATAACTTATGATATAAAAAAGGCACTCTATACCACTACCAAAGTTGTTCGAACAATATTGATTCAGTTTGTCATAGTAAAGAAAAAAAAACAATTATAATTAACTCGCTCAATTTTGAACAAAGCTTTTATCGAAATAGAGATAAAATAAACATGTCACAACAGTATATTCGGAGTTTTATAAAACATTACACAATATTATTAGGGTGATGAAAAATAGTAAACGACGTTAATTTATAAAACATCGTGTCCTTAAAAATTCTAAAAGAAACAAAACATATTTAAGATTAATAATAATAATAAGAGTTAAATGCCATTTTAGTCCTTGTGGTTTGGGCCATTTTGCCAGTTTAGTCCAAAGGTTTCATTTTTAACCTGTGGGTCCAAAAAGGTTTCATAGTTGCCATTTTAGTCCACTGGGTTAACTTCATCCATTGTTTCTGTTAACGAGAAGGCCAATTCGGTCATTTTATATGGCTGAATTGACCTTTTAGTTAACAGAATTACATACAAAATGACCGAATTGGCCTTCTCATTAACAGAAAAAATGGATGAAGTTAACCAAGTGGACTAAAATGGCAACTGTGAAACCTTTTTGGACCCACAGGTTAAAAATGAAACCTTTGGACTAAACTGGCAAAATGACCCAAACCACAGGGACTAAAATGGCATTTAACTCTAATAATAAAATGTAAATAAACACTATAAGTTATTATCATATCCACTCAAGTTATCACATATAATAATAATATTATAAAACTCTTATACATATTCTTATATATAACATGACATTAAACCTATTATATATGACATTATAAAAACAAAATATTAAAGATTTAAAAACTATAATAATATTTAAATATTATATTACTATTCATGAGGACTTTAGTTTAATATGTATAATATGCATTACTAGCAATTACTACGTGCAGAAGTAAAATTGAGAAAACATCTATAGAAATGCAACAATTAAGTCGTTCTGTTGATTTGCGTCATCAACGAACTGATTAACAGAAATCATTATTACAACTGATTTACAGTTATTACATGCTATCAATTGCTAATTACAATCGAAAATTGAGTAAAATTGAGAAAACAAACGTCTATTGAAATGCAACAATTACTTAAATCTGTTGATTTGCATCGTCAACGAATCGATTAACAGAGAATATAATTACTATCGATATGCAGTTATTAGTAGTGGGTTCGTGTCGAAACGGTACGCGTCGAAACGGTTCGCGTCGAAACGGTTCGATTCGAAACGGTACTGGTCGAAACGGTACGCGTTGAAACGGTATGCGTCGAAACGGTTCGCGTCGAAACGGTATGTGTCGAAACGGTTCACGTCGAAACGGTTCGATTCAAAACGGTACGCATCGAAACGGTTCGCGTCGAAACGGTATGCGTCGAAACGGTTCGATTCGAAACGGTACTGGTCGAAACGGTACGCGCCGAAACGGTACGTGTCGAAACGGTACGGGCCGAAACGGTACGCATCGAAACGGTACGCGTCGAAACGGTTCGATTCGAAACGGTACTGGTCGAAACGGTACGTGTCGAAACGGTTCGCGTCGAAACGGTTGGCGTCGAAACGGTACGTGTCGAAACTGTTCGAGTCGAAACGGTACGGGTCAAAACGGTTCGCGTCGAAACGGTACGGGTCGAAATGGTACGAAACTCGTCCCGACCCGAAACTCGTGTCGGCCTAAAACCTGTCCCGTGCGGAAACTCGTGTCGGCATAAAACCCGTTGCGATCCGAAACCCATTTCTTTAAAGTTGTCGACCCACATCGACCCATTTCTTTAAAGTTGTCGACCCGCTTTGACCCGAAAATAACAAGATGGAATTTCAATTGACCCGTTGTGACCCGTTTAGTTAAAATATCTTACCCAAAGTAACCCATATAATTTTAAAAGTAACCCAAAGTAACCCACTTGAAAGCCTTTGGGTCAAGATTGCCACCTCTATTATTGACCAAATTCAGATAGGTGGGATTTTTATTTTCCAATTTGCCTTTAAAAAATAAGGATAAGTTTATGGAATGGTGGTAGTTAGTTAAATTATATGGATAAAGATAATGATAAAGAATATGATGTGAATATTCTAAGGGTGGGCAGTATGCATCCTCAATTCACCAAACTCACTAGATTAGGGTGCACGGGGCGTTCTTCGGGGAGTGGTTCGGTGAGCCTAGTCACCGATCGGGAACACCGCCGCCATCCAAGCGGGGACCCGAATCGGTGATAGGTTTCGGTGTGGAGTCACCGCTTGAGGGAGGAGAAATGTGGTGGGGCCAGCCTTAATGTCAACCAATCATTGATTTTTTTTTTTTAAATAAAAACTAAGAGGGGAGTGCCGCCATCAAAATTGGGTGTTAGGGGAGTTTAAGAGGGGAGTTGACGTGGCACACGAGGATTGGTGGTGTGTAAGAGAGGGGACTCCCCTCTTAGGGGAGTGCCCCTCTCACCCTTAGGGGAGTGCCCCTCTCACCCTTATATTTCTCTTTCACATCAACGTCACATCAAATTACACTCTGTCATCCCCAGTTCACCAAATCCCTACAAGGCTACAACAATTTTTTAAATAATTAATATAAACTAATTTATATAATAACAATTGTTGAAACACCTTAGGAACAGTTCACATTTCCAGGTTTTCATTACCGGCATTTGTCGGTCTTCCATCTCACCACCGAAAACATCAAGGCCCAGCCCCATCGTCGTTCTTGGTTTCCAGACCTAATTTTGAAATGCAGGTTCCCAAATCACGTGATCTCTTCAATCTATACAGCACATATGCCGATTAACCGAAATATTCTGCTCCGATCACATATTATGGTCAAAGAAGGCAAGAGCAGAGGCGTCGTTTTCGCCGGCAAACCGTCTTATTATTATAGTTCGTTTCAAGAGTTGCAAATCATCCTCCGCCAGTTGTCACTTACCAGCCTGTGTAGGGTTTCTGCAACCTACTCCGCCGGATATTGTTCAAATCGACTATGTACATGACTATCAAATCATTCAGGTACCTGTTTGTGCGTAATTAGTTTGATCTGATTTTATGTAGACTGTATATTTTGGTTTTTTATATTTTCTGTTGCCATAGACTGTAGATTATGATCATCACGTAGTTGATAAATTGAGGATTAGTATATGAATATGGATGGAAATTGTGAGGTCTTGATTTTGATCGGTTATGCAAGATTAACTCTTCGAAGCATGAGTTTGAGGTTGTAAAATAGATTTGAGGCTAATCTACTGTCAAATTTTAAGATATGATGTCCTAATTTTTCTTTCTCATGGTATAGTTAGCAAGTTGGAAATTAACATGTGTTGGATGGAAACTGTGAGTGTTGATTTTGATTTTTTTTACTAACCTATGAAATCTTTTTGAAGGATGAAGTTTGAGGCTTAGATAGATTTGGGGCCAGTTTACTTTTGAAATCTATGCCACACGGTAACACAGCCGCCATCCCCTGATTTCGAGCGGTGACCAATAAAAGCCGGGGAGTTGTCACCGAACACAGCAAGCTCCCTTTTTGACTGTTGGTGGCTTCATTGATGATGCAGTGACCTCAAAGGGAGCACCCCTTACGTTTGAGTGTAAAATGGGGAGTAAAGAAGGGAGTTAACATGATAGTGTATTATTGGTTGGATGGAGAGGGGACTACTCCCCTCGAGTGGAGCAACCCTTACACCCTAATATCATTCTGTTAGTTCTAAGTAGTTCTAATTATACTACATCATAAGGTTTACTTTTCTAGGAAGATCGATTTTTTTCTAAATGTGTAATCAACATAACATATTTTTTTTTATTGCAATTCAAATCTAAATGCACTTTACATCAATATCGCAGGTAAGCGAGCAACAAGCTGCGCCGCTACCCCTTTCTGAATAGCAAACCCTAGCCTATTAAAGACAAACCCCTGCCCCCCTGTTGATGAGCCACTGCTGTGGACAACCTTTTGGACCCTAGTCAACAAACGGATAGCTTCTGGAGCAAGGGATCCAAAGGTGTCGATGATTTTAAGTTTTTGTATAAGGATCTAAATTTTAGCACTAAGCAAACCATTCAAACTTAAATTATTAATATTAACATGAATTGATAGTAAGATTACAAGAATCCAGTGTTGAATTCAATGACATGTCGTGCGCCTCTAAGGGCAGGGATCAGTGTTCCACACAAGCATCCAACAGGAAAGGCAGACTAATAAGTTTATGTTAGACAAAGACTTTAAGAAAATGACCAACTGGTGCAAATAGAAGTAAAATCATCACAAATTGAATATGTTATTCTTGAGCAGTTAATTTTCAATCTTTGGGGTTGTATTTATTTGTATAGATGAATAAAGTCATAAACCCAACAACTACTTGATAATAAGATTACAAGAACCAGTGTTCTCTTTGTTAATATTCGATTAAGAATGGGTCAAAATGACTTATTTGCACAAGGTGGGGTGGGTTGGCTAATGGGTAGTCTATCGTTAAAACAAGTCATTTTTTAGCATGGGTAACAATGACGCATAAATGCTTTTTTTATTCCTTTTCTAAAACAATTATAAATAATTAATTTCTTAACTATTCTCACAAACACAATGCTGCAGTATTAATCTGCAATTTTTTTTATTTAACCCGATTGAGATAAAGCACGACCCAAACCAACCCCCATTCATCATCGAATGCAAAAGAGTTTCCACCGCTATGGCTCTACGTGTTACAATGTGTAAGAATAACATTGAATGAGATACACTTACGGGTGGTGCCGCCACAACGCGCGGGGTAACCTTCTAGTTAAAAAATAAAGGAATAATGGATTTTAATAATCCTAACTATTAGACGTTGGCCGGTAACGGTCTCAACTTTAAAAATAACCAGTGACGATCCCACCTTTTCATATATTGTAAAGTAATGGACCTTTACTAAACCGAAAAGAATAAGGAGAGAAATATAATTTAAGGTTCTATTAGTAAAAGTCCATTAGTTACAATATGTGAAAAGGTGGGACCACTACCGGCTATTTTTTAAGTTGAGACCATTGCCAGCCAACGACTGATAATTAGATTATTAAAATCCATTATTCCAAAAATAAATGGTGTGAGAATTAGGTGGAATTTGGATTATTAAAATCCAATATTCATATATAAGTGGTGTGAGAATGAGGTGGTATCACCTTCTCTTTATTCACGTTGTGTGATAAGGGACTTTAGAAAGTGTGTATTAATAGCTATTGTATTGTAGTATTTGGATCGTGGGGACCTAGTGCCCAAGACACCATTCCACTGACATGTGGGTCGTTGGTCCCCTTGTGGCCTTGGGCATGTTGTATGTCAAACTATTTAGAAGGGTATGATTTTAAATTCTATGTTGATTACAAAGTCAAAGTCAACTTCAGATTGGACGCGAGACCATACTCAAGTTAAACCAAATGGATAACTTTCTCGACCTTGCGCTGACTAAACAGATGTGCTCCAAATCACGCGCGAGGTCAGGACCAAGACAAGATCAGTTTTGACACTTAGCTCCTATGACAAAAGACCTGGCTTTCTTGACCTTGCACCGGCTACACGGGATGTACCCGGGGTCGCGCGGAGGAAAGAAGCACAGGTAAACATCGGACGAGTACGAATGGTACAAGTGGCAAAGCAGTGGGCCAATAAACGTTCAACAGTTGTATCCGATCGTGCTGCACGATGGACAATCGTACAAGAGACAAAAAGGTACACGAGGACGCATACGTGGCACCAATCAGTGTGCGCCGACCACTGCTCCATGATCTCCACTTAGCTGTTGATGACAGACCAGACAACAATGACAGTCGTCAGGACACGTGGATCCATTCAGCATGCGCCAACTCCCCTCTCGCCTGGAATCACTAACGGTCGTGGCAGAGGGGAAAGAATGAATATTCCTTGTTGTCATCTTCGGGCCCAAGGCCCATCAGCCCATCTCTTCACAGACCACCTCGGCTATAAATAGGGAACTTCACCTCCAGGTTTAAGTATCGCTCTCTTGCTCTCTCACTTAATACACACACTATTATCCTCAAAACCGATACTTATTCTCATGCCGGAGGGTGGTTACAAGGAGAACCCCCCTATTCTCCTCCTTGTAACGAGCTTACGGTGTGTTGATTGTCTTGCAGGATCATGTTAGCTGTTCTTGACGAGATGAAAGAAGATTAACCTTATTTTGTCGAGGCACAAACCACAAAATAATCACCGGATTGGTTTGGTGTTTCTTCACTATTATATCCAACTTATCTTAAATCTTTAACGTTGTTTCATTGTTTCAAACTCATTGATTTCCTTTGCTATTGTTGTATTTAGTTTCTTATTGTTGCAAACATATATATACACACATATCATTTTGATATGTATTTGGTAATTAGCAGACTCGAGCCGCAACATCACTTGCTAGTTTTTTTTTTTTTTTTTTTTTTAGTTGGGTTTATTAACGTTGATACTTTACTTAATTAGATTTTTTTAAGCGTAATTGATTTTTATTTGATTTGGCTATAGATTTCTTAAAGTTTTCTAAGAGAATATTTAGACGTGTTTGCTACAGTTTCTTAGAAATTAAGGTGTTAAAAAAACCAAACTAGTATAAAGTGTTGAACCGGCTATCTATAGTGTCAAAAATGAAAAATCAGTTCCAAGATTATTATTGATTATTTTCAAAAACTGATTCTTGATGTTACATCTGGTCCGGTCCATTAGTGTCGAATCATGACACAGTCCATTAACATGAAATGATTCAACACGAAATTAAATGGGTTAGTGTTTAGGTAAACGGGTTGAGGTCATGAACGGGTTAACCCGCTTAACTTGTTTATGGCGTGCATAATGTTTTTAACTTGTCATGTTAAATAGGTTGACAATCCACGTTTATGACAAGTTTATCAAAAACATGGTTTTACAGTTATATAAATAATTAAAATATAGCTTCATAATTTTAGAAATTTTTATTTTATCATGTTAATTGTTATATAATTTTTTAATCGTGTTAAACATGACGTGTCATTCATTGACTAAACTACTTATATTTAATCGTTTTAAAGATACCACTTCATGTCATTCATGTTATCGAACTAGTCACATGTAATGCCGTTAAAAAAGAGTCGTATCATGTAACCCACTTATCAAACATATCCCATACTAGTGTTAAGAAAATAACACATTTAGTAAAATCTGTCGTGTTCAGGTTCATCGGTCGTGTTAAAATTTAAGCGTCATGTTCAGGCTCACTAGCCGTGTTAAAACTTAAGTGCCGTATTCAAGCCATTTAAGACAACACATGTTTTACCACATCTAGATCCATAACCTAACCATCCTAGAATAACTTTTCAAACTTAAAGCGACCCTCTTTGTTTGTCTTTTCAAAATCTGAAAACTTGCAACATTTTTCTTCGCCAAACGTCACTTCAGCCTAGACAAGCTTTTGATTGTGATATCTTGAAAATCTTGTTTCACATTGATGGCAAGACCGGGTCGCAATTGATTGATAAAAAAAATCATGTTGCATGACAACCATATTCGGTTCATGATTCTCGGGTCAAAACCAGACCAGTTCAGAACCGATCTAAACCAGACCAATTACGGTCTAGAGCTGGTTGGCTTCCACCCATGAACTGAATACAAACCTTGGTTCAGTCCGCACCTACTTTTAGCACACCCTTAATTCATTCAAGGGACCATACATTGGAAAGTGGTCATCAATGGCAGCATAACCCAACCATAATTTGACATTAAACAAGCAACAACCCATTTGTCCCAAGTTTACAAGGCTCCTAACAAAGTCAACAAACCTTTCTCAACTTCAAAAGATTTCACTATACATTTTTAACAGGTCTTAGATAATAGCACTTAATTGGTCTCTTCCAACAAACGGGTCGACTTATTTTACGACAATTATTACTACACAAACGCATCAAGGTACCCATACCTATGTCGTTTGTTAAACTGTAGCAGGCTGGCATAAGTCCGGTCCCACACTCCAACGTAAAGCGTTTCATCATCAGGACTAAGAGATACACCAGATATTTCACCGAAGAAATCAATTTCTTGTCGTTTTTCATAGTTTAACTTGGTGTTGTAGACGTGAACGAAATCTGCAGGCTCCGCAACCACCAAAAACTGCCCGTCTGATGAAAAACGAACCGACCGAACCGCACCCATGTTGCCTTTAAGAACCGAAAGCGGTTCTGAAAGATTTCTTATGTCCCATACTCTGCAAGTCTTGTCTTGATTGCCTGTTGCAAAGATTTTTCCGTCTGGATGCCATGCGGATGCAAATGAATAGTCCAGGTGACCTTCCACTGTGGCAACCGTCTGCGAAAGGAAAACGATGTCGTTATTTGAAAAAGAAAATTATGAAAAATAATATATTAAAAAGTTATTGTAAAATTGTTATATCCACAAGTTCTTGCCTTTCCACTTGTAGAGTCTACAAGCAATCCATCGAGATTGTCACCGACTACAGTTATGAGTTTGCGATCTGGGCTCAAGGATGTATGCTGCAACAAAAAACAATAATGGGTCGAAAACTTGGACTGTGTTTTATCTCTAACGGGTCAAACGGATTGGTTTAAAAAAAACTACAAAGGCTATACTATAATATAATACATATAAGAACGGCAAAAAGGTAATTTAACATAATTTAAAGGGTTTAACTAGTAATACAACTTTTAAAACATCCGCAATCCCTTGCAACATATTGTTGACTTTTAAACCAACTACCCCCCATTTTAAACGACCATAACTTTTTCATACATTAATACCTTTTAAAGAAAAGGTTACACCATAAAAACGAGCATTTTATTATCTTTAATTTAAGTATGGTATTGCTATAGTTTTATAATTAAAAAAAGAACATGTTACGTTATTACAAGTGTCTATGTTTCTCGCTGCATTGCACAGGTACCCCTATGGTATATTCATATGCATAAAACTTTATATATCACTTTATTAGAGAAAAAAAAGTTCAGGTTATTATTACTGGTAATAATGGTCTTTTGAAATAACATTGAACACACTAATTTTGTATAATCTTCTGAAAAAAAGTGTTTCAGTGTTTGCAGGTCAAACAAACCCGACCAAAACCTTTTTTGGCTCATGCTGAAAGTATCAATGTTCTGACCCAAACCATCATGGCCCGTTCAATTTAAGAAACTCACATTCACTGGCCAAGGGAAACGGAAATGATTCACGAGCTGAAATCCATCCATATCATACTCCCTCAAACCACAATCGTTGTTCGATGCCATAAAATGCATTCCACCACTACAAATTAACAGTAATAAAAGAGTCAACATACCGACATGTGTATATATTGCCATTTTTGTACAAAGTTTGTTTCTCCGCGTCATAATTCATGGAGTAAAATGCCATTTTCGTCCCTTATGTTTGAGAAGTTTTGCGACTATCGTCCAAAGGTTTGTTTCTCCGCATTTGGATCCAAAAGGTTTAAAATCTTGCCAATTTCACCCGGCCCGTTAACTCCATCCATTTTCCTTTGTTAAGTCAGGGGTATTTCCGTTTTTTTGTTAACTTAAAGGGCAATTCAGTCTTTTTCACTTTATGTACAAAAACCGAATACCCTTGAAACAGACCGAACTGCCCTTTAAGTTAACAAAAGGACGGAAATATCCCTCACTTAACGAAGAAAAATGGATGGGGTTAAAGAGCCGGATGAAAATTGCAAGATTTCAAACCTTATTGATCCAGAAAAACAAACCTTTGGAAGAAAGTCGCAAAACTGGCCAAACCACAGGGACAAAAATGGCATTTTACTCTAATTCATAGTTACCTCAAGGTATCGTATATCTCAATAGCATTTGTTATGGCATTGTCTTCATAAGTTGTTCTTGTACAAAAGCTCACTCCCTGTTTATCCAATCTCTGCATAATTCGATAAAATCAGGAAATGATCACTAAAACATGCAGAAAATATAAATTACAAAATATATTTAACTGTACAGTTGTATGATAATATTACCTTACACGCGAGTTCTCCTTGAAAGCCTCCTGCAACAAGAAACTCATCATTGACCGCTAGTGTACTGATCTGAGTTTGTGTGAAGCCTTCCAACAAACTTCCAGCATGTTTCTGCGAGCCGCAAAATATATATCAGCACAGAAGAATGACGATAAGGTTTAAAATTAATATCAGAAACGTTATGATGGAAATATAGTACCTCAGTAGGTGCCACGTGCCCAGAAAAATTAAGAATTTCTGTTAAGTTTTGTGATAATGACGACCAATGCATGATCGAGTAGTTAGACATAAGATATACATCATGCTTCGAAGTAGCCCATACCAGGTTCCTTAACTGTACGCAATCCACAATGTTTAAAAATAGCAAACACATTTATAGATCAACCTTGTGTCCCATGCTACGTTTAGGGCTTTTGATTAAATATCGATCCAATAGAAAACAAATTCATGAAAAAACGGAATGTTAAGAACCTGAAAGTGGAGGATTGTAGGCTTCACTGATCGCGTATTATGAAAGAACTCATAGTAGTTTCCACCCTTCGACTTCTGTTTACATTTCTACACACATAATAAAATTGCCATGATATCAAATATCAATAAGTGCTAAACGCAATCATTTTTATTAGGGCTACAAACGAACCAAAATTTCAGTGAACAGCATAAACCGTTCGGCAGGAAGTTCGTTTGTGTTGGTTCAATTAATAAATGAACGAACACGAACAAGAAACTTCGTTAACGAACATGAACAGAGGCCCCATTCGTGAACGTTCGGTAATGTGTTCATTTATGTTCGTTTGTGTTCAGTACCTAATATTAGGTTATTTTCGATTGTTTTTTGAGACATTATGTATGATTAACAAGATTATGTTAAGTGCCCAATTATGTTTGGTTAATTAGGTTAGTGTTTGGGTGGATCAGCTTAATGTCTATGATGAAAGATGCCAATTTTATTCGAGACTTAAGAAATGTTCGTTTGTGTTTAAACATGTTCATGAACGCTTGTTTGTGTTCGCATGTATTCGGTCCTTATATATCGTATTAACAATCGAAATATGATCGAAAGGAAAGATCTCTATTTGAGTTTGTGTTCATCAACCCTCGTTTGTGTTCGTTTCAGTTCATGAACGCTTGTTCGTGTTCACGAGCGTTCCTTTGTGTTCGGTACCTAAAACGAACACGAACAAGGCCTTGTTCGTTTTCTTTCGGTTCATTTGCAGCCCTAATTTTTATAAATGCAAGAAGTAAGATTATACCTTATCGACAGCGTCACCCGACAAGGGAATATTCTCGTAGTTTCTGTACTGTTCGAGCCTTGTGCGTCTATAACTCTCTCTTGTTATATTCAACCTGTCCCATGGAATGCCTTGGATATCCTTCCCGGTTCTTGCTTGAGCCGAGGACGTATCCGTCACCTTTGTAAGCTATTAAACATTAAAACTTTGAAAATCGAGCATATTACACTACATATAACGTTAGATTATGGAATAAACCTAAACCGACAGGCACCCTATGGTTATATTAACGGCAGAAAAGAAAGTAATCAGACTGACCATATCGTAATCATCAAGATTTTGATCTCCATCACCGTTTTCTTCCTCGTCCACATCGTCTACGAAATCCGACATGTCCCCTTCTTCCGCCATGTAATCTACTTGATCAGCCTCGTTGTGTGGCATCAAATCCACCGCGATTCAACCTGCTTCGTCTTCCTCAAACAATCTATGCAAGCGGTAGACACCCAAATAAAATGAGATTGAACTTAACCTCCTTGTAAAAAAACCCCAAAAAAAAACAATAAATTAAGGTCTTTAACAAACCCAAAAACTAAAATCCCAACTCTAAATCAAGGTTTTCAACTTCAATTAGACAAATTCCAATAAACAATGTAAATCAAAACCATATACAATAAAAAAAATGAAACAAAAAGGGGCATCTTTCATTGAGGCATTAAATCAAACACTTGGTGTGCATGTAAACTCAAGAGCTAAAATCACTTCCAAAACAAGCAAAAACAAACATACTACGTCCCCAATTTAACATCTGCACAAGAAACCCTACAGACTAAACAATAAACAGCCTCTATTTCACAAATCAAGCGAGGAACGAGAAAACCCTAGTGAGAAATTGCATAAATCAAGGATCCAAAACAAACCCAGAAAGGGGGCAAGGGTTGAAATCAAAACAGCAAGTGAAACAGAGGTAAAAAATAGTTTTTGGGGGGCGGGGAAAGTGGGGGTTTGAGCGGACGCACCTGATGTGAAGAAGAAGATCTCTGCAACAGATTTAAGGGATCAATCAGCTCAATCTCTCCTCCAGCTGTGTGTTAAAGAAATGGGGAAATGAAAAAGAAAGCCCCACAAGTCTATCTCCAACATTAAACCCCATCTACTATAAATCAACAACGGTGGATTTTTGTATACATTATTATTTCACTTTTTTCAAATACATACACATTAATGGTATATCCTATATATATCATATATTGTAATACTAGGTTAGAACCTAGTGTATTACACGGGTTCAATAAATGTATTTTTATATATTAAATAATAAAAAATTATATCTTTATGAACCCCGTATATTGTACGCGTTAAATAAATATAATTTTATACATCAAATAATAAAAAAGTTATATCTTTATAAACCATGTGTATTACACAGATTAAATAAATGTAATTTTGTATACTAAATACTAAAAACGTCGTATCTTTAAAAAACCCTTGTATAATCGGGTTGAATAAATCTACCAAATAATAAAAAATTACATCCTTAAAAACATTGTATATTATACGTGTTGAATAGATCTAAAAAAGAGTTATATCTTTAAAAATCATGTGTATTACACAGATTAAATAAATGTAATTTTGTATATTAAATACTAAAAACGTAGTATCTTTAAAAAACCTGTGTATAGTCGGGTTGAAAAATCTACCAAATAATAAAAAAAATTACATCCTTAAAAAACCTCGTGTATTACACGTGTTGAATAAATCTAATTTTACATAGCAAATAATAAAAAAATTATACCTTTGAAAACTGCGTGTATTACACGGGTTATATAAATGTAACTTTGTATAGTAAATAATAAAAAAAATATTTTTAAAAACCCCGCGTTTTACACCGGTTGAATAAATATAATTTTGTATACCAAATAATAAAAAAATTATATTTTTAATATATTAGGATAAAATTATTATTAATTTATTATTTATATATTTAATATAAGATAAGTAGAAAAGAGAGTTATTTGTTTTAAAAATATATTAAATTAATAATTTAGATTTGAGGATAATATTTTATTAAAGTATGATAAGATTTAATATTAATTTATTATTTATTTATTTAATATAAGATAAGTATAGATTTGAGGATACCTTCAATGAATGACACGTGTCCAAAACTTGGTTTCTTTTATTATAGTAGATTGTAATATCAAATTATGATATTATTATATTAAATAATGTATTGGGTTAGATTATTAACAAATTGTGTACTACTTGTCTACATGGTACATACACATCATAATGTTATATCATATGATGATATATTATAATAGCATATTATATATTAGATAATGTTAGATTAGATTATTAACAAACTGTGTGCTACATGTCTACATGGTCTATTATATATAACTAGTAGTAAGACCTATGTGCAAATACAGGTGTCTTTTAGAAAACCATAAATAACACATTTTAATATAAAGTAAAAAAATAATTAGTGCAGACTTACAAAATTAATATAAACTAATGGTCAACAGGTTTAGTCAACAGGAGTTCCATCTTGTAGTCATATAAAAATTTTGACCATGTTTTTTCATAGCAACCAACCATGTACGGTTAGAAAAAGCGGTTATAGTAACATGTTTCGTAGGTAGTATGTTCTTCAACTTATGATGAACAAAAAATCTATCGATAAACTGCAAGTATAAAAATAATTATTTATATTAAATAAAGTTTTATAAAATTTGTTAAATACTACTATAATAAAAAAAACTTAAAATAATCAAATAAAATAATTACCAAATGATCTTTATGTTCAGAGAATTAGGATGTTTGGCAATATAAGAAACCACCTTGAGCAAGTGTCAAATCTTGATAAAAGTATATCAATCTAAAAGTTAGACTACCTTCGTACTGAAACAAAAGCAATGAATTCTTTGGTAATATTAGTGACTGAATAATATTGGACCATTCGTCGTGGAAAAAGTACGAAGAACCTGCTTTCCTAATTTTCACAGTAAAAATTCTTTCATCCGTCGTAATGATTCGAACCATACCATCAGGAACTAATTTGTAATCAGCTACCCAATTGTGGTAACTGCTCGATAAAATTTGCATACAAAGTAAAAATTAATACAAACATATAATAAAGAAATAAATTTGATAATAACATCGACATACCCAAGAATTCATCTTGTTGTTTGATAGATAACGTAAGAAACAATTAAGCATCTTCAATGATAATTGAACTTTGAATTGGATGAAGATGATTTAGGTATTATGTATATTTATAAGACAAAGTTATTTATGGTTATAGTATTAGGCTCAATTATGGTGCAAGTAATTTTCTATTATTTAAAAAAAATATCATGATTCTATAAAAGAAGATATATTACAAAATTATAAAACATAAAATTGGTAATTACAAATTTATATAAATACAGGTTTTCACGAAATTATGTATTATATGTAAACATACAAATATTTTTTTTTTGGATTGTGTTTTTTTTCGGATTGTATATTAATAAAAAAATAATAATTTACAAATTTGTTTTTAAATGTATTTAATACTTTCTATAAATTGATTATATTGTATATTTAGAAAGAGTTTACTAACTACATAAATATAAATTGACTATCTATTTAATACTTTCTATAACAGTGTTAATAAAAAACAGTTTCCAAAAATACACATACAAATTTATAATCAAACATAAATTGTGTTATTTATGAAGAAATAGGCATTCATAATTAGAAAAAAGAATCATACAATACAAATGCATAAAAGTCTTAAAAAACTAATCAATATTAGACACAACCATAACACATAACATATCTTAAATAAGTTTACAAAACATAACATTAAAATTGTTTAGATACAACCATTACAAAAACCCATATATATATATATATGGAGCCGCTAAAATGAAAACCACCCTCAGTTGTAAGAACCATGAGAACCAGTCTCCACCAATCAGATTTTGCCAACAATAATCGTATATTGGTCATTTACCACAAATGTCATATCATTCTCTCTCTACTGTCTTTCTTTTAATGTTTTCTCTCACCTCTCTCTTTCTTTAAGTTGCGGAGATTCATTCATCTCTCTCTCTCTCTCTCTCGAAATCCAACACCCCCTCCCATCTCCATTAGCAGCTCTCATTCCTCACTCCCCCTTTGTCTCATGTAAATCGATGATGATGATGACGGCGACCGAACCCACCCTATTTTCCGACGACAACCACCAGGCAAAACGCCCCCTCCGTCTCCAAAGTAATCGCCGGCCACCCCAACTGTGGTGGCGGCTCGTGATGCCGGTGGCCCCAAACAGAGGCGGAAGGCGGTGGTGGTTTGTGGGGAGACCGGTGGGGGTTTTGGGGCAGAGATCGGTGATGGCGATGGTTTGATTCTGTTGAATCTGGGTTTGAATCTTGGGTTTGATTCTTTTAAATCTGGTGCTTTTTGAATCTGTTCAAGGTGATTTTTGAATGTTCATGGTGCTTTTTTAATCTGGTGCTATTTGAATATGTTGAATATTTGAATATGTTTGAATGATGTTCATGGTGCTTTTTGAATATGTTTGAACGATGTTCATGGTGCTTTTTGAATGATTTTGCTTTTCTAGTGATTTTTTATGAACTTTGCTTTTCTAGTGATTTTTGATGAACTTTGTGGTCATGAACAAGAATCTGATGAATTTTTGCTTTCTAGTGATTTTTGATTTTCTGCTGATTTAACGCCTGTGTTCTTGATTTTCTGGCGATTTTTTATCAGTGAACTATGTCGGTTTTGATCTGTTGGATTTGGGTGGCGATGATGCAAAAAAAAAAAACCTAGATTTTGATGACGATGGCGCGGCAAGGATGGTGGAGGGTAGGTTTTTGAACCTGCAACCCCACTTTGCAGCCTTTTGATTATCGGAAAATCTGAGCCAAACCCCGTTTTTTTTTTCGAGATACACTTTTTGTTTTGATGTTGTTTGTTTTTTGTATTTTTTTCCTCAGTCGGTGATGATAACAATATATCTGAGACACCTCCCGAGTTTGCGATTTCTGGGTGCGTTCGTTTTTGCGTAAAAAAGTTTTTGAAAAAAAAAAGTTAAACCGTAAACTTTTTAACGTAAAACGTAAAATTTTTTATGTAAAACGTAAAAAGTTTCAATTAAAACGTAAAACGTAAAAAGTTTTACGTAAAACGTAAAAAGTTTTTCGTAAAACGTAAAAAGTTTTTCGTAAACGTAAAAAGTTTTATGTAAAGCTTAAAACGTAAAAAGATTAACGTAAAACGTAAAAAAGTGTAAAAAACGGCGCGTTAAAACGACGCGTAAAAAAAGTGTAAAAACGGCGCGTTAAAAAAACGTGTAAAAAACGACGCTTGAAAAAACGGCGCGTAAAAAACAAGGGGCGTGAATGCGGCGCATAAAAACGCCGCGAAAAAAAACGGGACGTAAAAAACGCCGCAGTAAAACCAGACGCCAAAAACCGGCGCGCAAAAAAAATTCGCTTTGTTAAAAAAATCTGAATTTGAAAAATGCTTTTAATAAAAAAATCTTTAAAAAAAATAAAAAGTAATATAATAAAACAAAAAAGTAATTAAAAAATAATAAAGACAAAAAGACAAAAAATAGTTATTTTACTAAACTACCCTTTTGTCTTAAAATATAAAAAAAATAATAAGACAAAATGTATTTAATATTAATTTTTCTTACTTTTAATCTCATCCATCCATCTTGTTGATCTAAAGGCTAGAAAGTGGTTCTAATGGTTCTTACAACTAGAGGTGGTTTTCATTTTAGCGATCCCCTATATATATATATATATATATATATATATATTTGTTTAAAATCACAAACGATAAGGTTAGTACAAAATACTAAAAGAGTTTGTAACAATAACCACAACACAAACTACATGGATACCTTATTCAGAATCAACTTGCCAACATCGAGTTCGTAAACGAATGTGCATTTCTGCGGTGCCTTGATATCGTTCGGAATGAGGAACTTTTTTCGCCATTGACTTGCTGCATATCTGAAGCCTTGACCATGCTTCTCAGCTCGGAAATCAATGACAGTGTCTACTCCATCCAGATTCTAAATGGTCAACTTCAACGACATGTCAATACGCGACATCTCGACAACTCTGGCGTTAAGGCGCTAAAAATAAAATAAAAATATAATAATCAATATGAAGATATACATGTTTTTAAAATAACTTTAGCAAATCTACTAAACGTGTCTAACAGATGCATAAAATGAATAGATAACATAACTTACAAAGTGGCGGTCAAACTTCCATACAAACTGTACCGGATGATAATCAGGATCATCTTTAGCATCATCAGAAGAACCACCACTATCTTCATCGTCCTTATCATCAGAAACATCATCCATAGAAACGTCACTGCCAGAAGAACCACCACATGAGTCATGATAATCACTATCCTCGTCCAGTGAATTAGATTCATCATCAAAGGCTGGTTGGTTATCAGGTAACTCAACTACTACAGGAGTATCATTAGATGTCTGACCAGCAGGCTTATCAACACCACCAGCCGTGTTTTTCGTTGCAGCTTTAGGTACCAAAACTTCTCATCGATTTACATCAAAGAGAGTCAAATGAAAGTATTAGTCAAAAATGTATCTTATAGCAACAACACATTTTTCATTAAAACCTAAAAAACCTACGACCTTCTTCCATCCATCACCAAAGAATAACACTTGCTAATAGGATCTTTTTCAATAAAAACATCAAACCTTCATCGCTCCCTTCAGCTTAGAAACACCAATAGTGTTCTTCACAAACTCGGTGGGTAGAAACTACAATAAAAAAAATGTTAGCATTAACATCCTCAAAAATAATCTACTTTATTTAAAAACATGAAGAAATAGATATGACTATAACTTACCAAGCATTCAACTGTATTTTCATTAACAAAATGGCAGAAAGACTCAATATACTTTTTATCCACAAAAGATGAAATAGCGCTGAACATGACAAACTTTTGCTGACAATGCGGATAAGGTGCAAGCTTCATAAAAGGTATCAGCAAAAAAGTATATGGTCCGATTTTCCTAAATACAAGCACCGTTCCTTCGGATAAAGAAAGATCAGCAACAACTTTTTCTCTGCCTTCCATGAAAGCAAAACAACCATTGTGTCCTGCAAAATTAACCAACCAAGTCTTATCATTCACGCACCTTATGACAGCATTGTCATTATCAACAGCAGATGATAACCATGTCTTGCAAAAGAGTTCGGGTATAACATGTAAGATAAACACATACGTAATCAATCAATGATAAGCATTTCAAAATAGGGGAATTGGCATGTGATAATCCCACCTAGACCTTATTGGCCATTAATAATCCCATCTCAGAATATTCCCCCCACCAGTCCCACCTTTCACCTATTTTTCCTACAATGGCCTCCCGTTAAAAAAACTTAACAGAGTTAAGTTTTTTTTTCCAAATTACAAACAGATTTTTAGGGATTTTGATCAGAACGATGATACGAGTCCATTGATGTAAAACTTACTTCGAAATGGTGCTCCAAGTGACTTGATTTTGGTTAATTGGAAATTTAAACACCCGAATTGAAGCGCCGTTTTCATCGTTTGGAGCACCGTTTCGAGACAAGTTTTACATTAATGGACTCGTATCGTCGTTCTAATCAAAAGCCCTAAAAATATGTTTGTAATTTGGAAAAAATCTTAACTCCGTTAAGTTTTTTTAACGGGTGACCATTGTAGGAAAAATAGGTGAAAGGTGGGACTGGTGGGGGGAATATTATGAGGTGGGATTATTAATGGCCAATAAGGTCTAGGTGAGAATATTACAGGACAATTTCCCATCAAAATATGTATTAGTAAAACAAATTAAACATGAATTCAAAGCATAAACATTAAAACATTACCAAGAATTCCTTGGTGACTGATGAAAAACACTTGTAGAAAGACATTCTCCCCGTTTTCATGTTGAATCTGAAAAAGGAAGACATCCATAATGATACAAAGTTCAAAATATTTAAAAGTTACAATGATGAATCCGGAAACAAATAAAATGAAAATAAAAAACAATGACAACACAAAATCATTTAAAAAAAAGTAAGAAATCAACATGGGAAGAAAAGATCATAAATAAAAAAAAAGAAATTTGAAAGAAACTAAACAGACAAAAAGTAAAAAATTGTAAGTATTACTCAGTAAATCTTGAAAACAAAGAACATAAAATCGGGATTTTATATACCCTGAAAAAGAGAATATCTACTGAAACAGGGAATATTACTCAGACAAAAAGAAAACTTCTAAAACTGCATTGAATAAACCCTAACGATACCATATAACTGAGAATCTGGATTTTATGATAAACATTAACATCCGCTAATATATATGCCTAAAACAGATATTATCTACTGAATTTTTTTTCCAAATAATGATTCTTTAACATGCTCTCCATAAATAATACAACTACTTAACCAAATCATTTTTTAATTTGTAATCATAACTGTCTATGATGGTATATCTACAATGATTCGATTCATTTAAGACCGAAAAAAGACTACATGTTTCATCACAAGTTGAATGTACATACATGTTCTTAGTAAATCAACAATGAAATTGGCCGATTGAAGTCTGTTGTAAAAGAAGACGGCGATGAATGTTGAACCCAGATGAACACGGCGATGAAGAAGTATTTTGGGTGAAGATTTGAAAGATGATAGTTGTTGATGTGTAATGATGGTCTATATGCACATAACTGTTCGTTCCCCCAAATTTGAACTGATTTAACATATAGACATATAGTTACACAAACAATCCTCGTTGATTTATGATATTTACATAATGGTAACATAATGTGTAATTAATTAATTAATTTAAGTAAGGTATAAGTATTATTGTTATTACAAATTGTATATAACCAACACTTTTGTAACTAAGGGATAAAAAAATTAAAATTGTAATATTTATACTATATAAATATATTAAAATTAAATATGTTTAAAATAATTAAAAATAATAATTATACATAAACAAAGTAAGTATGAAAGTGAAATACAATTATAAGAAAAGAAAATAACAAATGAAATAATTTTTTTATATAAAACACTACAAATCTTTGAAGTTCTAAAATAATTGAAAATGTAAAACTATAAATTCCCAAAAATCTCTTTGTAAACAACATTCGTGGTTTGGTTTGTCGGCATCCCATTCTTGTCAAATATAAAAAGCTTGACGCCATCTTTAGTCTTTACTCTCGACAATGCAACATAAAGCTGGCCATGTGAAAATACAGGGTCTCTCAGGTAAAGACCAACTCTTGAAAGAGATTGTCCTTAACTTTTGTTAATAGTCATCGCAAAGCATATAGTTATTGGAAACTGCCTTCGTTGGAACTTGAACGGTATTTTCTTGTCCGACGGTATCATGCTAATTCTTGGAATGCAAGTTCTTGAACCAACATTACCTCCCGATAATATTTCAGCCTCAATAACACGTTTACCAAGACGTGTAATTTGAAGACGCGTACCATTACATAAACCATTTTTCTTAGCAATATTTCTCAAAAGCATGTTTATGTACCATCGGTGCTTCATCCCAAATGATCAACTTGGCTTCGTTTAGAAGATTAGCAATTTCAGTATTAGGCTTAATATGGCAAACCGGATCTTCATTAAGATTAATCAGAATATGAAAGGCGAAATAAATTTACGGCTGATGATACATCAGCACATGTTGGTGATCGACATTTAAAAGGCGAAATAAATTTATGGCCGATCATTATCATAATCTCACTTAAATTATACTCTAAAACATCTAAATACAAATAATAGTCTTTTGAACATCTGCAATCAAAGGAATACATTCAACGTCTATTTCGATAAAGTCTGTTAAACCTAAATCTCTATTGAAGAGAAAATCTATTGAAGCAAAGTCTGTTGAACCAAACAACCTCTGCTGATAAATACAAAGATTTTTGAACCAAAGGTCTGCCAAAGAGAACCTATGCTGATGAAGACAAAAGTATGATGCAACTAAGATCTGCTTTAGATCAACAGATGATGCAGTTCAATAGAGGATGTTTAAGAGAAGATCTTTAACAGATGATAAGTTCTGTTGAAGCAAAGTCTGTTGAACCAAACAACCTTTGCTGATAAACACAAAGACTGTTCAACCAAAGGTCTGCCAAAGAGAACCTCTGCATCTGAAGACAAAAGTATAATGCAGCTAAGGTCTGCTTTGGATCAACAAATGATTCAGTTCAATAAAGGATGTTTAAGAGAAGATCCTTAACAGATGATGATCAACAGATGATAAGTTCTGTTGAAGTAAAGTCTGTTGAAACAAACAACCTCTGCTGATAAACACAAAGACTGTTGAACCAAATGTCTGCCAAAGAGAACCTCTGCTGATGAATACAAAACTATGATGAAGCTAACGTCTACTGTGGATGAACAGATGATCCAGTTCAACAGAGGATGTTTAACAGAAGAGCTTTAACATATCATGATCAACAGATGATAAGGTCTGTTGAAGCAAAGTCTGTTCAACAGATCCTAATGTAGGTCAGGTCCTAACAGTGCATAGGGCTCATGAGATGTTAGGAATCTATAACAGTGGTTAGCCTTTAACAGATGTTAATGTATATCAGATCCTAACAGTTTTCCTACTAACCAATTCATTAAATTTGTATTTATTCACTAACAATAATATACAACCCCACTACTTGTGCAATAAATGAATATCAACAATAATATAATAACAATACTATTTAAATTGTAGCAATTACATACCAAATCCATCAGTTTAGATGATTCAAATTGTAGCCATAACATACCAAACTTTTAAACCCAGCAGGTTAAAACAAAAGTAAAGAAACATAAATAAAAAGCACAAGGAGTCTTCAAAATAGGTTGTTTTTACTTTCCATTCAGACTTAATCCATAATCCTTTTAGATTTCAACAGCTGAAAGTCTTCCGTTAACATCACCAACATGCTTGCAACATATCACAAAACAACTAATTAAAATTTATTCAATCTGTTATTATAATGCCAGAAATAAAGAGTATAGTTATGATTTGCAGAAAGTAACAAAAATTACCTTTCCATTTCCTTACACTTTCCATGTTGTATAACAGCCATCACATTCTCATGAGCTGCCATTTTAGAGATGAATTAGTTAAACTACAGAGCATAATCATTCCACACAGTACATCGCAAAACCGTAAACCTACATATAAACAATTTTCGTTTGACCACAAACTAAACGCTAATTTATGACCAATTTTTTAGAATCTATAAAATCAAAACTAAAATTGGATAAATAACAACATGAAATCAAACGAAATTTACTACCATCTATTAAAGTAGTAAATGAGCAACAAATTAACTAACATATTTACTTGAAGAATAAATTGTTGATCTCATTTACTACCATGATTCCACATTAAATACCAACATTCTTGATCTCATTTATTAAGATCATTCCACACTAAATACAAACAATTATTTGTACATGACTGAACATGTAAATGACAACTTACTCCAAGTCTTGAATATTGCTTTTCATCCTCTTAGTTTTCTTTTGGAGGTCGGCCAACGAATTCAAGACCTCCATACAAAAATAATAGATCCAGCAACATCTACATGATCACATTATACAACAGAGTAAGTAAAAATTTCCATCTTATACAGAGAAGACATGATTACAAAAATATACAATGCTAACCTTCAAAGATTTTACTGTCTCTCCTTGAAAAATATCTTCATAAGCTTTGAAGTTAAAACCATACTCAACACCTTGCCAACCTCTCACAGGTGTAACAGTTATGTATCGATAAAAGTTGATTTTATAGTCATGTGCTCTACCTTTATATAAATCTTTATTTTCACAATCACCAAATTTCGACAGAATAACAACAGCATCTTCTTGAAGTTGTCAATTCAAAACAAATATCGAATGACTTTTAATACCTCATTGAAATTTAGCACCCTGAAGAACATTTAAACAAAGTTTTTTTTAGCATACAAACCTACAGGAACATTTATAATACAAACTTATAAACCATAGAAACAGGAAATCACACATATACATCCATGGAAAAACACAAATAGACATTACCTTTTCACAATGAAGATGATCCTCGCTTTCATGTGCCACAAATCTTTCCCAAGATTCAAATCGTCAACAAAACTAAAATAGTTAATCTCAACTGATATTGACATGCTTCTAATTCGGAAATTGAAATGAATTCAAGTTTCAAATTACAAAAGCAGAGAACACGAGAGTGTAATAAAATATGATGTCACACCTTGATATTTCCACATATTACCGATTGGCCCGGTGGGGAGTATCGTGACATAGTTGATATCGTCATAGTCAATTAACACAATATAGTAGCACAACGGAAGGCTTGGTAGATAATTACTATTACAAAACATAATGTCCGAGTGTCCAAATAAAAGAATATACAGACTGGTTGTAATAGAGATCCACGGGTGGATCATAAAAACAAATACAAGAAAACCGAAATAACAGACTTCAGGCATCTAAGGATTTGCAAGATCCTCTTATTTGACACCGAGTAGCTCTAGCCTAATTTCGAGAGGTACCTGTCACTTAGTCTTTGGAAAATACGTCAGTTTTCACTGGTAAATACAATTAACTAACTCATTTGGAAAGAGTTTATGAAAATTGATTTAGGCACACAAGGCACAAAGCATTTATAACTTGGGACAATTTTTTATAAAAAATCTTGTATACAGATTTACATGTTTGTCATACATATGGGGCCAGTTTGAAAGCCGGTCATGATTAACCGACTCACCACTATAAAAGCCACAAAGGAGTTATCCCCAACATGTGGGTTATTTAGCATTTGCATCTTTGAGGTGTATCCTACACCCCGTGCATAGGTCGTGGCCATTTTCAAATGAAATGAGCCGAGGATATCCAGGACACGGTCATATTAACCCCCAATGTTTATGTTATCAAACAATACAGATTAAAACGGGTTATGCAATTTAAGTCCCGTAAGGGCATTTTGGTTATTTTAGTGTTTATAAAAGAGATTTTAAAGTAAGTTGACATTCTGGTCTAAAACATTCTGTAAAAACATTTATTTTATAGTATTAAAACAGTAGGATATCATTCATATGTGAGATTTACCATTTTTGGCCAAACTATTCCCCGAAAGGGTATTTTGGTCATTTCACATATGCTTTTAAGGACATATTTGGAAATCTGAGTTCATGACTTATACCTACTATAATAATATTAAAATGTATTTATAAAATCAGTAGGTATCAAGTCTTAGGTGTTAAACATGGTTTTAAACCATACTATACACATAATTAGCGTAAAAGTCGATAATTGACGATTTTTGAAATGTTTATATGATTATGAGATTTTGATCAGCCTTGAGTGTTTAAAATATTTTATTTTTCATATCAAATCAGTAGAAAAAGATTTGGCATGTAAATCACATTTTATTAGCCAAAGGGCATTATCGTCAATTAAGGAATTTATACAAGAACTCAATGATATGGTCAGTTTATAATCTGACCCAATATTCCAAAAATCCTTAAAAATAATATCATAACAGTAGGTAATGAGTTTTGGGTCAAAATCTATGTTTAAACATGCATTATGCATAATAGCATAGTTTAATTAATAAAAAGTTCAAATTTACGATATCTTACGTAACATTGTTTTGAGACCAGAGAATCATGCCAAATTAATTAAGACATGCTTATATATTAGTAATTAACCTATTAGTATGCTCACATATTCAAAAATCTCATTTTTGGCTAAAAAGGGCATAACGGTCAATTATAAGCATAATAACGGAAACTAACATATAAATCAAAATACTAAGGACCAGGTAATATAACTTCAGGGAGTTATACTACAACATAATATGGTCCTAATGGAAGCTTAAAACATAAAAGATTTAAGCTTAATCGGGTCAGAACTGAAAGTCAAAGCAAAAGTCAATCTTTTGCGACTTTCGGTTGCGAACCGACCCTAAACTCAGAATTGTCGGCTTGAACATGCTTAGACATGTTCTAATATTATTTACCAAGTTATTTAAGTGATAAAATAGGGTTTATACCTTCTGCACTATTAGTTTTGATTATCATTTACAAATCTGACCCGTTTGACTTTTTAATTAAATAGTTTGACCCGACAATTAACTAAGTAAATGAGAAAATTAGGAGGTGCCCTTTTAAGAAATTAACACCTACCTAATTATGGTCACATAGCCATATTCGCCACGAACAATGGCTGGACCATTTGAGTTTAAACCGAAGGTCAAAGTCATTTTACAATAACTTTGACTTTTCGGTTTTTAATTAACAAAACTGAACTAAAGAGGGGGCTAAGACACTTACAAAGGGTCCTAGCAGTCTTTTCTACTAAGAATGAGCTTCCTTATGATTAGGAACCCCAAAACTTGAGAGAGGAAGTGATTTAAATGATATGAGCAATGAACTAGTGCAACATGAGGGCCTATTTATACTTGAAGACCATGATTTAAGATCATCACAGGTGTAATGGGAGTGTTTAGGATCATCCCAGGTGTCCTAGTGGTATTCTAAAACCATCAACACGTTCCATGTTTCGATTTGCAGGTGCTTGAGTTGGTTATGAGCAGAAACCTGCAGCTGGCAGTGTTCTTCTGATCTAGGCGTTCTCTCACGGCCTGCGTAGGATATGGAGGAGGGCTTACTTACGCGCCCCGCGACAACCCTTATTTCAGGTGAAAATTGTTTCTAGTTTGGCAGTTTCAGTCCCTGGTCCTTTATAACTTTTATAACTATCATTTTAGGCATAAAAGGCCCTTGTAGTTAGTTTGTAGAGGATCATGGGAGTATAACCAAACTCCGTTAGTCCCGGTTTTGTTAAACAATCACCTAAATCACAAGTTTCTATACGTTGACGCTTTTAACCCTTGTTCTTGGAAATTTGCATAACGATCTCGAAACCACGTGAAACTGATATCACTTATTCTTGAGAGTATATTTGAATATTACGAAGCCCCGGGTTCGTTAAAAGGTCACTCAGAGGTAAGAATTAACATGTTGACACGTTTAACCCCTGTATCTTGTAAACTTTCGTTTACTTTCACAAATGGCTTCTTATTTCCAAATAATTACTCGTTTAAGAATATATTCATTGTGTGTGGTCATTCAGAGGTACAAGTTTGGCATAATGACACTTCTAGTCCCTTTGCACACATAGTTTCATCGTTTGACAACTTTAGTCCTTCAAACTCAAACTTTGATATGTTTAAAGTTTAAGACACGTGTCTTCACACAATTGGGCATGTTTTTACGAGGTGTTACATCCTCACCCCCTTAAAAGAAATCTCGACCCCGAGATTTACTGAAACAAGTGAGGGTACTTTTGTCGCATAGTGGACTCAACCTCGCACGTATATTCAGGGCCTCTACGGGCATCCCATTTAACCTTTACTAAAGGCACATGCTTCCTTCGGAGCTTTTTAACCTGTCGATCCTCGATCGATATAGGTCTCTCAACAAACCTCAGGCTTTCATCAATATGTACGTCCTTGTGAGATATTGCCAGCGTTTCATCAGCTAGACATTTCTTTAAGTTACAGATATGGAACACATTGTGAATTCCACTAAGCTCCTCAGGCAAGTTCAGCTTATAAGCTACACTGCCGACACATTCGATGATCTCGAATGGTCCGATATATCTTGGGCTTAGCTTTCCCCTTTTACCAAAACGCATCACACCTTTCCAGGGTGATACTTTTAATAAGACTTTATCACCTACCTCAAACTTTAGAGGTTTTCGCCTCTTATCTGCATAACTTTTCTGCCTATCACGAGCAGCTTTTAGGCGATCGCGAATTTAGACAATCTTGTCCGTTTTTCAAAGACTATATCAAGTCCTGGTAACTGAGTCTCTCCAATTTCAGCCCAACAAATAGGCGTTCTGCATTTTCTCCCATACAATGCCTCAAAAGGCGCAGCCTGAATGCTAGAATGGTAACTATTGTTATAGGAGAACTCAATCAAAGGTAGGTGGTCATCCCAACTACCACCCAAATCAATAACACATGCACGAAGCATGTCTTCTAAAGTTTGAATTGTACGCTTACTTTGTCCATCTGTTTGGTGATGGTAAGCAGTACTAAAATTCAAACGAGTGCCTAATAATTGTTGGAAACTTTTCCAAAAGTGAGAGGTGTATCTACTATCTCTATCGGATATAATAGATACTGGCACTCCATGGAGAGATACAATCTCATCCACATATAACTGGGCTAGCTTGTCGGAGCTATGAGTCTCTTTGATGGGTAAGAAGTGTGCTGACTTAGTCAGTCTATCTACTATGACCCATATAGTATCGTTTCCATGCCTTGTTTTAGGTAACTTGGTTATAAAATCTATGGTCACCATTTCCCACTTCCACATGGGAAGTTCTGGTTGTTGTAGCAAACCTGTCGGTTTTTGGTGTTCAGCTTTAATCTGAGCACAAGTCAGACATTTAGCTACATGTGTGGCAATGGACTTCTTCATACCTATCCACCAATAGTTGGCTTTCAAATCTTGATACATTTTGTCACTCCTAGGGTGAACTGAGTATCTGGAGTTATGAGCCTCCTGGAGGATTACATCTCTAAGTCCTCCATGGATAGGAACCCAGATCCTACCATTTAATCTGAGGATCCCATCCTTGCCTGGTAACAACTGTTCAGCAGTTACGCCTAACTTCTCGTTTGGAAAGTTATCTTCCAATATTGCTTCCTTTTGATCAGCTAACAACCTTTCATTCAAGCCGTTCTTGAGTTCAATACTTTTGGCATTAATCCGTATAGGTTTAATCCTTTCTTTTCTGCTCAATGAATCTGCGACTACATTCGCTTTACCAGGATGGTAGCGAATTTCGCAATCATAATCATTGAGAGTTTCCATCCAACGACGTTGTCTCATATTAAGATCTTTTTGATTGAACAAGTGCTGGAGACTTTTGTGATCTGAATAGATCACACATTTAGTTCCATATAAGTAATGTCTCCATAACTTAAGTGCAAATACAACAACACCAACTCCAAATCATGGGTGGTGTAATTCTTTTCATGCACCTTCAACTGTCGTGATGCATAGGCAATCACTTTGCCCTTTTGCATAAGTACACAACCCATACCGGTGTGTGAAGCATCACAATATACTACAAACTCTTCTACTCCTTTGGGCAATGTCAACACAGGAGCATTGCTCAATTTATGTTTAAGAATCTCAAAAGACTCTTGTTGTTTAGGACCCCAATCAAACTTTACATTCTTGCGGGTCAGAGCAGTTAATTTTGCAGCTATCCTTGAAAAGTTCTCAATGAATCTTCTATAATAACCAGCTAATCCCAGAAAGCTGCGAATTTCAGTTGGATTCTTTGGTGCTTCCTAGTTCATTATGGCTTCTATCTTAGCGGGATCTACTTGGATACCACGCTCACTGACAACATGTCCAAGGAATTGGACTTCGCGAAGCCAGAAATCACACTTGGAAAATTTAGCATACAATTTCTCCTAACGTAGCAATCCTAAGATACATCGAAGATTTTTCTCGTGATCAGTCTGACTACGAGAGTAGTTAAGTATGTCATCTATGAAGACGATAACAAACTTGTCTAGGTATGGTTTGCAGACTCGGTTCATGAGATCCATGAATGCTGCAGGTGCATTAGTGAGCCCGAAAGGCATCACTAAGAATTCATAGTGTCCATACCTTGTCCTGAATGCCGTTTTAGGTACATCTTCAGTCCTAACCTTGAGTTGATGATATCCAGATCTTAAATCAATCTTCGAAAAGAAGCTTGCCCCTTGGAGTTGATCGAATAAGTCACCGATACTGGGCAAAGGGTATCGATTCTTGATTGTCACCTTGTTCAGCTCGCGGTAATCAATGCATAGACGCATTGACCCGTCTTTCTTCTTTACAAATAATATGGGTGCTCCCCAAGGTGACGAGCTGGGTTAAATAAAACCTTTTGCCAGTAGGTCGTCCAATTGGGTTCTCAACTCCTTCATTTCTGTAGGAGCTAAATGGTATGGAGCTCGTGCAATAGGTGCCGCTCCTGGTAGAATGTCTATCCTGAATTCGACTTGCCTCTCAGTAGGTAATCCAGGTAGTTCATCAGGAAAGACATCAGGGTATTCAGAAATGATTGGGATATCTTCAATCTTGGGTTTTGGTTCATCAACTGTCACTTGTGCCATGTAGATGACACATCCGTTCTTCAGACACTTGGATGCTTTGAGCATAGCTATATTGTCGGGCAGACCATAATGTGTATCTCCATGAACGGTGACTAACTCACCAGAGGGGGTTTTGATGTTAATTAGTTTCTTATTGCAGGCAATTTGGGCTTGGTTACGTGATAACCAATCCATGCCCAAGACTACATCAAACCCAACCAACTTCATTGGCAAAAGAAATAGCGAAATGAAATAATTCTTAATGGATATAAAACATCCATCAAGAAGAGTTGAAGTTGTTTCTAAGGTACCATCTGCGAGTTCTACCTCATATTTTATGTCTAAAGTTTTAATAGGCAGATTCAGTAACTTACTAAACTTATGGTCTACAAAAGATGTAACACCCCGAAAATATAAAACTTTATATTAGAATTATAAAGTATAAAATAAACGAGAATAAACTGACTAGGACTAAATAACCCAGTTATATACAACATTGTGAAACCAAATAAATGGATGGGACCTCCTAAATTAATAAACGAAACAATAATCGAGGGACCTAAGTTACAAAGTTGGAAACTTGGGTGATTATAATCAAAATAACACACACCAAACACACACTTAGGTGTGTTTGGTCGAACAAGAACACAGGGGGCGACACAGGCTCCCTACCAAACCCTAGTGCATGTCAAACTTGATCAAATTGAGAGTTCAAATCAGCTCCAAATCGATTTTCAAGCACGAATTAATGATCACCTTGTTGAGGGGATCATAAGGTATGCAAAATCTTGATGTTTTGATCCATCTTAAATTATAGGTTAATTGTGAAAAACTGAAATTGAGCTTGATTATGTCTTGCATGGATGGAATTAGAAGTAATATGGCATCTAGGGATAAACCCTAGATGATTTCTTGTTAAAATCTAGCATTATACTTGTGGGGTTTACAATCACCATTGTAGGTGATTAGTGAGTTGTGGAAACTAAATAAACACTAGAATTATGGTTCTTATTCTAGTGATATCTGAATTCATGTGGTGAATCTGAAATTATTTATGTTAAAATTTAGTATAGATTTGTTAATTGAAGTGAATGTAGATGAAAATAACATGTCAAGAACCTAGTAATGGTTATGTAAAAATCTGACCCGCTAGGTGTTTGTTAAAAAGCCTAAGTGAAGAGTAAAACGTTAAAGATCGGACAAAAACGCAGATTCGAATATTATAATGAATTGTCCGATTTTTTGTTATAAAAGAGTTCTAAATTTGGTTGTGAATGGAACTCTATAGGTAAAGAATCCGGGTCGTCAAGTGGACAAGCCGGAGGTGATACACGCTTGAAAGGTGTGCTTTAAAGGTACGTAACTTCGGTTTCGTTACATTATGCATAAACAATAGTCTTAGAAATGTTAATGAGAATGTAGTGTCAATTGCGAGTTGGTATGTCATAGAAGTGACGAAGTTCACTCGACAAACAAACGGGTCAAAATAGTTAATTAGAGTTGTTGGTTGATAATGTTGTTTAATTATGTAAGTATGTAACTTGACCAGTTACATTAAATGAATTGTTGTTAAAATTATGCGTAGTCGCATTTTAGAATAGAAATTATGTTGATTTTAGTGACCATGATTGTTACTTGGATTAATAAGGTTAGAATTGATAAGGAACCGTTTGGTGGTCATCATATTGGAGGATTTCCACAAGATGAGTCAACGGGTCGAATAATAGTGTGAATTGTAGTATTGGTGTTTTAATTAGTTAGCTATGGCAATAACAATCACAAGAGCATTAAACCATGGGATTTGGTAAGGAAATGCAGGTGATGCTAAGCCCTGGAAGATGGGCATAAAGCGCCATAGGCTTACTAGTGAAATGGTAGTAAAATGGGAAGAGTTAGAGTGGGTCGATTAAATGCATAGTGACATTTAGTTGTTCGGTCCGTAAGTTAAATTTTCGGTATAATAGTTGTAATGAGTGTGTCTGTAATGAATTTACAGACATATAGGAAAAGAATCACCTAAAACGACATGTGGATTCGGGTGAAATCAACAAAATGGTCAAAATAGCAAAGTTACAGGAGCTACTGTAAGTTACGGTATCTACCGTAACTTACGGTAGAGATCAAAACGTTACGGCAGAACTCTACTGCCTTACGGCAGACCAAAGTTTTCCAGCGTCTACCGTAACTTACGGTAGCTACCGTAAGTTACGGTAGAGCCCTGTCATGAAAGTTAAATTTTGCATATTCTTGTTAATCGAATCCGTTTTTGAGCGTAGTTTCGATTATATAATATTTCTGAGATCTCTAATACTAATTTTTGTTAAAAATCTCTAGCTTTTAGGTATTGCTAGTATGCGGATCGACGATCAAGTTGATGCTTCAAGAACCGAACACAAAGTTTTGGACGCTTTCGCACTAATCTGACCTAGTTAAATTATGAAATTTTGTAATCACTACTGAATAACTTATGTTTGAAACCGGTTATCTGACTATGTTAAGAACTATGAAGTATGACTTAGTTTACCAACTAAACTTTTGTTAACTATGAAATTTATTTTTACAAATATAGCATTTTTTATGATTAAATAATGAAATTATAAGACGGGTGTTACAAGTTGGTAATCAGAGCTTAAGGTTATCAATAAAGTGTTCGGTTCAAGCTTGATCGATCGTCCGGTAAGAATTAATTGCTTTAGTAGACTTACTAGAATACTAGAAAAAGGAAATTTGATTTGATATGCACGGGAAGTGCGTGTTTACACACTCAAACCCGGAAAAGTGCACTAAGCATAAATGGTTTAAGCAAGTGGTGAACTTGGCTAGATCAAAATGAATGACGCATATGCCATAGATGATATGTTTAACAATTAGTGTAAAAATTTCAATTTCAAGATGACGGAAAGATGGGAAGAGTGTATAAATACGCTCGAACCCGGGAAAATACTCTAAGTAAGAAAGGTAAGGCAAGATATATACTTGACCAAACCGAAAAAGAATAACACGTTATTTATGATTAAGTGAGAGTGATATAAATTTCCGTACAATAAGATGGAAATGAATTAAATAATTATTGATAAATCGTGATGGATATTTCAGTTAAAGAAATGTATGGAGTAACCGGAGATGATTCGACATCTCAATTGACTGAACAAATGAAAGCTAAGATTTCCGAGGTGGTCGGAAAAGCTCTAGAAAATAGTCTATCACAGTATATTGATAGATTACAAACCACAATCGTGCCGGTGGTGAACGATATGATGAATGAATTGAAAGACAACATACTACAAGAAATAGAAGAAAGGAGGGTGTTGGATATGAATCCAAGATCCGTAAAGAAATCCAAGTCTAATAAAGCTCCCAAGAAAGGAGTTACAAAAAGTGTGTTACATCAGTGTAGATTTTGTGGAAAAATTCACAAGGGCACATGTGGTAAGCCAAGACATAAAAAGTCTAAATGTCCAGAGAGGCTTGGAACCAAGGACACAACCGACACAAGGTCTGATGCCCAGAAATCAAGGACAAAGTTGTTTTATATAACAGCCACGGAGGCTAAAGCTGAACCTGATGTCGTTTCAGGTATACTCTTGTAAATTAAATTTCAGCATGAATTTTTAATTATTACGAGTGCAAATAAATCGTTTGTTTTATATCAATTTATTTAACATCCTACATTAGTGTTAACTAAATTACCAAGGCTTTGAAAAATAGAAATAAGTAATAATAAAAGTTCTATTGTTTATAAGAGGTGCTGAAACTGTACGTTGAGCATCGAGGTAAAAGTAATCATGATAAATATTGCCATGGAAAGGGGTGCGCGCACACTCGAACCCGAGAACGTAATGAAAGATAAGCATCATAATAGGGAGGAGTGTAATAACACCCGAACCCTGGAAGTTTACAATAGTAATAGATGACAAGGACATGGTTATAGACTATGCCAAACTAAATGAAACATATAGAAACATCGTTTATGTCAACAAACGATGTGGATAAATTCCATACAACGATATGAAACAATAACATGAAATGAATTGATTTTGTTATTGTAACAATGGGTTAAAGTAAAAAAAATCAAGAGATTAAGATTTGGATAGGAATATCCTCGAAAAGGAAACTAAATGGACAATATGTATTATTCGTTGCTGTAAATAATGAGATACCAATAAATTTGGATTTAAAAGCTCGGGTATGGGTAGATACCCAAGTAACATGCCATTAATAAATTCCTCCTGAGGAAGAACGATAATCACATTGATGAGGGTGAATATGTAAAAGAATTAGTAAGATAAACATTATGAAAGCATTAGAATAAGAACGAGTAAACCCCAAAGGCCAAATAACAATAACAGTTACCAAATAAGACTTGAGACATGGGCCTTCGGGACATTAGTAAAAGAAACAGACCTAAGGGTCGCTGACAAAAGAAAGGTGGTGTACGGATTAATTAAGTAAAGTGCTTGATAATAAAAGTAAACGGAAGTCGGATAATGGGAGCATATTACATTAAGATAATGAGCCCAAGGGAAGGGATAAGAATCAAGTAAACAAAAATATAAATCGACAATTTAGAATGTCAAGGCATAAGGATAAAGTTGACTGTCATAGGCGATGGAACTCACACGAACAAGTTAAACCAGACGAGTGAAAGAATAAAAGACTTGGTTGAGCAAAAGCGGTGGATTTTGCTGATACGACCAGATAAATCGAGAAACAAAGTCTTAATGAATGCCAGAAAGGTTGCTATGAAAATAATATCGATAAAATACACAATTGATAGGTATGTTTTCAGATAAATGTGTAACCAGCAGTCGAGAACGTGAATTAAAAGTCAAAAGACTCGGATTAAGAGTTATGACTAAGAAGACGATAAAATTTTGCAAAAACAGAAATTTCGATAGTCATGTTCAACTACTTTAATGTTGGGCGGGTTGAATAAAGTATAGTAGTTGATATCCCAAGTAAGCGCAGCCTGGATAAAGAAAGCGTGAAATATTATTGAATCTATGTGATAGGTCATAAAAGAGTATGGAAGGGAAAATGCAAACAAATGAAACCGAAGTGTTAAAAACATCAAGATCAAGAACCTGGGTAACGGGTTGAAAGGAAATAGGGGCATAAACCAAATAACGGTATGAGTAAAATAAACCGACGCGAAGGACACATAAGAAGTCATAGAGTCGGAAAGATAATCCGAAAGAAAATGAGTGTAGCCTTAGACTACGGTCAAGGTCAAACGAATAGAAGATGATCCATGGGATCACCATAACCTCCAGATTATAAACAATGTAAAGGTCTACGGGAACAAAATGACCATTGGGTCACAAACACAAAGGAACATACTAGGGGGGTCTCACCCTAAAAAGGTGAAGACCTAATTGAATAGTCTACAAGGCTAAGTAAAGGAACCTACGGGTCGATAATATAAAGCGTGGGGAGCCAATTATGATTTCTCGCGTAAAATGATAACCCAGAAGAATAATCCTTGTCATCAATTCCTTGATATGATTAATCGACATGGGTTAAAGAGAAAAACATTAAACTAAAATTCAGTTTTAGTAAAGAAAGGATGTTCTAACACCTATAAATACTGTGAGAGAAATTAGAAAATGGTTAGTACTAAAGAATATAGGTCTTAACGCCGAAAGCTGTAAGATGATGCATTCGGAGGAAAGATTCTTAAGAATGAAAAGCCGATGTAAAACTAAACATGACGTGATGTGATCACGGACACAAAAAGTAATATAGAATGTAATCACGTTATAGTGTGAATGACTAGATATGAAATTATAAGCACGCAAAGGGCCGATGACGGCAATATTGCATACCCGAATGACGAGGTATGAGGTAAAATGGTGACCAATTAGTTTAGGCAATAAAAAAAGTTGTAGTCTAAATAACGCTGTGACCTATGTAGAGCGCTTGCCAATATAAGACTAGCGTCAAGTAAGTATGCTGACGGACTCAGTGACTGGACGGTCAAAAGGGAACCCGGTCAAATAGGCGACAAAGATAGGTGTTAGTGCATATTCTGTGACAACAGCTTAATAGTTTGATTATTTAGTCTTTGGATATTTTGTAATGGGCTTAGCATATTGGTTAGGGAGTTAATTAGTGTAATGGGCTAGGAGAATGGCCAAGCCCAGACCAAAGCCCAGGTGCAAAGCTTGTCCTATATAAACAAGGCTTAGCATTAGGGTTTAGGTTGGCCAGTTAGTAGACACTAAGAGCAAAGTTAGAGAGGAGTGAGAAATCTACAGAGTGTGGCTGAGAGATTTCTTGTGAAGGTCTTGAATTGATTGTAAACCTTGTGTTGGATAATCAATAGAAGACCGGATTAAAAGTGATTGTTTCGTGTTCGTGTTTCTTGTTTCTGGTTCGAAGGTTTATCAAGGGGATTCTGCACCCTTGATAGATTAACAGTCTTGTTACGATCCATACGGGATTACGGGACCTACAATTGGTATCAGAGCCAATTATAATAACAAGACTTCTGAATGTCACTCATACGGGACCTACAATTGATATCGATTTTGAGTGACATTCTTGGGTTCTTGGATTACGGGACCATTATTTTGGTATCGATTTTGATATTGACCTTGACTTCTGAAATTATTAGAATTATGATTGTTCATTCTTGGTGAACTACTTCTAGGTCTCTCATATCTGCCTGATGTAGAATCAGGCTGAAATCTTGATTGATTCATTATCACCTTTCTTTTCAGGTGACTCCCTTGTTGCTTAGGAGTAGATTTCTTGGCGGCAGTCGGTTGTTTATTTTGAAACTAGGGTTGGCTGTGTTGTTTTGATCGAAGAAGACGACGTGACATACGATTTTGACTTAATTGTATTAATATCATAATTATAATATTAGTCAATCATCATCTAATCATATACTAATCATTAGTTAATAATAATAATAATAATAATAATAATAATAATAATTATAATAATATTAATTATTAGATTTACATTATTAAATAAACTTAAAAAAAAGGTTTTGTTTGGTTTGTGGTAAAGATTGACAGGTTTTGAGTTGCGGTTCAGAAGCTGGTTCGTGTGTGCTGCAAAAGGTTTGAGTCAGCGAAAAAAAAAATTTGTACGATATTATCAGTACGGTTTCGGTCAAAGCTAGACAAGGACCAGCAATCGAGTTAGATTTGGATTTTGACACAGGTTACCAAAGTCCATTTAAACTTTACGCTGCGTGATGGCTAAAATGGATAAGGTCAGGGAGACTGTTAAGAATTGGCCAAAGCTTATAAACGTAAAAGAATATGCTGATTGGAAAGAGAAGTTTGAGATGTTTATGAAAAGTGAAGATACTAGAATGTGGTGCTGTATGATAGATGGATATGTTGCTCCTACACGTCGTGTTGAAGGAAGGGTTAAGTTATTTCTTATGACAAGATGGATGAATCTGAGAAACATGTGGTTGATGCTGAGAAGAAAGCTTTAGATGCAATAAAGATGTCCTTACCTGATAGCATCAAGCATACCTTCAAGAAGTACACTAATTCATAGGATATGTGGGATGCATTAGAAAAGCGATATCAGGGAAATGCAAATGCTGTGGTAGAGAAAAAAAGAAAGCTGATAAGGCAACCGCTGAGAAGAAGGATGCAGAAGTTTCAAAGGGCTTGAATGATGTGAATGGACTTGCAGCAGAGGTGAAGATATCTTCAGAATCTGTAAGTCATACATGTCATAATTGCACTGAACTACAAGGTAAGGTTAACAGACTATCAGAGCAAAACAAAATCCTGTTAGCTGAATTAGAAAAGTTAAAAGAGTCAAATGTTCTTTTGATTACACAGGAGTCAAATTGTTTAAACAAAATCAAATCAAATGAACAAGAAATCAACAGTTTAACAAGCAAAGTCAATGAACAGTTACAGATCATTGATTTGTCTCGTGAAACTGTGAAAGAAATGACTAACGAGCTTAAGGAAAAGTGCACAGAATTGGCTGATGCACAAGCCAAAATTGTAGAACTTCAGGGTAAGTTAGACAAATTTTGAAATTCTTTTTTAGTCAGGACTCATATTCAAAAAGGTTTTAAAAGGAGTAATGATAAAACAGGGGTGGGGTTTACTAAAGCTTCATCTTTTGAAAATCAAGACTACTATTTTCTACCAAATGAAGATGAGATAACTGATTTTGTAACCACTGCACAAGTAGTAGTGTGTTGGTGCATACATCTGTCGTCTTCGTCTTATATCGAGTCTCGGGTTCGTTGCAGATCTGAACAAGAGTGATGTCATCATTCTTGATGATGACATCATATATGTGACATCATCTATTGCATCATAGAAAGTTATGACACAAGAAGACAAAACAGATTTGAGGATTCACTTGAAATGGTCATTATGTTTGAGTTCGCTTGAAGACAGATTAGTTGTAGGTTTCGCTTGAAGTTGTCTTATGTGTCATTCAAGCTAACTAGACTACACTATATATATGGTTCATGTCATTTCATTTGTAACAATTTTTCAGATTTGATACCGAAGTGCTGCCGGTACTTCTCGTGAATGTAATAGCTGTTAAATCAATATACAAGAGATTTAAAGTGATATTCAAGCTGTTTCGAAGTCAGTTTCTTATTTTCCGCATCTGAAACTGATAAAATCTCTTCTGAACGACTCGTTTGGGTCACAAACCGATCCTACATAGTGGATCCGATAGCTGTGGACTTGCCAAATAGTCCAGTTGCTTTGAAAGAATCTGTTGGGTCTAACAGTACGCCTCATAAAGTGGATGAGGATACTGAAGACAACAAGTCCAAAACATTTAAAAAGGGATCAAATAAAAAGAAAACTTATAAGAAAAGATCGTGTTTTAGATGTCACAACAAAGGACATGTGTCGAGTTGTTGTCCTTTGAAGAAAGTTAAACAAAAAGTTGATGAGGTTAAGGATGGGAATCAGGTTGGGTCAAGCAATAGTGTAAAAACAAGTTGTCAGATAAAGAAACCTGAATTTCAATCTAAACCTTCAACTTCGAAAAGATTTGATAGACCAAGAAGTAATTCTCCACAATTTAGTTATTATAATGGTAAATCAAATCGATTTCAGAGTCAAAATAGAAATTTTGGACATCAAAATCGATACCAAACTGCTGGTAATCGAAATTTTCAACAAAGAAATGGACATAAGGGTTTTAGTAACTCAAATGTTCAACAACATCCAATTTTTTTCCAAAATTCATGGTATGAGAATGGGAGACGGTATCAAGGTAATAATTTTCAAAGGTCAGAAAATCCGAGAGTTTATTGGAACTCTCGTGATCAAAGACCTAGTGGAAGTTATAAATCTTGTTCAACAACAGGGAAAACATCCAAGACACCAGTAAGGTGTGATGAATATTGGTTAGAGGCATCTTATACGGATTTACATGGTCGACCCAAAACCGGTCAGGTTTGGGTTGTTAAGTCTAACTAAGTTGTTGATAATTTGCAGGATGACCAAGAAGGACTGTTGATGTGTTCAATAGTGGTTATTCCTGTAAAGCATCTGAGGTGAATAGTAGGTTAAAAATTGGTAACGAACTATTTACTTCTGTGATTTTTATGATTATTCTAAACTTTAAACGTGAAAAACTTTTGTCAGATATAAAGTGCGAGTCTGTTTGTGTTTAATTTTGTGTTTTTGAAACTTACTCCATGAAAAAAAAATTAGGGGGAGATATCACTCTAAGCCAAAAAGAGTTTAGTTAGTGCGTGTGTTTAGGGGGAGTAAGTTATAAAATTTTAAAAATGCAAAAACATTGAAAAATAAAAAAAAAACATAAAAAATAGAAAATAAAAAATGAGTTATCACTGTGTGAAAAAGAAGAAATGATAGTACATCAGCAAGTTAGACTGTCACACTCAAACTGTATTAAAATGCTTAAGTGTGATAGCAGTTTCATCATATGATGTACCAGTAGGAAAAAGCATGAAATAATCAACTTACCAAAGTGATATAAACCTAAATGCACTGAGTATGAGTGGGGAACACATCAGTGGTGTATGGTTTAATGACCTTAAATCTTGCGTTGATAGATTGCCAAAATCTGAAGTTTTGGGTCTTTATACTGTTATTTCATCTAGGGATATCAGGGTTGTCCTTCTGCTGCATCCAGATACATGCTGACCTAGGCACAACCAGGATATCTTAAAAGAGCTAAAAATGCCAAAACCCTGAAAGTGAAGAAGCTCTCCTAGAGAGTCATTCAAAAAGTGAAAAAAAGCATAAATCGTACCAAAAATGGTATTTGTCTTAGCCCTCGTTAGATATTTTGGTCACTTTGCTGTACGGAAGTACTGACCTGATCACCAATTATCTAAACGTTGAAAAACAAAACGGATGAATTCAGTATACTCACCTACTACGATGAATCTTTGTGCATACCTTGATCGCGGGGGTATATCCTGAAGTGGGACACACTAGTATGTCAGTAATAATATTACCTTAACGTATCATACGGTAATGGTACTTGAAATGTTCATGCATTTTGTTTAGGTGGACGAACATACTGGTAATCGTCTTGGACTGCTTTTCATTAAAAAAAAATTACGTAAAGAATTAACTAATGGTGTGAAACAGTTTGATTGTGCTGATATGATCTTCTTACCGGTGATTCTCACAAAAATATAGTGTTTATTGCTTTTCGTATTTATTTGCTTTCAGAAAATATCAAAAATTCCAAAAAAAATTTCTTTTTAAAAGACTTCCATCTTGAACTGACAGGTAGTTGTTTTTACATGATAAGATAAAAATATTGGTTTATCTTTAAATGTGAAAAAGACTAATGGTTTTTCGAGATACTTGTTTGTGTTGCTAAACAGATTGATGCAGTTATCAAAATGAAGTGCAGCATACAAGTAAAGTGCAGATTGAGAGTGAAGTGAAGAATGTGTGAAGATGCATGGTAGGATCCTTCTACTACATTGCAGAAAGAAAGAGATATGAAAGAGTTGATGTTTACTTGCTTAACCAAAGATTGCTAGTTCACTGATCTACAATGAATGAAAGTTTTAGAGATTGGAAGCATCAGCTAAGGGGGAGTCTGTTGATGTCAGAAACTGTGTAGCTGACGCTATCCAAAGACCAATAGACTACAAGATGTTTGAAGACAAAGTTACACTATGAAGCTATTGTCAAGGGGGAGTTTGTTAGTGCATATTCTGTGACAACAGTGTTGGTGCACTTGTGTCTGTACTTTGTCTGTATTTTGTCATGATACAAAACGATGTCTTGTGTTAGTCTGGGTTACGTCTCAGGTTTGTTATTATGTGTGTTCGATGTAAGTTTGACCAAGTCAACCATCCTCCTGGTTTGATTTGGCCAAACAGTTAACACATGTTTTGTAAGGTGTGTGTGTCGAAGGATGAGTCATCGAAGGATTGTTTAGATCCTTCGATGAGCTCGAAAGATAACCTTCGATGGATATTGTCGGACTTCGAAGGATATCATCCTTCGAGGTATATGTGGATCCTTCGATAGGTTTCAGATCGATAGATGATCCTTCGATCAGTCTATCTGATCCTTCGACCATACGAGCTGAAATGGGTATATATACTCATGTAGTGTGTTCACTTCATTTTTAGACAAGAGAGGTGAAAGGTGTGTGAGAAGTCTTGTAGAGAGCTTTCTGCTGAGAGCACACATACACGAGAGAGAGAGTTAGCAAAACACATTTGTAAACATTGAGCTTGTAACCGAACCTTTCATACGTATTAATACAAGTGGTGTTAATCGGTGAAGATTGTGTGTTGTGTTTGTGCTTGTTCTATCTCGGTTTGCATGCTAGCTTGGATTCCGCACTTGCTAGTGTGTTAGACATAACAAGGATTAGGTTGAACCTCAACCTCCGAGGGACCTACAAGTGGTATCAGAGCTTTGGCTCTTTTCCTTGTTAAAACCGAGTTTATACAAGACTTTGGAGTGTTTGGCTCACTGTTTTTGCACCCGTTTTTGGTGTTTTTCTCGCATTTCTTGACGTTAAAACGTGTTCTAAACTAACCGGGTGTGTTAAAGGACGGTTTGGGTAACTTAAAAACTTGTTTTTTTAAGAAGTTTGGTAATTTCCGGCCAAATTCCGGCTTACTCCGGTGACCGGTTTTCTGGATAAGAACCTTCTTTTTGGGTAATATTTTATTGGTCAAATCTTGTTTTGGCAGAAAGTATGGTCTGAGCATACCTTCTGCCGAAAGCTTTCTTCCAACCCGTCACCTTTTCACCAACCCGTCACTTTTGTCAAGTGTGTCAGTGCAGATCGAAGGATATCCTTCGAAGTCGAAAGATTATCTTTCGATCATAGGAGGTTCGATAGATAATCATCCTTCGAACATCCTTCGAAGTCTGTGACTTATCCTTCGTTCCAAGGAATCTTTTCGAAGCATACATCTTTCGATCTACAGGTCTTATTCGAAAGACAAGGATCCTTCGATTGGAGAGTCTTTCGAAATCATTGTTCGAAACTCAACAGTGATCTTTCGAACACTGTTGATCCTTCGAACAAGTTCTGTTCCTTCGATCCTTGTCTGTTTAAGTTTAACAAGTTTGTGTTTTTCAGGTCTTTCGATCAAGGATCCTTCGGCTGGGTGTTTATCTTTCGAAATATTAACATAGTTTGTGAAAATTAAATTTTTTAAAAGGGGAAAACTTGTTTTCAATTTTTAAATCAATTTTCACTTAATATATTAATTTTTATAAAATGGGAACAAACGGTCAGTGGGATCCAACCGCGTGGACTCAAACAACTTTGGCTCCAAAATCATCAGCTACACAATCATCAGCTATGCAATCTGCGTCAGATTTCAACAAAACTGCATGCATGCAGGCTATTGCCCCACCTCAAGCTGCAATGATAACTGCAAATCAATGGGCATTGGTCACAAATCAAAGCAGCAGCATTCAAGCTATGATGCAGAACGACAGTGAAACTGGTACAAGCACAAAACCACCAAAGCTTAATCACATCAATGATTGGGGATGGTGGAAAGAAAGGCTGAGAACTTATGTTCAGGGGCAAGGTCAAGATCTATGGATGTGCTTCTTCACCGCATTTGACAATGATTTGGAAGTTGCAGGATCTAATCCAGAAACTTACAGCACTATGTCTGATGATGATAAGAAGAAATTTGAGTTAGAAAAGAAAGCATTCATGATTCTCACACAAGCTCTTCACAGAGACATTTACCACCAGTTTGTTTACTGCACGACTACTAAAAGCTTGTGGGATATGCTCACGTTACGATGTGAAGGAAATGCTCAATCTAGAAAGATCAAGCAAGAATTACTGAAGAAAGAGTTTGAAGGATTCACGTGTATGGAGAATGAGACTTTGGCAGAGTTATTTACAAGGTTCCATCACTTGTTGAGTGAGATGTTTGCTTTTAGAGTCACTGCCAGTCCACAAGAAATGGTGAAGAGATTCGCTGATAGCTTACCAGCAAAGTGGAGCGGTTATCTTGAAATTCTCAAAGAAAATGGTATTCTAGACACAATCACCGTTTATGAGTTAATTCAAAAATTGGAGAATAAGGATGTAGAAGAAAAGCTTAAGGCAAAAAGAACACTAACTCCTCAAAATCCAGAGATGTACTTTGGGATTGCAGGAGGTATCAGTGGAGAAAAACCAGCCTCTCAACATGCGAAGCTTCAAACAGCCTTCATCTCAAACACCGGACCTTCCACAACAGATCAGGTTGATCCTTCAGCATACACGATGTATTCAAGACCAGTTTCTTCTCCTCTACAACAGGGTGTGCAACCGACAGCTCAGCAGCAACAGTCGCAACAGCAAGGGTTTTATGGAAGCTCTTCAAATCTTCAAGCCACTTCCAATCCGAACACAGTCAGATTAGACACTTCCAACTTTTCCAAAGTCAGTGTCGAAATAGCCAAGGAGCATATGGAGATGTTGAACACCTTGGTTAGTGCTTATTGTGGATTGGTCGCAGGTCAGATTGGGAATATCAATCTAACCAATGAAGATTATCAGCAAGTGGATAGAGAAGAGTTTGAAATGATGGATATCAAATGGGCTCTTGCTAGTGCAATTCGAAGAGCAAAGGAGTTTATGGAAAGAACGGGGAGAACCAACTTGAATAGCAACAACAACACCAAGTATGGTTTTGATAAGAATGCTGTCACTTGCTTCAATTGTGGTGAAAAGGGTCACTTCAAGCGGGAGTGTCAGAAGCCACCTAAGCAAGGAAATCAGAATCCCTTCAGGAATCAAGGACAGCCACAACAGCAACAGAACAACAATTCTGACAGATCAATAGTTCCCGTTGGAGGAAATGCATCTGGAACCACAAACACTAATTCCCACAGAGGATTGGTTGTTCAAGCTGATGAAATCTGCAATTGGAACCTTCAGCTTGGAGAAGGAGGAAATGGTGGAACAGCATGTTATGCTAAAGTGATTGAGAAGGTAGTAGAACCCGGGTCTGCTGGTGAATCTTCAGAAGATGAAGATAGTTCGGGTTATAGTGGGAGCATGGATGGGGAATCACTTGATGTTGGTGATTTATCAAGTGATGCTTTAGATTTGGAAGTTGATGAGCTTTTGGCTGAAGCTGAAGCATTATGCAAGAGGAGATCTATTCTTTGCCAGAAATCTGCTGGAACTTCCGAGAAGCTTGCTCAGTTCTTCTCTGAAGATGGATCTTTTTCTTTTCATACAGCCTTTATGGCTCACGTAGAAGGTCAAACCTCTCAGGTATGTGATACTAATTCTGACTCTGCTTCTGTTCCTATTGAATGTGCAAAGTGTTTAAAATATGCTGAAAAGGAAAGTCAGTTTGAAATCACACACAAACACAATCAAGAATTGATTGTAGATCTTTCTAAAGCAACTGAAGCTAACTTGTTTTTAACCAGAAATGAAAAGGAATTTAAAGCAACAATTGCGTCATTAAGACATGATGTTTCAGAATTACAAAAGGCTGTTTTGCGAAAACAACATGCTAACAATAATCTTATTGACACAATTGAAAAGCAAATGGTAGAGTTGGCAACAGCTCGATGTGAATGTGAGACAATTAAGCAGAAACTGGAAAGCTATTCCAATTCCCGCTATGTATTGGATCACATCATTGACGCTCAAAAGATAAAGAAAAAGGGGGATGCAAAATGTATTGGATTCAAATCATGTCCTCCCCCGATGAATCACAATTACTCCAAATTGCCTGATGACGAGGATATGCCCCGTTTTGAACCTACTGTGCCACTCGGTCTAGATGACTTTGCAGCAGGCCTCGGGTTCACAACTGGTGCATCATCCTCGGGTCAATCAGAATCTGAGAATGAGACAGATTCATCGTGTGTTAAGGAACAGAGTCCTCCCATTGTTGAGGATGCTGATTCTTCGGATGATGAATCTGAAGAAATTGTGAAACAACAGTCTAACTCGGTTACAACAGATATTCCTATCGAGAATCACATCCTGTGTGATCCACCAGTGAAACCGAGTAAGACTGAAATGTCAAAAGCAATGGAGTCCCTTGTATCTAGCCGTGAAGAGAATAACTTGTTGTACACGCTCAAAGGAGATAGCAAAATCTACTCTAACAAAGATTTTCCAATTAAAAATGTAAATCAAGATTTAATTGAGCAAATTTTTGAAGGATGCACTGATAAGTTTTTGGGGAATAAAAGTGGCAAAGTTACCGTCACTCAATGTGATCCAATTCCGTGTGAATAAATTAGAAAACAATACGGAAACCAAAAACTACCAATTGAGCGAAAACAACAAGTCAACTCCGGAAAGGGTAAGGTACAGGGAAGGAAGGCTCAGAACAAGAATGTTCAAGCACCTAAAGTTCAGCAGCCTAAGACTGAACAACCAAAGGTTCAACAACCTAAAGTTGAACAGTCCAAGGCTACTCAACCTAAGGCTGCACAACCTAAAATTCAACAATCAAGGGTTGATCAACCTAAGGTTCAACAACAAAAGGTTCAAAACAAAAGAGCTCCTGTTAAGAAACGAGAACCGAAAATGAACTTTGTTGGATCCACGGGTTCAGACAAACTTGAAACATTTCAGGATAAATCTAACATTGATTTTATAAAACAAGTTAGAATTTTAAAACGAAATGATCAGAATAATTACACCCAACACACCAACGGATGTGATTTAGGTCCAAGCACGTCTAGATCATAAAGTTCATGGTCTGGTTCTCCGTCTGGTCATCAACGTGTTTCTCCGAAGTTTGTAGAGCGGAGAACATGTTTTGAATGTGGGACAGTTGGGCATATTGTAAGATATTGCCCACACGTGCAAAAACTGAAGTAAAAAACGAGTGCTCCCCAAGAAATCGATTACCGAAAACGATCAGTTTCCCCGAAACAAGACCCACGTGTCTTGAAAGAAAGGGAAAAGAAGTTAAAGCAAAAGAATCAAAAGGTAATTGAAAACGCCTTAAAATCAGAGGTCAAAGAAGAAAAACCTGTACAAGCAAAATATGAAACTGTAAAACCAGTAAATGTTAAAACAATAAATTCAAATACTGGTAAAGGACAAACAGCTTGGAAGCGAAAGCAGGTAATTCAATCAGGGGGAGCACCACAGGTTCTTTTTCCTAATCATCAAGTGATTGAAATCACTTTCCTTGATGATCAAGGACGACCCAAGTCCACAAAGGCTTGGGTCCCCCTCTCAAACTGATAAGTTTAATTGCATGTGCAGGCGGCTCCAGGAGGAACTATTAATAGTCTTTGGATTGTTGATAGTGGGGCTTCCAGGCACATGACGGGCGACTATCGTCTTCTTTTCGATGTGCGAAGTATAAGAGGAGGATATGTTGCGTTTGCTGGAGACAAAGGAGGGTATATCACCGGCGAGGGAATGATCTCAAATGGAGTTGTGAGTTTCGACAAAATCAATTATGTGCAACAGTTGGATCACAATCTCCTGAGTGTTTCTCAGATCTGCGACAAGAAGTTCACCGTGCATTTTGATGATGCCGGTTGTTATGTGCTGAAGCCAGGATTCAAGATTCTCGAAGAATGGATTCTCTTATCAGCACCAAGAGTTAATGATTTGTATGTCCTTGATATGAGCCAAGCAATAACCAAGTCCAAACAAGTTACTTGCTTTATTTCAAAAGCCACTGAAAAGGAGACGATCTCTTGGCACAGACGGATGGGTCATATTCACCTCAGAAAAATGAATCACCTTGTCAAAAACAATCTGGTGAGAGGTGTCAATGTGAAGAATTTTCAACTTCAAGATGTCTGTGTGCCGTGTCAGAAAGGGAAGCAGATCAAGAAATCACATCCATTGAAGAAGGTTAACACGGTAAATATGCCACTCGAACGTCTGCATATGGACCTTTTCGGCCCAGTCAAACACAAGAGTGTGCATGGGGAAGTTTTCTGCTTGGTAGTCACTGATGACTATTCAAGATTTTCATGGGTTGCTTTCATGGTCCACAAGAGCGAGACTCCAGAAATTCTAAAGAATTTGATCACATTGTTGGAAAATCTTTATAATCTAAAAGTGAGGCGAATTCGAAGCGACAACGGAACCGAGTTCAAAAACAGGGTTATGGATGAATTTTGCATTGCAAAAGGAATCCTTCATGAATACAGCTCTCGGTACACGCCACAACAAAACGGAGTCGCTGAAAGAAAGAACAGAACCTTAATTGAGACTGCAAGAACCATGTTGGTTGAGTCTCAGCTTCCAGTTCGATTCTGGACTGAAGCTGTTGCCTCGGCTTGTTACACATTAAACAGGGTTCTCACAGTGAAAAGACATGGCAAAACGTGCTTCGAACTCCTACACAAGAAGACTCCTGACTTGGAATATCTAGAACCTTTTGGTGCACCATGTACCATGATTGAGCCTGACGGGAAGTTTGGTGCCAAAGCTATCGAAGGTTACTTCCTTGGGTATGCTACTCCTAATCTGCGAGTATGGAACTTGACTACCAAGAAGATTGAAGAGTGGGGTGAAGTAAAAGTTCAAAGATATTCTAATCCACCGAAGCCTTCTGGAGATCCATGGATGTTCGATTATGATGGTCTTTTCAACTCATTCAATCTGCCGACATTTGATGATGACAATGCAATTGCTCAAATGTTGTCTGAAAGCGAGAATGCGACTGGCTCTCAGTTAGCTCGCCCAATCATTGTTGACTCACAAGCATCTTCTTCTGTCAACAATCTCGTTTCAAATGAGGTGTTTAATGATGCTGTCGACTACAATTTGTCATCGGAAGATGAGGAGTATGTTGATGCAAATGATGGTGAAGCACGGGGTCCGGTTCAAGGTACTTCAGAAGCAACGGATCCAGTGTCTGCGCCAATTGTCCAAGAAGAAAATGCATCATCTTCTTCAACTCAACAGCTTCAGAATGATATCGGGAATTTAAATATCAATAACTTGAGGACCAATGTTGACATTCCTCTAGTTCCTGAAACCCGAATTCATAACATTCATCCTCAGCAGAATATTATAGGTGATGTTCTCAGTGGTGTAAGGACAAGGAATCAAATCAGAAATAACGAAAATGCTGGCTTGTATGCTGAGATACGAGAATCGGGACAACAAAATGATTGGTCTTTCGCCTGCTATGTTAGCCAAGAAGAGCCTAGATCTTGGAAGGAGGCTTTGAAAGATGATTCCTGGGTGGAAGCCATGCAAGAAGAACTTCAGCAGTTCGAGAAGTTGGGCGTATGGAAATTGGTTGATAGGCCCGACCACTACAAGAAGATCGGAACTCGTTGGGTGTTTAAGTGCAAGAAGGACGACCGTGGGATTGTTGTCCGAAACAAAGCAAGGTTAGTTGTTCAAGGCTTCAGTCAGATAGAAGGTATTGACTATAATGAAGTGTATGCACCTGTTGCACGTCTGGAGGCTATTAGAATCTTTCTAGCCTACGCATCCTTCAAGAAATTCAAGGTGTACCAGATGGATGTTAAAAGTGCCTTTCTTCACGGAGTAGTCGAAGAGGAAGTATATGTCGAGCAACCACCGGGGTTTGAAGATCCATTACATCCTGACAGAGTTCTACTACTTAACAAAGCGTTATATGGTCTTCATCAAGCACCTCGAGCCTGGTATGAGACACTGTCTACCTACCTGCTGAACAACGGGTTTAGACGGGGTTTGATCGACTGTACCCTCTTCATCAAAGAAAAAGGTGAAGATCTTCTGTTGGTACAGGTATACGTCGATGACATTATCTTTGGTTCTACCGATGATAAGTTATGCAAGGAATTTGAGAAGGTGATGCAAGATCGATTCGAGATGAGTGCGATGGGTGAAATGACGTTCTTCTTGGGTTTGCAAGTTAATCAGTCCGAATCTGGAATTTTTATCCATCAAACCAAGTACGTCGGAGACATCTTGAGCCGGTTCCAGATGTCCGATTCAAAGCCAATTTCTACTCCTCTTCCGCAGAATCACGGGATTACTCCGGATGAAAAAGGGGAAGCTGTGGATTCTTCACTTTATCGTGCTATGATTGGATCCTTAATGTATCTCACCGCATCAAGACCCGACATTATGTATCCAACGTGCCTTCTCGCCAGATACCAAGCGAATCCGAAGGTCTCTCACTATGCTGCTGTCAAAAGGATTTTTCGTTATCTGAAGGGTTGCCCTGACACCGGGTTATGGTACCCTAAGGATGATAACTTCGATCTCAAGGCTTACAGTGATTCTGATTTCGGCGGCTGCAAGAAAGATGGAAAATCAACTACAGCAGGATGTCAGTTCTTAGGCAATCGCCTAGTCACTTGGCAGTGCAAGAAGCAGACATGTGTGGCTACGTCTACATGTGAAGCGGAATACATTGCTGCGTCTAGTTGCTGCTCCTAGGTTCTATGGATCCAACAACAGATGCGGGACTACGGTTTTGAATTCCTAACTACTCCTATTTATGTTGATAATTCTGCTGCCTTACAGATCACTAGAAATCCTGTGCAGCATTCAAAGACTAAGCACATCGAAATTAAGTATCACTTCATACGTGATTGCTTTGAGAAAAGGCTAATCGATGTTGCTTACGTCCACACTGATGACCAACGTGCCGACCTTTTTACCAAAGCATTTGACAAATCAAGATTTGACTATTTATTATTGGTAAATGGCATTAAGGTCAAGCAAGAGTAAAACCAACATCGGAAAATCATTTTTGTAAATACCTTTGTGTTTTAAATTTATCTTAGTTTGTTGATTTTAGGGGGAGTAAAATTTGAAAAATCCAAAAACATTGAAAAATTTCAAAAACACAAAAACAATAGAAAAACAAAAATGAGTTTCCTGGCGAGCAAAAGAGAAAATGATAGTACATCAGTGGTCTGTCTAAACCTCTTTAAACCTTAAATGAAAAACGATAAGCAGCTCTATATATGATGTATCGGTAGGCTCACAATCATTTTAAAGTGTGCAGGGTGATATAAACTTAAATCGACTGAAGACCAGGTGGGAACCATTCATTGGCATATGGTCTTAGTACCGAAATTTCGTTTGAGAGATTGCCGAGGTTCTGAGATATTCGGTCTTTATGCTGCTTATCATCTGGGTATCATGGTTGTATCTTTTACCGAAAAATAACGGGGACGCAAGTCTAGATCTTCCATGATACCATACATACGTGTACATACTGCATACGACCTCAATAAGTGATAAACAATCACATGTCCAATCAAATAAGTGATAAAATATCACATTCATCCGGGAGTCAAGTTCGTCTCTCTGCTGTACGAAAGTACTGACCTGTTCACGGACTTGCTCCTGTGCCCTCATGCATCTGAATATCAAGTTCCTCATCAATAAGTGATTATATCACATAGGGCTTGTTTTCAAACTCAAATAAGTGACTTGTTCACATTTTATATACGGTCAAACATATGATAATCGGCATACTCACCGGTAAGATGAACCCTCGTGCATACCTTGATACGGGAATGTGTCGTGATGTGGACAAACACCGGTCGGTAAGTATAAATCCTACCTTAACGTATCCCCTCGCCATGATTACAAATGATAAGTTGAGCTTAAGTGGATAACAATACCGATAATCGTTATAGGATGCTTATCTAAATGTTAACTAATTGAACAAAGAGAGCGTTTTTACATGACCATACACTGATATGATTCTCTTACCCTCGAAACTCGCAAAAAGAATGTCTGTAAATATTTATTTAATGCTTTCAGTTTCTGCATCTTTGTATATATTTATTTACTGCTTTCAGTCGTTACATTTGAAATATTCTAAAATACCAAAAAGATTTTAGGTGTGTTTTAATATAAACTTTCTAAAAACCAAAAAGATTTTATTTCTATTTTATTTTAGATCGTACGATGTTGGTACTCGATCAGATACCTGGCAAGCCGAGATACTTCATAAAACTGACCTTTGCAGAACTTCATAACGGGCAATTTTTCAAAACGGTCGTTTCTGAAAACTTTTAAGAATTTGAAGGGTTTGATTTGAAAATTCCCAAAATCCAAAGCGACTAAATCTTCATAAATGGTCAGAATTTGCAAGTTTTTGAAAGTTAAAAACTAAAATTGATAAATTTGTTAAACTTTGAAACTGTCGGACGGTGATTGATTGAACAATGGTCACATGTGTGTCGCTTGCTTATGATATTCCAGGCAGTTGTTCTCATTACGCGTTTAGATTTCTTGCATGTGCAGATTCTAAAGGCAAGGAGAACATGGTCGATGACAAGCTTCAGAATGAAGACACGACGTGAAGGCACTCAAGTGATGAAGATGATCGAGTTGCCGCTGACCATCATCAACACCACAAGGATCTCAACTTGTAAAGATCAAGACTTTCACGAGCATAACTCAAGGGGGAGCTTATGTTAAGGGGGAGTTTGTCAACACACTTCCTACATGCAACGGGGAGTTTGTTGATACACTTTCTGCTTTCAAGACATGAAGACTTTAAAGATCCTCCGACATTGAAGACTTAAAAGGACGTCAAAGACTTGAAGACACGAAAATCGAGACAAAGCTACAGCCAAGGGGGAGTTTGTTGGTGCACTTGTGTCTGTACTTTGTCTGTATTTTGTCATGATACAAAACGATGTCTTGTGTTAGTCTGGGTTACGTCTCAGGTTTGTTATTATGTGTGTTCGATGTAAGTTTGACCAAGTCAACCATCCTCCTGGTTTGATTTGGCCAAACAGTTAACACATGTTTTGTAAGGTGTGTGTGTCGAAGGATGAGTCATCGAAGGATTGTTTAGATCCTTCGATGAGCTCGAAAGATAACCTTCGATGGATATTGTCGGACTTCGAAGGATATCATCCTTCGAGGTATATGTGGATCCTTCGATAGGTTTCAGATCGATAGATGATCCTTCGATCAGTCTATCTGATCCTTCGACCATACGAGCTGAAATGGGTATATATACTCATGTAGTGTGTTCACTTCATTTTTAGACAAGAGAGGTGAAAGGTGTGTGAGAAGTCTTGTAGAGAGCTTTCTGCTGAGAGCACACATACACGAGAGAGAGAGTTTGCAAAACACATTTGTAAACATTGAGCTTGTAACCGAACCTTTCATACGTATTAATACAAGTGGTGTTAATCGGTGAAGATTGTGTGTTGTGTTTGTGCTTGTTCTATCTCGGTTTGCATGCTAGCTTGGATTCCGCACTTGCTAGTGTGTTAGACATAACAAGGATTAGGTTGAACCTCAACCTCCGAGGGACCTACAAACAGCTTAATAGTTTGATTATTTAGTCTTTGGATATTTTGTAATGGGCTTAGCATATTGGTTAGGGAGTTAATTAGTGTAATGGGCTAGGAGAATGGCCAAGCCCAGACCAAAGCCCAGGTGCAAAGCTTGTCCTATATAAAAAAGGCTTAGCATTAGGGTTTAGGTTGGCCAGTTAGTAGCCAGTTAATAGACACTTAGAGAAAAGTTGGAGAGAGTTCGAAATCTATAGAGAGTGGCTAGGAGATTTCGAGTGGTCTTGAATTGATTGTAAACGTTTATGTTGGATAATCAATAGAAGACCAGATTGATTGAAATATGTTCTTGTTCTTCGTATAATATTCTTGTTTCTGGTTCGAAGGTTTATTAAGGGGATTCCGCACCCTTGATAGATTAACAGTCTTGTTACGATCCATACGGGATTACAGGGACCTACAATAGGAAATAGATGATAAAAGGTTACGGTCCAATAGGACATATGCCTAAAAGACGAACATGTCAATATGAATAAAAACCTTATGTCGGAAAAGAAAGAATGCCTTGAAAAACGAAACTAAGATGGATAGGTCCAAACCAAAGGCCTACTTAAAGGAGGTTTCGGGGACGAAACCCTTTTTAAGGGGGGTGGACTTGTAACACCCCGAAAATATAAAACTTTATATTAGAATTATAAAGTATAAAATAAACGAGAATAAACTGACTAGGACTAAATAACCCAGTTAGATACAACATTGTGAAACCAAATAAATGGATGGGAACTCCTAGATTAATAAAAAATGAAACAATAATCGAGGGACCTAAGTTACAAAGTTGGAAACTTGGGTGATTATAATCAAAATAACACACACCAAACACACACTTAGGTGTGTTTGGTCGAACAAGAACACAGGGGGCGACACAGGCTCCCCACCAAACCCTAGTGCATGTCAAACTTGATCAAATTGAGAGTTCAAATCAGCTCCAAATCGATTTTCAAGCACGAATTAGTGATCACCTTGTTGAGGGGATCATAAGGTATGCAAAATCTTGATGTTTTGATCCATCTTAAATTATAGGTTAATTGTGAAAACTGAAATTGAGCTTGATTATGTCTTGCATGGATGGAATTAGAAGTAATATGGCATCTAGGGATAAACCCTAGATGATTTCTTGTTAAAATCTAGCATTATACTTGGGGGGTTTATAATCACCATTGTAGGTGATTAGTGAGTTGTAGAAACTAAATAAACACTAGAATTATGGTTCTTATTCTAGTGAAATCTGAATTCATGTGGTGAATCTGAAATTATTTATGTTAAAATTTAGTATAGATTTGTTAATTGAAGTGAATGTAGATGAAAATAACATGTCAAGAACCTAGTAATGGTTATGTAAAAATCTAACCCGCTAGGTGTTTGTTAAAACGCCCAAGTGAAGAGTAAAACATTAAAGATCGGACAAAAACGCAGATTCGAATATTATAATGAATTGTCCGATTTTTTGTTATAAAAGAGTTCTAAATTTGGTTGTGAATGGAACTCTATAGGTAAAGAATCCGGGTCGTCAAGTGGACAAGCCGGAGGTGATACACGCTTGAAAGGTGTGCTTTAAAGGTACGTAACTTCGGTTTCGTTACATTATGCATAAACAATAGTCTTAGAAATGTTAATGAGAATGTAGTGTCAATTGCGAGTTGGTATGTCATAGAAGTGACGAAGTTCACTCGACAAACAAACGGGTCAAAATAGTTAATTAGAATTGTTGGTTGATAATGATGTTTAATTATGTAAGTATGTAACTTGACCAGTTACATTAAATGAATTGTTGTTAAAATTATGCGTAGTCGTATTTTAGAATATAAATTGTGTTGATTTTAGTGACCATGATTATTACTTGAATTAATAAGGTTAGAATTGATAAGGAACCGTTTGGTGGTCATCATATTGGAGGATTTCCACAAGATGAGTCAACGGGTCGAATAATAGTGTGAATTGTAGTATTGGTGTTTTAATTAGTTAGCTATGGCAATAACAATCACAAGAGCATTAAACCATGGGATTTGGTAAGGAAATGCAGGTGATGCTAAGCCCTGGAAGATGGGCATAAAGCGCCATAGGCTTACTAGTGAAATGGTAGTAAAATGGGAAGAGTTAGAGTGGGTCGATTAAATGCATAGTGACATTTAGTTGTTCGGTCCGTAAGTTAAATTTTCGGTATAATAGTTGTAATGAGTGTGTCTGTAATGAATTTACAGACATATAGGAAAAGAATCACCTAAAACGACATGTGGATTCAGGTGAAATCAACAAAATGGTCAAAATAGCAAAGTTACAGGAGCTACCGTAAGTTACAGTATCTACCGTAACTTACGGTAGAGATCAAAACGTTACCGCAGAACTTTACTGCCTTACGGCAGACCAAAGTTTTCCAGCGTCTACCGTAACTTATGGTAGCTACCGTAAGTTACGGTAGAGCCCTGTCATGAAAGTTAAATTTTGCATATTCTTGTTAATCGAATCCGTTTTTGAGAGTAGTTTCGATTATATAATATTTCTGAGATCTCTAATACTAATTTTTGTTAAAAATCTCCAGCTTTTAGGTATTGCTAGTATGCGGATCGACGATCAAGTTGATGCTTCAAGAACCGAACACAAAGTTTTGGACGCTTCCGCACTAATCTGACCTAGTTAAATTATGAAATTTTGTAATCACTACTGAATAACTTATGTTTGAAACCAGTTATCTGACTATGTTAAGAACTATGAAGTATGACTTAGTTTACCAACTAAACTTTTGTTAACTATGAAATTTCTTTTTACAAATATAGCATTTCTTATGATTAAATAATGAAATTATAAGACGGGTGTTACAAAAGACTTATCAGCACCTGAATCAAATAAAACTCTAGCATAAATATCATTAATGAGGAAAGTACCTGTTATGACATTGTCATCATTCACCGCCTCTCTTGCGTTCATCTGGAAAATCCTTGCATTGATTTTCTTTGCCTCCTCCGGCTTCTTAGCATTTTTAGGGCAATTAGTCTTAATGTGCCCTTTCTCATTGCAACCATAGCAGGTTGCATCTTTAATGTTTCGGCACTCCAGAGTTTTGTGCCCCTTCTTCTTGCAAATTCCACAACGCTTAGCTTGTGGGTCCTGGTTGCACTTCCCAAAGTGCCTCTTATGTCTTATCACAAGTTTTACACCTGGGCTTGTCACCCGACTCCCCTTTCTTGAAACCAGAGTATCCTTTCTTCTTTTTATTCGAATGGTGGGACTGGTCATCCTCTCTCTTCCTCTTTCCTTCCTCGGTGGTTTTCTTTGACTTACTCCTTATGACATCGAGAGTAAGTGACAATGATAGGTCTACAACCGACCCGTATGTAGCAGGCTTAGAAGCCTTGACATTTCCCTTAATCTCAGGGGCTAAATCACCTATAAAACACGCAATGCGTTTGGGTTCTGGGGTGACCAGATACGGGACAAGTCGAGACATCGAGTTAAAACTGGTCACATAAGACCTGCAATCCAAATCTTTCATCACCAGAGTGAGGAAGTTAGTCTCCACCCTTTCTACCTCGTGCTGGGGACAGTAAGTGTCCTTCATAAGATCAACAAATTGATTCCAAGAAAGGTTATACAAAGGAACCTTTCCTGTAGATTGCACCAAGGCTTTCCATCACGTCAGGGCATCGCCTTTGAAGGACTGAGACACAAACTTAACTATGTCCTCCTTGGCACATCCGCTGATATCAATCACAGTTTCCATTTCATCCAACCACTTCATACAGTCGATTGCTCCCTTTTCTCTCGTGAAATCTCTTGGTTTACAAGAGACGAAGTATTTGTAGGTACAACCCTTATTGTACCTGGGAGTCTGATCAAGCACTATCTTTTGAGATTCAGATCTCTGATTGGATGAATGCTGAGATTCATCCTTTTTCAATGTATGCGATTTTGATATGGACTTTGTATGAGTTTTAGACCGAACATTACTCAGTTCTTTAAACATTTCATTCACAGCTTGAGCAACTGTTGTGTTAATCATTGCTTGTAACTCAGCACCGGTGACATTTATCCTTGTGCCATTATTGTTTCCTTCTACTGGATGACTATTAGCTTCATCGGAGCCAGCCATGATTTGTATACTAAAATCAAACAATAATGTTTAATTTAGACTATTGAAGGGGTAAGGTCCCAAAAACCTCATAATAAGTATTTGGGACCATACCATAACTCTGCCTTTTCACCTTTTAACCTTGCGCGGCCGCACACTGGTCTTGCAAAAGGAGGAAAGTAATCAGCAATCTATAATCGCGCGCCCAAAGGAGAACATAAATCCTTGCGCTTTCTCCCATTAGCAAAGGATGAAAATCCTGAGATTAATACTTCCGCCCAAATATCCAGACTTAGATATTATTTTACCCAGACTTGGGATTTATTCATCTGCTTCCACATGGTAAGGTGTCACACCAGATTACAGCAGTAATCTTCCAGAAGGAATACAATCGTGCACCACCCAGACGGTTATAACCGTCTGGACACGTGTCATTACCACAGGCACCCCTGAAATCACAACGAAGGCATGCAATTGGAGAGTGATCTCCACTTAATCACTTTACACGTGGCAAGTCCCTAGCCTTCGATCAAGACCGCAATCCGTGTGCTCTCACGTCGGATCAAAGAACTTAAACGGAAGGAAATGTAACCGCTTACGGGGTTAGCATCTTCCGTTAACTTTTCATTAACGGGTTTTCCCGCGCAAACGACTCCCGGCTATAAATATGAGAAGCAACCCAGGTATGAATTCAGATTACTCACACTATTCAAACACATTTTCTTCTTCATTATCAATACTTATTCTCACACCGGAGTCGGGTCAAGGAGAGAACCCTCTTCTCCCCTTGGCGAGGCTAACGGTGCTCTTTTTTGCAGAGCTTCGGAGAAGAAGATCAGCTGCAACTGAATCAAATCGAGTGAGAGCTAACCTTTTTATGCGGATTCAAACCCCATAGATATCTCGGTTCCGACAATTTATCTATTGTTTCTTCATTGACGCCCACCGATTCCTCTGTTTTCTAGTTTTTATCTCGTTTCGATTCAGTTCGTTCCATTTTCTGTTTTGCACATGGCAGAAAATTCGTCATCTCACCGGCAACCTGGTCCTCGACCAAACGTCGGAAACAATTTACAAGTAGAAGGAATCGTAGAAGAGGCCTCGGACGATAATGAGGTTCAATCCAATCGAGCAAATGATCCTGTTACTCCAGGAATGTTACCAGCAAACCCTGCTCAATCAATTTTACCACCAGGAGAAACTCCGATATCATGGTATGTCCAGTCCCAAGGGGCAATAAACGCAGTGTACACACAATTGTGTGCTCAAACTGCTCCTCTGACTCAATCACGGAGGCCGGGATCTAGAGCTCATGCCTCCCAGCGAGAAGAATCAACTTATGATGATACAGAAGTTCATGCCAGATCTACGTCACAACGGGAATACACTCAGACAGGCGGTTACCCGAGACAACACCATGGTGAACCACACCCTCGTCGAAGACAATCGGTTCATGATAGGTTGGGTTCCCAACGGGACACTCACACCAATGAATCCGATCAAACATATCGTTTGAGTGCAAACACCAGTGTATTCAACAGACTGCAGCCAAACTATAACAAATGCAGACCTCGAGGGGGTTTATAACCCTGAGGCAGAGCACAATTATGACTTAGTTTACCGCCCTGCAGAAGCAGCGGAAAACTCGAAGTTCATACTGGAGATAGCTCTAGCTCCATTAGAGAAGGCAAAATTACCATCCAACATAGGGAAGTTTAATGGGTTGTCAGACCCTGATGATCATCTGAGAGTGTTTACCAGCGCGGGTTTGGTTGGAGGTTGGACCCTTCCGCAATGGTGTCATTTGTTTGTACAAACATTAACTGGCCCAGCGCGAATCTGGTTTGATAACCTACCAACTGGACAGATTGAATCATGGAAAGATCTGCGTAACAAGTTTTTAACACACTTCAGCCAGCAGCGACGCTCCATCAGAGACACTTCCGACGTCATGAATATATGGCGTCGTGATGACGAAAATCTAGAAGATTTCATCACTAGATACAATAAGGAAGTGTTGGAAATTGGCGGTGTTCATGAACAACTAATCCGTGCTCAGTTCAAGTACGCGGTTAGGTGTGATGACATGGTTAAAGTCTTACCCAGAACAGAGGGCCTTCCAACAAGTTGGGAAAAGATAATGGCGGCGGCCAAAGTTTATGCGCAAACTGAGAAAAACCTCACAACAAACAGGCCGCCACCACCGCACAACAGGCCCGCGGATCTAAGCTTAACTGGTGAAAGAAGGTTTAAAAAGTCATGGCGAGAGTCTGGGTCAGGAAGTCGATCATCTGAAGATGCGTGCACAACAATCAACAAACTCTCCGCGCAAAGGGAAAACAAACAAGAAAATAGGGAGAGGCAATGGACTCCCCTAACAAAGACCCCGGCGGAGGTCCTGAGTACCGAGGACTATCAATTCAAACCACCGATTCCAATGAAGAGTAAACGTGGACAAGACCCGGTGCAATACTGCGAGTATCATAAAGACAACGGGCACACCACTAACAACTGCATATCTCTGCGCACAGAGATAGAAAAAGCCCTCAAAACGGTGAACTCACGCATTTACTCCCAAACATGCGCAAAGAGATTAAGCAGATAACCCGGGGAGAGGAAAGCCCAAGCAAACGGGCAAAAGCTTAAAAAACAAGTTCTCCGTGGAAAGACATGATCCATCAAGCAAGGCGGAAACACTAAGTTAAGTTCCATATAATTATTAGCAAAAACTTTGTAAAGCCTCTGCGCTCTATCCATTAATAAAATTACAAAGTTTCTATTACTCCTATGTTTACAAAGTACATGCAATTTCTTTTAGTAAGCGCAAAAACATTATGGTAGTTCTAAAATAAGCTTCATGAACGGTTAGTGATCACATCACAAACGACCATAAGTTCAAACATGAATCTTATACCAACTTTATTCGCCTTACTTAACAAAAGTAATCATACTCATGCAAAATATTGTAAACAAACAAATAGAAACATGCAATTGTTAGCGTACAAATACGCCCTAAAGACTTTCAAACACGGCAGTGTTTAGGTTGTTTGCGCAGCAGCGCACCTTCAAAAATAGGGATCCACATCCCAAATATTACATATAAAAAATTGTTCAATACAATTTCAAACTACTTTAAATCTTCACCCTCATCCGGAAAGATTTCTTTAAGTTGTGCCACGTGATCGTCCGATTGCAGTGCCACATTTATTAGTTCCATGACCGGAAGTTGCAAATTGTTAAACTCTGTTTTCATGGAAGCAAGCGCGGCGGCAGTATTTACGCCAAAGGTAGCAGACTTGCTATCATCCCAGTTAGCCTTCAACACGCTATTCACATGTTGGGAACATTCCGTATAACCTTGCGCATACCCATCTCGTCGTGCAGCAACCATTAAGTTAGCGACAGTTTTATCTAGCTCTTCAGAGTTTAACACAGATTCAGCAACCTATGAAAACAAGCAAAAATGAGTATCGAAAAAACGCATATATGATTCCACAACAAAAAGGAGAAAAGAAACTTACACAAGCAATCCCGCGATCTTTCAACCAGGCCATATCATTCTTTAAAGGTTCAAGCTCACTTTCCGCTGTAACCCACGCCGTTTCTGAATTTTCTAGCTTCTCTTCAGTCTCAGCCAAACAGCGGGAGGTTTCAGTATTCTCGGCATACGCAAGCTCCAGATCCTTCTTTAATTGTTCCTGGTCATAAACCAAAGCAGTAAGTTCTTCTAACTCTCTATCTCTAAAGGCAAGAATGGCGAAAGCTTGTACCTCCCGTTGCTCACTACGTTCCCTATGAGAACGAGCCTCCGCTAGCGCAACTTCCACATCGGTTTTCTCTTTCTTCAATCTCTCTACCTCCGCATCTTGATTCTTCAAATTTTCAACCTCAGCCTTGAGGTTATTAATGATATTACGAAGGTTTGCCTTCTCAGCATTGTCTTTCTCGCAAATTCTCCGCCAATTTTTGCGTTCCTCAGACAAGAGAGCAGCTTCAACTTCCGCTTTTCTCTTCCAACCAGCAACAGACCATTCCTCAGTCTTGCGCTCAGCCTCAAACTTGGCTTGTTCAGCTTCTAACTTGGCCTTCAGCTGAGCTATACGTTTTTCATCTTTGGCAAATTTCTTTTGAGATGCCATAAAAGATGCCTGCTCCTTATGCATACTATACCACTCACGCACTATGCGGTGAGTGGTAGAAACATGAGAAGCAGTTTCCGCAAGGTAAGACTGATAGGTTTGTTCATAAGGTCGACTTTCCTGAAACTTGATCTCGCCAGGCGGAAGTATCCCCTGCAACCAATCTTGGCACACACGCCAATCCGAGAAAGTGTCGCCTTTCTTCAAATTCCAGACAGGGGCATGAGGATCAGAAGCATCCTTTTCCGTATAAGTCCGGTAGTAATATTCTCCCAAAGTTTCTTCTGGACGGATTGGAGATTGTTTATCAACACCAGCATATGAGCTTTGTTCCTCAGTTGTTACCCTCTCAGTATGTTCAGGCATAGCATCAGAAGGTTTTGTGGAAGAAGTTGAAGTCTTTTCAGCATCTGGCTGTTTCCCCAAATCTTGAACAACAGCTTCAGGAGTTGGTGGATTATCAGTGCCATCAACCACGCTCGGTTCAACAATTTTTTCAGCCTCTGTATCAACACCAACAGGCTTCTCAACCTCAACAGTCTTCTCCACACCATCACCAGCAACCTCTGTGGGCTCTAACTGGTCAGTAACAGCAGCACGAGAAGGAGTGGAGGAAAGTTCTTCATTCACCACAGTTGGCAGTTCTGTAGGAATGGGGGAAACAGGAACCTCTGGACAAACAACAGAAATCCGTAAAAATTTAGCACGCGTAAAGAAAGCAAGGAAAAACAACACTTACCAGGAACAGACTCTGAAACAAAAGCATCAAGATTCCCTTTTCTGGTAATTTTCTTCCTCTGCACCTTCTTGGGAGGTTGACCCTCCGCATCAGTATCAGGTTGCTTTCTTTTACCAACTTTCCTATGAACCAAATGTTCGGGACTAGAATCCAAATCGATAAGCTCATTCGAGTTGGAAGGAGGAATATCAGCAGAATCCCTCGGTTCAGGCTTTGGTTCTCGAACAGTTACTGCAGAAGTAAGACCCTCCAAAGAGTCAGAAACCACCACATAATCACACCTGGAGTCAGAAGAATGGCGCGTACCTTTCTTCTCTCCAACATCCTTCGCCTTCAAAGGTTGAGCTTTAACAGCCTCACCTTTCTTCGGCACAGAAGTAGAAGTAGTTGCGCGTTTTTTCTTTTCAGGGCCTATGCCCAAATTCAACAAGTCACCTACAAAGGCGCGAAACAAAAGTTTACCCACAAAGCGCAAAAAGGAAAACAAAAAGCAAAATCAAAAATAACTTACCAGCACCAGTAGCTGGTTGAGCAGACAGGTCCGCATCCCGCGGAATAACAAAATTCCTTACGATACGGTGATACCAAAGCTCCTCTTCAGGTTTCTTCTTAATAGTACCCATCCTTCCGCCTTCCCTTTTGAAGGCAACAACATACAGAGAAACAACTACATTCGAGGAGAGAGCAGGTCAAAAAGGGGGGGGGGGAAGAAAAACCCAAAACTTACTATGACCATCCTCCGTGTATACGGGTTTGTCATCACGCTCCATCTTCCAATTCAAACTCATGCCGGCTCCGACAAGAGTTTTCTCCGGCAACGCAATATTGGGCACATCCTTCAAATCCTGATACCAGTTTTCATCAACCGGAGTTTGAAGGGTTTCGATCGGAACATCTTCTTTCCCCCTAAGAACCATCCTCACCGGAATTACTCCGGCCTTGATAAAAAATAATTTATGCTTCCAATCATGAAAAGATTTTGGGGGTTGATGTAGAATCTTCTTTGCAGAAGCCCTCTGAACGAATGAATAGAACCCTTGGGTACAATTCATCTGATGAAAAACCCTAAATCGGGGAACGGTCGGCTCAACATGCATTGTCCGACACACGAATTCAAAATGTCGAACCCTAACCATGCCAATAGGGTGAAGTTGGGAAATATGAAAGTTGTAAAATCCAAGGATTTCAAGGAAAAATCTAGTAACAGGCAAACGAAAATTACCATCACAGAAGAAATCCCAAAAGAGGGTAATATACCCAGCCGGAGCATTCGCCGCTGTCTGCCCCTCTTCCGGATATAAAGCACCCCAGTTTTTGGGAACTTGAGATTCCGAATTAAACCGTCAAAAGACGCCCTAGGCCACTTCAATGGTGGAAGTTCAGTCGACATATCTTCAACAAGATCTTCTTGATGTTCTCCGGTTGACATAAGAGGAAGAATGATGGAAATTTTTCTTAGAAACAAGGAATGGGGAAAAAGTTTTTTAAACAAAGCAATGATTGCACAGAGGAGGTTACCCAAACGTTATATACCCATCGCAATAAATAGCATCGGTAACCGTCACAGCGACTTTTCCGAATATCACGGTGCTCCAAGCAGCAGAAAAAGTAAATATCAGACACACACGCGTTTACACGCGCGCGTGTAAGACACGGACAGTAAGAAACAACTGACAATGACAGGTTGTCACTCAATTTACTGTACCAAGTCTCATTAAAAGTCACAGATTTTCAAAAAATCTTTACAAAATTCAAATTCAATCTTCTCATAGAAGATTTCTTATTTCTCACGCCCAAAAGCATTTCCCTCTCATAAGTCCAGTGCTCCACTTATTTGCATAAGTACAACACTAGACTGGGGGGACTTGAAGGGGTAAGGTCCCAAAAACCTCATAATAAGTATTTGGGACCATACCATAACTCTGCCTTTTCACCTTTTAACCTTGCGCGACCGCGCACTGGTCTTGCAAAAGGAGGAAAGTAATCAGCAATCTATAATCGCGCGCCCAAAGGAGAACATAAATCCTTGCGCTTTCTCCCATTAGCAAAGGATGAAAATCCTGAGATTAATACTTCCGCCCAAATATCCAGACTTAGATATTATTTTACCCAGACTTGGGATTTATTCATCTGCTTCCACATGGTAAGGTGTCACACCAGATTATTTTATCCACGTACTTTTTGGGAAGCTAGTGTGGTCTCTCAAGTCACACTGCTAGGAATGTTAAAATGTTTTCAGATTTTAACAAGGAATTGTTATCTTAGGAGGGTTACACCATCATAGCCAATTATATTATGGCTAGGTCATACATTTTAGAATTTCTTTTGAAATGTTACGCAGATCAATGAAAATTGAAATAATATTTGTATGGTGATGTAATAAAATAAATATAAAAAAAATCTCAAAAGAAATTCCATTAAAATATTAAACGATTACAAGAAATGCCCTAAACGGGTCTTGAAATAAACAAATTGTCCACGTAGGGACTAAAGGAAAGAAACAAGTCCACGCAGGGACTAAAATACAGAAATGAAATGTCCACACAGGGACTTGATTGAAATTACAATACAAAATAAAATAAAATAAAATAAACATCTACTTCTTCTTGCCCTTTATGAAGTTCGCGAGGCCCTTAAGAAATTTGTTGTGCTTTTTATCGCGTTCCTCTGCTTTTTGTTCAACCTGGTCCAACCTCTGTAGGATTTTTTGCATTTGCAGTTGTGAAGGTGGGGGTTGCGGTTGATAAGGAGGGTATTGATACCCTTGCACAGGATACCCAGTTGGGTATGCTGGCGGGAACAGTGAGGGATAAAGGGCATTGAAGTGAGCTGCTTCAAGATATGGATCATGGGAAGGGGCTTGATACTCCTAACCCGCAGGGGTTTGATATTCAAACGGGTTATACCAAGACGAACCTGGGAATGTAGATATTGGGTTCTCGTAACCCATGGGCGGTGGCGGTGGTGCAAAGGTAACCGGCGAGGGATCATTTTCCGGCACCACGTGAGAAGGTTCATCTGTGCATTCCTCCTCCACCTTGGTGGCTCAGGAGGTGGTTGCGGTGGTTGTTGAGGTGGTTCCTCAACTGGCAGTGGCGGTGGAGTAACCGCCTGAAGATACGGTTCCTCCAATGGAGGTTGTGGAGGAGAGTTGTGAAAAGATGGGGTAAATTCCCACTTGTATGTGTTCTAACGTTCAACCCATGAGTCGGGGCCTTGATAGGGCGATCCTTCAAAGGGAGAACTGCTGGAGATACTGATGGGATGTGTGGGTGTTCCAGTTGGTGGCATCTCTGGATCTGGATCATCGTCCATCTCCATATCTTGTGAGAAGTGGTCCTCGGGTCCAAGAGGGTTATAACCTGGTGGTTCGTTAATATAGTCATTTGGGTTAAATTGGCCCGGTGAATAGTAATGATGAGAACCAGAATGGTGAAACGAGTGTGATGTAACACCCCGTGTTTCGAGTCAAAGTCAAAGTCAAGATTGAAGTCAAAGGGAGACAAGATTGCTAATTGCGATCTATCACTCCTTGTTCAATTCCTGTTTTGACTTCTTTGACTTGTAGATAGTCTATTTTATGCTTTACATTAGTTGTATTATGTGTAGTATTTGCTAATAATCTAGGTTTAATCGCTAATTATCGATGTTCATCGCATGTTTAATCGCTTATCGCTATCGCACTCGCAACTCGAATTACGCATTCTGGTTATTGTTCTTATATGTGTGTGTGCCTTATGTGTTATTTGTGCATGTTTATTTATGTTATGTTGTGGTGATTAATCGAAACGCAATCGAAACTCAATCGCAATCGAATCGCAAACGCTAAACGCAAGTCAATTAAGGATGATTGTATGTTGATATAGTAGTTGGGATTAAAAGTAATTTGACTAGGAAACTCTATCGCATCGCAACGATCGCAATCGCAATCGAAACAGCAAAACTCATCGCACCGCGCCCTCCAATCGAGTGGCCAGCCGATCGAGCTGCCACCCGATCGGCCTGCCATCCGATCGAGGTGCCACTCGATCGGGCTGCCACCCGACCAGGGTAACCACTCGATCGACGAGCCCTCTCCTCCCCCCTTTCCTTTTATGGAAAGCCTATAAATACCCCTGTCAACATCACAAACTTACCTTTTCTGGACCTCTCGTTCGACCAGCGCTTCCTGCCCACTTTTCTTAAGATTTCTCGCGATTCTTATAAGTTTTCCCTCTAAACCCTGTACTTTCTTGATCTACAAGCACTCCTACACCTTTCTATCTTTTGAATCTTAACTTTTAACCGTGAAATCACTAGATTTGAGGTGTTCTAGGATGATGTCATCATGGTGTTCTTATGAACTTCATGTTTTGACTTTAATCCGCCAGGAACAACTTAGATCTGAATGATTTCTACACAAATAAACAAAGATCTTGAATAGATCTAAACATATTCATGGTGAAAAAGGATTGAAAGATGGTTTCTAACTTTCTTTCAACTCTTTTACACTCAATGCACTCAAACCGATAGAATCAGACCTTTTTCTAACCTTCTACTCCTTCTTGGTGATGTGTTGGTTCAAGATCTGAGTTCTACCAATGAGACAACCGATTTCGGGTTAAGCAAGAATAACCGTCTTGAACCGGTTAACTGGTTGAACTTGGGTGATTCATGTTCGATCGGGTCACTTGTGTCAAGATGGGGTTCTGTTGATTAGCACGTTGTCACACCGTCTTAATAGAACTACAACCCATCGAAAACAACCAAGTGTAAGACGATCAGGCCGACCAGGACGGAGTGCCGCCCGATCGGACTGCTGTCCGATCGGATTGCCACCTGATCGGCTCACACCTTGGCCCCACACTCAACTTTTATTTTCAAACTTTTGAGGTTTAACATTGAACGAAATGCTGTCTGATTGGATTACCACTCGATCGGATTACCACTCGACCATGAGATGTTCTGACTTCAACACTTAATGATTTTCAAACATGTTCACTCCAAATGGATTGCCACCCGATCAGATAGCCATCCGATCGAGTGACCGTCCTGCTGTGAATTTGTTCTCAAAACTGAGAAGCCTCGCCAATCGGATTGCTGTCCGATCGGAAGGTAGAGATACTTCTCCATTTTCAAATTGCTACAACGAAAACTTCAAAAGACAAGCCATCATACACAAACACATCTTTCCCAAGCGAAGTAACAATCCACTCGAAAGATCACCCGATCGGATGACCATCCGAGCGAATTGTCACCCGATCGACCGGCTACCCGATCGGATTGCCATCCGATCGGATTGCTGTTCGACCCACTGCCACTTTGTTCCATTTTACGCGCCGCTTATCGTTATGCTATCATTCTGATCAGGCTAATTTCCGCTCTAAGCGCTCCCTTCAATCCATCAATCGCTGTGAGTATACTCGATCCCTTTTTGCTTTACGCGCTTTTGGGTGTTACATACGTTACTTATTCTAAATCACATCGAACACACTATGCAATACTTTAACGCTAACCGTTACTGCATGTTATACGTGACTTAATGAATGCTTGTTTGTTAGGTTTACACATGGAATGCTGTCTACCTGCCTTAGCAATGATAGTACTATTAGTTTGGACTCAGCACCTGTTCACTCAGGGGTTGTTAAGGACAATTAGTTACATGGCTCACAGTGGTGAGTGTGTATTGCGAACTGCCTTGGGCAGTCAACCCGCAGTCATTGGTATCGATAGGTTCATGTCGATAACTAACATGCCTCATTTCACACTGTGTACGTGCTGGTTATGCGTAAACGATTTCGAACTCTATTATATATATAAAACTTGTATGCTCACCTTTAAACTATGTGTATTGACTTTTACTTTAACGTATGTGGCAGGTGCTTAAGGTGTTTAGATGCTTTGCTTGCTATGAAATCGAGGCTAGGAAAGACCTAGAACAATAATAAACTGTCTGTACTTAAAATCTGAGTTTTCGGAACAGAACAATTTGACTAGATCTTGTCTGTAATAATTATGATATCTTTTATGACATGGTATGGGACATGTTGCTTTAAATAATTGGTAATTATAGTTGTTATGGAAACTTCTGGACAATCTGTTTCGCTCAGTGCCACGCCCCGATGTTTCCGCCATCGGTTGGGGTGTGACAGATTGGTATCCGAGCCATAACTATAGGGAATTAGGCAAGACTCGACCTAGTCCGGGTCGATGTCTTAGAAACGACCTAGTCTATAGTTAGGCACCAACAGACCGACTTGTGCATATCCTATAGGGATCATGTACGAGCATACTTGCTATTTCTCGCAATTCTCGCCCACGCTAGACTATCACTGCACTCTAGTTTTCAGAAATGAACGAATAATTGGGTCTAGATTAGGTGTGAAAACCGCAAACTCTCGACTAAATTGCTTGTTTGACCCGCATTTTTATCTACAAACGGAAGAATGTACGTTGAATTAGGAGTGAAATCCATACTTTGACGTATAATCCTTCCTATTTTATCAAAAACAGGAACGAGGTCGTTAATTCAGGGGTGAAACCCGAACCTCGATGACTTGTTTCGATCTATATTTTATCTTACAAACTCTCTACAAAGTCTCGACGGACTCCAATGACTTGAAGTCACGATATGACTGGAAGGATGAGTGCCGATCGCCCAGATTCGAGGCGAGAGCACAGTCCTGAAGGTCAAAGTGTGTACAAAAGTCCTTGTAAATAGTCGAATCACTTTGGGTAGTCAATGTCTATCGAGCCTGAGACAATCTATTTCTCAATTTTTATGTGATTCGATTATGAGCTCGCTACTACCGACTATGATATTCGTCGATTTTATGTGTTTATGTGTGTATTTACCTGCTTATATGTTTTAATTTTTGGAGATTCATTCAAGTTTCGCTATTGTTAATCGACACACACGACTCGCACTGCTCACTTACCTCAAACCGCTAACAAATCGCTACTACATGAGAAACGACTTTGCACACCCGTTGCTTGCTATACTATTCGCATACGCTATACTAATCGCTATGATATTCGCGATCGCTATTTTCGAACGCTCGCGGACATTGAATGATAGGTTTTTGTATTCTGACTGCATCTTGTGATTACATGCTTATGTGCTTCTGTGATTCTGTGCTTATGTGCTTCTGTGCTTATGTGAATCTGTGACTATGTGCCTATGTGGTTACATGATTATACGTGTTCCTGAGCTTTGGTAGTATTAGGCGTGTGAGGTGAGATTCGATTTTATTGAGTTTGAGCCCTATAGCGATGTCTGTTGCAGACAATGTCGTCATCTGGACCTTCATCTGGACCCCGTCACCCACGAATTACTCGTCAAGAACAAAGAGACAAACGCCTAGCTGCTATCGTCGTGAAGCAAGTAGCAAAGGTCGTCCCTCAGATCGTGAGTGAAATATACGAGAATGTGAGTAAATCGACTAAAGAGTCCAGAACCGAAGCTCCTAAAGCTAGTCCCAAAGCTGCATTTATTTTCAAGCAGTTCAAAGCTTGTGGTCCAAAGGAATTTACTGGCGAAGATGGCCCAATGGCTATGTTTCAATGGTTTGATTCCATCGAAGTCACTCTGCGCCAGAGTGGATGTCCTGAAAATCTCCGTACTCTAAACGCTACCAGCGTCTTCCAGTCCCGCGCACTAGACTGGTGGACGGCCGAGAGGAACAAACGCAGAAATGACGCAGCCTATGAGCTGACGAAGAGCTGAAGAAGAGCTGAAGGCCATTATGATGGATGAATTCTGACCTCCCCATGAACGCCAAAAGCTGGAGGATGAATTCTGGCATATCAAGCAGAAGGATGGAGAGAACGCAGCTCTGACTGCTCGCTTTAAGCAGCTCAGTATCATCTGTCCCGATCAAGTGAAGACGCCCGACATGACAATCAAGAAGTACATTCGAGCCCTGCCAGACTGTGTTGCAGATTTTGTGCATGCCGCAAAACCAGCAACAATCGAAGAAACCTACTTGCTTGCCACTGAAATCAATGACAAACGAGTCAAAGCTGGCTTCTAGGATAAAGCTACCAAGAACTTGCATCAAACTACCGCTGCACCATCTACTGAAACCGATGCCGCTCAATCTTCAAAGACCTCACGTCGCAAGAAGAAGAACAACAATAGTAGCTCCGGCAACAAGAACTTTGCTGTCACTACCACTGCTGCTCCACTTCAAGCGGTACCGGCTCAGCAACAATCTCAGCATCGATCAGCTCCAGTTATCTATGCACCACCTGCAAAGCGTGCATACACTGGTCCCCACCCTGCCTGCCCAACATGTACTTACCATCACCCGGTGGGTATCGCCTGCCGATTCTGCGTTTACTGCAATATGTACGGCCACTTCACTACTAATTGCCGTACTGGTCCCCGACAAGCACCAGCTCAAGCCACTGCTCCTCAAGCTCTACTTCCAGCTCCTCAAGGCCAACATGCAGCTCAAGCACCCACGATCAATGCCAGAGTCTGCTTCGCGTGTGGTGATCCCAACCACTTCACGAACATGTGCCCGAACAGGGTTGTGAAACAAGAGCCCCAGCAGCAGCCTCAGCAACAGCAACAGCAGCAGCAACAACCTCAACAGTAACAGCAACAAGCCGCCCGTGCCAGAACTTTCAACATCAATGCGCGGCAAGCCCTGGCTGACAACAATGTGGTTAATGGTACGTTTCTCGTAAATGGTATTTATGCTTCGTGTTTGTTTGATACTGGAGTCGATAACTATCACGGCCCCAGCCCCGGTTTGACCCGGTCAGGAGCCGCGGGACAGGAACCCGTGGTATTTATTAATTGATACGACAGCGGAAGATTTATCAGGATCTTTTAAAACTTGAAAATGCCCGATTATTTTATTTAGATAATCTGTGACAAGCCCCGTAATTTACAATAGAGGAATTTCACAAGGAAATTCCCTGATTTACAAAACATGTTTATTCATTTTAACTGAGCAACCTCTTCAAGCTTGTTAGTGCTCCGTAGCACGTTTTCCTTGATTTACAGCAGGTCGCCTGAAACATGTTTTAAAAATATTTTATCAGCGGGGAAATACTGGCGAGTCACTCAATTTGATAAAATGACACATAGTTATAAATTACAGCATAAGAGCGATTACAATGGCTTCTATCTTATTTTTATCTGGCACTGTGTCACCTGGTGACGATGGTCATACCACTATTGGGTCTTTTTCCCCAAGTAGTGATGATTATCACTATTAGGATTTATTAGCCTAACTGTGAGAATTTAGTAATGTGTACAATATCCCACTAGCCAGTGATTCAAGATAACCACGACTTAATCCCTGTAATTATAACATTTGAAAATGGAGTATTCTAAATTACTTTTGATAAAAGAGAATGACTCACATTGCAGATTTAAACGGGCAGAGTTTAGCCTACTGATTAGCCTTGTAACCTAATTTAAATAACAATGCACACGAACTAGGTCAGTAACTAATACAGCATTTACGATAACTCACGAGATTAAAAACCCTCACAACGAATGACAAAGTGCTATACTTAAACATCCGTCGAATTTACGACTAATGACAAAGTATGGCCCTAATATGGGCAGCACTTAAACATCCATCGGATAGTTTCAATCGATCAGACATTGAATCGTAGCAGCGATCGAGTTAATACCCTGTTTCGTAGCAGCGCCTTGCTATATTAAAATTCGATTTTGAGCAGTGAGATTTCGTTTTTATGAAAAGATTTCGACACCAGATGAAAGCTCATGATCGAAGCTATTTATAGCAGAAATTTGGGGTTCACGCGGCCCGCGTAACCCACACTTAAACTTTACGCGGCCAGCGAGAGGCCCTAGTCGTAGACTAGGGCTAGCGTGTCATCAGTAGTGCTGCCACGTGTACGCCACGTGGCTTGGGAACGCTTATCTGGTTAACCACACATTGACGCAGCCCGCGTAAGGCCATGCTTAACCTTTACGCGGCCCGCCTGAAGACCAATTTTCTTGATTTCTTGGTTTTTGATATGGATTAGGGTTTCGAGGGTCCGGGTTTTCACTTACGGGTCGGTTTAGGACATTTTTGAAGGTCCTTGCATCCTCCCCACCTTATTTAGAATCTCGTCCTCGAGATTTACTGAAATAAGTGAGGATACTTTCGCTTCATCTCCGATTCCAGCTCCTAAGTGTATTCAGATCCTCTCTTTGAATCCCACTTGACTTTGACCAGTACTAGTCTTTTGTGCTTGAGAAACTTGATCTTTTTGTCTTCTATCTGAAGTGGTTTCTCTATGAACTTCAACTTTTCATTTACTTGGATGTCTTGAAGAAGGACTACTAATGATTCGTCCGATAGACATTTCTTGAGATTGGATACATGAAATACGTCATGTACCCCAGCTAACTCTTCTGGTAGCTGTAAGCGATAAGCAACTGGTCCTATTCGTTGTATTACTGGGAATGGTCCTACGTATCTTGGATTTAGCTTTCCTTTCTTACCAAATCAAACTACTCCTTTCCAAGGAGAAACTTTTAAGAGAACCTTGTCTCCAACTTGAAATTCCAACGGCTTACGTCTATTGTCTGCATAACTCTTCTGGCGATCTCGAGCCGTTTTCAGTCTTTCCTTGATTTGAATGATCTTGTCAGTAGTTTCTTGCAGAATTTCAGGACCTGATAATTGACTTTTTCTTATTTCTGCCCAGTAGACTGCAGTTCTGCACTTTCGTCCATACAGTGCTTCAAATAGGGCAGCTTCGATGCTTGAATGATAATTATTGTTATAGGAGAATTTAATTAAGGGTAGGTGGTCATCCCAATTTCCACCAAAATCTATTACACATGCTCTAAGCATGTCCTCCAGGGTTTGAATCGTCCTTTCACTTTGTCCATCTGTTTGAGGATGATTTGCAGTGCTTAAATTCAGTTTAGTTCCCATGGCCTCTTGGAAACTAGTCCAGAAATGGGAAGTGAAACGACTATCCCTATCCAATACAATGGAGAGTGGGACTCCATGTAAGGATATTACCTCATCTACATACAACTTAGCTAACCTTTCCATGCTAAAGGTTTCTTTCATGGGTAGAAAATGAGCTGATTTGGTTAATCGATCCACAATTACCCAAATTGCGTCATTATCTTTTCTGGTTTTGGGCAACTTAGTAACAAAGTCCATTGTTATAAGTTCCCATTTCCATACCGGCATTTCTAATTGTTGTAGTAAACCTGAGGGTTTCTGGTGTTCTACCTTAACTTATGAACAAGTAAGACACTTAGAAACATATCTAGCTATGTCCTTTTTCATTCCTATCCACCAGAAATTTTTTCTTAAATCTTGGTACATCTTATTGTTACCAGGATGCATGGTATACCTAGATTTATGGGCTTCCTCTAAAATCTTATTTCTTAACTCTCCTTGCTTAGGTACCCAAATTCTTTTCTTGTGGAATCTCCAAATTCCATCACTTCCTTGTTCTAATTCCTTTATTCTTCCCTTCATTCCTTCAGCATCGTCCTTGATTGCTGTTTCTTGAATGTTTTTCAGTTGTTCCATTAAGTCTAATTGTAAATTTAATCTAAGAGCACGAACTCGTCGTTGTTTCTCATGATACTTACGACTTAAAGCATCAGCAACTACGTTTGCTTTTCCTTCGTGATATTGAATATCACAGTCGTAGTCACTTAGGATTTCCATCCATCTCCTTTGTCTCATGTTTAATTCTTTTTGCCCAAAGATGTATCTTAAGCTTTTATGGTCTGTATAGACAGTAAACTTACTTCCATACAAATAGTGTCTCCAAATCTTAAGGGCAAAAATTATGGCTCCTAACTCTAAGTCATGAGTCGTGTAATTTTCTTCGTGCTTTTTCAATTGTCTTGAGGCATACGCAATTACCTTCTTGCGTTGCATTAGCACACATCCTAATCCTAATTTAGAAGCATCACAGTAGACTTCAAAATCTTCTGTCCCTTATGGTAAGGCTAGAATTGGAGCGTTTGTTAACTTCTGCTTCAAAATCCTAAAGGCCTCTTCTTGCCTAGGTCCCCATTTAAACTTAACTGCTTTACAGGTTAGCTTAGTTAATGGTACAACTATCTTGGAAAAATCCTTAATGAGTCGTCTATAATATCCAGCTAACCCTAGAAAACTTCTAATTTCCTTGGCTGATTGCGGGACCTTCCATTTGGTGATCGTTGCTATCTTAGTAGGATCTATGTGAATGCCTTCGTGATTCACCATGTGACCTAAAAATTGCACTTTTTGCAGCCAAAATTCACACTTCGAGAATTTGGCGTATAGTTTTTCCTTTCTTAACAAAGTTAAGAGTGCATGCAGGTGCTCACAATGCTCTTCCTGGCTTTTGGAATAAATAAGTATATCGTCGATGAAGACAGTTACAAATTTATCCAAGTACGGTTTACAGATCCTATTCATCATGTCCATAAATGCTGCCGGAGCATTTGTTAATCCAAAGGGCATGACTGTAAACTCTTAATGACCATACCTAGTTCTGAAAGCAGTTTTAGGTATGTCTTCTTCTTGTACCTTCAATTGATGATATCCGGAGTGTAAATCTATCTTAGAAAAATATCTAGCTCCCTGGAGTTGATAAAAAAGATCATCAATCCTAGGTAATGGGTATCGATTCTTAATTGTAACCTTATTTAATTCCCTATAATCGATACACATTCGCATCGAACCATCTTTCTTCTTTACAAACAACACTGGTGCTCCCCACGGGGATGAACTAGGTTGTATGAATCCTTTTGCTTAGTAATTCGTCTAACTGCTTTTTCAATTCTAGCATTTCGGTGGGTGCTAACCGATAAGGTGCTTTAGCTATTGGCGTAGTTCCAGGAATTAGATGAATTCTAAATTCTACTTCCTTATCAGGTGGTAATCCAGGTAGTTCTTCTGGGAATACCTCTGGGTATTCTGATACTACTGGAATTTCTTTAAGTTCCTTACCCTTAGTGTTAATGATTACTGAAATCATATACACTATTTCTTGTTTTCTTGAATAACTGGCCAATTTCATGACTGAAATGAATTTCATTGGTTTTCGTGGCTTATCTCCTGTAATCACCACTAATTCTCCTGTGGGTGTATGTATTTCTATGGAATTCTTATCACAAAGAATTCGAGCATGGTTGGCTACTAGCCAATCCATTATTAATACAACATCAAATCCAGCTAAATTCATAGGTAACAGGTTTGCAGAAAATTTATGGCCTAAGAGTTCTATCTTTCCTTCTCGCAAAACCTTGTCTATGTTAACAGAATTTCCATCTGTTGTTTCTACCGTAAAAATTTGCCTAAGTTTGGTTAAAGGTAGGTTAAGAGCTTGGCAGAATGAAGTATTTATAAAACTTTGGTTTGCACCAGAGTCAAATAATACTTTTTCATAAACGTTGTGAACTAGGAAAGTACCAGTTATCACGTCAGGAATTAGTTCTGCTTCCTGAGTAGTCAACTGGAAGGCTCTTACGTTCTTCTTGGTAGCTCCTTCTGCAGGTTTGGCTTTGTTATCAGCTGGTTTGGCAAATTTAGGGCAGTCTGGCCTAAAATGTCCAGCTTCTCCGTAGTTGTAGCAGATTGTTGCTTTCTTCTTCCTGCAATCTTCTTCTTGGTGCCCCGGGATTTTGCAGAAATTGCAATACCCTTTGCATCTTCCAAAATGCTTTCTTTTGTAGGCATTACAAAATGGAATAGTGGAAGATGGCCTAGTTCCCTTTTTCTTGAAATTACTGCGGTTACCCATACAGAATCCCTGGGTAATCTTTTGGGCCACTTCCTTCTTTCTATTTTCTTCTCGCGTACGTACCAGTCCTTCAGTCAAAGTGTTGGCTAATTCCACTGCATCGTCAATAGTGCGTGGTCTCGCAGCTTTAACGATATCACGGATTTCGCCAATTAATCCCCAAATATAGCAGGAAATAAGTACCGGCTCTGGCGAAGCCAGGGTAGGTACAACTCTAGCATACTCGAAGAATGTCGAAGTATACCCTCGACAGTCTACATCCACCATCCGGTGGTTCAAGAATTTATTTGCCATTTGTTCTTTCTCATACTCAGGACAAAATTTCCTTTCCATCAGCCGCTTAAATTCTTCCCAGCTTATAGCATAGGCCATATCGCTTCCTTTGGCTTGTAATACTGTATTCCACCATTCTAGCGCCCCTTCTTTAAAAAGATGCGACGCATACATGACCTTATCTTCCTCTGCACATTTACTTATTTTAATCACTGCCTCGGTTTTCTCTAACCAACGCAGTGCAGCAGTCACCCCTTCGTTGCCTACAAATTCAACCGGTTTACAGGCAAGAAAATCCTTATAAGTGCAACTAGGCATTACAGCTTTCATTTTCTTAGGGAGCGGGGCTTGCATTCCATCGTTGTTGTTATTAGTATGGTTACCGCCTCCGTTTACACTATTTCTAAAATTGTCGTCGTGTGTACGTTTGCTAGGAATAATTTGTTGAGGTTCAACTGGATTTCGAGCAGCAGCAAGTATTGCTGGAATAGCATTGGCTATTCCCTGAGCAACGATATTCTCGATATCTTGCCTATTCAGAAATTGATCCTCATTATTATGCTCAGATTGATTACCCTCGTTAACTTGTTCATTACCAGCGTGTGCCATCTGGTAATTAATTTATATAAGTGATTAGCATAAAGAATTAACAACCAAACATAATAAAACAATCGCAAATAATCATGTCAACACGTATAGCCAAAATTGTCGATTTTTCGACTTTCGATATTTTATATATATAATAGGCATCCGTACAAACTGGTTGTCTACAAAGTTTTATTTTTTTATCATTATATTTTTATGATTATATTTTTATTATTAAACACACATTCCTACAACCACTCAACCACAGTTACACCATCCTCGTCAGCTGGCCTCTTAGAAATGGCGTTCCCTTTCGTCGTATTTCCAAGATATTCTTTCCCCTACTTCCCTAATCCGGTTCCCTGCATCAATCAGCTCCTCGCCATAATGGCGGAGTTCAGCCAGATTTTCCATGCTCATCGGTGGGTGTAGTGGAGGCTCAGTATCAAATTGAGTGAAAAAGGTATTAGGGTTGTTTAGGAGATTTTGAAACTGCCAGTCGGTGGTCCACCATTCTTCTAACTCTGCTGGTAAAGGTTGGGTGTGGATAATAAGATCTGGGATTTCAGGCTCTAGGTCAACTGGAAGTTGTGCTTCCACTGGGTAATTTAAAAGGTTTTCACCGGCAGGTCCGATGAGGTCACTAAGTGCTAGTTTATGATCCAACTCTTCCCAGGGTGGCATTTCCTGATCTTGTCTAGAACTTTCCCCAATCTCTATTTCCTTGCCTTTACCTTTGGGATCCTCCGTCTTTATAATTTTTCGTGTCGCTGGTTTTCTCCTACGCACACGCCTCCAGCCCACAATTCTTTTTCTCTTCTTTGGTTTAGGTTTCTCCGGAGGTTGGGTTTGAAATCCCATAGGTTCCTCTATGTCAGCACAATACCCGGTAAAGTCTCTGGAAACTTCCACATTAACAGGATAGAGATTGAGATTCTGAAGGGCTTCAGATAACTCATTCATGTTGTTTTAAATATGAAGAACTACACAAACTTCTAGGTTAAAATTTTGTAAATTGATTTTTTCACATAATCACAGAATGGCAATCAAAAAAATTTAAGTATTAATAAAAATATGAAATATTACGATTATATATAAATTACAACTGAAAATAAAAATATACTAGGGATAATTTATTTTATCTTTTCTTACTAAGTTATTTATCTAATGGACAGGTTTCTTTAAAGTTTTTGGCTTATGGATAATATGGGTGCTAATACTAGGTCGGGGTGTTGGCAGTTTAAAGGTTAACATTTACTGCTATAGTGGCTAACATGTAGAGATTTGCCCATTGTTCATCTAACTCATCTTCCCATTGTGGGTTATCACATGTTCCCTGAGTCTCTTTATTAATTATCACTTCTTTTTTTGGGACTTCCTCATTTTCTCTTGACTTTTTCTAATAATCCAACTTCTTTTATTAGGGGTAAGTGGTTTCTCAAATTGTGCCTTACGAACAAATATTCCCTCCTCAGTATCTGCTGAGTATCTTGAGGAATTTGATTGGGATGAAGTTCCCTTATCTTTCGGCGAACATCTAATTTAAGATAGATATCCGAAATTCTTTGCTTACCCATACTGTATATTAATAGATAGTCAAGATAGAAACACATAATCAGAAAATGATAATCAGAAAATTAAGTATTTTGAAATACTTAATTGGCTTAAATTAGTGGCTCTGATACCACCTTTTCCTGTCACGGCCCCAGCCCCGGTTTGACCCGGTCAGGAGCCGTGGGACAGGAACCCGTGGTATTTATTAATTGATACGACAGCGGAAGATTGATCAGGATCTTTTAAAACTTGAAAATGCCCGATTATTTTATTTAGATAATCTGGGACAAGCCCTGATGCGTGCGAATTGTTATATATATTAGGTGTATATTTTAAGCCCCTTTAACACTTATTTTAGCCAAGTTTTAAATTTATAAAACACGATATTTTACTAACACTAAACACACATATGGGCAAGTGCACCCATCGTGAGCGTAGTATAGCGTTGGTAAGATACCGAGGTCGTCCAAGGACACAAGAGCTTTTAGTACCGGTTTATCCTCAACGTCTAATCAAAATAAAAAGTTTTAGAAAAATGTTTTAAGCTAAGAAAAATAAAAACTAACTAAAATGCTGAAAATAAAAATAAAAGAAAAACAGATAGACAAGATGAATCACTTGGTTCCGACTCGTATCTAGTATAACCTTTGATTATTTCCGCACTTTTGCACATAATTAAGAGATTATCTTAGTTATTCTTTTGAAGGTGACGTTACCCTCACCCCAGTAGTTTGAGTCAGCAAGGATACAATCCTAAAAGGGTGGATTATTGGAAGATAATGAATTAAGTTATTAATGCAGTATTATGGTAGGCCCCGCTTTTGGCGGTGACGTTACCCTCGGCTAAGTAGTCTGAGTCAGCAGGGATACAGTCCTAAATAGCCGGGTTATAGTATTAATAGTAGTTAACTTATGAGGGGATCAAAGAGTTTGGACCCCCGCCATCCAATACCGTGAAGTATTGAAGGAGGTCCTACTAAATTTGACCCAGGTCCATTGCAGGACCTCTAAACGCTGAACAATGGCAAGACCTTTACCAAACCGTTCCCTTAACCCCCGACCAGGTAGCCAACATACCTCCATATAGACCGTGGAGATATGAATGGTGAAAATCTTTTATTTTATATAGACAGTAAAATAATGCCAAGACACCACGGACAAACGATAAGGAAAGATCACCTTCGACATAAGTAACTAGTTATTAAAGTCATTAATACAAAACCAAATAAAAAGTGCAAAAGATTAGAAATAAAAAGTATTATACTAGACACTTTGTCTTCACCAAGTGATGTAAGAGACTTAGGCAAACATGGCCTTGATTGTCAAGAACTCTTACGATCAATCTTGGATCCCGAGACGACTCACACACTCTACGATGGACAATGGATGATGGTGGTGGATGATGGTGTTGTGATGGTGGTGGGTGGTGGATGAAGTGTGAGAGAGGTGGTGTGCCAAGGGATGAGTTGAAATGAAACCAAGCACTCCTATTTATAGGCTGAACAGAAGGCTGGGCCCAGCCCCGTGTCCGCTGGGCATGGCCCCGTGCCTGTCTGACAATCTCTCTCTTCATTAATTGTAATTCGCAATTACAATTAATGCGCCTGCTGTACTTTCGACACGCCCCCGTGTTCGCTGGACACGACCCGTGGTGGGCAATAGAAGCTTCTATAGGTTTGTCTTTTCTGCTGCTTCTTGGGCACGACCCCGTGCTGGCTGAGCACGGGGCGTGTTCAGTCTTCTGCCTTCTCTATTTTGCTTGGGAAGATGCCGTTGAGGGGTCGGGCAATCCACTTATGTTCCTTTCCTTGTATTTGTGTTAGATTTAGCTGTCTTTTTGCTTCTTTTGTGAATTTGAGCTCATTTAATCCTGAAAATACAAAAGGAAGACAAAAACACTCTTTTTCCAACATTAGTACTTAAAAAGGGTTAGTTTTATGCCTTATTTGATGTAATTTATATGTTGCATTTTACACACATCAAATACCCCCACACTTGAACTTTTGCTTGTCCTCAAGCAAAACTCTTTAATATGTGGCTTACACTCCCAAATGGAATGGGTAGAAGAGAATGTTTTTGGCTTGTCGTAGAGTGTCGGGATATCCAAGATCTTTTTGGGTTTTATTTTTATCTATTTACAATCCTATTCGTAATGATTTATTTAGAACGTTTCATAGGAGAAATTACTTATTTGGGCATAACATGCCTTTTTAAAATTCCATTTATATACAAGTTCACATACCTCACGGAAGAAATCACTCACACTCGGCCGAAGGTGTATTTTTAGTGAATCACTCGAGAGCGGCATGGAACTTATTCCTACCATAAGCTTGCCAAGCAATCAGTCCTCCTCCTTTTTAACTTTTATACCTTTGTAAATATCAAGAGGACTTTGTGGGTTAAGGGTTAGGCTTGGGTTAAAGGTAGGTGGTTGGGGTTAGTGGTTAGTGGTTAGTAGAAAAAAGGGTGAAAAAGCGTAACAAGTGTCGGTTTTCGTAAGACTTTCTATTTTTGTAACTTTTTATTTTGATGAAGCTTTTATTCAAACAAAGTTTTTTTTCTTTTTTCTTTTTTTTTTTTTTTTTTTTGCTTCATCATCAACACATATTTTTTTTGAACGATCATACGAAAAAACCGAACTTGTTACTAAAACAAAGGGTTAACAATAAAAAAAGTTTTGGTGGGTAAAAGGGTTTTTGGTTTGGGTGATGAAATGAAAAGGTTTAGGCTCAAAGGGGCTAACTAGGGGGATTTTTGGGTAGGTGGTAAAAAAAAATATAATAATGGTGTAGAAATAAAAAGGTTAGTCCTAATGCCTCCATCATTTACTTACTCGGGTTTAAGTTGATAAGGACCGGGAATGTATCGTCATGGCAAGTTCTAGAGTTGTAAAAACCAAGCGGCTATTCACACAAGAAATGAAAAATGAGCATTTAGTCTAAAGATGTAAATTTGTATGCTCAATAAAGGCTCAAAACTCACTTTTGTGGGAATGGTTTTTTTATGTGATTAAATATATATAATCAAATTTTAACTAAGTTTGTCATGTCTTTTCATAATTTTCTTATGTTGGTTCTTTTTATCACTACGCTATTGGTTGTAAATTTGTAAAAATATAACCTTTTTGAGAACTTTAATTTCCCGAGTTAAACCTAGACAAGTAAAAAAAATGAAATTTTTTAAAAAATTTGGGGCGATTAGCGATTCCAATAGAGTTTTGTGTAAGGCTTGTATTTAGGACTTGCAAAATTTCAATGTTTTAGCATCCCCCCCCACACTTAAATTACACATTGTCCTCAATGTGTCCCAAAAATAAGTTTTTAGGTTGATTAGATGTGTAAAATGGTGTTAAAAAGCAAAAATTTTGTGTTACTGGGCGCTGAACACGGCCCCGTGTTGTCCGGGCACGGCCCCGTGTTCAAGTGCCAGTAACAAAATTAAAACAAGAGAAGCAGAAGTCTGGACACGGGGGCGTGTCGGGTGAACACGGCCCGTGTCCAGTTACCTGAACTGGGCGTATTTCTGCAGGTGGTTCAGCACGGGGCCGTGTTGGTTGAACACGGCCCGTGTTGAACCTTCTGTATTGGAGACAACTGTCGGGTTGCCTTGTTCTTGTGCATGGTGTCATTTTTCTCGTTCCCCTTTTCATCCCTTACCACCATGAGTGTGTTTTATTCCTGAAAATTAAAACTAACTAGAAAACATAAAAATTAATCTAAATTAAACTAAGGATAGTTCCGCGGAATGCCTCCGTGGTGCGCCACGTTTATAAGGGTCCTTGGCTAGACCCAAAATCGGTCATATGTCACCCAAGTGGGATGTATTGCATCCCATGTTACACCGTCGGAGAGCATTATCCAAGCTTGAGTCTATGACCTGCATGTAGTTGACCGGGTCTTCGTCCTCAATTCTTTTTCCACATTCAAACTTCACCTCCTTATCCCCAAACTTCAATGTTAACGTTCCGTCATTCATGTCTACCACCGCTTGGGCGGTGGCTAGAAATGGCCTCCCGAGGATGGGGGGGACATCGGTGTCTTCTTCCATGTCTAGGATGACAAAGTCGGTTGGGAAAACGAAGTCGTCAACTTTTACCAATAGATTTTCAGCGACACCTTGTGGAAATTTGACGGATCTGTCGGCAAGTTGTATGCTCATCTTTGTAGGGCTTGTTGTTCCTAGGCCGAGTCGTTTGAACATTGATGTGGGCATGAGGTTAATGCTAGCCCCAAGATCGGCTAATGCATTACGAACGGGAGACTCCCCAATCGAGCAAGGAATTGTGAAGCTTCCAGGATCGATTTTCTTTTGTGGAAGTTTGTTGAGCACTAAGGCGGAGCATTCTTCGCCTAGGTTAACTAATTGCAATGATTCAATTTTCCTTTTGTTTGTGAGGAAATCCCTCATAAATTTTGTGTATTTAGGCATTTGGGTTAGGACCTCGATAAAAGGAATGTTAACATGCAATTGTTTTAGTAAAATTTCAAATTTAGTGAATTGCTCATCGGTCTTTTGACGATTTAACCTACCGGGGTATGGAATTGGAGGAGTCTTGGTGGGCTCTTGAGTTGGTAGAGAAGCCTTTTCTGGCGCATGGGGAGTCACAGGTTGGCTAGATGGGCTCCTTTCATTTGGCGGCAATGGAGCATCCTCGGGACCCACGGTTCGATTTCTTAATGTGATGAGATGTACTTGTGCCTTCGGGTTGGTTTCGGTATTACTAGGTAACGCGCCTTGTGGTCTCTCGGAGAAATTTTGAGCTAGTTGATTTAATTGTTTTTCAACGTTTTGAATGCTAGCTTGTTGATTCCTAAAATTCGATTCCAATTGTTGAAATCGATCCGAGTTTTTCTTTTCAGTGTCAGAGATGAGGTGAGATACAGTATCTTCAAGCCTTTCTCTTCCACCTTGTTGTTGAGAGAAATTTTGTGGTTGTTGAAAATTAGTTCGTTGGTTTTGTTGGTTACTACTATTGCCGGGATCTCTCCAACCAAAATTAGGGTGGTTACGCCATCCTTGGTTGTAGGTACCCGTTGGAGGACCCGACGGCCTAGGTATATTATCAATGTAGTTTTACCGTTTTTGGTTGTTCATCTAATTCTTTCATACAACTCCAATTTTCATGTGACCCACCACACCCTTCACAAGCCATAACCGAGGCCGTTTTTGTCATTTCTAGCTTTTTGATTTTTGAAGAGAGGGCCTCGATTTGGGCTTGTAAAGAGGTGCTTTCATCAACCTTATGGGCGCCCGGGGCAATAGATTTATTACCTCGGGGAGTGTGCCATTGAAAATTGGTTTGAGCAATTTCCTCAATTTGATTATATATTTCAATTGGGCGACGATTACCTAAAAGTCCCCCGGAGCTTGAATCAAGTGTTTGTCTTGTGTGTGGCAACAACCCATTGTAGAAAGTGGATACTTGTTGCCACACCGCTAGACCGTGATGAGGACACTTTCTTAGAAGCTCCTTGAACCTTTCCCAAGTTTCATATAAGGATTCCCCATCCTCTTGTGAGTATGTATTAATTTCAGTCATTAATTTAGCCGTTTTAGCAGGAGGGAAATACTTATATAGAAACTTTTGGGCAAGTTCATCCCAAGTGTTTACCGAGCCCACTAGGAGGGTGTTAAGCCAAGCCTTAGCTCGGTCTTTTAGTGAAAATGGAAACATTCGAAGGCGGATGGCGTCATTCGATGCTCCATTGATCCGAAAAGTGTCACATATTTCCAAGAAATTGGTAATATGTAGATGGGGATCCTCGTCCGCAAGCCCATGAAAGGTTGCGGAGTTTTGGAGTATTTGTATCAAATGCGGCCGAAGTTCGAAGTTGTTGGCTTCGACATTTGGTGCATTGATAGCGGCGCCGAGATTGCCTACGGTGGGCCGTAGGTAATCCATGAGGGTACGTTGGTCCGCCATTGGAAGTGGGTCCCCCGAAACTTTCTCTTGATTTTTGGCTTTAAGTCTTTTTCTGAGAAAGCGTTCGGGTTCTTCTAGATGTTCTTTTATGTCTCTACTAGAACTGGAGCTCATGCACTACGTAGGAGGTTCAAATGTGGCGCCTAGGTTCCAAGTCCTGTAATAAAAAACAGAAAAGAACGTTGGTCAGAATGTTCACCACGGCCCCGTGCTCAGTGAACACGGCCCGTGGTCAGAGGTACAGTAATTGTTTTCTGTATCCCAGTTACTGGGAGTTGGGCACGACCCCGTGTTGCACCGACACGGCCCCGTGCTCAGCTCTCTGTAACTCAGAAAATAAAAACTACCAGTGATGATGCTGGGCACGACCCGTGTCCGACCAGGCACGGCCCGTGCTGAGCTTTGCAGAAGCTGAAAAACTAAGAAAATCCTAAAAAAAATAAAAAGAAAAAGGAAAAAATGATTAGGCCGTTGATTCCTAACTTTCTTAAAATCCTTGTGTCCCCGGCAACGGCGCCAAAAACTTGATGCGTGCGAAGTGTTATATATATTAGGTGTATATTTTAAGCCCCTTTAACACTTATTTTAGCCAAGTTTTAAATTTATAAAACACGATATTTTACTAACACTAAACACACATATGGGCAAGTGCACCCATCGTGAGCGTAGTATAGCGTTGGTAAGATACCGAGGTCGTCCAAGGACACAAGAGCTTTTAGTACCGGTTTATCCTCAACGTCTAATCAAAATAAAAAGTTTTAGAAAAATGTTTTAAGCTAAGAAAAATAAAAACTAACTAAAATGCTGAAAATAAAAATAAAAGAAAAACAGATAGACAAGATGAATCTCTTGGTTCCGACTCGTATCTAGTATAACCTTTGATTATTTCCGCACTTTTGCACATAATTAAGAGATTATCTTAGTTATTGTAGTAGGCCCCTATTTTGAAGGTGACGTTACCCTCACCCCAGTAGTTTGAGTCAGCAAGGATACAATCCTAAAAGGGTGGATTATTGGAAGATAATGAATTAAGTTATTAATGCAGTATTATGGTAGGCCCCGCTTTTGGCGGTGACGTTACCCTCGGCTAAGTAGTCTGAGTCAGCAGGGATACAGTCCTAAATAGCCGGGTTATAGTATTAATAGTAGTTAACTTATGAGGGGATCAAAGAGTTTGGACCCCCGCCATCCAATACCGTGAAGTATTGAAGGAGGTCCTACTAAATTTGACCCAGGTCCATTGCAGGACCTCTAAACGCTGAACAATGGCAAGACCTTAACAAACCGTTCCCTTAACCCCCGACCAGGTAGCCAACATACCTCCATATAGACCGTGGAGATATGAATGGTGAAAATCTTTTATTTTATATAGACAGTAAAATAATGCCAAGACACCACGGACAAACGATAAGGAAAGATCACCTTCAACATAAGTAACTAGTTATTAAAGTCATTAATACAAAACCAAATAAAAAGTGCAAAAGATTAGAAATAAAAAGTATTATACTAGACACTTTGTCTTCACCAAGTGATGTAAGAGACTTAGGCAAACATGGCCTTGATTGTCAAGAACTCTTACGATCAATCTTGGATCCCGAGACGACTCACACACTCTACGATGGACAATGGATGATGGTGGTGGATGATGGTGTTGTGATGGTGGTGGGTGGTGGATGAAGTGTGAGAGAGGTGGTGTGCCAAGGGATGAGTTGAAATGAAACCAAGCACTCCTATTTATAGGCTGAACAGAAGGCTGGGCCCAGCCCCGTGTCCGCTGGGCACGGCCCCGTGCCTGTCTGACAATATCTCTCTTCATTAATTGTAATTCGCAATTACAATTAATGCGCCTGCTGTACTTTCAACACGCCCCCGTGTTCGCTGGACACGGCCCGTGGTGGGCAATAGAAGCTTCTATAGGTTTGTCTTTTCTGCTGCTTCTTGGGCACGGCCCCGTGCTGGCTGAGCACGAGGCGTGTTTAGTCTTCTGCCTTCTCTATTTTGCTTGGGAAGATGCCGTTGAGGGGTCGGGCAGTCCACTTATGTTCCTTTCCTTGTATTTATGTTAGATTTAGCTGTCTTTTTGCTTCTTTTGTGAATTTGAGCTCATTTAATCCTGAAAATACAAAAGGAAGACAAAAACACTCTTTTTCCAACATTAGTACTTAAAAAGGGTTAGTTTTATGCCTTATTTGATGTAATTTATATGTTGCATTTTACACACATCAAGCCCCGTAATTTACAATAGAGGAATTTCACAAGGAAATTCCCTGATTTACAAAACATGTTTATTCATTTTAACTGAGCCACCTCTTCAAGCTTGTTAGTGCTCCGTAGCACGTTTTCCTTGATTTACAGCAGGTCACCTGAAACATGTTTTAAAAATATTTTATCAGCGGGGAAATACTGGCGAGTCACTCAATTTGATAAAATGACACATAGTTATAAATTACAGCATAAGAGCGATTACAATGGCTTCTATCTTATTTTTATCTGGCGCCGTGTCACCTGGTGACGATGGTCATACCACTATTGGGTCTTTTTCCCCAAGTAGTGATGATTATCACTGTTAGGATTTATTAGCCTAACTGTGAGAAATTAGTAATGTGCACAATACCCCACTAGCCAGTGATTCAAGTTAACCACGACTTAATCCCTGTAATTATAACATTTGAAAATGGAGTATTGTAAAATACTTTTGATAAAAGAGAATGACTCACATTGTAGATTTAAACGGGCAGAGTTTAGCCTACTGATTAGCCTTGTCACCTAATTTAAATAACAATGCACACGAACTAGGTCAGTAACTAATACAACATTTACGATAACTCACGAGATTAAAAACCCTCACAACGAATGACAAAGTGCTATACTTAAACATCCGTCGAATTTACGACTAATGACAAAGTATGGCCCTAATGTGGGCAGCACTTAAACATCCATCGGATAGTTTCAATCGATCGGACATTGAATCATAGCAGCGATCGAGTTAATACCCTGTATCGTAGCAGCGCCTTGCTATATTAAAATTCAATTTTGAGCAGTGAGATTTCGTTTTTATGAAAAGATTTCGACACCAGATGAAAACTCATGATCGAAGCTATTTATAGCAGAAATTTGGGGTTCACGCGGCCCGCGTAACCCACACTTAAACTTTACGCGACCCGCGAGAGGCCCTAGTCGTAGACTAGGGCTAGCGTGTCATCAGTAGTGCTGCCATGTGTACGACACGTGGCCTGGGAACGCTTATCCGGTCAACCACACATTGACGCGACCCGCGTAAGGCCATGCTTAACCTTTACGCGGCCCGCGTAAGGCCATGCTTAACCTTTACGCGGCCCGCCTGAAGACCAATTTTCTTGATTTCTTGGTTTTTGATATGGATTAGGGTTTCGAGGGTCCGGGTTTTCACTTACGGGTCAGTTTAGGACATTTTTGAAGGTCCTTACAATAATTGTTTTGTGTTTTTTGAATTCGAGAAGCTCCTTAATCGTAAGCGCTCCCCTCGACGTTCGATGTCGAAGTCGCCACCGGAAGAACCGTCGTTGTAAATTCCGTTCTTCGTGATTCTACTCTTGAACTCAACAATCACATCTTCCCAATCGACCTTATTCCGATGCAACTCGGAAGTTTTGACGTCATAGTAGGCAAGGACTTTCTTCACGAAAACCATGCTGAAGTTGTGTGTTTCGATAAAATGATTTGATTCTCGCTCGCGAATGGTGATTTATTATGTGTTTATGGTGAAACTGCTTCGAAAGGTCTCAAGCTCATGTCATGCGTCCAAGCTAGCAAGTATCTCTGCAAGGAATATAGAGCTTTCTTGGCTAATATTGTAGTAGCGGAGAAGGAAAAGAAAGGAAGACCAGGTGTGAAAGACGTTCCTGTGGTTCGTGAATTTCCTAAGGTTTTTCCTGAGGATCTTCCCAGACTTCCGCCAAGTCGTGATATCGACTTCCGTATCGACCTCATTCCTTGAGCCAACCCTGTTGCCAAAGCTCCTTACCGACTCGCTCCATCCGAAATGCGTGAACTCTCGATTCTGCTTCAGGAATTACTTGATAAAGGCTTCATTCACCCGAGCACCTCTCCATGGGGCGCACCAGTCCTTTTCGTTAAAAAGAAGGATGGGTCGTTCCGGATGTGCCTCGACTATCGGGAATAGAATAAGTTGACAATCAAGAATCGCTATCCCCTGCCTCGCATCGATGATTTGTTTGACCAGCTACAAAGTGCTACATGTTTCTCGAAGATCGATCTACGCTCAGGCTATCACCAGCTACGCATTCAAGAGGAGTATATACCCAAAACCGCTTTTCGCACCCGATACGGTCACTATGAGTTCGTTGTTATGCTTTTTGGTTTAACCAACGCACCCGCGGTTTTCATTGATCTGATGAATCGCCTGTGTAAACCTTATCTCGACCGCTTCGTCATCGTGTTCATCGATGCGCAACATCTACGTTTGGTTCTCGAGCTACTCCAGGGAAATCAACTCTATTCCAAGTTCTCCAAGTGTGAATTCTGGCTGAGGAGGTTCAATTTCTTGGTCACATTGTTAATAGTCAAGGTATTCACGTCGATCCCGCGAAGATTGTAGCAGTTAAGAGTTGGATTACACCCAAGAACCCTTCTGAAGTCCGTTCTTTCCTCGGATTAGCGGGCTATTATCGACGATTTATCGAAGGATTCTCAAAAATCGCTGTGCCGCTTACCGCTCTCACGCATAAAGACAAGCCTTTTGTTTGGGGAACTAAACAAGAGTCTGCTTTCCAAACCCTCAAGCACATTCTTTACAATGCTCCTATTCTCACTTTGCCCGACGGAAACGACGACTTTATTGTCTATTGTGATGCCTCGAACCTCGGTCTTGGTTGTGTCCTCATGCAACGGGACAAGGTCATTGCTTACGCATCTCGTCAGCTCAAAATCCACGAGAAGAACTATACAACCCATGATCTCAAGCTAGGCGCAATTGTTTTTGAATTAAAGATTTGGCGACACTACCTGTATGGTACCAAGTGTACGATCTTCACCGATCATAGGAGTGTACAACATATCTTTGACCAGAAGGAACTTAGTATGCGACAACGCCGATAGGTAGAACTTCTTAACGATTACGACTGTGAGATTCGTTATCATCCTGGCAAAGCAAATGTCGTTGCCGACGCTCTCAGTAGACGGAGTTATTTGCTCAGCATTCGTAATACCCAAGCCCAATACGATCTCGAAACCCTCATCCGCGAAGCTTAACATGCCTGTTTTAATGAACGCACACTGAAGAAGGAAAGAATCTACCACGATGGAGCCCAACTTGTGAATAAGTCGAATGGGATATTCCACTTTCTGGACTGAATCTGGATCCCTAAGCGGACCAATTTGGGACAGATATTGATGGACGAAGCCCACAAATCTCGGTACTCTATTCATCCTGGTGACGATAAAATGTACCAGGACCTTCGCTACAAGTACTGGTGGCCGGGCATGAAGAGGAATATCGCTCTCTACGTTGGGAAGTACCTGACTTGCTCAAAAGTTAAGGCTGAACACCAAAGGCCCTCTGGCTTACTCGAACAGCCCCTGATCCCTATGTGGAAGTGGGAGAGTATAGCTATGGACTTCATAATGAAACTTTTGCGCACGCCATCAAGTCACGACAGCATCTGGGTTGTTGTTGACCGTTTGACCAAATCTGCTCACTTTTTGCCAAAACGGGAAGACTACAAGGTAGAAAGATTAGCCAGAATCTACACCGATGAGATCATTTGTCGACATGGGACGCCTCGCGACATCATCTCTGACCGTGATGCCCGGTTTACCTCGCGTCTGTGGGAAACGTTTCAAGCGGCTCTCGGTACTAGGCTTAATCTAAGTGCCACATTCCACCCTCAAACCGACGGTCAGACTGAGAGAACGATTCGTATCCTTGAAGACATGCTCCGTTCGTGTGTCATAGATTTCGATGGTAATTGGGACGCTTACCTGCCTTTAGTCGAATTCTCGTATAATAACAGTTATCATTCCAGCATTCAAATGGCACCATTTGAGGCTTTATACGAAAGAAAATGCCAATCGCCTATTGTATGGCACAAGATCGGGCACTCGCAATTAACCGGTCCTGAGCTACTGCAAGAAACGACTGACAAAGTCCTCCAAATTCGAGACAATCTGCTGAAAGCTCAGAGTCGACAGAAAAGTTACGCCGATAGACGACACAAGCCCCTTGAATTTAACGTTGGCAACTACGTACTCCTAAAGGTATCACCTTGGAAGGGTGTGGTCAGATTCTTCAAGAAAGGGAAACTGGCGCCTCGATATGTTGGACCTTTTAAGATTCTGGAAAAGATCGGAAAAGTTGCCTATAGACTCGAACTACCGGAGGAACTTAGTAACGTCCAACCAACTTTCCATGTTTCGAACCTCCGAAAGTGCCTAGCTGAGCATGATTTAATTGTACCCCTCGATGATCTCCAAGTAAACGAAACACTACACTTTGTGGAGAAGCCTGTGAAATTATGGATTGCCAAACCAAGCAACTCAGACGCTCGCGCATTCCCATTGTGAAAGTCCAATGGGAAGGCAAACGAGGCGCAAAGTTCGCTTGGGAACTCGAAAGCGACATGAAGGCGAAGTACTCGCAGTTGTTTGTTACGGCTTCAGCCTAATTTCGGGACGAAATTCCCTCAACTAGGGGAGTCTGTAATACCCCGTGTTTCGAGTCAAAGTCAAAGTCAAGATTGAAGTCAAAGGGAGACAAGATTGCTAATTGCGATCTGTCACTCCTTGTTTAATTCCTGTTTTGACTTCTTTGACTTGTAGATAGTCTATTTTATGCTTTACGTTAGTTGTATTATGTGGAGTATTTGCTAATAATCGAGGTTTAATAGCTAATTATCGATGTTCATCGCATGTTAAATCGCTTATCGCTATCGCACTCGCAACTCGAATTACGCGTTCTGGTTATTGTTCTTATATGTGTGTGTGCCTTATGTGTTATTTGTGCATGTTTATTTATGTTATGTTGTGGTGATTAATCGAAACTCAATCGCAATCGAATCACAAACGATAAACGCAAGTCAATTAAGGATGATTGTATGTTGATATAGTAGTTGGGATTAAAAGTAATTTGACTAGGAAACTCTATCGCATCGCAACGATCGCAATCGCAATCGTAACAGCAAAACTCATCGCGCCGTGCCCACCAATCGAGTGGCCAGCCGATCGAGCTGCCACCCAATCGGCCTGCCATCCGATCGAGGTGCCACTCGATCGGGCAGCCACCCGACCAGGGTAACCACTCGATCGTCCAGCCCTCTCCTCCCCCCTTTCCTTTTATGGAAAGCCTATAAATACCCCTGTCAACATCACAAACTTACCTTTTCTGCACCTCTCGTCCGACCAGCACTTCCTGCCCACTTTTCTTCAGATTTCTCGCGATTCTTGTAAGTTTTCCCTCTAAACCTTGTACTTTCTTGATCTACACGCACTCCTACACCTTTCTATATTTTGAATCTTAACTTTTAACCGTGAAATCACTAGATTTGAGGTGTTCTAGGATGATGTCATCATGATGTTCTTATGAACTTCATGTTTTGACTTTAATCCGCCAGGAACAACTTAGATCTGAATAATTTCCACACAAATAAACAAAGATCTTGCATAGATCTAAACATATTCATGGTGAAAAAGGATTGAAAGATTGTTTCTAACTTTCTTTCAACTCTTTTACACTCAATGCACTCAAACCGATAGAATCAGACCTTGTTCTAACCTTCTACTCCTTCTTGGTGATGTGTTGGTTCAAGATCTGAGTTCTACCAACGAGACAACCGATTTCGGGTTAAGCAAGAATAACCGTCTTGAATCGGTTAACTGGTTGAACTTGGGTGATTCCTGTTCGATCGGGTCACTTGTGTCAAGATGGGGTTATGTTGATTAGCACGTTGTCACACCGTCTCGATAGAACTACAACCCATTGAAAACAACCAAGTGTAAGACGATCAGGCCGAGCAGGACGGAGTGCCGCCCGATTGGCCTGCTGTGAATTTGTTCTCAAACCTGAGAAGCCTCGCCAATCGGATTGCTGTCCGATCGGACTGCCATCCGATCGAACGACCTGAAAGGTAGAGATACTTCTCCATTTTCAAAATGCTACAACAAAAACTTCAAAAGACAAGCCATCATACACAAACACATCTTTCCCAAGCGAAGTAACAATCCACTCGAAAGGTCACCCGATCGAATGATCATCCGAGCGGATTATCACCCGATCGACCGGCTACCCGATCGGATTGCCATCCGATCGGATTACTGTTCGACCCACTGACACTTTGTTCCGTTTTACGCGCCGCCTATTGTTATTCTATCGTTCTGATCAGGCTAATTTCCGCTCTAAGCGCTCCCTTCAATCCATCAATCGCTGTGAGTATACTCGTTCCCTTTTTGCTTTACGCACTTTTGGGTGTTACATACGTTACTTATTCTAAATCACATCGAACACACTACGCAATACTTTAACGCTAACCGTTACTGCATGTTATACGTGACTTAATGAATGCTTGTTTGTTATGTTTACACATGGAATGCTGTCTACCTGCCTTAGCAACGATAGTACTATTAGTTTTGACTCAGCACCTATTCACTCAGGGGTTGTTAAGGACAATTAGTTACATGGCTCACAGTGGTGAGTGTGTATCGCAAACTGCCTTGGGCAGTCAACCCGCAGTCATTGGTATCGATAGGTTCATGTCGATAACTAACATGCCTCATTTCACACTGTGTACGTGTTGGTTATGCGTAAACGATTTCAAACTCTATTATATCTATAAAACTTGTATGATCACCTTTACACTATGTGTATTGACTTTTACTTTAACGTTTGTGGCAGGTGCTTAAGGTGTTTAGATGCTTTGCTTGCTGTGAAATCGAGGCTAGGAAAGACCTAGAACAATAATAAATTGTCTGTACTTAAAATCTGAGTTGTCATAACAGAACAATTTGACTAGATCTTGTCTGTAATAATTATGATATCTTTTATGACATGGTATGGGACATGTTGCTTTAAATAATTGGTAATTATAGTTGTTATGGAAACTTCTGGACAATCTGTTTCGCTCAGTGCCACGCCCCGATGTTTTCGCCATCGGTTGGGGTGTGACATGTGAGTGTAGAGAATGATGTGAGTGGTGAGAATGGTATGAATGCTGGGGCTCGTCTTGAATAGGTAGCCCAAAAGGAGGGTGATCTGAAGGTGAAGAACCTAACGAAACTGAGTGTCTCGCAGGCTCGAAAGAATGTCCCCAATGGTCTCGCGAATCGGAGCTGCTGTAAGACGCGGAAGGTGTGCGTCTATGTAAGGGTCCAGTATGGCTAGACGGTCCTCCCCTCATAGGACCTTTTCCTTTTCCTCTTAGGCGTGGTGGCATTTTGCAAGACCTGTCAAAATAAGAAAACAACATATAAACGACAAAAGGAAAGTTAAAAATAAATCCTAGGTCATATGCCTAGACTCAGAAGTCTAAGGAATCTGCTTATTGTGTCATTGAGATTAAACACAAAAGGTTAGTGTTTAATTCACTCAATGTTGGCTCTGATACCAACTTATCACACCTTGATTTTTCCACATATTACCGGTGGGCCCGGTGGGGAGTATCGTGACATAGTTGATATCGTCATAGTCAATTAACACAATATAGTAGCACAGCGGAAGGCTTGGTAGATAATTACTATTACAAACCATAATGTCCGAGTGTCCAAATAAAAGAATATACAGACTGGTTGTAATAGAGATCCACAGGCGGATCATAAAAACAAATACAAGAAAACCGAAATAACAGACTTCAGGCATCTAAGGATTTGTAAGATCCTCTTATTTGACACCAAGTAGCTCCAGCCTAATTTCGAGAGATACATGTCACTTTTCTTTGGAAAATACGTCAGTTTTCACTGGTAAATACAATGAACTGACTCATTTGGAAAGAGTTTATGAAAATTGATTTAGGCACACAAGGCACAAAGCATTTATAACTTGGGACAATTTTTATAATCTTGTATACAGATTTACATGTTTGTCACACATATGGGGCTGGTTTGGAAGCCGGTCATGATTAACCGACTCACCACTATAAAACCCACAAAGGAGTTATCCCCAACATGTGGGTTATTTAGCATTTACATCTGTCAGGTGTATGCCTACACCCCGTGCATAGGTCGTGGCCATTTTCAAATGAAATAAGCCGAGGATATCCAGGACACAGTCGTATTAACCCCCAATGTTTATGTTATCAAACAATACAGATTAAAACGGGTTATGCAATTTATTAATCACAATCCGATTAAATGATTCCATACCCGACCAAGCGGTATTATTATTATACCGTATCCCAAGCCCGTATAAGGGAAAATAAGTTAAAAGTATTTACCTGAGCTAGATGTGTAAGGATGTAACCCGGCCGTATGTTTCCTAAAGCCTTATGTAAATACCTTCTACCGAAGCCACTCAATCTGTATGGAAGGTTTATTAACCTTTTAGGATACTAACGGGTCTTTATTTAAGTCAAAGACTTGGACCGGTTAGTTTGAAAGATACTTAACGGTTCTAAACGCTAGATTAAGCGAAGACCGGAATAGAATGTGATTTAGACCCGACAAGTTTGGATACTTGTTTAATATGGGTAAACTAAACACATTCTGGATTTTGAAGTGAAAATGATAAGGTTAAACCCGTTTCGGCTAATTTATGTAAACTAGTTACATAAACCGAACCGAACGCATAATTGCATAACGAGTAACCAAATGAACCATATAGAAGTCTCATATGTTATTATGCGTAAAATATGTTAATACATCAGTAGGATGTTAACATATATGCCCAAAAAGTATTTAAAACCAATTTAAATCATGTAAGGGCATTTTGGTCATTTTAGTGTTTATAAAAGAGATTTTAAAGTAAGCTGACATTCTGGTCTAAAACATTCTGTAAAAATATTTATTTTATAGTATTAAAATAGTAGGATATCATTCATATGTGAGATTTACCATTTTTGGCCAAACTATGCCCCGAAAGGGTATTTTGATCATTTCACATATGCTTTTAAGGACATATTTGGAAATCTGAGTTCATGACTTATACCTACTATAATAATATTAAAATTTATTTATAAAATCAGTAGGTATCAAGTCTTAGGAACATGGTTTTAAACCATACTATACATCTAATTAGCGTAAAAGTCGATAATTGATGATTTTTGAAATGTTTATGTGATTCTGAGATTTTGATCAGCCTTGAGTGTTTAAAGTATTTTATTTTTCATATCAAATCAGTAGAAAAGGGGTTGGCATGTTAATCACATGTAAATCACATTTTATTAGCCAAAGGGCATTATCGTCAATTAAGGAATTTATACAAGAACTCAATGATATGGTCAGTTTATAATCTGAACCAATATTCCAAAAATCCTTAAAAATAATATCATAACAGTAGCTAATGAGTTTTGGGTCAAAATCCATGTTTAAACATGCATTATGCATAATAGCATAGTTTAATTAATAAAAAGTTCAAATATACGATATCTTGCATAACATTGTTTTGAGACCAGAGAATCATGCCAAATTAATTAAGACATGCTTATATATCAGTACTTAACCTATTAGTGTGCTCACAGATTCAAAAATCTCATTTTTGGCTAAAAGGGGCATAACGGTCAATTATAATCATAATAACGGAAACTAGCATATAATTCAAAATACAAATGACCAGGTAATATAACTTCATAGAGTTATACTACAACATAATATGGTCCTAATGGAAGCTTAAAACATAAAAGATTTAAGCTTAATCAGGTGAGAACTGAAAGTCAAAGCAAAAGTCAATCTTTTGCGACTTTCGGTTGCGAACCGACCCTAAACTCGGAATTGTCGGTTTGAACATGCTTAGACATGTTCTAATATTATTTACCAAGTTATTTAAGTGATAAAATAAGGTTTATACCTTCTGCATTATTAGTTTTGATTATTATTTACGAATCTGACCCATTTGACTTTTAAATTAAATAGTTTGACCCGACAATTAACTAAGCAAACGAGAAAATTATGAGGTGCCCTTTCAAGGGATTAACACCTACCTAATTATGGTCACATAGCCATATTCGCCTCGAACAATGGCTGGACCATTTGAGTTTAAACCGAAGGTCAAAGTCATTTTACAATAACTTTGACTTTTTGGTTTTTAATTAACAAAACTGAACTAAAGAGGGGGCTAAGACACTTACAAAGGGTCCTAGCAATCTTTTCTACTAAGAATGAGCTTCCTTATGATCAGGAATCCCAGAACTTGAGAGAGGAAGATATTTGAATGATATGAGCAATGAACTAGTGCAACATGAGGGCCTATTTATACTTGAAGACCATGATTCAAGATCATCACAGGTGTAATGGGAGTGTTTAGGATCATCCCAGGTGTCCTAGTGGTATTCTTAAACCATCAACAAGCTCCATGTTTTGATTTGCAGGTGTTTGAGTCGGTTATGAGCAGAAACCTGCAGCTGGCAGTGTTCTTCTGATCTGGGCGTTCTCTCGCGGCCCGCGTAGGATATGGGGGAGGGCTTATGCGCCCCGCGACAACCCTTATTTCAGGTGAAAATTGTTTCTAGTTTGGCAGTTTCAGTCCTTGGTCCTTTATAACTTTTATAACTATCATTTTAGGCACAAAAAGCCCTTGTAGTTAGTTTGTAGAGGATCATGGGAATATAACCAAACTCCGTTAGTCCCGGTTTTGTTAAACGATCACCTAAATCACAAGTTTCTCCACGTTGACACTTTTAACCCTTGTTCTTGGAAATTTGCATAACGATCTCGAAACCACGTGAAACTGATATCACTTATTCTTGAGAGTATATTTGAATATTACGAAGCCCCGGGTTCGTTAAAAGGTCACTCAGAGGTAAGAATTAACATGTTGACACGTTTAACCCTGTATCTTGTAAACTTTCGTTTACTTTTTCAAACGGCTTCTTATTTCCAAATAATTACTCGTTTAAGAATATATTCATTGTGTGTGGTCATTCAGAGGCACAAGTTTGGCATAATGACACTTCTAGTCCCTTTGCACACATAGTTTCATCGTTTGACAACTTTAGTCATTCAAACTCAAACTTTTATATGTTTAAAGTTTAAGACACGTGTCTTCACATAATTGGGCACATTTTTACGAGGTGTTACATATGAAAAGGGAAATGAGAAAAAAACTTTTTATATAATAAGATGATTCGACGTTCATACAATAGCATCTTCTTGAAGTTGTCCAACAAAACTAAAATAGTTAATCTCAACTGATATTGACATGCTTCTAATTCGGAAATTAGAATGAATTCAAATTTCAAATTACAAAAGCAGAGAACATGAGAGTGTAATAAAATATGAAGAGGGAAATGAGGAAAAAAAAACCTTTATATAAGAAGATGATTGACAGAAGAGAGTGAGTGACATGCATTAACTGCAAATTACGTATTCCCGGGTATTTTGAATTTGAAATTACCAGGAATTAACATCTGCTGATATATAGGCATTGTATGAACCTTCAACCTCTGCTGGCTTTAAAGTATGGATGGATATGAGCAGAGGTTTTGATGGCAGAGTTTTAGATTGTTTTTAAAGTGTTTTATATATTAAGACTTATGATGCAATAATGACATAAGAAAAACATTGTTGAATAGCCTTTATGGCTGCCACATCAACTTTTCTTATGTCATTGGAATTTCTCCTTTTATAGAAGGGATATTGGATTTTAATAATCCTAAGTTTCACCTGTTGGCCGATAATAATCCTAACTTTAAAAATTCCCTTCAATAATCCCAACTTGTAAAACTTTGGCCGCCATTGATCTTTTTCTAACATAGGTGCACTTAAATCAATTAAGGAGTCTCTAAGTGTAATTGAATCTATTGAGGAGACCAAATTCTTATATGTTTGAAAAGGATCAATGGCGACCAAACTTATACAAGTTGGGATTATTGGAGTGAATTTTTAAAGTTGAGATTATTATCGGTCAACAGGTGAAACTTAAGATTATTAAAATCCAATAACCCTTTATAGAAAATATAGATCTTTAATATAGTACTTTACTGTGTTGAATTAAATTTTGTTTTGATGATGTTAGATGGGAACTTTTTAAAGATTTTTTTATGTTATAATTCTTTTATGTAGTTATGTCATTACACTACACTATAAACAAAATATATATCATAAACAGTGATTTACAATTAGAAGCATTATATCAAATCAAGAAGGGTTATTAAATTTTAATAATCTTAAGTTTCACATGTTGGCCAATAATAATTACAATTTTAAAAATTTCCTTCAACGATCTCAACTTGTAAGAATTTGGTCCTCATCGATCATTTTTCAAACTGAATGTGCACTTAATTCAATTAAGGAGGCTACAAGTGCACTTGAATCGTTGAAGGGAATTTTTAAAGGAGGCAAATTCTTATATGTTATAAAAGGATCAGTGGGCCAAATTCTTACAAGTTGGGATCATTGAAGGAAATTTTTAAAGTTGCGATTATTATCAGCCAACAAGTGAAATTAGGATTATTAAAATCCAATAACCCAATCAAGAACGGCGGATTGTATAAATCATTACACTTTTTTTAATACATACAAAACCAATGGAGGGGAATAGTGCCCATGCAGGTTTTGTATGTATATAAAAGTCTGGCACTCTCCCATTGGTCCAGGTATTATACGATTCCTTATTTTTAAAATTACGAATTTGTCCCTTGTTCAAAGTTACGATTTTGTCCATGGTAAAAATTACAGTATTACCATCATTTTAGCTTTTGGCAAAGTACAATTTTACCCTGGCCCAAATTTACAATTTTGCCCCCAATTAAAAATTACAGTAATGCAGTCGTTTAGTTTTATTAAAAGGTGTGTGGAGGTATAGTGCCAAATTGTTGCATGGCACTCCCCCATTATGTTATGATGTTACCCCAGTACAAAAATACGAATTTGCCCCTGTTCAAAATTTCGATTTTGCCAATTGTTCAAAATTGCAGTATTGCCATCACTTTAGCTTTTGGCAAATTACAGTTTTACCCCAGTCAAAAAATACAATTTTGCCCTTAGTTCAAAATTACAGTATTGCCATCATTTTAGTTTTTTTTTCCAGCAAAACTATAGATTGTGTTTTGTTTTAATTAGTTGACTCGATTTAAGTTTTTAATCGTGTCAAGGAGTTGCCTAACACTCGGTCATCAGTACTGACAAATTACAGTATTGCCCCGAGTTCAAAATTACGGCCTTGCCATCGTTTCAGTTTTTTTCTAACAAAACTATGATAATGTTTTTCTTTATTGTTTAAGAAATATTCGGCCTACCGCCTTGTAATGCGTGCGGAGCATCAACTAGTTTTGTAACATATGATATATGTGGTAATACTAAATTGTAATATTGTATTATAGTATTGTATCAGATTAGATTATTAACATATTGTGTGTCCTACATGGTCTACGATAAATGATTTTTTATATCGTAATTTAATGTCTTAACAATTTGAATTTTGTTTTGTTTTGGTGATGTAAGATACTTATTGAATTTTGTTTTGGTGATGTAAGATACTTATCATTGTATATAAACAAGTATTGAGGATTCGTGTATTATGACAGGTTAGTCTGTTAAACCGAATAAAAACTAGGGAACGGCATATTAACTCGTTAAATTTAAATCGAAATATAAAACATTAATGTGTAAAAGAATAATGAAGTCAAAATGATAATAAAAAGCATGTTAAAAATGAAATTAAAAACTAAAAAAGACTTTAAAAAATAGAAAACCCTAATGTGTGTGTAGAAAAAAACTATTAAAGTATTATTGTAGCAAAAAAACTAAACCCGTTTATTTTTTTAGCAAAATTATAAAATATCAAAGTATTATTGTAAAAATGGAAAACCCTAAAGTTTATCGTGCCTTCTTTGCCTTAAAACACAAAACAATAAATGAGAATGGCACAGAATAACTATATTCTTAATTTGCATTTTAAATATATAGTTTTTTTTTTAACGGCTAACGAATCCTCTAAAATGGGTTACTGACGAAATTCACCACATCGGGATACAGTCACTTCCGAACCGGGGAAACCCTCACCTAAGGCCGAAGCCCGTGAACACTCGCCCGAATGCGCGACAATGTGGTGAGACAAAGCCCGCTCAGTTCAAGGATCGAACTAGCGATCGCCGCCTACTCGTCTAGTTTCTCATAATCACCACGTGCCGCTGAAACTAAATGGTGGGGGCAGGAATCGAATAATATATATATTTGTGTACTACATATTTTTCAGTATTCAACCTGTATAATATACTGACTATTTATGGTATTAGAGTGTTACCAATTAACATAGGTCAGTTTTTGTGATAAATTCAGTGTTACTAATTCAAGTTAGTTGTGTCGATAAGGTATAAAAATGTGTTAGTTATATAAAGTTTTTTTACATATATAATTATATTCTTTCTATTGTACAACACGGGTCTTTAACCTAGTATCATTAATATAAAAATACATAAACGGGTATTTAAATAGGTAAAAAACATTTTTAACATGTAACTTAAATATGCATTACAATATTAATAAAAAATCGACGTCGACTATAAACTTCCCAATTTCTAACTTAGTAAATGACCTTCAATTAACTTATGCATATTCAGTTATAGATACTTCAATAGCACTCTCATCATTTAGATCGTCTCATAAATTGTTCATCTGGTTGGGGTAGATTATGTGAACTCTTTCAAGCACTGTCGATATCCCCGTCATCTTTGAAAATATTTGATCCCTTGTACGCTCGATTGCAAACTCATTTCCTCATCAAATCTACCGATAACGTGATCCAAAAAATTAGGACCGGATCTATGTAGCACGGGGACTCCATTTATGTGGCCGTACCCGTATCGGGTACTTGTCGGGGACGGAAACACCATGGGTACTCGTCGGGGACGTTTCCTAAACGTTTCCAATGTCGGGGACGTATCTGATAGAAGTATCCAGCCCGTTTCCATTTAATTTTAGGGTTTTAACCCTTTCAAATTCCACAACCGGTCATTAAATAAATAGACCTATCATATTCGGCTTCTCTAATCTCTAAACTCTCAAGTCTCATCATCTCTAATTCTCTATTGATTGCCGATCTCTCACTAGATGAACCGGAATTTGAAAATGATTTGATTATTGATAATTAATTACCTTTGGAAGATGTAGTATTTTTGGAATTTGTTTAATATATTTTTATTATTTTATATTTTTTATTGCCGTACCCGTATCTTGAAATTTTGAGTTTCGCCGTTCCTCGTTCCCGTATCGTCCCCGTACCCCGATCCCGTACCCGTTCCAGTGCTACTTAGGACCGGATACATCCCTTGTACCCTCCTCGTTCAAATCTAAGGTCCTAACGTGTACAAAAGTAAGGTCCAAGGCGTACTACTCGTCTTCAGTCGAAACAGGAACATTTGGAAGCATTTTGGAAGTATGGCGAAGTGAAACATTTGCGAGACGAGAGCGTTTTTGTGTTCTCATAAGTTATGATCAACCAGACAGATACACCAACTAGCTACATATACTAATATGTAATGGTAAAATAGTGAATTTTTGGGCAAAAAAACTGGCTTGAAAAGGGTTTTAAAAGATCATATTAACGTTTTCCAACATTCAAATCGTTCAAACGGTCCAAACCGGTTTGTCAGACCAATTTGGCTATGAAACCAGTTCAGGTTGGCTTTGGCCACCAGAAATACAAACTGGTGGAGAACCAGCGGTTTCTAGTGGTTTGGGACTAGTTTGGATCCTGAACCGACTTTTTGGCCCACCTCTACATCAAGTGGCGAAATTTGAGATTTTCGACCAAGGGGTCAGAAAACGTATATGCCCAAAAATTTCTACTAACCGGGGGGTCAAAGACATATATACCCAAAAATTTCTATACGAAAACTACATACTCGCCACTACTGAGCGAAAAGTTCGAAAGGTCGACCGCCTCCTCCGCTCCCACTATGCTACGCCCCTCTCTACATCCCACTAGGAGTGATTTATCCCTTTTTAAGGGCACCGTCAACTACCAAGTGTCAATTCTATCAATTATCAAGGATTAAGCCCAATACTTTAGTTTTATGAGGGTTTTTTTTTTTTTTTTTTTTTTTTTCTGTTGAGCTTTTTAGGGCACCACCAACTACTACTAGCAAGTTTTAAACATTAATAATTTTTTGAAGAAACAATAATGGTGGAGCAATAATTAAGAAATGTAAACAGATCACCTCATCAAGGCAGCTAAATCTCATGGTACAACCATTAATGGATAAGGAACAAACCATTTCACAATGACATTACAATTTTCTTGTAGGGATATGGATGTCAAGTCATCTAACTTTTCATTTTCTTGTATAGCTCTAAAATGCAATCAAGAATCGGCGTGAAAAGAAACTTTTGATTGTTAATTTGCGTAGATAGTGATGTAATTCAATAAGTAGCGGCTCGCAAATTCAATAAGTAGAGGTTATAGTGAGCCCGATATTTCAATGATTGCCAGTAAACATAGGCGCTGTCAAATTATTGTTCTTAAATTTATCTTCGAACAAATGATGAGTCTTTACTATTCTAAAAGATAATGAGTTGTAGAATTTAACTAAGACGAGGTATTTGATTAACCCACGGGCCGAAAGTACTATTTTTTCTTAAATATCCTTTACCATCTTTTGTTTTTCTTTTTCCTAGTTCTCCTCCCTACCTCGTTGTCCACCTAGTTAACCAGTTCAGATGACTTTTACCAACCTACGCGATTGAAACGAGACTGGTTTATTGTATCTAACCAAGCTAACATTATTGTTTCCTAGTTCAACTGGTTGAACCGGATGGTTCGTTCTAAAAGGTATTTTTTTTAAAGATTCTCTTTCATACACATATTTTATACGCACACAGCCCTTTACGGGTTTGAACACATAATGTCTTAGTTGGAGAAGTGAATGGATCATGCATGAGACATTGAGACGTGTATTGGTAATCTTAGGGCATGTTTGGATGAGCTTTTCCATTTCTCCTTATTGACCTTTTAACCTCCTTATCTCCTTTTGAAAAAGTCACAACCAAGTGACTTTTTCATTTCTCCTTTTGCCTAAAAAACTCCTTTTCATCTTATTACCCAAACACCATTTCACAAAAACTCATTTTCCAAGAAGTCAATAAGTCATAAGGAGGTAAAATAAACTCATCCAAACATGGCCTTAATCTCATACTCGATTATAAAGTCGTGTCTCATACTCATCTCAGATAAGTCATATCCATTGGATCCCCTTTGCTAATGGTCGTCCCCAACGATCCTTGATACGTTTTGGGCCCGGAGTGAGTACAAAAAAAGTGGACCCCTATAAGATAAACTCAATAATCACATGTCATCATCATCATCATACTCAGTAAATCTCACCAATAGCAAAGCTAATGTATGGTCTGAAGAGGGTAAGATGTAGACAACCTTACCTCTACCCTGTAGAAATACAGAGACTGCTTCCAGTGAGACCACCGGCTCGAAAACTCAATAATCACATGTAAAAAACCATAACACGACAAAATAATTGTTGTAACTTAGGGTTGGTGGCCCAATGGTAGAAGCAAGGCTTCTAGGAGCATCTAAATTGGGGATGTCATAGGTTCAAGTCAAAATTGAAATTCTTCGTTCAAAAAAAGTTGTTATAACTTTGTATTGGGTTTTAATTGTTGAGTTTTTTTTCTCTATTTAATTGTTTAACAACTTGAGTAGTTAGGTTTGTATTTGAGTTTAAAATCCAATTTGGTTTTAACTGTTTAAACTAGTTGGGACATATATTGTTTGGGATTAAATATGGCCTGGTCTATTCACAACGCTGGTTGTCTATTTGCACACTCTGAAGCGCCCCGCTTTGGCCACAGAAGGGCGTTTTGGGCTTGGTCAACAGACAAGGACTGACAGATCAGAGTGTTTTTGTTGGTGTTTTTGTTGACCAAGCCCAAAGCGCCCCTCTTTGGCCAAAGCGGGGCGCTTCAGTTCAAATTTTTTAGCTATGCGCCCCTCTTAGATCATAGCGGGGCGTTTAGGTTTTTTTTTTTAATTTTTTAAAATTGTTTTTAATTCACAAACGCATCGATACTTGGCTAAATTTTACGTTTTTTTCCATTACACATCATTTTTTAATATATATGGACTATACGGCAAGTTCCGGATGTGTTCGGTTACGTGTGATGTCGTATTCCATTATATCGTATCATTCTGGTTTGAAACCACAAGTACTACTTTGTGTCGTGTTATGTGTATACACCCCGTACCGGATAAGTACCTGGCGTATTTTGTCATTAAATGTAGTATTATGACGTATATTGTCATTTTGGGTTTCTTACAAGTGCGTATTTCATCCGTATTGGTCGTGTCGGTGACATTCGGTATCGAGACGTTAATGTCTGTTGGTGCCCGTATTAGTACGTAGTCTGTTGCTATGGAGTATTATATTTCTATTTGTCTTATTATGATGTATTTTTTTCCGAATGGGTCGTGTCGGTGACATTCGGTGTTCGGTGTTGTACAAAAGCGCATATATTTAGTAAACACAAACACACACTTGGATTGTAAATGATTTAACGCATAAATTGAACAAACACAAGCGTACTCTTGTATTGTAAATGAATAACGTGATTATTATTACACACATTTAATCTACATCTTGAACATATGGCGTTACATTAAGGTCCGGGGGTTTGTACGTAAACATTTCGTACGCGCTGATCTGATCCCAGTATAATGTATGCCAGGCTGCTGCGCTCTCTGTTCTGTTCGTTGTCCACAGTATGTTTGGGGGTGGCATTGGATACCATCCTCCAAGCTCTACATGGATGAAATGACCACCGTCGACGAACACAACCGCAACCACCTGATGAGGTTGCTCGGATTCGTCTGGCCCGCCCAACAGAGGGAAAATTGTAGGTTAAATGTGTGTAATAATAATCACGTTAATTCATTTACAATCCAAGAGTACGTTTGTGTTTGTTCAATATATGCGTTAAATCATTTACAATCCAAGTGTGTGTTTGTGTTTGGTAAATATATGCGCTTTTGTACAACACCGAACACCGAATGTCACCGACAAGACCCATACGGCAAAAAATACATCATAATAAGACAGATAGAAATATAATACTCGATAGCAACAGACTACGTACTAATACGGGCACCAATAGACAATAACGTCTCGATACCCGAATGTCACCGACACGACCCATACGGATGAAATACGCACTTGTACGAACCCAAAATGACAATATACGTAATAATACTACATTTAATGACAAAATACGTCAGGTACTTATCCGGTAGGGGGTGTATACACATAACACGACACATAGGAGTACTTGTGGTTTCAAACCAGAATGATACGATATAATGGAATACGACATCACACGTAACCGAACACATCCAGAACTTGCCGTATAGTCCATATATATTAAAAAATGATGTGTAATGGAATAAAAACGTAAAATTTAGACAATTATCGATGCGTTTGTGAATTAAAAACAATTTTAAAAATTTAAAAAAAACCCCTAAACGCCCCGCCATGATCTAAGAGCGGCGCTTAGTTGAAAATTTTGAACCGAAGCGCACCGCTATGGCCAAAGAGGGGCGTTTTGGCCCTCGTTTTAGCCCCATTTCAACACAACACACAAACACACACTAAAGGACTGACAGAGCTTTGGCCACAGAGGGGCGCTTAAGGCTTGGTCAACAGACAAGGACTGACAGAGTCGAGTCAGTCCTTGTTTGTTGACCAAGCCCAAAGCGCCCCTCTTTGGCCATAGCGGGGCGCTTTGGGATGTGAAAATAAGGGGAAGCGTGTATAATAGCATGATCCTTAAATATAAAGATTTTTTAATATAATATATAGGTTTTTTTTATCTAGGCCCTCGTGGAGCCCGGGGTTGTCGCCCACCGAACCCTCCCCCAAATCCGGCCATGTCTTTACTCATTACGATTAGGTTCGTAGGTTTTGGGTATACTTGTGTATCGTCATATATGGTTAAAATTTACTCTTTGGGATGCTCATTACCTACAAACCGAGCTTAAACTCATGTAAAAAACAAACTTAAAATATTACATGCTCTTCCAAGTTTTTTTTCCTGATTTTTTTAACAAAATTAACACAATATTTATTATATATATATTTTTTTATGATTATGGTAAATGAGTTCGGGAATTGAGGGGTACCTAGTACCATACTCATCCAAAACCTACGAATACTTTTAAAATTAATATATACCCACATGCAATGGTGCAAATAGTGGGGCCCGGAGGGGGCGGCCGATCCCCCGAAATTTTCGCTCAGTAGTTGAGAGTATGTAGTTTTCGTATAGAAATTTTTGAGTATATACGTTTTTGACCGCCCGATTTTATAGAAGTTTTTTGGTATATACGTTTTTGACCACCCGGTCGGAAAATCTCAAGCTTCGCCACTGCCCACATGCTCGGCCCTAATGTTGTAGGTTTCGAGTTTTTCCATCTGCTTAAGTTTTTTAACATCCCTTCGGTGACGGCGTGAAGAAACACGGAACTAATTTTAGGGTTATTAGTTTGGTTTATGTTCCTTTCATAGAGGTTAATCTTCTTAAAACTTTCCTGAGCTCCTTAATGATCCGATAATCCTGCAAAACAGAACATCGTTAGCTCGTTAAGAGGGGAATATGGGGGTTTCCCTCTTAACCAGACTCTGGCATGAGAATAAGTATCTGCTTTGAGGAAATAAGTGTGTGATAAGAGTGAGAATGAGAGAACAGAATGAATCAACCTGTGAATGAAGGGCCCTATTTATAGCCGAAGAGGTGTAAGAGGATATGGGCTGATGGGCCTTGGGCCAGAAGGCGACAACAGAGGAAATCCTCCTTGTCTCACAAGTATCGACCGTTAGTGCCTTCTAGAAGATCTCCGGTGCTGGCACACCTTGATTGGAGTCACGTGTCCTTGTTGTCGGCCTTGTTGTCCCTCTGCCATCAGCAGGTAAGTGGAGATCGTGGGACAGGTGTCGCCGCCCCCTGATTGGTGCCACATAGGCGTCCTTTTGTACTCACTGTCTCCTGCACGTCAGACGATCGTGGAGCACGATTGAGCACAACATGGAGGACGAGGATTGGCTCTTTTCTTCTGCCACTTGTACCCTGTGTACCTTCTGAAGTGGCCCTGCGCCTTAGCCCTGCACGACCCTTGCTGAGCACGTAAGTAGCCCGCGCAGGGTTATTGGTGGTTGAAGGCTCATTCAGAATGCTAAGTATAAAATTGATGCTCTTTCTTGTATGGATCTCGCGCAAGGTCAATCTTTGATGAAGTATCCCGTGCGAGATTAAGATTGATCAACTTGCTGAATAAGGAGTACGGTCCTGCGCGCGACCTGAAGAAAGGTCTGCGCGGCTTTTGGGACCATACCCCTTCAAGTCCCCCCAGTCCAGTGCTGCACCATGCGCGAAGTAAGTGGTTGGAGCTCTGGACTTAGAAAAAGAGTACTAAAGAAATGCTTGTTTTAAGCTGGTAGACGGCGCACGTGTAAATGTTCGACAGTTGCTATGGCGCGACTACCATACCTGTCTGTTGATGATTCTTCTCCTTAGAGTATAAGCGCGCAGGTTCATTGGATAATTATGAATATTGTGCGGCCTGAGTAACTTCTACATGAAGTTTGTAGTAATTTTAGGCGGGAAAAACCTCGAATTTTGAATTCTGACAGGTTGGTACAAATGTCGTCGAAGGCGACGTTTGAGTTGACTGCTGACACGGTTATGATGACGTTGTTCCTGACGGTTCGGCTTTTCGTCAGGCGAGTGAGGCCCACGCGCGCGTGGTCACCGTCACTCCGGGAAATTTCGCCTTACGTGTCGGCTCCTGATAGGCTACGCGCGCGGTGAATTCGGCACGTTTACCCATCGCATTAAATGCAATGAGTATATATATCCGAGGAGGGGGGAAAGAAGATCATTATTCCCTATTCTGTTGCTATCTTTCCTCCCCATTTGTCTTCGAATTCTCTTTGTATCTTCAAACCTTCGAAGAACACACTAGCAGATCTTCAAGTTTTTGCAGAAAATATTCCCAGTTTCTAGTTGAATATCCATGGCTGAAGAGAATCCTCAAGAAGAGAACCTAGGTGATGAAGGTCCCCTCCCAGTCCTCAAATGGGACCTGGGTTTATTTGAACAAATTACACGTGGTTTCCGGTTTCCACCGAAGTGGGACGCACGATACCCTGGTCAGAATCAAACGGTCGCCGATGCACCGCCGGGGTATATCACCCTGTTTGAAGATTTCTTCTTACAGGGAAATTTTCGGTTGCCGGCGACAGAGTTCATGGCCCATATACTTCAGTATTATGGGTTCCACATTTCGCAGATGAGTTCACCTGGAATGGTGAGGGTACGACACTTTGAATTTCTATGCCGATCCCATGATATAGAGCCGACGGTGGAAAGGTTTAGGGCGTTTTATCAGATCATTAGGAACATGGGCTTCTACTCTTCTTTATTAGGGAGGAGGTAATGCCAATTGCACTGATCTTCCGCCCGTCGGATGTAATTGAGAAGGAGGTGTCACACCCCGATTTCCACGTGTCACCGGTGGGCCCGGTGGGGGATTATCGTGACGTGGTTGGCAACGTATTAGTCAAACAACACAATGTTTAATATGCACAGCGGAAGCAATTTAAAAAGATATAACACAACCGAATTTAATTATTGTAATATCAAGTATCACAACGTTCGATTGTTTATCCACAGAACGGATCGAAATAAAATATGAAACAATAGTTCAACAGACTTCAGGCATCTTAAGCTTGCGAGACTTCTAATGATGCTAAGGAGAAATCCCAACCAATTTCGCTTAGTACCTGCATTTAATCTTTTTGGGAAAATACGTCAGTTTACACTGGTAAATACATTCAACTGACTCATTTTGGAAAATGATTGAAAATTGGTTTGGATGCACGTGGCATAAACATTTTATTTAACTTGGGAGAATTATTTAATATTATAATCTTGTGAACGAATTACATGTTCCTTGTGCGTTCAGTAGCCCGGATCTTGTCCGGGTTAAAGATCAATAGACACACCACAATATTCTTTTGTGCACTGACGGGTGTACGCCTACACCCCGCGCTTAAGTCGTGGCCATTTCGTAAAATGATGCCAATGATATCCGGGACATGGTCATTAACCCCCCAAAGGCTTTAAGTAACAAGACTATTTAAATGAGCCGATCAAATTTATTCAATTACCCACTCAACGGTGGAGAATTTGATGCCCGATCAAGCGGTATGCTATATACCGTAACCCAAGCCCGTATAGGGAAAATAAGTTAAAAGTATTTACCTGAGCAATGTATAAATCACAATAAGCAAAATGCACGTAGCTTTTACTGGTACTCCTAATCTGGAACGAAGGTTTATAATAACCTATTAGAATCCTAACGGGTCTTTAATTAAACTTAAGCTTAGACCGGCTAGTTTCAAATATACAGTTCGTACGCACGATTAAGCGAAGACCGGATAGAATGTGATTTAGACCCGACAAGTTTAGAGACTTGTTTAATATGGGTTTATTATTCACATTCTGGATTTTGAGATAAAACCGTTAAGGTTTGACCCGTTTCGGCTAATTTATGTAAACTTGTTACATAAACCAAACCGTACGCGTAATAAGCGTGACGGGTATTCATGAGAGCTATAGACAGGTTTCCTAAGTTAATTATGCCTCAAATATGTTGTGACATCAGTAAGATGTCTTTCATTATGCCCGAAACGTGTTTAAACACAAACTAGGCCCCGTAGGGGTAGTTTGGTCATTTAAAAGTTTATAAAAGAGTTTAAGTAACAAGCTGAGTTACAGGTCTGATGTAATCAGTAAATATACTCAATTTACTAAGTTATATCAGTAGGATATAATATATATGTGAAATTTATCAATTGTAATCAAACTATGCCCTAGTATTTTGGTAATTTCACATAAGCCGAAAAGCTCAAAACTGAAGTCTGAGTTAATCAACTTTTGCTTACTGTTAAAATGTCATAATTTGCCTATAATATCAGTAGGTATCAATCCGGTTATGTTTGATATAGTTTTTAGTACATACTATGCGTTAAAAACGCTTAATAAGGCGATTATGAGCCGTTTACGGGTTCGATACATAAAGCTGATGTTTTTATACTTCCAGAAGGCTTAAAATAATTTATTTAACATATCTAATCAGTAGCAAAAGGTTTGGAGTCGTTTAGATATGTAAAACTCATTTTATGGCCCGTAAGGGCAAAACCGACAATTACCGGACTAAGCCTACGACTACTAGTTATGCTCAGCCTAAACTTAATTAAAAATCTTTAAAAATCCCAAAATAATATATTACATCAGTGGGTAAAGATTTGGATATCAAAAAGTAGGCTTAACTAGGCTATACGCTAATTACGCCATTTAATTAACAAAAAGCTTTCAATTTGCGATAATGAGCATAACTCTCAATCTATACCTCAAACTGATGTCAAACTTTGCATACAAGTTTATATATCAGTAATTAAAGTTTCTACTATTTTACATTTCCAAAAATCACGTTTTAAAGTAATAAGGGCATAATGGTCAACATATGAGCAATTAACGGAATCATGCATATTAATTGGTTAACTAATGAACCATGATGTATAAACACAGAGGGTTATACTAGCATGTTACCTAGTCCAAATAAAGCTCTTAGGTATTTCTAAAACATGCTTAAACGGGTCAGAACTGAAAGTCAAAGTGAAAGTCAAACTATGTGACTTTCGGTTCCGAACCGGGTCTAAACAGGAAATTGTCGGGTTGAACATGTTTAGACATGTTCTTACACTTATTACCAAGTTATAACAATGATCCAACAGGTTGTATATGATCTATAATGTTAATTATGCATAAATGGCACTTTAAGTATCCTGTTGACTTTTTATAAACTAGTTTGACCCGACTTTTGACCTGGTTAGAGTGGTAATCAGGGGGAACCCTTTTAAGGGTTTATTACCCACATAAATACCAACTTATAACTACTTTTGATTCGACTAATCACTGGACCATTTGTGATTAATCTTAAAGTCAACCGTTAATTACGACGGTTTGACTTTTAAGCTAAAACTAAGCTAAAACTCAATTAAGAAAGGATTAGTAGACTTACTGAAGTCCTATGCATGAAATGTGATCAGTTGAGAGAAGGCTTGAGCTCCAGAATTGATCAGAAGTGCAGAAATGAAGGTATGATCAAAGTGGTAAAGCATGAGGCCTTTTATAGTGAAATTCTTACCACAATTTGTTGACACCAAGGTTTAACACTGACCACAAATCATCAACATGTGTCCCTAAGTGTGTAGGACTGTTTAGGGGTCGCCCATGTTGCATTAATGTCGATTAAAGGTCGGTTTTGCGCGTTTGCAGGAGGTTGTCTCGTTTTTCTGCATCTGATGTCCTGACGCGGCCCGCATAAGGTTTCTTTAATGTCTACGCGGGCCGCGTGGACCCTCTGATCAGCCTAAACGTTTTCATGTTGTTGCATCACACCTCTTGGCCCTTCCGAAAGGTCAATTGAGCTAAATACTTGCAATTTGACCCCTTATTATTTACCCACAAGGGCTTTAGGACTTGTACCTACTTTGCCAAGTCCCTGGACACTTCCGGTTAACCCGAAAAGTCTTAACTTTCAATGTTTACGCTTTAACCCCTCGCACACGAATTTGATCATAACTTTCTCATACGATAACGAAACTTTATGAAATTTATATCGCGCATTCTAGTGAGCATATTTAATAGTTACAAAGCTTCGGGTTTGTCAAAAGGTCACTCAGAGGAATAAATTAAACATGTTGACACATTTAACCCCTGTAGTTTGTAATCCCTCACTTTTAGCTTCGCATGATCCATGATTTATTCGTTTGACATTATAAACATCATGTAGGGTTAATGTACAATATATTTATCCACTGTTGACACTTAGAATACGTATATTCACATACTTTCCATGTTTGTCAACTTTAGTCCTTTCATAACATTCTTTCACACGTTTAAACATATGACACGTGTCTACACATTATAGGACGTGAATTTTCGAGGTGTTACATCCTCACCCCCTTAAAATAAATCTCGACCCGAGATTTACTGAAATAAGTAAGGGTACTTTTCTTTCATCGTGGATTCAACCTCCCACGTGTATTCGGGACCTCTACGGGCATCCCATTTGACCTTTACAATAGGTACATGCTTCCTTCGAAGCTTCTTTACCTGTTGATCTTCAATCGACAAAGGTTTTTCAACAAATTTTAAGCTCTCATCTATATGCACATCTGTATGCGGTATAACCAGTGATTCATCAGCGAAGCACTTCTTCAGATTGCAGATGTGGAACACATTGTGAATTCCGCTGAGCTCTTCTGGTAAGTTCAACTTATAGGCAACTGACCCGACACGTTCGATAACCTCGAAAGGTCCTATGTATCTCGGGCTTAGCTTGCCTTTCTTACCAAATCGCATCACTCCTTTCCAGGGTGATACTTTGAGCAACACTTTATCACCTACCTCGAAGTGAAAAGCTTTACGCTTTGGATCAGCGTAACTCTTCTGCCTATCTCGAGCAGCCTTGAGACGGTCACGAATCTGGACAATCTTGTCCGTCGTTTAAAGACTATCTCTGGTCCTGATAATTGGACATCTCCAACTTCCGCCCAACACACGGGCGATCTACACTTTCTACCATATAATGCCTCAAAAGGCGCAGCCTTTATGTTGGTGTGGTAGCTATTGTTGTAGGAGAATTCGATTAATGGTAAGTTCTTATCCCAACTACCACCCAAATCGATCGCACATGCACGTAGCATGTCTTCCAACGTTTGAATAGTACGCTCACTCTGACCGTCAGTCTTAGGATGATAAGCCGTACTAAAATTCAAACATGTGCCCAAAGATTGTTGGAAACTCTTCCAAAAATGTGACGTGTATCTAGTATCTCTATCAGAGATAATAGACACAGGTATGCCATGTAAGGCTACAATCTTATCCACGTATAACTGGGCTAACATGTCGGAGCTATAAGTCTCCTTGATGGGTAAGAAATGTGCTGACTTAGTCAGTCTATCAACTATAACCCATATTGTATCATTGCCTTTCCTTGTCTTAGGTAACTTGGTAATAAAATCCATAGTTACCATTTCCCACTTCCAAGTAGGAAGTTCAGGCTGTTGTAGCAAACCTGACGGTTTTTGATGCTCGGCTTTGACTTGCGCACATGTCAAGCATTTAGCTACATGAGTGGCTACAGACTTCTTCAAGCCTATCCACCAATAATTTGCCTTTAGATCCTGGTACATCTTATCAGCTCCAGGATGAACGGAGTATTTGGAACTATGGGCTTCCTGGAGGATGACATCTCGAAGTCCTCCGTGAATTGGAACCCATATTCGTCCATTTAATCGTAAAATTCCGTCCTTGCTAAGAGTTAACTGCTCCTCAGTTACTCCTAGCTTTTCGTTAGGATAGTTAGCTTCCAACACAGCTTCCTTCTGTGCAGCTAACAACCTTTCCATCAAATTATTCTTTATCTCCATGCGCTTGGCATTGATTCAGATGGGTTTCATCCTTTCCTTTCGACTCAAGGCATCGGTGACTACATTCGCCTTGCCGGGATGGTACTTGATTTCACAATCATAATCATTCAAAGTCTCCATCCAACGGCGTTGCCTCATGTTTAACTCTTTCTGATTGAACAGATGTTGGAGGCTCTTGTGATCAGAATAGATCACAAACTTGATTCCATATAAGTAATGCCTCCACAGTTTTAGTGCAAATACAACGGCACCCAATTCCAAGTCGTGGGTGGTGTAATTCTTTTCATGGACCTTTAACTGTCGTGATGCATAGGCAATAACCTTGCCTTTCTACATAAGCACACACCCCATGCCGGTGTGTGAAGCATCGCAGTAAACTACGAATTCTTCAGTGCCTTCAGGTAATGTCAGCACAGGAGCGTTGCTTAACTTCTGTTTCAAAACATCAAAGGACTCTTGCTGCTTAGGGCCCCAAACGAACTTTACTTTCTTTTTGGTCAAGGAAGTTAAGGGTGCAGCAATCCTTGAAAAATTTTCAATGAAACGCCTGTAATATCCTACCAATCCCAGGAAGCTACGAATCTCCGTAGGCGTCTTTGGCTCTTGCCAATTCATAACAGCTTCAACTTTAGCGGGATCCACTTGGATACCACGCTCACTGACCACATCTCCAAGAAATTGGACTTCCCGTAGCCAAAATTCACATTTAGAGAATTTGGCATAGAGCTTCTCCTGTTGCAGGAGTTTGAGAATACAACGAAGGTGTTTCTCATGGTCAGCTTGGCTCTTAGAGTAAATAAGAATGTCGTCAATGAAGACGATGACGAATTTATCTAAGTGCGGCTTGCAAACGCGATTCATGAGATCCATGAACGCGGCCGGTGCATTAGTGAGCCCAAAAGGCATCACTAGGAACTCGTAATGACCATAACGAGTCCTAAATGCAGTTTTATGCACGTCTTCATCTCTAACCTTCAGTTGATGGTAGCCTGACCTTAAATCAATCTTCGAGAAATAACTTGCCCCTTGTAACTGATCGAACAAATCGTCGATCCTGGGCAAAGGATATCTATTCTTTATCGTGACCTTATTAAGCTCACGATAGTCGATGCACAGACGCATCGATCCATCCTTCTTCTTGACAAATAGGACTGGCGCTCCCCAAGGCGACGAGCTAGGTTTAATGAAACTCTTGGCTAGTAATTCGTCTAGCTGTGTCCTCAATTCTTTCATCTTTGTGGGCGCCAACCTATAAGGTGCTCTGGCAACTAGTGCTGCTCCGGGGATGATATCAATCCTGAATTCCACTTGCCTATCTGGTGGCAAACCAGGTAGTTCTTCCGGAAAAACTTCTGGGAATTCAGAGATGACAGGGATGTCTTTTATCTTCGGTTTGGGCTCATCAATAATCACTTGTGCCATGTAGATGACACAACCCCTCTTTAAACATTTTGAAGCCTTGAGCATAGTCACTTGCTCAGGCAGCCCATACTGGGTATCTCTCCGAATGGTAAGTGGTTCACCAGACGGAGTCTTAATTACCACTTGCTTCATGTTACAGACAATTTGGGCCTGGTTACGAGATAACCAGTCCATACCCAGAACTATGTCAAAACCAGCTAACTTAAATGGAAGTAGAGACAGAGGAAAAGAATGGTTCTTAATGGATATAACACATCCATCTAACACAGTTGAGACGGTTTCTAAGGTACCATCTGCTAACTCTACCTCATAGTTTACGCTTAAGGTTTTGACAGGTAAATTCAACAATTTACAAAACTTGTTATCTACGAAAGACTTATCTGCGCCTGAATCAAAAAGTACTCTTGCAAAGACATCATTTACAAGGAAAGTACCTGTAATAACGTTGTCGTCTAGCACCGCTTCCTTGGCGTCCATTCTGAAGACTCTAGCATTAGTCTTCTTGGCCTCTTCAGGCTTCTTGGTGTATTTAGGGCAGTTGGTCTTAATGTGGCCCTTTTCATTGCAACGGTAGCACGTTGCGTCTTTCATCTTCTTGCAATCCAAGGTTTTGTGATCCGTTGACTTGCAAATACCACAAGCATAGGTTTTTGACTGAGTCTGTGAGTTCGACTCAAGTCTGCACTTTCCAAAGTGCTACTTCTTGCAAATTTTGCATTTGGGCTTCTCGCCAGACTGATGCCCATCTCTCCTCGACTCAGATCCTTTCTTGTTGTCACCGTTCCCACGGTGCTTCTTGCTTGACTTTCGTGAACCATCATCTTCACACTTTCTCTTTTCAGCCTCCTTATTCCTCAGCGATCTCTGCCTGACCGCATCCAGAGTGAGGGATAAGGAAATGTCAGCTACTGATCTAAAAGTAGCTGGCCGAGAAGCTTTTACGCTTGCCTTGATCTCGGGGGCTAAACCACCTATAAAACGAGCTATTTGTTTTGGTTCCGGGGTTACCAAATATGGAACCAACCGAGACATAGTGTTGAAGCTCGTCAGGTAAGCTTGACAGTCGAGGTTTGTCATCACCAAGGATAGAAAGTCAGACTCTATCTTCTCCACCTCATTTTGAGGGCAGTAATTTTCCCTGATAAGGGCAACAAACTGATCCCAAGACATGTTGTACAATGGGATTTTTCCGGTGGCTTGAATCAGAGATCTCCACCATGCTAAAGCTTCACCCTTAAAAGACTGCGACACAAACTTAACCACGTCTCTCTCAGCGCATCCGCTGATGTCTACAACCGTATCCATCTCATCCAGCCAGGTCATACAGTCGATGGCTCCCTTCTCCCCAGTGAAATCCCGGGGTTTGCAGGAAACGAAATATTTATAAGAGCAACCCTTGTCACAGGGTCCCTTGTTTAGTATAACCTGCTGAGATGGAGCACTGTGGTTCGAAGAGCGTCGATCATCATCTTTCTTCGAGTCGTCCTTCTTGGACGGTGGCTTTGAAGGCTGTGTAGATAGGGTCCTACTACGAGTCCCACTATACTCTTCGTACTGCCTTTCCAAAGCCTGTGTAACTGCGCCGTCTACTATGGCTTTCAATTCAGCACCCGTTAAATTAATTCGGGCGTTCTCGTTATTCTCCACTGGATGACTATTACCCTCGTCCGAGTTAGCCATATTAATTGAACTGTTGCAGAAAACAAGGACAATAATTTATTTGGGAGTTTAATATGGAATTGCCCCTTAGGGAAATTCATTAACCATGGTAAACAGAGACCATATTTGGTTAATTTATTAATCATATTTATTTAGGATTTCTATAATAATTTATCCTAATTATAAAACAATAACAGTTTTATTTGTGGCACAAAAGGCCTAGTCACATGGACAATTTAGTTTATAAGTTATGATTTCAGAGAATCAAAACATGAAGGTATACTGGCACAATAGGCCTAGTCACAAGGACATTTATAAATTATATGCTAGGATTTCAGAGAATCAAAGCATTTGAGGTTTGAACCTAGTTCATTACCTTTATCTGACAGGGAGTCATAGCTACCACTGTCTTTTGGCTCATATAGAAATGAGCAGGGCCCGTAGGCATGTATTACCACGTATGGTAAGAATATGATCATCTTAATTGATGATTTAACCCATGGTTCAGAGATCATTAAGTTGGGCTTGGAATCTTTAGAAAGATCCTTACATAATAATAACGTGTGTGATTTCAAATGAATCACATCTGCCAGGAGAGTTAACATGTTTTCAGATGTTAACATGGATTTAAATATTTTTAACAGGTCTTACCATCTTGGCCCGGCCTTAAAATGACCCGAAGGCTAGGTTTCACACTTTAAGATTCTTATTTTAAAATTTTAAAGTAGGCAGATTATTTTTAAAAGGAATTTATTTATTTCATATATAATTTATCTATGCACATAACAGCAAGATGAAATTTATAAACATAACATTCCATTTATTTATTAAAATATTACACGCTGCCCTAAACGGGTCTTTTCAAATAACAAACTTACCCACGCAGGGGTTTAAACAAGTACTTGCCCTCGCAGGGGCTTAATAACACACATACCCTCGCAGGGGCTTAATAACAAAATATACCCACGTAGGGGCTTAATAGCATAATAGTCCACGCAGGGACTCACACCAATAACATACCCTCGTAGGGGTTTACAAGAAGATAGACCCACGCAGGGGTCGACATAATCAACATACATACCCACGTAGGGGTTTATACAACAAGATATGCCCACGCAGGGGCTCAATAACAGTTGGAAGGATTCAATGATCCTTCTTGTTCTTCCCTTTGATCAAGCTCGCCAATCCTTGGAAGAAGCTCTGTCTCTCCCTACGGTCACGGTGGAAACCTCACTCTACTTCATCCAACCTTTGTAGGATTTCCTCCCTTTCTGGGGGAGAAAACCGTGGCGGCTGCGATTATGTCCGGATAATAGGTCGAGGAGGTATCTGGTATCCCTGAGTCGGGTAACCTACTCCCCATGGAGCTCCGTATGGTCCCTCCGGATGAAGAGCGTTATAATTAGCCGCTACCATGTAAGGATCGGCCTCCGCGTAACCATAGTTGTGGTGAACTGGTGGCTCGAACGGATTGTATGCCATAGAACCCGTATACGCTGGAATTGGGTTGTCAAAACCCATCGGCGGTGGCTGTGGTACAGCTGGTTGTGAAGGTCCACCCATTTGTGGGTCCTCCTGATGTGGCGGATAGTGGCTGCCACTGGATTGACGTGGGGAACTGAAATGGAAATCCCCTACTCGTGACGACATGCGCGCACCGGTTCTCCTTCGCCTCGGCGGTTGCGGAGGTGCCGGCTGCACTGGCAGCGGTGGAGGCGGTGGCGTGACTGCCACGAATCTGGAATCCTCAGAGGGATCCTGTTGTTGCTGCGGCTGCTGCTGCTGAGGCGACGAATGGTGAGGAGGTGTATAGTACCATTCGTGCCGGGTGAACATGGCTTGGAAGCTATATGGACCAACATAGGGTGATCCGTGGAACGAAGATCCATCCAAAATCTCGATCGGGTGGTTTGGAGTACCACTGGCAGGTTCGACGGGGTCCGTATCCTCGTCCATGTCATCCGCATTATCACCGGAGAAGTGATCGTCTGGCCCCAGTGGGTTAAAACCCACGGGTTCTGGTAAGTAATTGGCCGGGTTAAATTGGCCTCGAAAGATGGGTGTGGGGTCACCAAATGAATTATGCGATAAAGATCGCTGAAGTGGTATGTAGGACGGTTGAGGGTTATTGGGCTCATACCCCGGTTGTCGCCCATAAGGGTTTTGGACGGGAGGTGTAGAGCTATGTGAGACCGACCGTCTGGCTGGTTCAAACAAGTTCCTCCTGTTCTGCCGAGGGTTGTCACTCTCGGTAGTAGATGGAGCTCGCGCATGTGATGGTCCTGCCTCGTTGTCATTGGGGGCGGTGATTGGACCCTTGCCACGTCCTCTCCTTCGGAAGAATCTTGGCGGCATTTTTGTTAATCCTCTCAATATAGCATGAGATAACAAAATAAAAATATATGCAAATTAAAGGACAACACAAACAAAGTGGAATTTGTCCTATGTTATATGTCTAGACTCGAAAGTTTAGAAATGTGCAATTGTGTCACTGAGATTAAACACAAAAGGCTAGTGTTTAATTCACTCAGTGTTGGCTCTGATACCAACCTGTCACACCCCGATTTCCACGTGTCACCGGTGGGCCCGGTGGGGGATTATCGTGACGTGGTTGGAAACGTATTAGTCAAACAACACAATGTTTAATATGCACAGCGGAAGCAATTTAAAAAGATATAACACAACCGAATTTAATTATTGTAATATCAAGTATCACAACGTTCGATTGTTTATCCACAGAACGGATCGAAATAAAATATGAAACAATAGTTCAACAGACTTCAGGCATCTTAAGCTTGCGAGACTTCTAATGATGCTAAGGAGAAATCCCAACCAATTTCGCTTAGTACCTGCATTTAATCTTTTTGGGAAAATACGTCAGTTTACACTGGTAAATACATTCAACTGACTCATTTTGGAAAATGATTGAAAATTGGTTTGGATGCACGTGGCATAAACATTTTATTTAACTTGGGAGAATTATTTAATATTATAATCTTGTGAACGAATTACATGTTCCTTGTGCGTTCAATAGCCCGGATCTTGTCTGGGTTAAAGATCAATAGACACACCACAATATTCTTTTGTGCACTGACGGGTGTACGCCTACACCCCGCGCTTAAGTCGTGGCCATTTCGTAAAATGATGCCAAGGATATCCGGGACATGGTCATTAACCCCCCAAAGGCTTTAAGTAACAAGACTGTTTAAACGAGCCGATCAAATTTATTCAATTACCCACTCAACGGTGGAGAATTTGATGCCCGATCAAGCGGTATGCTATATACCGTAACCCAAGCCCGTATAGGGAAAATAAGTTAAAAGTATTTACCTGAGCAATGTATAAATCACAATAAGCAAAATGCACGTAGCTTTTACTGGTACTCCTAATCTGGAACGAAGGTTTATAATAACCTATTAGAATCCTAACGGGTCTTTAATTAAGCTTAAGCTTAGACCGGCTAGTTTCAAAGATACGGTTCGTACGCACGATTAAGCGAAGACCGGATAGAATGTGATTTAGACCCGACAAGTTCAGAGACTTGTTTAATATGATTCACATTCTGGATTTTGAGATAAAACCGTTAAGGTTTGACCCATTTCGGCTAATTTATGTAAACTTGTTACATAAACCGAACCGTACGCGTAATAAGCGTGACGAGTATTCATGAGAGCTATAGACAGGTTTCCTAAGTTAATTATGCCTCACATATGTTGTGACATCAGTAAGATGTCTTTCATTATGCCCGAAACGTGTTTAAACACAAACTAGGCCCCGTAGGGGTAGTTTGGTCATTTAAAAGTTTATAAAAGAGTTTAAGTAACAAGCTGAGTTACAGGTCTGATGTAATCAGCAAATATACTCAATTTACTAAGTTATATCAGTAGGATATAATATATATGTGAAATTTATCAATTGTAATCAAACTATGCCCCGTAGGGGTATTTTGGTAATTTCACATAAGCCGAAAAGCTCAAAACTGAAGTCTGAGTTAATCAACTTTTGCTTACTGTTAAAATGTCATAATTTGCCTATAATATCAGTAGGTATCAACCCGGTTATGTTTGATATAGTTTTTAATAAATACTATGCGTTAAAAACGCTTAATAAGGCGATTATGAGCCGTTTACGGGTTCGATACATAAAGCTGATATTTTTATACTTCCAGAAGGCTTAAAATAATTTATTTAACATATCTAATCAGTAGCAAAAGGTTTGGAGTCGTTTAGATATGTAAAACTCATTTTATGGCCCGTAAGGGCAAAACCGACAATTACCGGACTAAGCCTACGACTACTAGTTATGCTCAGCCTAAAATTAATTAAAAATCTTTAAAAATCCCAAAATAATATATTACATCAGTGGGTAAAGATTTGGATATCAAAAAGTAGGCTTAACTAGGCTATACGCTAATTACGCCATTTAATTAACAAAAAGCTTTCAATTTGCGATAATGAGCATAACTCTCAATCTATACCTCAAACTGATGTCAAACTTTGCATACAAGTTTATATATCAGTAATTAAAGTTTCTACTATTTTACATTTCCAAAAATCACGTTTTAAAGTAATAAGGGCATAATGGTCAACATATGAGCAATTAACGGAATCATGCATATTAATTGGTTAACTAATGAACCATGATGTATAAACACAGAGGGTTATACTAGCATGTTACCTAGTCCAAATAAAGCTCTTAGGTATTTCTAAAACATGCTTAAACGGGTCAGAACTGAAAGTCAAAGTGAAAGTCAAACTATGTGACTTTCGGTTCCGAACCGGGTCTAAACAGGAAATTGTCGGGTTGAACATGTTTGACATGTTCTTTGATGTGTGCAAAATGCAACATATAAATTACATCAAACAAGGCATAAAACTAACCCTTTTTAAGTACTAATATTGGAAAAAGAGTGTTTTTGTCTTCCTTTTGTATTTTCAGGATTAAATGAGCTCAAAAACACAAAAGAAGCAAAAAGACAGCTAAATCCAACATAAATACAAGGAAAGGAACATTAGTGGACTGCCCGACCCCTCAACGGCACCTTCCAAAGCAAATTAGAGAAGTCAGATGACTGAACACGCCCCGTGCTCAGCCAGCACGGGGGCGTGCCCAAGAAGCAGCAGAAAAGACAAATCTATAGAAGCTTCTATTGCCCACCACGGGGCCGTGCCCAGCGGACACGGGGGCGTGTCGAAAGTACAGCAGGCGCATTTATTGTAATTGCGAATTACAATTAATGAGGAGAGAGAGTGTCAGACAGACACGGGGCCGTGTCCAGCGGACACGGGGCCGTGTCCAGCTCTCTGTTCAGCCTATAAATAGGAGTGCTTGGATTCATTTCATCTCATCCCTTGGCACACCACCTCTCTCACACTTCATCCACCACCCACCACCATCACAACACCATCATCCACCACCATCATCCATTGTCCATCGTAGAGTGTGTAAGTCGTCTCGGGATCCAAGATTGATCGTAAGAGTTCTTGACAATCAAGGCCATGTTTGCCTAAGTCTCTTACATCACTTGGTGAAGACAAAGTGTCTAGTATAATACTTTTTATTTCTAATCTTTTGCACTTTTTATTTGGTTTTGTATTAATGACTTTAATAACTAGTTACTTATGTTGAAGGTGATCTTTCCTTATCGTTTGTCCGTGGTGTCTTGGCATTATTTTACTGTCTATATAAAATAAAGGATTTTCACCATTCATATCTCCACGGTCTATATGGAGGTATGTTGGCTACCTGGTCGGGGGTTAAGGGAACGATTTGGTAAAGGTCTTGCCATTGTTCAGCGTTTAGAGGTCCTGCAATGGACCTGGGTCAAATTTAGTAGGACCTCCTTCAATGCTTCATGGTATTGGATGGCGGGGGTCCAAACTCTTTGATCCCCTCATAAGTTAACTACTATTAATACTATAACCCGGCTATTTAGGACTGTATCCCTGCTGACTCAGACTACTTAGCCGAGGGTAACGTCACCGCCAAAAGCGGGGCCTACCACAATACTGCATTAATAACTTAATTCATTATCTTCCAATAATCCACCCTTTTAGGATTGTATCCTTGCTGACTCAAACTACTGGGGTGAGGGTAACGTCACCTTCAAAAGAGGGGCCTACTACAATAACTAAGATAATCTCTTAATTATGTGCAAAAGTGCGGAAATAATCAAAGGTTATACTAGATACGAGTCGGAACCAAGTGATTCATCTTGTCTATCTGTTTTTATTTTATTTTTATTTTCAGCATTTTAGTTAGTTTTTATTTTTCTTAGCTTAAAACATTTTTCTAAACTTTTATTTTTGATTAGACGTTGAGGATAAACCGGTACTAAAAGCTCTTGTGTCCTTGGACGACCTCGGTATCTTACCAACGCTATACTACACTCAACGATGGGTGCACTTGCCCATATGTGTGTTTAGTGTTAGTGAAATATCGTGTTTTATAAATTTAAAACTTGGCTAAAATAAGTGTTAAAAAGGGCTTAAAATATACACCTAATATATATAACACTTTACCACACATCATTCTTACACTTATTACCAAGTTATAACAATGATCCAACAGGTTGTATGTGATCTATAATGTTAATTATGCATAAATGGCATTTTAAGTATCCTGTTGACTTTTTATAAACTAGTTTGACCCGACTTTTGACCTGGTTAGAGTGGTAATCAGGGGGAACCCTTTTAAGGGTTTATTACCCACATAAATACCAACTTATAACTACTTTTGATTCGGCTAATCACTGGACCATTTGTGATTAATCTTAAAGTCAACCGTTAATTACGACGGTTTGACTTTTAAGCTAAAACTAAGCTAAAACTCAATTAAGAAAGGATTAGTAGACTTACTGAAGTCCTATGCACGAAATGTGATCAGTTGAGAGAAGGCTTGAGCTCCAGAATTGATCAGAAGTGCAGAAATGAAGGTGTGATCAAAGTGGTAAAGCATGAGGCCTTTTATAGTGAAATTCTTACCACAATTTGTTGACACCAAGGTCTAACACTGACCACAAATCATCAACATGTGTCCCTAAGTGTGTAGGACTGTTTAGGGGTCGCCCATGTTGCATTAATGTCGATTAAAGGTCGGTTTAGCGCGTTTGCAGGAGGCTGTCTCGTTTTTCTGCATCTGATGTCCTGACGCGGCCCGCATAAGGTTTCTTTAATGTCTACGCGGGCCGCGTAGACCCTCTGATCAGCCTAAACGTTTTCATGTTGTTGCATCACACCTCTTGGCCCTTCCGAAAGGTCAATTGAGCTAAATACTTGCAATTTGACCCCTTATTATTTACCCATAAGGGCTTTAGGACTTGTACCTACTTTTCCAAGTCCCTGGACACTTCCGGTTAACCCGAAAAGTCTTAACTTTCAATGTTTACGCTTTAACCCCTCGCACACGAATTTGATCATAACTTTCTCATACGATAACGAAACTTTATGAAATTTATATCGCGCATTCTAGTGAGCATATTTAACAGTTACAAAGCTTCGGGTTTGTCAAAAGGTCACTCAGAGGTATAAATTAAACATGTTGACACATTTAACCCCTGTAGTTTGTAATCCCTCACTTTTAGCTTCGCATGATCCATGATTTATTCGTTTGACATTATAAACATCATGTAGGGTTAATGTACAATATATTTATCCACTGTTGACACTTAGAATACGTATATTCACATACTTTCCATGTTTGTCAACTTTAGTCCTTTCATAACATTCTTTCACACGTTTAAACATATGACACGTGTCTACACATTATAGGACGTGAATTTTCGAGGTGTTACAGGAGGAGTTATCGATCCCGAAGGGGGAAGCCTGGTACTTAAAGCTGACCGCGATGACAAATTGGATCTTTGGTGAGAACGTTCTTGTTGCGACGCAGATGAGCGACCAATGGCCACCGGAGAGCAAAGAAGTTCCAGTGTTGAAGTTTCAAGATAGAGGTTCGTTATCTTTCTCTAACTTATGTTGTCATTCAGTTGCGCTTATTTGTTTGGTTTTAATGCAGAGGCACAACTCTATCAAGCTGCTTTTCCCACATTTGGTGGATCCATGGGTGTGCGTCCGCTGGGGCCAGGGGAGCAGTATTGGTATGATCGCATCAAAGGTCAATTTCTGTATCCTCCAGCTGGAGCTTTCGCCAATCCTCCTACTGTGACAGAAGGTGCACATCTTCCCAATCCCAGACCCTTGCGTGCTGTGACTTCCGCTGAAAAAGAAATTCTTTATCTTTCCAGCGAGGAGTCAGTAGGGTCTTCCAATGGGGAGCTAAGTTCGTGGTCTAACATCTTTGCAGGTGTGTTGTGCGACATGGGGATTGACCCTGAAGAGAAGAAGAGGAAACCGAACAAGAGGAAGAAAGGCGCTGAAGTGACCAGCAAGAAAGGCGGGAGTAGCCGCGCGACTGCTGGTTCTTCTGATAAAGGTACTCTCGGCTTTCGTCAGAGTAACTTGGAGGATTACGTTATTATCAGTGACTCACTTGAAGGTTTATCGCGTATAGGCGAGAAGAAGACCGGCGCGGCTGGTTCAAAAAGCTCGGGGAGCGCGGGTTCTCGGAACCCAGATGCTGGAGCCACTCCGTCTTCCATCGCGCTTGATGACGAAGAGGAAGAAGAAGAAGAAGAAGAAGAAGAAGAAGAAGAAGAGGAGGAGCCTGCTGAGAAGTTAGTGAGTAGGAAGAGAGGTAGAGAGGAGACAACCGCTGGTGCTTCAGTGGCGCCGAAGTGTCTTGACTAGGTTAGTGTCTTGATTACAGAGCACTTTGCTCTCTCTCTACAAATTCTCACCAGGTTAGTGTCTTGACTACCCTCTTTTCTTTATTGCCACCTTTTTAACACTTGGTTTCTGCATAAACCAAGAAGAAGACCCCTGAAAAGAAGGGTGTTGTTTTTAAAGATCCCCAAGAGCGATCGCAGAAAAGACCCAAGGTTACAATTAAGTCTTTCAAGACTGCTGAGGTTGAGAAGGAGAAAAAGAAGCCTGCTGAGAAGCCTGTTGACAAGGCTTTTAGGGAGAGGAGAGGGAGAAAAAGGCCTTTGAAAAGCCTGTTGGTGATGATCTTAAGGAGACCGGGGCTGCTGCTGCTGTTCATGAAAAAGCGCAGGGTCCGGAGGTCGTCCATATCACGGGGCTTGACCAGCCCCTTCATGACAAAAGGAAAGAAACTGGCAAAGGCCCTGAGGTTGTTAAACCCACCGAGCCGGCGCAGGCTGATGCCCCTGCCCAAACTGCCAAATATACTTCTGAAGCTGGGGGGTCAGCTGCTACTGGGCACAAGGAAACTACGACCGCTGCAGGTGGCGCGGGTGCAGCTGGTGGTGCAGGAGGGTCGATGCCACAGACCATCGGTCCAAAGGATACTGTGGACGATATATACTACAAGACCTATACCGAAGAAGCGCGTGGTAATGCTCCCTTCCAAGCTCCCTGGGGTTTAAAGTAGAAGGATACCTTCTTGGAGTTTGGTGCATGTCGTGACTGATTCTTAAATTCATTCCCTCCTGGTGAGGTTAACAGCCAACGGGCGCGAACTCACGATGGGCTATACCAAGCCTATGTCGTTGGGGAGGCCAATGCTCGCGCTGCCAATCACCAGATCGTGCGTGAGTGGTGCACGATGGTTAAAGAGCGGGTTGAGTGGGAGAAGTATCGTGAGCGCATTGTGAGGCAAGTTAAAGAGTTTGAGAAAGCTAAAGCTACATTTGCCAAAGAGAAATCTAAGTTTGAGTCCGATAGGAAGTCGGAGGAGTGGGGCCGTGAGGGCCTTAGGGGTAAGCTTCGAGCTGCTGAAGACCTCTTGGCGAAGGAGCGCGCGGAGTGGAAGAAAATATGTGAAAGAGATAATCAACGTATGTATGCCGCGCGCTCTAAAATCACGGACCTTGAAGCTCAAGTTGCTGATCTGAAGGGGAAGATTGAGGATGGGCAAATCGATAGGGAACATGTTGAGGTTCGATCGGTGTTAACCCTTTTTTTACTATGCCTTTTGCTTGCCAAATTATCTAAGTCTGTTTTATCCTTTTGTAGGCTGAGCTGAAAGCGCAGGTATCCAGTAAGGATAAGGACCTGACTGCTAAGGACGTGGAGATTGCAGAGTTGAAACGTCGTTTGCAAGAGCAAACCAACAAAAGTGAGTCCTTAGAGATTGACCTTGAGGCCGAACGAGTAAAAGCTGCTACTGCTGAGGAGGCCAAAGAGAAGGCTGAGGAGGCACGAGACATGAGCACAACTGCCCTCAATGTGGTGCAAAACAATTACTCCAAGGCCCAAGGCATTGTTGACACGCTGGTGAGCCTGAATGGATGCGCGGTAGAGGAGTAGTCCTGGTACGGTTCCCCTCTTTAACTTAAGCTTTATTTTCTAAAACTTATTTCTTATCCATTGCCTTTGCTGCAGATGGCCAACTCTATCCTGAATTCCTCCGAGCTGGACGGAGCTGTTGCTGCTCTTATAGATGCCTCCCGCGCGGTTGGTCATCGTGGAGGTTATCTGGAGTGTGTGCAGCACGTTGAAGAGGCATTAGGACAGGCGTTTGACGTTAGTCATTGCTCAGTGACTGATCAAGCTGATGTTGCACTGGCCCGCGCTGAAAAGGTCTATGACCATTTATCATTGCCTGTGATGGATCTAGTTGTAGAGGCACTGAAGCATGATGACTAGTGTCAGCGGCTAAAGGCCATTCTAGACCCTCCCGAGACTGTCGAGTTATCTGATGAAGAAGAACCAGCTGGTGACGATGGTGGTGGCGATGGTGATGGAAATGATGACGATGATGGAAGTGACGGTTATGAGTAGTTAGTGTTGATAGGCTTTGTGCCTTGTAATTTTCTTTAAGAACTGAATGTAACTTGACGCGCAGTCGCGCTTTTTGAAACGAATCGATGATGTGTTGTTATTTCTTATGTTCTCATTGCACGGTGCGCTTCGTAGAGTATAGCGTTATGTTTGCCATTAATTCGTTGAGTTACAATTATTGCATTTTTGTTAGAAACTTTGGTTAAGTTAGCGCGAATAAATGTAAGTGTGGCTCGTATGGGAGTGTATTTTCCCGGTCTCGCGCTATGTTCGCGGAGGACCTTGGAGGCGTAACTCAAGAGCTCGTAATTTATTGGAGTGTTTTCGTGCTAATCAAAAGTTTAACATGCATTTGTAACGAAGAAATCATGGTGCTAAAAACAAAAGGCATAAGTCAATGCTTTCATTAAGTAGCTTTCAAACAGGCGCTAGGCCAAACATACATCATCAAAATAAAAGGGCGTATAGCCAACATAATTAGTGACAAGGGCGGGTGGCCAACATAACTGATAAAGGCGCAAGGCCGAGAATAATCGCATGTAAAATTTGCGCAATTGTTACGCGTTCCACGTGCGCGGGATGATGTGTCCATCCAAAGTGCGCAACTTGTATGCCCCTTTCCCTAGCACCTCGTGTATTAAGTATGGGCCTTCCCATTTGGGTGCTAGCTTTCCAGGGCGTTCAGCGTTTGAAGCTTCATTGTCTCTGAAGAGATATTCTCTTGGAGTGAAGGTACAAATGCGTACTCTTGCATTGTAGTACCTCTCCAGTTGTGTCTTGTACTTGGCTTCTTTGATTCGTGCTATTTCGCGTCTCTCTTCTAGCAGGTCCAAGTCTAGACGGCGTTCTGCCTTGTTATCGATTCTGTTAACCGTTGTTAAGCGCGGCGAGGGGAGACCAACTTCAGCTGGGATAACCGCCTAAACTAGGCTAAAGGGGGTTTCGCCAGTGCTTGTCTTCGGCATGGTTCGATGAGCCCACAGGATACTCGGGAGCTCGTCTACCCAGCCTCTTCTCTTGGTGCCCAGTCGGGCCTTTATCCCTTCGACAATATTTTTGTTGACACTTTCTACTTGGCCGTTGCCCTGAGGGTGCGCAACGGAAGAGAAAGTATGTTCAATCTTCATCTCTTTCATCCACTTTTGAAGGTCCTCGGAAGCGAAATTGGTACCATTGTCGGTTACGATCTTAAGTGGGAGGCCGAATCTACAAATGATGTGTTCCCATATAAACTTGCGCATCATCATTGCAGTGGTTGAAGTGAGAGCTTTGGCCTCCACCCATTTGGTGAAATAATCGACGGCAACGATTATAAACTTCACAGCACCACGAGCTTCAGGTAAAGGACCCACCATATCAATCCCCCACTGGTGGAAAGGCCAAGCAGTGGATACAGGGATAAGATCGTTTTTTGGGCGCATGGTTTTCGGGGAATGCCTTTGACAAGAGTCGCATTTGCGCAATTCCTTTAGAGCGTCGACGTGCATCCCTGGCCAGTAGTATCCAACGTTCATTATCTTCGCGACGACCATGCGCGGGCCTCCATGGATGTCGCAGATACCTTCATGGATCTCCCTGATCAAGTAATTTGCATCTTAGGGGTCCACACAGCGTAGAAGTGGCCCCAAGAAGGATCTTCGGTATAAGATACCACCATTCATATCATAGTGCAAGGCCTTGTTCTGTATCTTCCTTGCCTCTGCTTTGTTTTCAGGGAGTATTCCTTCTTGCAACTACTGAATGATAGGGGTCATCCAAGATGGTTGCCCTATCTCGATCACATTCACATGGCGCAGCAAAACCGACGGGTTTTTTAATACTCCAATTCTTACATCCTTGGCGAGATGTTGAAAAGAAGTTGAAGCAAGCTTGCTTAAAGCGTCTGCTGGTTTGTTCTCTGAGCGATTGATGTGCACTACCTTGTATGACTTGAATTGTTGCAGCAACTCTTTTGCTTGGTCTAAATACAAAGCCATAACTTCACCCTTTGCGTCATATAATCCATTGATTTGACTGGCGATCAGGAGCGAGTCGATATGCGCTTGTAGATTTTGAGCTCCCATTTTTATGGCGAGGCGCAAGCCTGCCAAGAACACTTCGTACTCTGCCTTGTTGTTGGTATTTTTGAAATCCAACTTGATGGCATATGTAAATTCATGTTTCTCAAGGCTAACAAGGCGCAATCCAGCTCCTGCGCCGTCTTCGTTTGAGGCCCCGTCAGTGTATAACAACCATAACCCATCTGATGTATCTTTGATGGGAGTATCAACAACCTCGCAGTCTTTGATCTTATCCTCTGGGACTTCAGTGATGAAGTCCGCTAGCACTTGACCCTTAATTGTTGGGCGCGACCTGTATAAAATGTTGTGATCCCCCAGCTCGATCGCCCATTTTGCTAATTGGCCCGACGTCTCTGACTTTTACAATATTGTGCCGATATGGAAGTTAGTAAGTACGGTGATTACGTGCCCTGTGAAGTATCTACGCAACCTCCTGGAGGCGTGTAGCAGCGTTAGTACTAACTTTTCCATCGTTGAATATCGAGTTTCTGGGTCTGTGAGCACCCTGTTAACGTAGTAGATTGGAGTCTGAACTCCATCTCTTTCTACTAACAACACCGACCCAACTGCTTTGTCCGAAGAGGACAGGTACAAAATGAGTGGTTCCTTTTCGAATGGCGCGGTTAGTGTAGGAAGCTTGATTAAACACGGTTTCATTTGCTGGAAGGCAGCTTCAGCTTCTGGTGTCCATTTAAATTCTTTCTTTTTTCACACAGTTGCGCAAAGTGCTTATGAAAGGGTATGACTTTGCGGCGTGGTTTGACAGAAAGCGATTGAGCGCGGCTAGTCGTCCGGCTAATTTCTGCATCTCTTTGATTGTTCGCGGTGATAGCATCCGCTCTATGGCTTGAACTTTTTCAGGGTTAACCTTAAAACCGCCGTTTGTAACCACAAAGCCCAAAAATTTGCCTTCTTCCATGCCAAAAGAACACTTTGCTGGATTCAGCTTCATGTTCACGCTTCTCAGAGAGTTAAAAGTCTTCTCAATGTCCTTTAACATCTGGTCCTCTTCAGGACTTTTAATCACAAGATCATCGATGTACACCTCGATATGTTTTCCTATGTTATCAGCAAATATCGTATCCATCAGGCGCTGGTAGGTTGCGCCAACGTTTTTGAAGCCGAATGGCATCTTTGTGTAACAGAAGACGCCGATGTCGGTCCGAAAAGCTGTCTTGTCTTCGTCCTTGAGCTTCATTTGAACCTGATGATACCCCTTGTAACAATCCAAAAAGCATTTCCATCTATACGGTGCGAGAGAGTCTACTTTTTGTCGATCTCAGGCAAAGAATAGCAATCTTTGGGACATGCCTTGTCGAGATCGGTATAATCGACACACATTCTCCATCCTCCATTAGACTTCTCCACCATCACGGGGTTTGCAACCCAACTTTGATACCGCACCTCTCTTAGTATACCTGCTTTTAGCAATTCACAGACTTGCTCATTCATGGCTTTGGTTTTATCCACCCCTAAGCTGCGCCTTCTTTGAAATTTTGGCTCGACGGAGGGATAAGTGTTCAAACAGTGTTCAGTGACGTCGCGCGGGACACCGGTCATATCTGCCGGAGTCCAGGCGAAAATGTCCATGTTCCTGAACAAAAGTTGCTTAAGGTGCGTTCTGATGTTTGGTGAGATTGCGTGGCCTATCGTCATCGTTTGCTCTGGGTATTTACGGTTTAAAACCCACTTTTCTGGTTCGGTCGTTGAAATTTTTGCCGCTTTTGCTGGGCGCACATCCTCTGCTGACATCACTTCTTTCTTTGCATAGATAATCGCCACCCCCGTCTCGGTTGGAAACCCGATGGCTGAGTGGGGCGTGGAGGTTACCATGTTTAGCTCTCCTTGGGTTTCTCTCCCAATTAAAACATCATGCCTCGATTTGACAGGCATCACCATGAAGTTGACATTTGTAGTTCTTGAATGCTTCCCGTCATACAGCGTGACGGGGAAGCTGATTTGGCCTAAAGGAAAAACCATTTCGTTGCAGAATCCTGACAAAGGATAATCAACTGGCCCGAGTCTCGCTTTATCTTCATCATCAAACTGATTAAAACACTACTCGTAGATGATGTCAGTTGTACTTCCTGGATCAATGAATATGTATTCTATTTCATAATGGCCGACAATACCGGTGATGACGACAGGGCGCGTAGCGCGTGGACCCCCGCGTACTACCGGGAATATAACCTGTTGCTCTTGCCATGCAGGCTCGAAAGGGCGCTTGCCTTTGTCTCTTGCGCTGTATCTTGGTCCGTTGACCATGTGAGTTTCCAGGCGCCTGACTTTCTTCTGGTTTCCATCATCATGGCGCTGGATCTGGCGTGTCTCTTTGCGCACATTTTTTACCAGGTGACTTAACTTTTCGCTTTTCAGCGCTCTCTCGATCTCTTGTCGTAAGCTGATACAGTCATCTGTCAGATGACCTCTATCCTTGTGAAAATCACAGTACAGGTTCAGGTCTTGCCCCTTCTTGTTCGTCATAGGCCTTGGAGCCTTGAAATCGTGGTTCTCCGTCATGAGCACCTCTTTTGGTGTCTTTGTGAGTGGAGTCCAATGCTTTTCTCGGTTATCGTCCCTGACTGCCTTTCGATATCTGATTATGTCGATTGTTTCTCGCGCGTCCTCTTTGTAGCGCGATCTTTCCTCATAACCACTTGATTTTCCAGCTTTCCAGTCGTGTTTTTTGCTCTTGTTGCGCTTGCCGTAGTCGCGCGAGCTTTTCTTGGAAAAGCGATCTTCGGTGTATGAGCTCTTGGCTCCAGCTAGCGATTCTTCGGTTTCCGCTACTATTTTTGCGGCTTCCATCAGCTTACTCCATTCCTTGGGCATACCATCTTTTCCGGTGACAGTTCTGATGAGACTATCACACCGGATTGCTTTTTTGAAGTGAGCGCGCATGAGCTGTTCGCTGACACCGCCGATTTCCAGACATTCTTTGTTAAAACGAATGATGAAGTCTTCCAAATCTTCATTTTCCCTGCGCCAGATATCTGTTACTTCAGACGTATCTCGTTGATAGCGTCTCTGCTGGCTGAAGTGGTTTACAAACTGTGTTCTGAAATCAACCCATGAACTGATTTTTCCAGGCGGAAGGCTGTCGAACCAGGCGCGAGCAGCCCCAGTAAGCGTCTGGATAAACAAATGACACCACATTGGCGTATTCCATCCTCCCATACAGCCAACACTTATGAATACTCTGACATGATCGTCGGGATCAGTTAAGCCATTGAATTTTCCCACTGTTAGGGGTAGCTTTTCTCTTGAAAGCGGTGCCAAAGCAATCTTTGGGATAAACTTCGAGTGTTCTGCAGCTTCAGCTGGTCTATAGGCGAGGCTAAAGTCTCGCTCTGCTTCTTCGCTGTATGCAATGCGCTGCCTTGGCTTGTAGTATTCGTGATTCCGCTGCAAACGGTTGAAGAATGAGGATCCTTCGTCATCTTGCCAAGTTGGGTCATTTGGGTCTGTGTCATCCCACTCGTTATTCATATTGCGCGGCCCTAGCCGGCTATGAATTGAACCCCTTTGAATGTTTGACGGATGGTCATAATAGCTTTCTGTCTCTCCCCGTGTGTCACGCGTGTCATGCACGCTTGGTCTTCTTAGGGGAGGAGGCCTGTTAATTCTTCCTTGAAAGTTTTGTTGTGGGGGTATCTGGCGCGCCCCCTGACTCGGACCCGGAGGTGTAACCAAAGATGGTTCTGCTTGTAAGACTGCTTGCTGTGCGCTTAAAGATTGATATGCCGCATTGATGGTAGCAATTTGTTTGGCATACCAAGAGGCTGGAGTTTCGCCTTCAGGCAGCCCTAATAGCGCCGAAATGTTCTGAGGTGGAGCTGGGTTTGAAGGGCCATCGACGTGACTTACTGGGGTTACCGTTTGAGTGATGCGAGTGGCACTCGCGCGGGGTCCCCCCCGTGTTGGTTACTTTAATTTCACTGATTTCTTCAGCAGGTTGGACTTTGACATTTTGATTGTCCTCCCCCAACACTGCGTTAGAGTTTGTTACAAAACCAAAATCAGGAATGATTCCTTGACCAACCATGATCGAAGGAAAAACAACTTAGAAAACTCAGAAAAAGAAGATGAAAGTAATTTGCAAAAAATCGGTGGGCGCCAATGAAGAAACACGGAACTAATTTTAGGGTTATTAGTTTGGTTTATGTTCCTTTCATAGTGGTTAATCTTCTTAAAACTTTCCTGAGCTCCTTAATGATCCGATAATCCTGCAAAACAGAACACCGTTAGCTCGTTAAGAGGGGAATATGGGGGTTTCCCTCTTAACCAGACTCCGGCGTGAGAATAAGTATCTGCTTTGAGGAAATAAGTGTGTGATAAGAGTGAGAGTGAGAGAACAGAATGAATCAACCTGTGAATGAAGGGCCCTTTTATAGCTGGAGAGGTGTAAGAGGAGATGGGCTGATGGGCCTTGGGCCAGAAGGCGACAACAGAGGAAATCCTCCTTGTCTCACAAGTATTGACCGTTAGTGCCTTCTAGAAGATCTCCGGTGCTGGCGCACCTTGATTGGAGCCACGTGTCCCTGTTGTCGGCCTTGTTGTCCCTCTGCCATCAGCAGGTAAGTGGAGATCGTGGGACAGGTGTCACCGCCCCCTGATTGGTGCCACGTAGGCGTCCTTTTGTACTCTCTATCTCCTGCACGTCAGATGATCGTGGAGCACGATTGAGCACAGCCTGGAGGACGGGGATTGGCTCTTTTCTTTTGCCACTTGTACCATGTGTACCTTCTGAAGTGGCCTTGCGCCTTAGCCCTGCACGACCCTTGCTGAGCACGTAAGTAGCCCGCGCGGGGTTATAGGTGGTTGAAGGCTCATTCAGAATGCTAAGTATAAAATTGATGCTCTTTCTTGTATGGCGCGAGGTCAGTCTTTGATGAAGTACCCCGCGCGAGATTAAGATTGATCAACTTGCTGAATAAGGAGTATGGTCCTGCGCGCGACCTGAAGAAAGGTCTGCGCGGCTTTTGAGACCATACCCCTTCGGTGCGCGGCTTTTGGGACCATACCCCTTCACGGTGACATGAGTACGCCAAAGGCATGTTGGTAACATTTAGAATACTATAAATGGATAATAATTAAACATGTCAAAATTTCTTGAAACTGGTATAAAAACAACATCAAAAGACAACATCACCAAAAGATTGTAAATAGTATAGTTTTTAGGTGGTTAGAATTTCATATACAAGACAACATCACCAAAAGATTAGAAAGAAACATAGTTTTTTTAGCTACGAATCTCGTACAAGATACAACATCGGTGAGTATCAACATCATCAATAGAGTTTGGCATTCAAATGCGTACACCCAATTTGAATAGCTTATGTTATAACTTTCACATTTTAGTTATTCACATTCACCAAAAGTGTTACATTTTCCCCTAAACTGTTTTAACCCAATCTAGCCACTTGAGTATCAATATTTTGCTAGATTTCTAAATTAATCATTTCTAACAATTTCTAAACATCATTTGTAGCAGAGGTGACAATTTAAGGCACAATACGAAAATAACTAGGCTTTAAGTTGTCATGTCTAACATCAGGGCCGGTCCTGAGAATTCGTGTACCTTGTTCGAGCTTGAAAAAACTTATCCTTTGGCTTTAACGAAATTGAGTATTGGACTCACTAAAGGTCTAAATCTAATGCCAATGGGCTAATAAGTAATCTAAACCATAAGAATAGTTTTGTAGGTAGGTCTATGTTGGTGTTTGTATGTGTATACCTTATTAATTTTTTTTACATATAGATATCGTGTTTTTTTTAAATAACGTGCCCTGGCCGATGGTCCTTCCCGTCCACCCCCAAGGCTGCCCCTGTCTAACATGAAATTTGTCGTTCAAAAAAAAATTGTTATAACTTTGTATTGGGTTTTAACTGTTGCGTTTTTCAAACATATAAGAATGTGGTCTCCTCAATAGATTCGATTACACCTAGAGACTCCTTAATTAATTTAAGTGCACCTATGTTAGAAAATGATCGATGACGGCCAAATTTTTACATTTATTGGAGTAAATTTTTAAAGTTAGGATTATTATCGGCTAACTGTTAAAACTTAGGATTATTAAATCCAATAACCCTTAAAATTTAAACAATGTAAACATTACAGACAAAGACCACCAAACTATCTTCTTTGGTGTTTTAATTTACCTATTGCAGTTTTACTTTAGTTGGATTGTCATCAAAAATATTTTTTAGCACCCACTTACCAAAACCACACATTAAATTTTGTAAATTTGTCTAAAACAAGAAAACATGAATAATTTTCAGCAAACGGGGGATTAAATTACGAAGTGAGTCATGGCTACACTCGATATAAACCATCTTTTTAATATATTTTTTTCATACAATAATCTATATTATATCCACCTGACTCGACAATTAAGTTGTGGATTAAAAAGTAATTGATGAATAAGATATCGACAAAAAAATAAAATACAAATACGGTTATCGTACAAAACGTACGAATACCATGGAAAACTAAAAAAGGGCAGTAACATTTACGTAATTATCTTATTAGTAGAGTAATTATCTTGATGAACTAGCAGACTAACTATGATACACTTGCAGAGTAATTTTGAATTTAGTGTTGTTTGATGCACTTGTAGAGTAATTTTGATAATTACTCCACTAATAAAATAATTACGAAAATGTTATCAATCATTTTACTTTTAGACGTGATTCGTACGTTTTGTACGATAAGCATATTTGTACGGAATCTTTACTCATAAGATATGCGAGATGAAGAAGATCAACTTATTATTTGCGAACCAACGATCAAAATTATTAATCTAAGAAATGAAGGGGCCGTTTGACCACTTCTGAATTGTTAAGTGCTGAACCAGTAAGAGGTCTGAACCATTAAGTGCTGAACCGTAAGAGGTCTGAACCATTAAGAGCCAGTATAATGCTTAACCATTCAGAGGCAAATGTCTGACCAATTCGGATTAGAGGTCTTAACCATTGAGACTCTGTATAATACTTAACCATTCAGAGGCAAATGTCTGAACTATTCAGACATCTGCTCACGAAACAAACCGTCTAACCATTAAGTGTTGAAGCAGTAAGAGGTCTGAACCATTAAGATACTCATTAAGAGGGTGTTTGGGGTTGAGTTTTTAAAGAGATTTTTAGATTATTGAGTTTTGAAATCGTAAATAATCAGTTTTGAGTGTTTGGGTAAAAAATAAAAAAAAAATTGATTATTTGCGTTTAGAAAGTTACAAAACGCAGTTTTCCAAAAGCAGCTCCCCCCTGCTGCAACAAAACGTAGTTTTCCAAAAATTGATTATTTGCGTTTAGAAAATGATTTCACTTGTTTATTATATATTTGCCAAACACTCAAATAGTTGATTATCTGATTATTGTGATATCAAGTAACATAATCAAATTCAAACACTATCTTTCAACATTACGTTTTGTTACAGTTAATTATCTGATTCTGATTATTCAAAACGCATAATCTATTTTCAAAACTCAACACCAAACACCCTCTAAGAAGTAAACAAACAGCCCCGAACTCTATCGGAGAGTTGTTTTGCCATAGAAGCCACAACGACATTGTGTAAGACCAGATTAGGAAAACCAAAAAAGATGGTTGTAAGTTGTAACATCTTCACATGGTTGAATTGATTTACTCCATTTTCATATTCAAAAGTTTTATATAACAAGTTAACAACCGAGTGCTAATTTTCATTGCATCGTTATATAAATATGTCAATGCATAAAATTACATTGTAAATTAATACACACAAAATTATTCATAGCTGTTTTTGAAATATGAACCTTTTTTTTTGGCATCATAGACGGCTATAGCGAATTTCGGTATTTTACCGGTAACATAACGAACGAAACCAGTACCAATCGAACACATCAAGACGAGTATTGATATCATAGGAACTTGTATCTATATTTATTTTTATGGTTTTCAATCGATGTAACACACATATTTTATTTTTAGGGTTACATTAGACAACTATCGTATAAACTATACCGAGTACCAGTATCACAACAAACCGTGGTATGTTCAAATGGATGTATATTTTTGTGTCGTATACTATGCCAATTTTCAATACCGTATCGGTAACAACACAAACCGAACGAACAACATCGATACCAATATCTGTATTATCGAAACCAATGTCAAATTTTGTTATTTGGTTCTCGATGAATATAATATATTTTCTTTTTAAAATAGTGTTCAATATACCAATGCGACATATTTGTTTTTAGAGTAAACTGCAATTTTACACCCTGTGGTTAGGGGTGATTGGCACCCTTACCCCCCCTAAGGGAATAATTGCAATTTTACCCCCCACTGTTTGCTGTTATGTTGCAACCTTACCCCCCCGGCCTCAAATTTGTTGACTAATCTGTTGACTATAACTTGAAATGACTATAATGCCCTTTCATATTACCCCCTGTGTTTTGTGCACTCTGTGATATTACCCCATGCCACCACTGCCACCGCCATTCACCACCACAACCACCACTGCCACCTCCAGCCACCACCACAACTTAATATCCCTTTCATATATAACACCACTACTACTTCCGTCACCAGAAACCTGCAACTCCGGTCATCTTCTCCAACGACTGCCACCACCGGTGACGGAAGTAGTGGTGGTATTATATATGAAAGGGAGATGGCGGTGGCAAATAAGGGATACTCCGATCAAATGACGGTGGTGGCAAACAATTCCATTAACTGATCAAATGACGGCGGGTGGGTGTGTCGGAAGATGGGGAGAAACTGATCCGGTACGCAGTGTCTTAAAACGGAGAACGAGTGTAACTCCATTGCCAGTAAATCGTCACTTTTAGAACCGATTGCATGTGTATAGGTTTTGTATATTTGTTACAGATATGTTCCTAGATCAACAGATCTTTAATTTGTTTTGTTTTATTTTATTATATATATTTAATCTGCAAATCAGTGATGATTAGATTTGCATTTTTGTGATGAATTATTAAGTATGATTACAAAAATTTTAGTGCCTTCATTCTGAGATGATACATGTTACTTAGCTAATTTTGTCATTTTGTTTTATAATAAATTGATGATTTTTGGAAGTTCAGATTATGTTCGTTTATATAGTTCAAATAAATGATACCGGAAGTTCAGATTTATGGCCAGAAAAGCGATTCTGGTTTTTTTTTTTGAAGATGAATGATTTTTTATGTGGGGTTGTAAAAAACAATAATAATTACCGGAAACCATGGCCAGATGAAAAGGGTTGAAGATGGTTGTGGTTGTGGGTGGGTTCACAATGATGGTTGGAGGAGTTGATTGGGTGGGGTTGTGGTGTTATATATGGTTGGAGAAGATGATCGGAGTTGCAGGTTTTCGGTGACGGAAGTAGTGGTGGTGTTATATATGAAAGGGATATTAAGTTGTGGTGGTGGCTGGAGGTGGTTGTGGTGGTGAATGGCGGTGGCAGTGGTGGCAGGGGGTAATATCACAGAGTGCACAAAACACAGGGGGTAATATGAAAGGGCATTATAGTCATTTCAAGTTATAGTCAACAGATTAGTCAACAAATTTGAGGCCGGGGGGTAAGGTTGCGGCATAACAGCAAACAGTGGGGGGTAAAATTGCAATTATTTCCTTAGGGGGGTAAGGGTGCCAATCACCCCTAACCACAGGGTGTAAAATTGCAATTATTTCCTTAGGGGGGTAAGGGTGCCAATCACCCCTAACCACAGGGTGTAAAATTGCAGTTTACTCTTATTTTTATCTTAATTTTGATATAAGATTTAAATACAGAACTCCCACAATAGGCATACATAACTCACTTAATAGTTAGGTCAGGGGTGTGGTATTCCGCCCCTGGCCAAATCAGCACTTTTAGCGCCCTTAACCACCCCAGGGCGCCAAAAGGGGGCGGGTTTTCGCCACTCTGGTAACGCGCGTTTTTGCGCTTTGTTCGAGATTTTTGGTCAAAATGACCGTTGGGCAACGGTCCTTTATAAAAAAACCTAATATATATCTAATATATATACATATATTTTTACACAAACCAATTACAAATTCAAACACACACCAATCACTAAAACACACACATTCTCTCCAATCATTTTTAATAACAAAAATGTCATCCCACTCTTCACCCGATTCATCCAGCTCTTCATCCGACAAAATGATCGACGATATGCTTATCGCAGTGACGCAGGAGGCGATTCAGTATTTGCGAGAAGAAGACAAATGGTCTACAACACGTACCAGACAAGCGCATCTTGAACGAGATCGGTTAGGTGCACGTGAACGTTTAATGCACGATTATTTTGGTGAAAATCCGTTGTACGACGATGCAAAGTTTAGGTGTCGGTTTCGTATGAGCCGTCGTCTTTTCTTAATAATTTCTAATGATCTTGCGGCCCAATATCCATTTTTCACACAAAGAGAAAATGCTAGTCGCAAAATTGGTTTCTCTAGAATACAAAAGTGTACTGTCGCAATTCGGAAACTTGCGTACGACACAGCGAGTGATGCGCGGGATGAATATTTAAGGATGTCGACCAGAAGTTGTCGTGACTGTCTTGAAAATTTCTATGAAGGTGTTACTATTATTATTGTTATTATTATTATTACTATTATTATAATTACTATTATTGTTGTTGTTCATTTATAGTTTATTAACACTGTTATAATTAGGTGTTAATTTTCTTTACGGGAGGCGATATTTGAGGATGCCGACCGCTACCGACGTTCCACTTTTTTACGAGGCCCATCAGCGGATACACGAATTTCCCGGGATGTTGGGTAGTTTTGATTGCACGCACTGGGAGTGGGCAGCATGTCTAACCGCTTGGAAATGGCAACACCATCGTGGTGACCACAAGGGTCCTACCCTAATACTACAAGCGGTTGCGTCTCAAGATTTATGGATTTGGCATGACTGGTGCGAACAATTACATCCCCGTTTTACAATCTTCGGGTCTTTTTGACAATGCCATAGATGGTGTTGCATCAAATACTTCATTCTATGCAAACGACGTGGAGTATAAGTATGGGTACTATCTTGTCGATGGTATTTATCCGGAGTGAGCGACGTTGGTGAAAACTCTTTCGTGTCCAGATGACGAGAAAAGATTGTATTACAAGAAGAAACAAGAGTCGGCAAGAAAAGATGTCGAGCGGGCTTTCGGTGTATTAAAAAAGAGATGATCTATCATTGTCTAACAGTCGAGTATACTTGAAAATAGTAAAATGAGAAACGTCAAATATACGTGCATCATTTTGCATAACATGATATGAGTTTTATATTTTTTCATGTTATTTAAATTTAAATTAATATATTAAAATTAAATAATGTTTAGAGTAAACTACCATTTTGGACCCTGAGGTTTGGGTAGTTTTGCCACTTTAGTCCAAATCTCAAACCTTTTGCATCTGGGTCCCTGTGGTTTCATTTTTATTTCCATTTTGGTCCAAAAGAGAAATCAGTTCAGATTTCTCAAAAAAAAACCTTGCTATTTTGTCCTTTTCCTCAGGGGCAAAATGGTCATTTAATCATTATATATATAAAATGCTCCCCCCCCCCTCTCTCCCCCTCTTCCCCTCTCTCTTTCTCTCTCTCCCTCTTTCCTCTCTGTCGCCACAAGCACCACCACCACCGCCACCGCCACCTCCTCCCCCTTCTCACCACCGCCACCATCAACACCCACCGCACACCACCACCACTACGTCATTCACCCCCACCATTAACACTGAATCATCATCATCTTCTACCTCCATACTCAGAATTTTAACCATTTCAAAGTAATTTCATAAACCCCAATTCGAATTATAAGTTCTAAATAATAGATCCATACAAGTTAACAAGCAACCCAGATCTCCAACAACACCATAAACCCCAAATTCAAGAAGAAAAAAAAAAGTCAAACCCTAGAAAGCTAAAGCATTCAGACTCAAGTACTAGGATCTGACAAGATTTGTTAATTTGAATCCTTCTTACAAACCCAGAAAGATGATTTCAACCGGATGATGTTGTCATAATCAGGGTCGAATTCTACCGTCCAGCGGACGTTTTTTTTACTGTGGCTTGACGGTCTTGGGACATGTGCTCCCCGTCTTCATCGGCTAGTAAGTATTTGTGGTGGTAGCTTTTTAGCTGGACGGATTTTTCCCTCTGGAAAAACTCTATTTGGTGTTGTTATGGATTGAGAGAATGGGGGTTACATGGTTGGATGATTTATTTGGTTTTGGAGCTTGGATTTATGAGATTGGGAATGTGAGAGGGGACGGAACAAGGTTCTGAAAGATGGGGAAAGGTGATGAGAGAAGAGAGAGAGATAGAGGGTTGTTTAGAGAGAGAGAGACATGGGTGGTGGTGTGGTGGGATGGTGGTGGTGTTAATGGAGGGGGAGGAGGTGGCGGTGGTGGTGAGAAGGCGAAGAGAGAGCAGAGTTTATAGAGAGAGAGAGCAGAGTTTTTAGAGAATGTGGCAAATGATCATTTTGCCCCTGAGGAAAATGACAAAATAGCATGTTTTTTTTTTGAAAAAATCTGAGTTGATTTTGCTTTTGGACCAAAATGACAATAAAAATGAAACTACAGGGATCCAGATGCAAAATGTTTAAGATTTGGACTAAAGTGGCAAAACTGCCCAAACCTCAGTGACCAAAATGGCAGTTTACTCTAACGTTTAAATTTAAATAATAAAAAGTAATAATTAGGTGACGATGATAAGGACTTTAAATCATTGTACGCAAGTTAAAGTAAGAGGTTTTAAAGCTCCCTTTGTGACATAACGGTGATGTAACGCTAATGTTACGTGATAGAGCTCCATGTACCACAACCACTAGCCATATTTATCTATACTATATAATAAAAGAAACCAATTAAGGGACAAATGTCATTTATTGGAGCCATCTATTTTTTAGTTTTTTTTCTGTCTATTCTACTTAATTATAAATAATTAATATTAATTAAAAGATAATTATAAAATTAAATTTAATATCAATTAAAACAATTCGTATAGGAGATAATATAATATTTTGAAATATTAATATAATGTAAATGATTTATTTATTTTATTAAATTAAAGTAGTTAAGGGTAGAATCTATTTAAAAAATGTTTATAAGGGGTAAACAAAAACATTAACCAGTGTTTATTGGTTCTATACTTTTATTACATGGTAAACAAAAACATGAATCATTTACACTATGTTTACGTGACATTTTTAAGAACTATCACCGCAATCACCCCATCCATCATATATCGAGTATATCTGTTAATTTTTTTTTAAATATAGTTTCTTACTAGATTTGTTCAACACCTGTAATAAACAAGGTTTTTAAAGATATAATATTTTTATTATTTACTATACAAAATTACATTTATGCAACTCGTGTAATACACTGGGTTTTTAAAAATATAATTTTTTATTATGTGGTATATAAAATTATATTTATTCAATCCGTATAATAAACATGGTATATAAAGATATAACTTTTTATTGATTGATATATAAAATTACATGTGCTCAACCCATACAATACATGAGGTTCTTAAAAATGTAACTTTTTTTATTATTTAATGTATAAAATTAAATTTACTCAACCCATACAATACACGGGGTTCTTAAAGATATAACTTTTTATTATTTAATATATAAAATTACATTTATTCAACCCATGGAATAAACAAGATTTTTAATGATATATTGTTTTATTATTTGATATGTAAAATTATATTTATTCAACCCGTGTATTACACGGGATTCTTAACCTAGTAGTGGAGGGTTCAAATGAGAAGAAATTTTTTGTAAGAATAAAAAAGAACAAACTTCAACCAACAAGAATGCTTCATTTTACTTCATTTAATTTTTATATTTAATATGGGTGTAAGGGTATATTGGTAAAATTAGATAGATCATTAATTGTTAGTCTTCCTTTTTAATAGCTAACTAAATTAAATTTGTAACTTATTTTCAAAAAAATATATCTTTTCAAATAAGAAAAAAAATTAATTTAACGTGTATGATAAATTATGAGGTGTGTAGGATGAATTACGAATTGTGTAGGATAAATTTCAGTATGTGTAGGATAAATTTAAAAAACGTGTAGGATAAATTTTGATGTGTCTAGGCAAAAATTTTAGTGTGGAGGATGATAATCTTTATGACTAATTAATTAGTCAAAAATAATAATAAATGAGATGAGAGAAAAACTATTTAATATTTTACAATTGTACCATTTGTTCTTTTTCTTCTCAATTTAATTTTCTTATCAAATGAACCTCCCCTAACCTAGTAAAGTATATAGTTAAAAAATTGGATACTGGGTACATAAGGATTTTCTTTTAAAATAAAATTATCTTATATTATTGGATAAGGATGAAAACACTGAGAATTGTTAATTATTCAAATCAGACGGAAAAGATCTTTGCAATTCGATTCGAATCGAATATAAATTTAAACTTTTTTCCTAATCCGGTGAGCAACTACCTCGAACTTTGCAAATAAATTCTAAAAAAAAAAACAATTATCAACTCCAATTTGAGTTTATAAATGTTAAATTGGATCAATCCAAATATTTAAGCTGTATTCATTTACAGAAAAGTTGCGGTAAAAAGGGTTTTGTACCACTGATCAAATATAACATGTTGAAATAATACGGGGTTATGGAGCAAAATGGGCTGAGGGGTATAATGGTCATAACCAATTATCGTGAACTTTCAATTAATTCCACCATTTTTTAAAAACATAAAAAAATTGTACATCACTTTTTAATGGGTTAAGTTCACGTATAAAGTGTCTTATCACACAAAACGTACGAAAAACATGAAAAAAAAAAACACGGTGACATTTTTGTAATTATTTGATCGTAGGGTAGTTATCAAAACTACTCTAAAAAATGATCTTGTAAAGTAATTTTAATCTTGTAGGGTAATTATCAAAATTACTTTACAAGTGTATCACAATTACTCTGTATCAAAATTACTCTACAAGTGTATCAAAATTACTGTGTAAGTTTATGGGATGCGGCCGATTATACAACATCATATATGGACCAAGGTTGGCAATGGGGCCAGGACCTCTGCTTGGTTTGACAGATGGGATGATATATGCCCGTTAAACTTGTTTATTACCCATCGATTAATTGCCAATGCTGGATTTTCTCTGACTTCAAAGGTTGCGGAGTTGTGGGACCAAGGGGTGTGGAGGTGGCCGACGAATTGGCTCCACAGATTTCCGGTTCTCCAGAATATGCAAAGCATAGCTCTAAACTCGGCTACCCAGGATAGAGTGATTTGGAAAACTCGGTCAGGTCAAGCAGCTGATTATTGTGCTTCTGTTGTGTGGGACGATATTCGTGAACACCATAACGAGGTTCCGTGGGTTAACATGGTGTGGTTCACGCAATCTATCCCTCGGCACTCGTTCTTCATGTGGCTTCTTGTTAACAAAAAACTTAAAACTCAGGATGTTATGAGTAGATGGGTGTCCACGGGTAATGCTAATTTTAATCTCTTGTGTTGTTCGCTTTGTGTCTTAGGGCCGGATTCTCACGAGCACTTGTTCTTTGAGTGCGGATATGCTTCTCAGGTCTGGAATGGTGTTAAACCTAGAGCGGGTATGTGACATATTCAAGATACATGGGCTGAAATATACGCCCACTTGGTTCAGGTGGCGAACTCGAGGAAGGCTTAACATGTGATTGCAAAATTAATTGTGGGGGGCAGCGGCCTATTTTGTGTGGCTAGAAAGAAATCAAAGACTTTTCTCGAATAAAAAAGAACCTCGGAGCAGTTTATAGAGGTGACTCTGTCAATAGTTCGGCTAAAGCTTCACACCATGAGCTTTAAAAGGACGAGTCAGGTTGAAGGGATTCTTCAAGAATGGAGCTTGCCGCGTGGTCTTTTGTTAGCTGATGATGATTGCGACTAATGTTTTGTGCTTGTTGTCTTTGTTTGTCTAGTGACATTGCCTTTTTGTTTGCTTTGCTTTGTCTTTGCTTGTTAACTCTCGTATGGCCTGTCATACGAGAGAAATGTGGGGCACCTTGTCCCACACTTGGTTTTATTGGTTGATTTAAATAAATTTATCAAGGTAACCCTTTACCAAAAAAAAAAAATACTGTGTAAGTTTATCAAATAACATACAATTCAAAATTACCCTACAAAATCATTTGTAGAGTAATTATGATACTCTACAAAATTACCTTACAAGATCAAATTACCATACAAGATTATTTGTAGAGTAATTATGATACTCTAAAAAATTAATTTACAAGATCAAAATTACCTTACAAGAATATTTTACAAAATTACTCTACAAGATCAAAATTATCCTACAAAATCATTTGTAGAGTAATTTTGATAATTACTCTACGAGTAAATAGTTACGAAAATGTCACCGCGTTTTTTTTACATTTTCACCCTATTCGTACGTTTTGTATCATAAGAATATTTGTATTTGATCTTTGGACTTTTCTAATTAAGTATACCATAAAAATGCAAGGCCCCAAACCTGGGAAACGCATTAAAACATAGTTTATAAACCGATGTATTTGCTTTTATATGGTTCAAAATCCTCACTTCTAAAAAAACCTTTGTATTTGGTTTTATAGATATAACCAACTTGAGTGGAGAGAATCCGTGACAACCCTATCAAACGATCAGCTTTTTTATTTATATAATATATTCTTATAGTTATTACAAAAGAAATTAAAAAAAGTTTTCGTATTAATAAATGTTGCTATGTAACATGTTACACAGGTTATACATATGTACAAAAAGTTGTTTTATACAATGTGTAACAAGTGCTTACAAATTATTTATTTATATTTTTTTACTAACTATAATAGCATATATTACATAGGGGAAGGATCCACTAAAAAGTGGATTTTGTCTAAGTAGTCTACGAAGGATTGTGATGATGACATGTAGCACTCCTAATAAGTAGGAATGAAGGGCATTTTGGTCCTTATAAATAGGAGTGAAAATGACATGTGGCACCTCTTTTGTTTTTTTAAAATACAACAAAAAAAATCTAGTACAAAAAAACTAGCACAAAAAATCTAGTACAAAAAATATAGCACAAAAAATGTAGTACAAAAAAATATAGCAAAAAATAATCTAGTACAAAAAAATATAGCACGAAAAAATTCAACAAAAAATATAGTACAAAAAAATCCAGCACAAAAAATTGAGGAAAAAAAAATTAAGACAAAAAAAATTTAGCACAAAATATAGTATAAAAATTCAGCACAAAAAATTGTTATACAATATAAAAATACAACACATTTAAGTGGGTTTTTTTAATTTCATATTTTATATAGCAATATGGTACTCAGATTAAAGATAAAAAGACGCTCGGTTTTACGGTGAATTTTTTATGAAAAAATAATGTCGTATAAAAAAGTTATGAACGTTTAAAAAATGGGGGTGGAATATGCATGTGCCTTGCATGTGAAGAGAGAAAGTTCATAAATAAGATTTTACCAAGATACCCTTGCACTCCTCATTTCTCATACCCTTTCATCTTAACCATTGATTTGAAAAATGAATGGTTAAGATTCCTTCTCATCCTACTTAGGGAAAATTAATTTTTTATTTGATCTTACCCCATATTACATATGCTAAAAAAATGTTTTTTACGGGGTTTTTCAACTCAATAGGGTTCTCAAATTAACACTCCCACATACAGATATAGGGTTGGGTTAATGGGGAATACTAAAAAGGTGGGGAACATAGAACCACTAATTTTACATGTAAGGAAATCATTTTCACATAGAAAAAAGTCATTTTTACATAATTTTTTCGGGGCTTTTTCATATAAACACATGTAGAAAACGTTCAAATAAAAAAATATTTTTTTGTAATTTTTTAAATGTTTTTAAACTTTTTTTATTCTTTATTAAAATGGCTTCTACTCGTGTTTGTATGTAAAACTTTATAAAGATTCTCTAAACATTATTATTTTACATGTAAAGAATGAATTATTTATAAGTTTTTTTATATAGTTCTCCAATTTACAACTTTTTTTTGTAGTTTCCTATTAAACCTCATACAATATATATATATAGGGAAGAGCTCATGCGAGAACCACCTTTATTGTGAGAACCGCGAGAACCAATGTGAACACAACTTAAATAGCTAAAAAAACCTAACCCCCCCCCCCCCCCCCCGCCCCCCAAAAACCTAAACCCACCCCCCCCCCAAGCTAAAATGCAAAAAACTAAACCCTCAAAAAATCTAAAAAAATAAAAAAAAAATCTAAAATTTTTTTTTTTAATATTTTTTATGTTAAAATCGCTACTTTTAGAAGCAAAATTTTTTTTTTTTTTTTAATTTTAATTTTTTTTTTTTTTTGCTTCGAAAAGTAGCAGTTTTTTTTATAAAAAAATATTAAAAAATTCAAAAAAAAAAATTGTGTGATTTTTAGCTATTTTTAGGCATTTTTGGTTGTGTTCACATTGGTTCTCGCGGTTCTCGCAATAAGAGGTGGTTCTCGCATGATCTTCTCCCTTATTGCGAGAACCGCGAGAACCAATGTGAACACAACCTAAAATAGCTAAAAAAACCTAACCCCCACCCAAAAAAAAAAAAAAAAAAAAACCAAACCACCCCCCCACAAGCTAAATGCTAAAAACTAAAACCCCAAAAAAACCTAAACCCCCCTCCCCCACCCCCCAAAAACCTAACCCCCCAAGCTAAAATGCTAAAAACTAAACCCTCAAAAAACCTAAAAAAATCTAAAAAAATCTAATTTTTTTTAAAATATTTTTTATGCTCAAATCGCTACTTTTAGTGGCAAAAAAAAATTTAATTTTTTTTTGGCTTCGAAAAGTAACGATTTTTATATAAAAAATATTAAAAAAAAAATTGTGTTATTTTTAGCTATTTTTAGGCATTTTTGGTTGTGTTCACATTGGTTCTCGCGGTTCTCGCAATAAGAGGTGGTTCTCGCATGATCTTCTCCATATATATATATATATATATATATATAGGGGATGGCTAAAATGAGAACCACCTCCAGTTGTAAGAACCATGAGAACTACTTTTTGACCATTAGATCAAGTTGATGGATGGATGAGATTAAAAGTATTAAAAAATAATATTAAGTATTTTTGGTCTTATTATGTTTTTAGTATTATAATCTAAAAGGGTATTTAGGTAAAAACACTATATTTTGTCTTTTTTACTTTATTGTTTTTTATTACTTTATTGTATTATTATATTACTTTTTTTATTTTTTAAACATAATTTTTTTATTAAAAACATTTTTAAATTCTGATTTTTTTTAAAGATTTTTTATACTTTTTACAATTTCAGTTTTACGTTAAACTTTTTACGTATTTTTGACGCGCCGTTTTTACGCCGGGTTTTTTCAGGCGTCGTTTTTTTAACACGCCGTTTTTTTAACGCGCCGTTTTTTAACGCCGTTTTTTACGCGTCGTTTTTTACGCGCCATTTTTTAACGCCGTTTTTTACGGGCCGTTTTTTAACGCCGTTTTTTACGGGCCGGTTTTTTACGTTTTACGCGCCGGTTTTTTACGTTTTACGCGCCGGTTTTTTACGTTTTACGCGCCGGTTTTTTACGTTTTACGCCCCGGTTTTTTACGTTAACTTTTTTTTACGTTTTACGCGCCGGTTTTTTACGTTAACGTTATTTACGTTTTACGCGCCGGTCTTTTACGTTTTTCGCGCCGGTTTGTTACGTTTTACGCGCCGGTTTTTTACGTTAACGTTATTTACATTTTTATTTTACGTTTTACCTAAAACTTTTTACGATTTACGTTTTACGTTAAAAAAGTTTACGGTTTACGTTAAAAAGTTTACGGTTTAATTTTTTTTTTTAATTTTACGTTAAAAAGTTTTACGTTTTACGTTAAAAAGTTTACGGTTTAACATTTTTTTATACAAAAACTTTTTTACGCAAACACGGACACACCCAGAAAACGCAAACTCGGTAGGTGTCTCAGATAGATAGATTATTATCGTCATCGACTAGGGAAAAAAAATATAAAAAGCCAACAACATCAAAACAAAGCGTATCTCGAAAAAAACTTTTTACGATTTACGTTTTACGTGAAACGTTTTACGTAAAACTTTTTACGCTTCACGTTTTTACGTTTTACGTTAAAAAAGTTTACGGTTTACGTTAAAAAAGTTTACGGGTTTAATTTTTTTTTTTTAAATTTTACGTTAAAAAGTTTTACGGTCTACGTTAAAAAGATTTACATTTTACGTTTGACGTAAAACTTTTTACGTTTTACGTTTGACGTAAAACTTTTTACGTTTGACGTAAAACTTTTTACGTTTTCGTAAAAAAGTTTACGGTAAACTTTAAAAAGTTTACGGTTTAAGTTTTTTTTCTTTTACAAAAACTTTTTTACACAAAAACAAACGCACCCAGAAAATTGTTACTCGGTAGGTTTGGCTCAGACTATCCGATAACCAAAAGGCTGCAAAAGCGGGGTTGCAGGTTCCAAAAACCTACCCTCCGCCGTCCTTGCCGCGCCATCGTCATCAAAATCTACGTTTTTTTTTTTCATCATCGCCACCCCCCAATCGATCACCAACAGATCAATACCAACAGATCTAAAAACAACAGATCAATACCAACAGATCTAAACCAACATATCAATACCAACATATCAAACCCACAATCCACTGTTAAAAATCACCAGGGAGATTCAAACCCAACAAAAATCAAAGTTCGTAAACAACAAAAACCCAGATTCAAACCCATCAAAAAATAAAGTTCATAAACAACAAAAACCCATATTCAAACCCATCAAAAATCAAAGTTCATCAAACCCACATATCAACAATCAAAGTTCATCAAAAAACCCACATATCAACAATCAAAGTTCATCAAACCCACATATCAGATAAAACCCACATATCAAAAATCAATTCTTCAAATCAAAGTTCATCAAACCCACATATCACTAGAGATCCGTTTTTGTAAAAAAATCACAGATTCAAAAATCACCACAAAAGTCAAACCACAAAATTCAAAGCAAAAATCACCACAAAAGTTCATCAAACCCCCATATCAAAAAATCACAGTTCATCCAAAAAATCACTAGATTCAAAGCAAAAATCACCACAAAAGTTCATCAAACCCCCGTATCAAAAATCACAGTTCATCCAAAAAAAGCACCAGATTCAAACCACAAAATTCAAACCCAACAAAAACCCAGAATCAAACCCAACAACATATTCAAACAGATTCAAACCCAACAAAAACACTTACCAAACAACCAATCAAGAAAGTCAAAACCACAAAGATTCAAACCCATGATTCAAACTCGGTGACACATCAACCGCCACCGCCCCCTTCACCGCCACCACCGCCGTCGACACACCCCACCACCGCCGTCGACACACCGGTCTGCCCACAAACAACCTCCGCCCCACCGGTCTCCCCACAAACAACCACCGCCCTTCCGCCTCTGCACAAACCCACCTTCACCAACCACCCACCCACCACAAACAACCACATCACCCTTGTAATCAGAGGTAGAGGTTGGTTATCAGTGGTCTGCCGGAGATTTGACAGCAGTGGCGATATCGGACCTCAGCTGTAGATGGGTAGGTGGTTGTCGTGATGGAGGTACGGTGGTGGATATGGTGAATCGAAGGTGGAGAAGAAGGTGGATTATGATTTTGGGTTTCTTTTAGTGCAGAGGATTTTGAAAGAAGATGAAATGGTGGATTGATTATGAGAGAGGAGAGAGGAGAGACTATATAAAAAAGTCAGTAGCTTTAATTGTGGAGAGATGGAAGATTAGACATTTGGGGTAAATGACCAACATACCCTTTATGTTGGCATAACCTGATTGGTTGAGATGGTTCTCACGGTTCTTACAACTGGGAGTGGTTCTCATTTTAACTCAATCCTATATATATATATATATATATATTTATGGTAATAAAATGATCAAATTTAGTTCTTATAGCTATTAACAAACTTTTACTTCTTAATTCCTTTATTCTATAGACATGTACCTCTTAGTTTGAAACAATGAAATGAAAAGAAAACAAGATGTTATTGGTATGCTATCAAATAAAAAGGTGAAAGAAATATATCGACACTTATACATATTTTTTTATATTTGATACAAGGTGGCCCATATTTCTGATTATCTTCCATACACTATGTATAAATGCCTATACAACTTTCACAGGTTGTTTAATATTGGTTATGTATTGAGTGTTGCCGAAGTTTTATATTAGATTGTTATGAAAATGTAAGTTTCGTTTTTTAGATTTCTATAAGGTTTTAATGTAAATTATCTATTTATTTTTTTAATATTAATTACAATATATATTTGTATCATTAACTTTAATTCAAAACCTAGTCGTATAAATGGCAATTTGGTAAATTACCATTTACCAAAGTACTTTTTTAGTGACAAAATTTACTCATACTCTATTACACCAGTAATCCTAAATTATTCTTCATTGTCTAGATTTGAACATATGACCTCTTCTTTAAAAGGTATATAACAATGTACTTAATAAGCATGCAAAGGAATAACCTTGCTCCATTTACACCGATCGCCTTATCATTTGTAACAACATTTGATGTAAAGATTTTATTTGGAATTAAAGTTAATATAATTTTGTAGATAAAAACATTCACTTGGAAGGATTGCTTTTATCTGGTCTAATTAAGTGAATTTGTTGAATTTTGGTTTCTAAATTATGTGTTCTTTCTTACTTTAAGCCATATGTTAATAAATATACAAGAGACACTGGCATACAAATGAATATTAAACAAAAGTAATATTATTATTCGTCTTTTTAGTTACTCGGTTTTCTTACTATAGTAACCAAAATCAATCATAAATAAAAAATATTAATCTAGTTCTGGTCCAAATCAACAAGAATTCAAATCACATCATCCAATAAATTGCTACTTGGATAACTCGGATTTGTTCAGTCGCGACCAGTGGCGGAACTAGCCCATTAACTCAGGGGTATCCCAAATTTTTTTTACCGTGCAATGACACAATATAAAAAAAACAACAACACATAAAGTAAAACAAGTAGCTAACTAATTGGGCCACAATTTCAATCATTATTATTAATTATTTTGGCAATTGGGCCCCTGTTTCAATCGGACTCCTTTATTCTACAAGTTTGGGTTGGTTAGGGGTATTCACTACGAATACGCACTTGAGCCGTAGCCCGTGCTACGGCGGATAAAGCATTAGGTCCGCCCATGGTCGCGACTATGCGGTGTAAACTGCAAAACATCTTAATTTAACGAGTCCCAATCATCAACATCATTTTTCACATTAAGCAAATACAACATAAACAATGCTTCGACCAATTGCACATAAATATACTGAATTTACGTTTGATCTATTAAATTTTTAAATTTACTTTCGAGGTTACCAAATTTTAACTATTTGCTATGTATAGCGTTGTCGTTTGGATGTTTTATCCTACTTAGTTGTCATGTACAATGTCCATCTAATAATATATTTTTGTAGAATTTTGATAGACATCAAATACAATGTGAATTTGTGTTCTTACTTAGCATGTATTAAAAAAAGTCAAGGTAGAAGATTTTGTTTGCCCTAATTTTTGGCATAAGATCCTTCTATTGCTTTAAACTTGACCTAATGTCCTACATTGTAAATAAGTTTCTAGAACTCAGATTAAAAGCAGTATTTCTTTCAAATAAACAAGTTCATGGGGAGTAGTGAGAAGTCGTTGTTAGATTGGGTATTAAGGGTGTCAATGGGACCAGTCCATTATGCAAAATTTATGGGCTTTTGGGCCCACATTTCTCATGACCACAACTTTTAAATAGACTTATCCTACTCCCAAAATGGTAGGAGCTTTACATAAGGATATGAATATGTTTCACTTTTTATATAACAAGATTTTTGCCTGCCGCGCGTTGCGCATGCAAGACAAAGCGTTAAATCGCAAACCAAACTCACGATTTAGTGAATACGTTTCAATTCCGTTTTTCAAACAAACAAATGAAATTTAGATTCTAGGTCTAAGTGTCTAACAAATTATAGGAACCAAAAACTTTTGAAAATGAAATTTAGATTCCATTGATTTAGCCTTATAGTATCAACTTATTAAACATCTAGATTGTGTCAACTTAAAACTCCTCACCAATTCTCAGAACGGGATTGTGAAGACGTGTTTCATCACATACGCTTCTTTCTTCTCCAAACCATTTGTTCTTGTGGCTCTGGACGCCTAAAAAAGACTTAGGGGCTCCTCCTTTCTATAAATAGCAATAAATGCTACCTCGTAACAAATATATTAGAACTTACATAAATCCTAACAAAAAAAAAGGATGCCAGAATCTGTGATAGATGATACCTATACCTCGATTCCAATCCAACAACAGAGATAAAAATCATCTTTTTCCAATCCAATTACAACAACCTACGGCACAACAAAGTTCTAAAGCACAATGTATAAGACTATAATGCATAAACTTGTTATTAATTGATATTATTTAAATTAAATTTAAATGAATTAATATTAACTTTTTTTTTGGGAAAACCCCCCAAGCTTAAGGTACAACTCTATTAAACATTAATATTTTTTTTTTGAGAAACCCTCAATGCTTAAGGTATAAGTCTATTAAACACCAACATGTTGGTAATTTATAATATGGTAATGGGAGATTGGGAGGTTATTAAGGGCTTTTTGAGTTCTTACAAACTAAAGTCTTTTTTTTAATGGATGTGAAAGGATTTTAGAAGAAAAAGGTGTTGAAGCAATGACTTTCTTCTACTTATATTTAAAGTAGATATTTATATACTATAAGTATGCATGTTTAGTTGTAAATTATGCTTGAATGATTGTACATTTGTTTGTAACATTAGTATGCATGTTTAGTTGTAAAATATGCTTAAATGATTGTACCTTAATCAAATAATTGTTTCATTATCTTACCAAATTCAATCTGTTTTGTATGCATTATAAATTGTGCTTAAGTGGTAGTACGCTAATCAAATAATGTTTCATTATCTTACCATATTCAATAGGTTTGATCCATTGTGTTGTTGTATTTGTAAATTATTATTATTATTTATAATAATTGTATAAATATAATTTGCTACATATTGATGCAATGGTTGTTGTAATGTATGCATTATGGTTTGTATAGTGGTAATGACATATATTATATATAGATTATGATGAGCCTGTCAAACAAGAAAAAATAGACGCGGGTTCATCGTAATTCGCGAGTCCTAGATCAACTTAGTTATTTTATTCTATGTTTTATGTTTCGGTTTAAATTCTTCGCATTAACACGCCGCAACTTCAGTATCGGTGGTCGCTGACAGTAGTGTGGCATTAGTGCTCGCCCCCTCCGCAACACAGGGGGTGCTTAATACTAGTTATAAACCAAATTACATCATAGATATTTTTGTAAAAGTTTCATATATATTAAACACCCTCGTGTCTAGCGACAACATCAATCAACTTTTAATATAAGTAAAGCAAATTATGATGAATTTTTGGATTTTAATAATCTTAAGTTTCACATGTTGGCTGGTAATAATTCTAACTCTAAAAATTATCTCCAACGATCCCAACTTGTAAGAATTTGACCCTCATCAATCATTTTCAAACTTAAGGTGCACTTAATTCAATTAAGGAGGTTGCAGGTGCACTTGAATCTATTGAGGAGGCAAATTCTTATATGTTATAAAAGGATCAATGAGGGTCAAATTCTTACAAGTTGGGATCGTTGAAGGGAATTTTTAAAGTTGAGATTATTATCGACCAACAGGTGAAACTTAGGATTATTAAAATCCAATAATCCAAATATGAAATATATTTTACATATATTGTTTGATATGTTGTTGAATGTTAATGTAACTTATATTTACATTTATGTGTGAGGAGGGGCGTAGGCACCTAGGAAGTTACGGGTTCGGACAAACTCGTATCAAAACATTTTCCAGTGTTAGGGGAGGAGGGGTGGTTCACTAGTGATATTTTCTATCACTCCCACTATACAATCAAATCATGCCATGTCATCACCCAATATTCTATCACTAATGATAGAACTGTAGGGGGGTGGTATCACTAGTGATAAAAAAAGCCAACTTCAATTAAATATGCAATATTCTTTCATTGATTTCTAGAAAGTGTATAGGTGTCAAACATTCAAACATACAACATTTGTCAACATTTGAAGTTTCACGCGTTATGGGAAAAACGCGTTGATAATATAACGAGTTATACTTAGGCCGGCGGCAGTGTTCCGTTTTTGTTTAACGAGTGATGGGGGTGGTATAACGGACCACCCCGTGTGCCCTTATATATGTGTATTTTGACATTGCACCCATAAAAATTTCGACATTGAACACATAGAAATTTTTTCATCGAACCCTTAGAAACCTTGACACCGAACCTTAGAAAATTTAACAACGAACCTTAACCCACATTTCAATTTAAAAAAAAATAACTTATTAAGCTCAAAATTTCTATTAAAAAATAAACCATTAACTCATTTAACCCACATTCTATATATACTTAAAATACTATTTTGTTAACATCAACCAACTTTAGACCCTCAACTTTGACATCAATCAACTTTGGCCCTTCAACTTTGGTAATGACATATTTAGCCTCTCAACTTTGGTAGTGACATATTAAACCCCTTAACTTTAATAATGATATGTTTAGCCCCTCATCTTTTGACAACATCAACCAACTTGGTACCTCAACTTTTGTAATGACATATTTGGCCCCTCAACTTTGATAATGACATACTTAGCCCCTCAACTTTAATAATGACATGTTTAGCCCCACTACTTTTGTCAACATCAACCAACTTTGGCTCATCAACTTTGGTAATGACATACTTAGCCACTCAACTTTAATAGCTACATGTTTAGCCCCTCAAATTTTAATAAAGTTTCATTTTTTTAATTTTCATTATTTACCTTTACACTCTATTATAGTTACTATTTAGACCTTTGCTTATTTTTATTTACGTTTCGAACCCTCTGTGAAGCACGGGTGGTAACCCACTAGTTTAATTAAAAAAATAACTCACTAAGGCTTAAGCCCACAACATAAGCTCATAAACCATTTAAATCCAATTTAGGAAAACAAAAGAGTAACAAAAAGAAAAAAAAGAACGCATAACGACTGTTGGCAGAAGAAGCTTCACACCTGACACCAGTACACCACCATCGATTATCGCCGGTCGTCAGACGTCGCCGCCCAAATGGTCCTGATTATTCGATACCTTGATAAACCAGGGGTTGTTAAAGAGCAAATTATTGGCCTTGTTCATGTAAATGAAGTTCGTGAAGTCCCATTTGTGTAATCAGATTGATGATGAACATTTAAGTGGGTAGTTGCATTTGTTTTATTGAAAAAGATTTGCATTAAAAGGTTTCCGTAGATGATGTAATGGATACGTTTCGAAAAATGTAACCACGTAGATAGAAACTTTAATGAATTTCTATTATTCATTTCTAGTATCAATTAACGTATTTTTCATCAATTATTTGCATTTTAATTTGATTTTATTTTTATTATGTGACCAACCAGAACCGCTTAACCGAACTAACAAAAAATGTTGAACCTTAGTGACAGACAATCGATTATCCGTCCTTTGAAAATTTCTAAACCGGAGAAGAAAAATCCTAACTACACCACTGTGTGTGAGAAATATCACGTTGCTTAAAAAGATGACAAACTCGAGGTGGGGTTTTTAAGATTTGAATAGATGTGTTTGAGTAAACTGCCATTTTGATCCCTGAGGTTTGGTCATTTTATAAGACAAATATGATCTGATTTTACTTTTGGACTAAAATGGCAATAAAACTGAAACCACAGGGACCCAGATACAAAAGGTTTGAGTTTTGGACTAAAGTGTCAAAAGTGAACAAACCTCAGGGGACCAAAATGGCAGTTTACTCTATGTTTTGAATAAATAAAAGTTAGTGGAAGCTTATGTAATAAAATCTAAAAAATCAATAAGGGTTGACATAATTGTGAATGTTTTAATCAACTTCAAATTAAAGAAAAATAAAACTCATCCTCGACGAAATACACGAAACTCAATATATTTGGGCTGGGTATTGGTAGGGATAACCATGAATTCCATACACAATTATAAAACCATATTTATATACTCTTAAAAGAAAATGTCGGTCACTCCACCAACTTTTCCTTACTTAAATGATAAAAGTGAAAATCTTTAGTTAAAGCTTAGACCACGGGGTACAGGGGTCCAGGGGCGGATCTACTCTTAGTTCGGGGGTTCCTAGGAACCCGTTAGATTCGTAATTTATAGTGTTAAGTCACATACAAAATTCTGAAGGAACCTCTTTATATTTTGTAGGGGAACCTTATACACAAATGATTAAGCTGGTCCACTGGTAATCTGTGCGCTTGTTAACATTGAGGTCACGAGTTCGAGTACGCTTAAACCGTTTTTTCCATGTTTTTTGTGGTTTTTTTAGTTTTTAAATTTAGAAAGAATTAGATCTAGGGTTTAACAAGTTAAAAGTGTTTGGCAAATACAAAAGCACTTTTTAAAATGATTTTTTTATGAATCTTACCTGACCCGAATCGTCGAACCGACCGCTATATTTTTATGTTCGGACATATGATTTTGGAACACTTAAAAAAGTGAACCCCTTGGCCAAAATTTCTGGATCCGCCACTGCAGGGGTCGTCCCCTCCCCATCCCGGTCAGTCCCCCACGTCGCACACCGCCCCTCATGGGGTCGTCGCGTCACTGCCGACCTCTCCAAGACGTTGGAGACGAGGCAAACAAGTGGGCCCCCCTCTGACTTCTCTCTTTCCCCTTTATTATATACTACATCCGTCCCATTAAAAGTGTCATGTTTTGAATTTTCAAAGTTTTTATTTATAAACTTTGACTTTAATTATATATTTTTTGTGTTATATAAAACTTGATGAAAATTAACCCGATAAAAACATTTGTAAAACACACTCAGATCATATAACTTTCATCAAGTATTATCTAACACAAACAAAATTATTTAAGGTCAAAGTTTATAAATAAAGACTTTGAAAATTCAAAATAGAACACTTTTAGTGGGACGGGGGGAGTATTATATTATATTGGTTTTTATTATGGGTTGGGTAGTCTTCCACATCCTTGGGTAGTCCCCAATATAATGGTCCTCCACCCTTGGTGAGGTGGCGCCTACGTAGCGGGTAGTCTCTTTGGGGACTAACCAAACCACACCTTATGTTCTTAAAGTGTAGTGGTTTATGGTTTTGCGTGTTATATTCCACTCGAGTTCGATCTGAATATTCTTTGTATTGGTTTTTTTTTTCTCAATTTTACTTCTATGGGTTTGGCCCAATTTTGTTACTTTATTTTGTTTGCATACATTCTTATATTACAATTCTTATATCTTAAAAAACCAATGGCCAATAAAACTCTACTTATGTCAAATCTTGCTTTTACCCCTGTTACCCCTTAATTTTAGAAAATATTTTCATCCCTTAATTTTCTCTGAAGTTTGTAAAATGTAACTTTAACCCCATTGAGACTCGAGAGTATATATAATCTGATTTTTCCTTAATAACTTGCGTTCGTTCATTTAAAAAAACAAATTTGTTCGTTGACTTATAAAAACTAATTTGTCGCGTGCTTATTTTTATATACTTATTTGTATAAATTCAAGTTGTTACACGTTTCAACGTGAATTTTGTTTGGAAACGAGTTGTTTTACCTTTCTACCCTTAAACTTTGTCACAATGTCAAAACTAATCCCTCTAAATTTGTAAATGTCACTTTAACTCAGTTTCTAAAATTTCGAGTTTACCTTTAAACTAATTTCTTAACGTTTATATTTTTTTTTACGTTACGATATAAATTCAAGTTCATCTACGCTTCAACGTAATTTTTGTTTGGAAGCAAGTTTATGTTTTGTTTTTATGTATGTTTGGAGTTGGACTACCTTTAGACGTAAATTTTGTTTGAAAACATATCGGGTGAAATATAATACGTTTTCATTCGATGATATAAATTTGAGTTGCTATATGTTTCGACGTAAATTTAATTCAAAAACGAGTCGATTGTAGTCTATACTTTATCACACCGCGCACGACGCCAACGTACGTGTCTTTATTTTATCTACGTTTTGAGTTGGTCTACGTTTCGAGGTAAATTTTGTTTGAAAACAAGTCGGGCCAAATAAAATACATTTTCATTCAACGATAGGAATTCGGATTACTTTACGTCTAAAAAGGTATTTGCCACATTGAGAGCTCTTGTTGAGGTAATGGAAGTCCTTATTAAAGATGTCGAGCCTGATGGAGTTGGAAGACGTATCTCACTTTTCTATTGCAGAAGAGGTAACTCACTTTTCCTCTATTTATAAACTTGTGTTATTCTTTTCATTTTAATTTATATTTTACTATTATTGTAGTTAAAAAAGGTTAAAGAAAACAGATCAATGATTGTCAGGAGATCTCACGCTTTACAACATTGTTCCTCTGACGCGCCATTTTTTGACTAATGCTATTGGGTTCTATCCAGAAGTAAGTTTTTTTTTTTTTTTTTGAACGGTAACTTTCATAAACAAGAACAACCCAGCCAACCCACAGCCCGGGCCGGCCAGCAACACAACACCCCAAATTACATATTCACAAATTTACACCAATCATCCCATGAGACACCTCTATGACTCGACCTATTGACGAACCAAAGAAAGCTAACGGCTTTGACTTGACTAAAAATGTTTTCTACTCTTGCCGTAGTGTTCGAGAATCTCGCTTCGTTCCTTGCCTATCCAGAAGTAAGTTAATTGACTATTTTAATAGTAGTTATGTCTTACTTGTTTTTCGTTCACTTGAAAGTATTCATGTGATGCACCTTTAGGCATGGCCTTTTTATATAAGGTCTTTTTTGTTTTCTTTTGATTCACAGGTTAGGGCTGCGATATCGGCACTTAGGTATCATGAACAATATCCACGACTTCCAGCTGATTTTGAGGTTCCTGCACAGCGTACCCTAGACATGTTTGATCTTTTGGAATTTGTGTTCGGTTTCAGGTTTGGATCCTTTCATAGCTGAATCTTGTTGGTTTTTCAGGTTTGTACGAATGATCTGTTACAAATTTTGTTCAGTCAATTTCTTATTCACTATGAGATTAGCGGTCCTTTGTGGGCATTTTCTTGTCACTTAGGAATAATGTTTAGATGTTGTCGGTTTAGATTTTATATTTATGGTGACATTACATGTGCAGAAGGACAACATCAGGAATCAACGTGAGAATGTTCTTCTTGCTGTAACAAATGCACAATCACGGCTAGGGGTGTTCAAAAGTATCCGTATCCGAAAATCCGATCCGAAATATCCGATATCCGAATCCGAAATATCCGAAAAATCGGATATCCGAAATTTCGGATATCCGAAATTCGGATATCCGAATTTTTCGGATTCGGATAGTGATTTTCAAAATTTTCGGATATTTCGGATATCTGAAATATCCGAAAATTTAATTTTCAATTTTTTTCGGATATCCGAATATCCGAAAATATCCGAAGTATCCGAAAATATCCGAAACATCCGAAAATATCCGAAAAATATCTGAAATATCCGAAAACTTATATTCGGATATCCGAAACTATCCAAAATATCCGTTTCCGAATATGAAAAAAATAAGAAAAAAAATAAAAATTAAACAAAAAGTTGGATTTTCGGATATCCGATTCACTATCCGAATCCGTATCCGAAAATTCGGATATCCGAATTTCGGATATCCGAAATTTCGGATACGGATTCGGATAGTGAAATCTGGTATCCGAAAATTTCGGATATCCGAAATTCGGATGGTTTTGAACACCCCTAATCACGGCTTGGTATACCTGTCGAATCTGATCTACTGAGTGATGCTATTTATTTGTTTAAACATTTTCATCAGCTTCTCTAACTAGTGTAATTCAATAGACATGTTGCTGATGTGTAAATTTTATATGGTTTTAGAAAACTGGAAGGATAAATTACAGTTTTCGTCCTTTATGTTTGTATCAGATTACAATAGATAACCTTTAACTTCAATAATTACAGACACAGTCCTTTATTTGAAAAACTCGTTACACCGTAGGTCCTTTAGCACTAACCAGGTTAAAATTTTAAGTCAAATCTAATTACATAAGGGTATTCTGGTCATTTTATATTTTATTTAAATGGTATTTAATAAATATAACCAAAAAATAACATGTATATAAGTAATGCTGCTTGTTTCATTCTCTCTTTCTCTTTCTCAAATAAAACCAGTCAACCACTGCCCAAGTCCACCACTGCCACCGCCTAAGACATGACCACCACCATCATCAGAGCTACTCCACCGCCACTCTCTCTCTCTAAACTCATAACACCACCACTGCCACTCTCTCTTTCTCTCTAAACTCATAACACCACAACCGCCTGGTCCACCACTCTCTCTTTCTCCCTAAACTTATAACACCACTTCATTAGTAATTGGGCATGGTGGATCCAGACAAGCTTACAAATTTGGATACAGTCTTATTGTTGCCACCAAAACAATGATAATAACAAAATTTTCCATATTACTTTTTACAAATTATCTTTTTCCACATTAAACAACAAATAATTAACTATCTAAAACAGAGTATATAAGATTTTCAAACAAATCACTTAAGAGAGTTAACCATTCACGGAAAACCACCCACTGTCACCAAACTAACAACCATCACCACCATCTAAGGGTCAAACCATACCTGCTCATCGGATCTGTTCTGGAACCGCCACCATTGCTAGGGTTTAGACCCTTCTATTGTTATCGTTACCGATGTTGAGACCCGAATCAACAAGATCTCCGACCAAAACAGAAGCCCGCTCCTTCCGCCGTCGTCCCGCTCGTCTTCGCCATACCACCATAGCGGTGTGCGATGAAGAACAGATCTCCAGCCACAAAAACGAACTCTAAACGACGAGAAGGGTTGGCATGCGATGAAGAACTAGATCTCCGGCGGAATAGGGTTGTGCGATGAAGATGGAGGTGCGGCGGAATAAGGCTGTGCGATGAAGATGAAGGTGAAAGTTGGGGGTTTTCTGAAGAGACAGGGTTTAAAGAGGGATGATTATTATATTTATATGTATTTTTTTATTGTTGTAAATTATTTTTATCTTTTTGTTAAATATATTTTATATAAATGAGCGAAATTACTGATTTACCCTCATGTGTAAGGCACATGTTCTAACTTAACTTAAAATTTTAACCTAGTTAGTGCTAAAGGACCTACGGTGTAACGAGTTTTTCAAATAAAGGACTGTGACTGTAATTATTGAAGTTAAAGGTTATCCATTGTAATCCGATAAAAACATAAAGGACGAAAACTGTAATTTACCCAAACTGGAAATAGCAGTAAAACTGGAAATAGCAGTAAAACAGGGAATAGAAATACAATAGACATGTTGCTGATGTGTAAATTTTATATGGTTTTAGAACACTGGAAATAGCAGTAAAACTGGAAATAGCAATGGTTTGGTATGTATATGGAAAACTGGAAATAACAGTAAAATTGGGAATAGAAATACAATGAATTTTTTTTACTGTTTTTGACTTTTAGTGGCGACAAATGTTGTCGCTAAAGGTCAATATGTCGCCACTAAAAATGAACAACCTTTAGCGGCGACCTCTGCTCTTTAGCGACAGAGAATTAGCGGTAACCCTTTAGCGGCGACAATTGTCGTCACTAAAATTCTGTTTTCCTTTAATGCAACAAGTAAAGACACAAAATTTTTAAAAAAAAAATCCTGTAAGTGTCACGTCATTAGTACTTAAGATTTGAGGTGTAATCGGATTTAGAGTTCAAACTAGGTTTGTTTACAGCTCTATTTATAATGCTTAAGTTTAACTTTAATTTGTTTTTATATTCGAGCTTAGATCGTGTATTATTTATTAGTTATTAAATTGTTATATTTATAACTTTTTTATATGTATTTTTAATAATAATAATAATAATAATTCATTTATGACATAGTATATATTATTTATAAACTTTATCATTATGTATATTTAATTTATTAAATTAAATAAAGGGATATTGGTCTTTAATAATTCGTACTAGACGTCATTGGCCATTGACAGTCTCACTTTTTTTATTCAACCTGAGAGTTCCACCTTTCAACTATTTTTCCTCCACCGGTCATCGGTTAAAAAAAACTTAACGGAGTTAATTTTTTTTCCGAATTACAAACTGACGTTTTAGGGCTTTTGACCAGAATGAGAATACGAGTCGAATGATGTAAAACTTACATTGAAATTGTATTCCAAACGAAGAAAACAATGCTTCAATTCGGATGTTTAAACTTCCAATTAACAAAAATCAAGTCGCTTGGAGCACCGTTTCGAGATAATTTTTACATCGATAGACTCGTATCCTCGTTCTGATCAAAATCCCTAAAACGTCAGTTTGTAATTCGAAAAAAAGTTTAACTCCGTTAAGTTTTTTTAATTGAGGACCGGTGAAGGAAAATAGTTGAAAGGTGTGACTGACAGGGGAATAAAAAAATGTGAGACTGGCAATGGTCAATGACGTCTAGTAGGGGCCAATATCCCTTAAATAAATGGTAAATAGATAATAGAGCTTGTTAAACTCATTTTGGCTCGATTGAATTTTTTAAAGAGCCGATATCAATTGCTTCTCATTTATTTAAGAGTAAAATGAATATTGAACTTTAGATATGATCCTTAATGTTCACTCTCTTAGTGCTTATTTCTTAACGTGGATGCAACATATATTCAAGATTCTTGAATCAAGAATTAGCGACGAAAGAATACCAGATTTAGAATCTTATATATATTGACATAAAAGCCAAAATAAAGTGTTGTGAGCATCTAGTATCACACAAGTGACATCCTACAAGTAACAAATTATGTACAAACAAAACAATTTCAATAAGATCAGCATCAAACACCCAAAAAAAAAAAAAAACAAATTTCACCATAAAATCAAATCATGTTCCTCTCAGCTCATCTTTCTTTCTCCACATTCATTATAATCTCAACTCTCAATTGTTATATATTGTGTATTGAATTTAGCTACATTTAGGTCACAAATTAACCTTTAGGGATCCCGCTTCTCAACCTTGGCCATCTGTTGCAAAAGTTGTTCTAAAGTAGCAGACGGAAAAGAATGTGTTTCGGGTAGTTGAAGATGATCCGAATCTTTGTCAGGATTTGTAGTCACTGTACCATCGGTTCCTATGTGTGTGACATGTTTCACATCCGTTGGTAATCCTATTTCCAGTTCCGTCTCACTCTCGATGTCTTCAAAGTCTTTGTAAGCTGGAAAAAAAGTGACACTAAGGTGAAAACGGAAACTTTGTTTCAAGACAACGCTACTACTAAACTTGGTATTTGCAATCACCAACTAGGTCGCAAATATGTTGCTAAAGGCCTTGTGCGTCCAAAACTGACTATCGCAAAAACCTTGTGGCTAATTCGTCATTGTGATTGTTATACCCGACCAAAGTCATATTACGACAGGATTTAGCGACTACAAGCCTGGTCCCTATATTTTTGACCGACTTGTTTTGCAACTAATTTATCACAACCTAGTTTTGTGAGCGGATTGTTTTGCGACAAAGATTTAGTTTTAAACCAATATGCCATTGGTTAGAGCATTCAAATTGGATCCTCCATATTAATGTGAGTGAATTCTCTATATTATATAGAGTGGTTGTGAGTGGAGGAGAAAATATGTTACTATTCATCAGTCAATTTGGAGAAAACAATGTTCACCCTCTGTAGTGGTTGTGAGTGGAGGAGTAAGAAAATATAATGATAAAAGTATAAAAAAATATTATTTAACTGAAAATGAAAGAGAAAATGTAGTAATTTTTAGTATAATTATATATATGAAAAAAGAGAATACATTGTGAATGCTCTTAGCCACCGGGACTTTAAATTATATATATATATATTTGTATTTTTAACCGTTTTCCGACTATTTTGTGCAATTGTGCCCACAATGAAACAATCATAAAATTAGCGATTGATTTGCGACCGACTTGGATCTGGGTCGCTAGTTTTTTTGCGCAATTTGAATATTGTCTAACTAGTGACTAATCCGATTTCAGTTACTTCTGTATAGCATGTCACATTCCATGAATTATTTCACGTTAGACCCAAGTTGGCTCGACACTCCAAACCTCACACATTCAGGAGTCTCGTGTGTACACCAAAATACCTTATGAAAAAAAATATTATAAATAACAAACAAATCATGAAACTATAACACTTACCAAAGATCTGAGTAACACTTTTGAATGTAGTTCTGATCAACCTATCCACCACCTTTGAAATATCAGATCTACTGGGAGCCACAAAACTCCAAGATTTCTTAACTTTGACTATTGATGAAGATGATGAGCTTTCTCCCTCCATTGTTGCAGCAGGTTTTGATTGATCACCCTTTACTTCAACTGCTCGATCCCAACACCCCATATAAAAAGGATGCCCAAGAAACCTTGGTATCCTCTCTTTCATGACAAACAATCTTTGAATCTTTCACACCAATCCAAACTCAATTGCCTAAACAACTACAAGCTAGCTACACACAAGTTTTAGCTAGATGTCTAAAATGGCTATACAGAATAATGCATACTAGATGTTGAAGAAGGTTGCTGGCTGCAAACATGGCTTATTTGTAATTGGTCTTCTTCACTTTGGAAACAAGCTTCCATCATTTGTCAAGGAATAACTTTTTTTAGAGAAGAAAAAGTAGGGTTGAAAGGATGGGTGGAGTGAGAGTTGTACATGGTGGAGTGAGAGTTGTACATTGGTCTGGATTTGGGTATTGTTTTGGTGTGGAAAAGGGTTTGGTTGGCACTTGTAAGTAGGTTAAAATGTACAATTCAACTAACTGAGTAGTGATTGATGGGCTAATTGTGGAAGGGTTTTATGACGTTACAAACTGAATTATTTGTCATTATGCTCTAAGTGTGTTCATGATTTTTATAGTTAGGTTCATGTGTCACATCTCCATCTTTTGCTTATACTTCATCAACTTTTTTATTTATTTTGGATAAAATAATTGTTTGTATGGATTTTTAGACACTTTTCGTGTTGGAGAATTTTTTTTCTCCCTTTATGTTAATGAAAACACATGAATTTTTTAGTGACATAAAGTATTATCTATATATTAAAAATGCATCCCTATGAATAGTAACTACTATATATTTATCACACCCGGTCACGAGGTGTGATCGTGATTTATTCTCATTACATACGAATTAGCAAACATACTAAATGATTTAAAATAAACTCTAAATGTCATTCATATGTTTCAAACATAAACATGAGTTAACCAAAGTGTTTACATCACTTCAAAATAAACCAAGTTTTAAAAGTCTACAACATCTTTCAAGTTCTAAAATTACGTTAAAGTATATAAATATGGTCTGATAAAAAAACTAACGGTTTGAATCTCTTTTGAAATGGGTTCAATTATAAACTAGCTAAGCTGAACTGGTTCAAATGTAAATGAGTTGAGCTTAGACCAAGGTAAATTCACTCGTTAGTTGGCTTGTTTGATCAATCCAATCAGGGGCGAAACTTCTAGTGGGTGGGAGTGGGCGGCCGACCCCCAAGCTTTTCGCTCAGTAGTGGAGACTATGTAGTTTTCGTATAGAAATCTTTTAGTATATACGTTTTTGACCCCTGGTTTTATAGAAATTTTTGGGTATATACGTTTTCGACCTCCGGTCAGAAATCTCATGCTTCACCACTGAATCCAATACTCAAATATTTATATGATTTTTTCTTTCACATATCCACTTTTTGAGTATATGTTTTCTACCTATCTGCTTAATTATTTAAAAGTTGTGTGGTTTTGTAACTTTCAAAAGATTATATATATTAATACAAAGTTTTCGTGAATATAGTGTCAAATTTTTATAGTATTGTTTGATTTTAAGTTATGATTATTTTATTAATTCCCATGAGTAGTGTATTCAGATTTTTGTAGTATTGTTTGTTTTTAAGTAATAATGATTATATATATATATATATATATATATGAATACAAAGAGGTAATAGATATGTTTGATTTTGATTGTACATAACTTAATAAGATGAGATAAAGAAAGCTAAATTCACAGAACCAAATTGATTGTGATTGATGTTAATGATCTCAAGCAATATATTTTCAGGTTTATTTTATGACATTTTTTCTTACATGTTAATAAAACTCATTAATATATTATTCCACTCACATACTTAATATTACTCACAATGGATAAATATTTTATGGGTTAGATTAAATACAAAGTCTCTTAAAAATAAGACTTTACAAAAAGGGTATCAAACGGACTTCAATTGACCTCATGCAAGTGGCATTGTAACTAACCATCTCATCAAACTCTACGATATGAGATTTTAGCTTTTCACTTTTGTATATATAGCTTGTAGATTTTAAAATTTTTGTTTATAGCATTGTATTTTTTCTATATTTGTGTTATTCGTGTCTTTTTTGCAACGTATTGTGTCTTTTTTCTGAACATTGTGTTATATTTTGCTCAAAATTGTGTTATATTTTACGATCTATTATGGTTTTATACACTTCTTAATTCTAGGAGACTTAACTTTAACCAACATTTTATTACCCATTAAAAAAATTATGTTTATTAAAAATGAAACATGGATGAGAAGAGGTTTTTGTAATAATATGCCATTTATTATTTGATTCAACTTTTGTTTGATAACATACATTCGTTAATTGTTTCGAAAAATTTATTATTTGATTCAACTAACTGAGTAGTGATTGATGGGCTACTTGTGGAAGGGTTTTATGACGTTACAAACTGAATTATTTGTCATTATGCTCTAAGTGTGTTCATGATTTTTATAGTTAGGTTCATGTGTCACATCTCCATCTTTTGCTTATACTTCATCAACTTTTTTATTTATTTTGGATAAAATAATTGTTTGTATGGATTTTTAGACACTTTTCGTGTTGGAGAAAATTTTTTTCTACCTTTATGTTAATGAAACACATGAAATTTTTAGTGACATAACTTTAGAATTATTATTTATATATCAAAAAGGCATTCCTGTGAATAGTAACTACTATATATTTGTCACACCCGTTCATGAGGTGTGATCATGATTGATTTTCATTGCATGCGAATTAGCAAACATACTAATTATCTATATATTAAAAAACATCCCTATGAATAGTAACTACTATATATTTGTCACACCCGGTCATGAGGTGTGATCGTGATTAATTCTCATTACATACGAATTAGCAAACATACTAAATGATTTAAAATAAACTCCAAATGTCATTCATATGTTTCAAACATAAACATGATTTAACCAAAGTGTTTACATCACTTCAAAATAAACCAAGTTTTAAAAGTCTACAACATAGTTCCCTATGAATAGTAACTACTATATATTTGTCACACCCAGTCACAAGGTGTGATCGTGATTGATTCTCCTTGCATACGAATTAGCAAACATACTAAATGATTTAAAATAAACTCCAAATGTCATTCATATGTTTCAAACATAAACATGAGTTAACCAAAGTGTTTACATCACTTCAAAATAAACCAAGTTTTAAAAGTCTGCAACATACTTCAAGTTCTAAAATTACATTAAAGTATATAAACATGGTCTGATAAAAAAAACTCACGACTTGAATCTCTTTTGAAATGGGTTCAATTATGACCTAGTTGAGCTAAACTTGTTCAAATGTAAATGAGTTGAGCTTAAACCAAGGTAAATTCACTCGTTAGTTGGCTTGTTTGATCAATCCAATCAGGGGCGCAACTTCTAGTTGGCGGCCGACCCCCGAACTTTTTGCTCAATAGTGGAGAGTATGTAGTTTTCGTATAGAAATTTTTTGGTATATACGTTTTTGACCCCTGGTTTTATAGAAATTTTTGGGTATATACGTTTTCGACCCCCGGTTAGAAATCTCAAGCTTCACCACCGAATCCAATACTCAAATATTTATATGATTTTTCCTTTCACGTATCCACGTTTTGAGTATATGTTTTCTACATATCTACTTAATTATTTAAAAGTTGTGCGGTTTTGTAAGTTTCAAAATATTATATATGATAAAGAAATTAGATTTTAATAATCCCATTAAGAGGTGGTTGGTGAATATTGATCCCACCTTTGAATATTACTACTGACAGTCTCACATTTTAAGTATGATTCTTTCATTGCACCTCCGTTAAAAAAAAACTTTACGGAGTTAAAGTTTTTTCCGAATTTCAAACTTATCTTTTAGGGCTTTTGATCAGAATGATGATATGAGTCGATTGATGTAAAACTTAAATCAAAATGGTGCTCCAAACGGCTTGATTTTTGTTAATTGAAAATTTAACACTACTAGAAAACTGACCAATTGCGACTGCGTTTTCAGTCGCAAATCCGTCGCAAAACGCGTTTTGCGACCGGTTTACAACTGGAAATGCGATCGAAATTGACCTCGTCGCTAACTGAATTTGCGACGGAATTTGCGACCGGTGCAAATTTGCGACCGCTATTTACAACCGGAATTGCTGTCGCAGCTATTGCGACCGATTTGCAACTGCTAGTTTGCGACCGATTTGCAACTGTTTTTTGTGACCGGCTTGCGACAGCGCCTTTTGCAACCGTCTTGCGACTGGTTTTTTTGCAACCGTCTTGCGACTGGTTTTTTTGCATTAAAAAAATTAAAAATAAATCTCTGTTTTTTTTTTTTGTATTTTTAACCTGCTAATATTTTTCAAACTTAGCAATTTCAATTCATCTAAAATACCCACATTCGGATCAAACAAAACATCGAGTTAAAGTTACAAAATAAGTCAAATATCCTAATTATCCAAATATAATAGATCCAAAACATTTGAATAAAAATAACTAGAGCTAACTCGGTGGGAGGATGTTTCGAGAGACAAGTTGTAACAGTGATTCAAAGTTCGTCATCCTATCATGCATCGCCTCTTTTTCTTTCACTAAATCCTCAATGACCGCGTTCAATTTTTGTTTATCTTCCTTTTCCTTGGTCAACTCGTCAATAACTCCATTTAACCTTTGTTTATCTTCTTCCTTTTCTTTCATCAAATCTTCAATAACTCCATTCAGTTTTTGTATCTAAAAAAAATTAATAAACATGTACTTATATTCACACTTAAATATAAAAGCTCAAATATAATTTATTTAGACTCATAATTAACAATTATTCATTAGTTTAGTATATCATACATCCTCACATGATTATTAATATTAAAAACAAGATGGGTAACCAGTGGACTTTGATGGAATTAACTGTAGCCAATTCACTAGTTATTATTATAGTTTAATTTATATATTTCACACATGTTGCTCTTTAACAATTCTTAAATTATGTTGGGTAAGTCAAACATGGAAGGAAAATCAGTGAACATGGTGTAAATTTATTTTCGTTTTGCACTACTGTAGGCTGAAAGATATAGACCAAAGAAAAATCCATTGTGGCCCAACCAATTCTCGATTTAACTGGTCGATTCGGTCAAAGAATACTACACTTTACGACTCGTTATAACAATACCTATTATAACTAGACAAGATGCATTACGACCCGGTACCGAGCTCTCTCCACATAATAATGGCCTAAAGAAACTAATTGCATCTGCGTAAAACAAACCTTATTTATGATGACAATACTAAGTGGTCAGCCACCAATTCAACCCTATAACGATTTATAATCCCAACCTAATGGATAACTATGGTTTTAAACATGGTAAAGAATAGAAAAAAAAATACCTCTGAGTCTTGTGTTGTAGTATTGCTAGACGACATGGAAGGGGTACCCGTGATCAAGGCTAATGGGTCACTAACGTTGCTAAACCCGTATAATTTTCCTTTATTCAAGCCCCCACCGGCTCGTGTCCACAAGTCTTGGTCAAACTTTGGGTGTTCGCTTTCATCCGACCTGTACTTCTCCACAAGATATCCCTTGTATATTTTCTGATACACACAAACAAAACATTTTTTTGTAGTTTAACATTTAATAAATAAGTAGCAAAACTATACAATATTGGAAGTGATGAAACCTACCCAGGTCTCAAATGACCTTTCGTCAACCCAGTCACGATTTGGTTCTTCAATATCCTCTTCACCATTTAAGCCTTGATTTTGTTCTTGACCATTTTCTTCATAATCCAAGCCCTCGACTACGTTACTGGTACACTCTTGAGCTTTGTCCAATGGCCTCCTACCTTTCTTGCAACGTGATTGCCTCCACATCTCAAAAAATTCAGGTTCACGCCCAAGTTTCTTAGCCTACAAAATTAGTATTTAGAAGTTAATTAAAAATGGTAATGATTAGGGTTTGGCTGTGTAGTCCACTTAGAAATGTGTTGATGTTAAGCATTTTGAATCTTCTATTGGAGCAAGTAAAAAAAATTAAGTGGGCTGCCAACATGACATGTTTTATACTTTTAAACCAACCCGACCCGAAACCCATTTCAACCGCTTCTAGGATATAGACCCGAAACCAACATGATATGTACTAAAAGAGAACGATTAATATCTTTTACCGCTTCTAGCTTGGCAGTCACAAAGGTTTGTGATCCAAGAGTATGTTTGCCCCCTGTTGATTTATTTCTGTTCTCTTTGTTTCTACGACGCTTCTCTTTCCATTCGGGTGTGTTCCATATCTCACACAGTTCTTTCCAGGGCTCTATTCTCATCCATGCTGGTTTAAAGTCATGAAGAACAGAAGTATCATCTCCAACTTGTAAACCCTTTTTTGTCGCCATTGCTATGGCACCATTACGAGCCCTCGACAACAAATCGGCGAACTTTCCAGCAATACACTTCTCCCAACAGCTATGAATTTTGGCATTCCATTTTTTTCCCATTGAAAATAACACTATAAAAGATCACTTATTAATAAATGTATATAAAATTTATTAAGTTGTATATAATGTTAGTCTAAGTACACACTTGGAATCGCTCAAACAATCGGTCTCTGTCCTCCTTAGGAACATCTCCCCATCCTTGCCATGGTCCAGACCACATAGACTTCAAGTTAGATAAAATAACATGGGTAGCCTTGACTTGTTTACTAAATCTACAAAATGGAAGAAATTAACAATAGTCACATTAAAAACATCTTTTTATCTACATAGAAAACAATATTAGCATCTTTTTATCTACACAGAAAAACAATATTAACATATATTTACTTACTGCCCATATTCAACAAAAATCCAATCACGGTCCATTTGTTCAGGTACTTGAGGTTGGGAAGCAGATCCTTGCCTCACAGTAGCAACATGAACAACAGACTCATCATCGTCGCTATTTTCACGATGAGATGCATCTAACGGTGATTGTCCAACGGTATCAGTACTGCCTCGACCACCACCACGACCCCTACCACCACCACAACCCCTACCACCTCCACTTCCAGCAGAACTACGTGCCATGAAATCTACAAGTAAAACAAAATCATCAGTATTTAGAAATACCACTACATAAAGAAAAGAGTTACGACTACTTTGATTTCTACTACAACTTATTAGCAACAAAAAATAATTGTTTTTGAACAGCCAACAAAAACTCCATATATTACCATGACTAACAGGTTGTTAGTCCACCAAAATTACAACATAATCCACCAAACAGTAATGAAAAATAACAGTACAGAGGTAGAAAAAAAGAAATAACATACATCAGACTCATTACTACACACCCATTGCATTTAAATACGAATTCACACCATTGGCTCCATGTCAAATCCCTGCACCTTGCTCGATTTTTCAGCCACAGAAAAGTGTTCTTCAGTCTCATCCTCCTCTCTGCATATCGGACATCTCTTCGTTGGAACTATTATCCTCCTTCTATCCAAGGCCAGAGGAGTAGGAAGACGACCCAATACCATATGCCACACCATGAAAAAATTGTTACTCTAATTGTTCGTCTTCAAAATCTTCATCATAAAAATTAAGCATAATGTGAAAATCCCCATAATTTGAAGTTGTGGCTTCAAACTCAACTTCGGCATCATTGTCATCATCTATATCCTCCACTTCTTCTAACCTTCCATTTTCATGTACAAGGGAAATAGGGAGAAGATCCTCGGTTACCATGCATTCTAACCTTTCATTCTCTTGAAAGAAATGTTCCTCATCCGCACTATCATCATCATCATCATCATTATCAACTTCAGTAGCATCTTCAGCGAGTTCGTAAACTCCCCTTGGAGTCGTCTTTACAACAGCCAACCATTCTTTTAGAGACTTTGCTTTCGAAGGATATGATGTATAATACACTTGTTGCGCTTGTGATGCTAAAATATACGGGTCGTTAACGCATCCAATTTCCGTAGGTTTCACGTCAACCATACGAGTCTTGGGGTCCACCCTTACCCCTCTCACAGGATCAAACCAAGTACATTTGAACAAAACGACCACACAACGCCCTATGGTGCTATGATATTCTAACTCTAAGATCTCATCTAATAATCCATAATAATCGCTTTCATGTTCATTATAGGAAGCCCCTTTGACACACACACCACTGTTTTGTGTAACCCGTCCATCATAAGCTGTTCGTATGTGAAACTTGAAACCATTGACAAAATAGCCCTTGTGTGACTTAACATAAGTGAGAGGCCCTTGGGCTAGGCCTCTAAGATGTTCCTTATTTTGACCATTCATAACCTACATTCATAAAAGTGTGTTTTTATGCTTATAATAATGCAATAATAAGATATAAAATGTGTGTTAGAATGCTTACATGCAATTGCAACCACTTAGCAAATTTATCCTCTTTCATTTTATCAAGTGTTGCTTCGTCATGGTTTGGGAATGAATCTCTCAACTCTTCCTCAAATAGCCAAACGGATTCATGAAGCTCTTGGCAGTTAAGTAATATATACGTATGAGCTATGTGCCTGTCTTTATCTTTAAGAACTATGTCCTTTCCACCTTTTTCATACAATCTTCGACATGGATGTTTGAATATACTTAACCGAGAATCAGTACTCGAAGAACATGCAATATTATGAGCAAAATTACGTGGTTCACGAAATGTCGACTCAAAATACATGGAGCAATAGTTAGCAAGTTCATCCACGAGATAAGACTGAACAATGGAACCTTCAACCCTTCCTTTGTTTCTAATCGTTCTTTTAAGTTGACCCAACTTCCTAAAAATTGAAGTGGAAAGTAGGTGTTTGTAATTATCTAACATTTAACATGTTTAAAGAATACTTTATTAAGTTAAAAACGGTTACCTCTCATATGGATACATCCACCTGAACTGCACTGGACCACCAAGAATTGCTTCATTGGTCAAATGAATGACAAGGTGCTCCATTGAGTCAAAGAACCCAGGCGGAAAGATTTTTTCTAACTTGCAAATTGTTACAACTATACTTTTCTGCAATTTTTGTAAATCTTCAATGTGTAGAACCCTTGAGCATATTACACGAAAGAATGTGCACAGCTCTATTATCGGTTCCCATATTTGCTTTGGTAGCATCCCTCGTAAAATGATAGGCAACAATCGCTGCATGAAGACGTGACAATCATGACTTTTAAAGCTGTAGAAGGTACCATCCTTAATGTTCACACATCCCCCTATATTTGAAGCATAGCCATCAGGAAACTTTACTTGTTTCAACCATTTACATACTTCATTTACCTCTTGTTTGGTTAAAGTGAACGCTGCTTTTGGTTTTAAAATTTTATTGTTGTTCCCACTTGAAATATGTAACAATGGTCGATTGCAAAACTTTTCCACATCCTTCCTTGCCTTGACATTATCTTTTGTTTTAGAAGTGTCCATGATTGTTTGAAATAGATTCTCAAAAACATTCTTTTCAATATGCATTACATCAAGGTTGTGTCGAATTAACAACATGGGCCAATACTCAAGCTCCCAAAAAATGCTTTTTTTAACCCAGTTATGAGTTTTACCAAATTCTGGATCTTTAGGATTTTTCGGGTCATACGTTCCACCTTCATAGACCACTGGGATGTTCCATATTTGGTTTAGTATTTGCCAACCTGTTAACTCGGGTGGAGGTCCTAATGAAGAAGTTACTGATTTTCGAAATGCAGTCTTATCAATACGAAAAGGATGCGACGCGGGTAAAAATCTTCGATGACAGTCGAACCAACTTGATTTTCCTCCGGCATGTAATCGAAAAGCCTCTGTTTCTCCCATACAATATGGGCAAGCTAAACGGCCATGGGTGCTCCAGCCAGACAGCATTGCATATGCTGGGAAATCACTAACAGTCCACAAAAGGATAGCCCTCATAATAAAATTTTCTTTACGATGAGCATCATAAACTTGAATGCCTTCCTCATACAACTCTTTCAACTCATTTATCAACGGTCTTAGAAACACATCGATGTTTTGACCTGGACTCTTTCCTCCGGGAATAATCAAACATACTTTAACAAACGAGTCTTTCATACTCATCCATGGAGGTAAGTTATAGATTGTAAGAAAGACGGGCCATAGTGAGTAAGGAATTGAGTTCGAATTGTTTGGATTGAAGCCGTCGGTGCATAACCCAAGACGAACATTTCGAATCTCTTTTGCAAAGTCAGGATTCTCAGAGTCAAAATGCTTCCAAGCCAGGCCGTCACTTGGATGTGCCATGCTACCCTCCATTGTTTTGTGGTCATGGTGCCAAGTCATATATTTGGCCGTCTTTATAGACATATACAACATCTTCAGTCTAGGACCAATTGGCATGTACGCCATCACCAAATTAGGTACCTTACTTCGCTCACTCTTGTAACGAGATTCTTTACAATATTTACAATGTGTTAGAGTCTTGTCTTCCTTATAGAATAACATGTAATGATTTTTGCAAACATCTATTCTTTCATAAGGAAGGCTTAACTTTTCTAAACTTTTCTTTGTATCATAAAAACTTTTCGGGAGTTTATTCTCTTCAGGCATCATTGCATTAACCATGGAAATGTTATAGTTGTAGGCAGCAGTGGACACATTGAAAAGTGATTTCCATCTCAAAAAGTTTGTGGCAGCTTGTAACTTTGAACAACTAGTGGCCTTCTCCCCCTCCCACAAAGGTTCATCGGCAGCTTGTAACATATCATAGAATCTTTTTGCTTCCGGATTCGGTACATGTCCTTCCAAAATATTTGAAGTATAACCACATGAATACATGTTATCTAACACCATACGTCTATAGCCATCATCGTTATCATCAACTTCCATTCTAGTAGAAGACTCTCCTATCTCACGGATGGAATTTTCACCATGTTCATGCCATGTTGTATAACGAAGCATGAAACCTTCCTTATACAAGTGTTTTTGAATGGTGGCTTTGTCTCTTAAACTTACATTTTGACACTTGTAACAAGGGCATTTTATTTCACGTATTGTCTCACCATGCATAGTCACCCTCGTATCAACAATTGCTTCATTAGAAAAAGCAAAGTCTAAAAACAAATCTACATTATCACAGTATTCGGAACTTAGAAATCCATCACTATCGGTCTTTTGATACATCCACCCTCTATCAATGTACCACGCCATCACTAATCAGGTAAAAACTATTCAGTAAACTATATCAATACATAAAATGAGGTAGTATTTACTAAAATATCATTCACTTAAAATATATCATTCAACATGCTTTGCTTACGTGGAGCTACTAAATCAAATTCAAAAATAAAACTATAATATCACTTTAAGGATATGACTAGATTAATATCAGTACTTAAAATGAGGTGCCATCACCACTTTTAGGATATGACTAGATTAATATCAGTACTTAAAAAAAGTATTCTATCGCAACAAATACATGTGAATTTGGTAGGAACATGTTATTATAATATTCTATCGCAACAAATACATGTGAATTTGGTAGGAACATGTTATTATAATAATCCAGTCGTTCAAAAAAAAAACTTAAATGAGGTAGTATTTACTAAAATATCATTCACTTAAAATATATCATTCAATATGCTTTGCTTACATGGAGCTACTAAATCAAATTCAAAAACAAAACTATAATATTATGAAAAATAATAATTACTAAATACTTTTCGCTTAAAATCTGCAGCAACCTACAATATTAAATGTCCACAAATGATAATAAAAAAAAACTAAAACAGAAGGTTAAAGGTTGTTGGGGGACATTACTAATTTCAACCAAGTTCAAAATCAAAAGCATGATTAACAATTTTTTCTTCATAAACTACTAAACCAATCAATATTTTCCTATAATTAAACTAAAATTTGAGACATCACAACAACTTAGGAAATACTGAAGTAGCAGCGCTGTTTTATATACCTTATGAAAAATTGAAGTAAACAAGCTACAACTAGTGGGAATTCCAAACAAACAAAGTAAATGAACAACGGTGTACCTAATTTTTGGCCAGAAGACAAACGATAGTCCAGGTTCGATGGTCTGAGAAGCACTGGTACAAGTCGAGACGGGAGCCGCTTGTACAAATGCTAGGGTTCCAAATCGTGAAAATTATACTTTAGTAAATAATTGAAGCAAACAAGCAATAATTAGTAAGAAACTCAAGAAAAATGTCGTATACCTGAGATGGGAGTAAACCTGGCTTTGCAAAATGTGAAGTGTGTGAAGTCTTGAGATGGGAGCCTGTGGATAGCCCTAGTTTTGGGGGGGAAGAGTAATTGGGTTTGGGGGGGGGGGGGGGGAAACGTGGATAGCTTTGGGGGGAAAGAGTAATTGGGTTTGGGGGAAAAAGTAATAGGGTGAAAATATCAAGTGGGAACAATTTCTTATAATTAAATTCTATAAAATTAAATAAATCAATAATTTGATGTAAATGTGATGTGTGGTAAAATACACATATTTGTCTCGTGTAAAGTGTATAATTTTTGTATGAGTAAATTGCCATTTTAGTCCCTAAGTTTTGTCCAAATATGTCAGTTTAGTCCAAATAGTTTTTTTTGTGCATCTGGGTCCCTGACTTTTACATTTTGTTGCCATTTTGATCACAATGCCTAACTCCATCCATAAACCCCATCTGTAACCAGGGGTATTTTGGGGATTAACTTAAAAAATGTTTTCAGTTGCCATTTTTCAGTTGCCGTTTCGACACGAACCGTTTCGACCCGTACCGTTTCGAACCCGAACCGTTTCGACCCGTACAGTTTCGAACCCGAACAGTTTCGACCCGTACCGTTTGGACCCGTACCGTATCGAACGCGAACCGTTTAGAACGCGAATCGTATCGAACCGAACCGTTTGAACCAGTACCGTATCGAACCAAACCGTTTCGACGCGAACCGTTTCGAGCCCGTACCGTATCGAACCCGAACCGTTTCGAGCCGAACCGTTTCGACGCGAACCGTTTCGAGCCCGTACCGTATCGGTTCGAAACGGTTCGCGTCGAAAAGGTACGGGTCGAAACGCTACGGGTCGAAACGCTTCGCGTCGAAACGGTTCGGCTCGAAACGGTTCGGCTCGAAACGGTTCGCGTCGAAACGGTACGGGTCGAAACGGTTCGGCTCGAAACGGTTCGCGTCGAAACTGTACGGGTCGAAACGCTTCGCGTCGAAACAGTTCGTGTTCGAAACGGTACGGGTCGAAACGGTTCGTGTCGAAACGGTTCGGCTCGAAACGGTTCGCGTCAAAACGGTTCGGTTCGATACGGTACGGGTCGAAACAGTACGGTTCGAAACTGTACGGGTCGAAACGGTACGGGTCGAAACGCTTCGCGTCGAAACGGTTCGGCTCGAAATGGTTCGGGTTCGAAACGGTACGGGTCGAAACGGTTCGTGCCGAAACATTTAATGATTTTTGGATTTTTTAGAATTTTTTTGATTTTTAGATTTTTTTGAATTTTTTAGAATTTTTATGATTTTTTAGAATTTTTTTAGAATTTTTATGATTTTTTAGAATTTTTTTGATTTTTAGATTTTTTTGAATTTTTTGGAATTTTTTTGATTTTTTGGAATTTTTTTGATTTTTTTGATTTTTTTGAATTGGATCAAAATGGCAACTGAAAACATTTTTTAAGTTAATCCCCAAAATACCCCTGGTTACAGATGGGGTTTATGGATGGAGTTAGGCATTGTGATCAAAATGGCAACAAAATGTAAAAGTTAGAGACCCAGATGCAAAAAAAACTATTTGGACTAAACTGGTATATTTGGACAAAACTCAGGGACTAAAATGGCAATTTACTCTTTTTGTATAGTTTTTATTTATTCTTTTTAGTTTTTGGTGTATATTATATTCTTTTGTGTTTTGCCAGGTCCAAGTGCAAATGGAGCAAAAACGAGTAATAAGGAAATAACCAGCCAGTTTGGCAGAGAGAGGCGCCAGTGGCCGAATTGAAATTACAGCTATTTTACGTGAATGGGCCGAGCCCCGCGAATCGACCTAGATAGTTCCTTTATCATTATAGAATTTAATCCTATGCCTTAATTTGTGTTTGTTTGTTTGTTTTGTTTAATTTTTCTTTTATTTATTTTGTAATTTTAGGATATTTAGAAACCACCCCCCTCCCTCAAACGTAAAAAAAAACTTTTAATTAATGTCGTGTCAATTTAGTTCTAGACAAAGTAATTAACGTAATTAGAGAGTCTCGTGGGTTCGATACTCGGACTTACTTTAGCTATACTGCATTGACCGGTACACTTGCCGGTTGTGTGGTTTAGGTCTAAGATATTCCTTAGTATGTCTTAGTTGGTTACGATGGATTATAATATACCCTAAGGTATCATCAATGACCATAATGAATGTCCTTGACCATCATTAACCCTAGATTATCATTAATGACCATGCTTAACCATCATTAACCCTATTTGGCCATGAATGACACTAACTGACACCTTGCATTCCCGCATTACAGATAAAGCCTAACTAACCTAATTCACCATATCTAAGCCTAATAAACAAGTATCACAACTTGCCCTCAATGAACATCATTGGCCCTAGTTGAACCATCATTCACCGTCAAATACCCTAAATTAAGCATTACTACCCTAATTAACCATCAATAGATATAACCGACCAAAAAGTCTGGTCATCGACCCAAATTAAAAATTCAATGTTGACAATTGAGCGAAAGCGGCCATAATTGAACATATTTGGGTTAATATTAGGGTAGTATTTTGTTAGGAATACCATGTACAATTTTAATTGAAACGGTTGAAACCGGGGAGCGAAATAACTAAAATTGAAAAAACAGGTTCCAGTGGTGGTCGTCAGAACCAGCACGGGCACGAAGGAGGTGCAGCAACTCGAGCGGTGGTCGGCGGGAGCCGATTAGGGTAGGTGGGCGACTTGCGCTGGTCGGGCCCCGGTGTCCGGTAGTGACAGTCTCTTTATTTCCATCTTTTTATTGACCGTCAGTAACCTTAAATAAACACATTTTTGTTAGGCATTTAAATGATCTTTTGTTTTTTTTTTTAATTTTTCACATTTTTGCGTAAAAAAACCGAACAAAAAACTTGCAACCGAAAAAGTTGGTCGCAAATTTTGCGACTGATTTGTGATCGTATTATATATTTATTGTTATCTTTTGTTAGTATTTATATATTTTTGCAACCGAAAAGCCGGTCGTAAAATTTACGACCGATTTTGCAACCGAATTATATTTCTGACTTTTGATTTTTATTATTCATTTTTTTTTTGCGACCGAAAAAAACGGTTGCAAATTTTGCGACCGAATTTGCGACCGTGATTTGCACTTTAGTATTAAATAATAAAATTTGCGACCGGAAAAAGGCGGTTGCAAAATTTGCAACCGTTTTGCAACCGAATCTTTGGTGGTCGCTAATTTTGAGACAAATTTTATTTCGGTCGCAATTTGGTCGCTAATTTTACGACCGTTCCTTGCCGGTCGCAAATTTTGGTTGCAACTGCCTAGTATTCTAGTAGTGTAAACACCTGAATTGAAGCACCGTTTTCGTCGTTTTGAGCATCATTTCAATGTAAGTTTTACATCAATAAACTCGTATCTATCTCTGTACTTATCAAAAGGCCTAAAAAATCAGTTTATAATTCAGAAAGAAAAAATTTAACACCGTTAAGTTTTTTTAACATGTGTGCAGTGAGAGAAACATACTTAAAATGTGAGACTACCAATGAAAATATTTAAAGGATGGACTACCACTAGAATTATTAAAATCCAATTTCTTTGCATGAAAATTATTTCAAGACTATATTAACTAATATCTTGTCACACATAAATACTATTACTTAAAAAATAATCATTCTCATTCAAGACTATATTAACTAATATTTTGTCACACATAAATACTATTACTTAAAAAATAATCATTCCCATTCAAGACCATATTAACTAGTATCTTGTCACGCATAAATACTATTACTTAAAAAATAATCATTCCCATAATTTTCTCAGTTTAATCCGCTAAAATATGAAGAAACCAATGGATTTGACAAATCTTGACTTTTTAGGCGTAGAGTAAAAAACAATGCAGTTTGACCAATAAATTTTAAACAAGATGTAACATTAACCGATGAATCTTAAACGTGTTTGATCATAATTGATGGATGTTGCTACCAATGTTGTAGAAGGCGCTAGGCGCTAGTCGGGCGGTGAGGTACAGCCTAGGGATTAATCGGGATTAATCGGAATGGGATTTTTATATGTATTTTTTCAAAATTATATATATATACCCAATAATATAAAAATAATACTTCAAAATTCACATAAATACTTCAAAATTCACATAAAAATTCAAAAATTAACCAACTTTTGACCAACTAGGACCGATTAATCCCGACCAGGACCGATTAATCCCGACCAGGACCGATTTTCCATGGTCCGATTAGACCGATTAGGACCGACTTTTGACCGACTAGACCGACTTTTGACCGACTAGGACCTGGACCGATTAATTGACCGATTTGCTCAAATTTAGGCGATTACTAGCCGACTAGCGCCTAGGCGGCGATTAATTGGCCGCCTAGGCCGATTTCTGCAACAGTGGTTGCTACTACGAAATCCAGCGAAAAGCAATTAATATGAACATATTGGTAGGTGTAGTTTGAAATATGAGAAAATTATAACATAAAGTGAGATATATCATTTTTTAAGAAATAATAAAAGAATTTATATATAGAACAGTCAAGGTGTAACATTTACTTTTTCATAATAAAAGTAGAAGGACTTTTATACCAAAATCATTAAAGTTTTTCACAAAACATATAATATCCTTCAACATGTGATTTAACAATATAATTAAATATAATAAAAGTTTGAGTTGTTAGTTACACATATAACGTTTGTTTCCTAAAAGATCCATAAAAAGTAACAATATGATTACGCATTAGAAATTGTTGTATCATTAAAATGGTGTAAGAGTAGCTCGTGATTTAACCACTCTTGTATATACACAACAAACTAGTTCATCACGGGATTGTCATCATACGGTTCACTTCCCCGATCTTAGCCTTTAGCTTCGGTTCACCAATTTATCAAAAATATTAGAAAGTTGGCACAACCAGGGGCGCAGCATAGTGGGGCGAGAGTGGGCGGTCGACCCCCCGAACTTTTTGCTTAGTAGTGGAGAGTATGTAGTTTTTGTATAGAAATTTTTTTGTATATACATTTTCGACCCCTATTTTCATAGAAATTTTTTGGTATATACGTTTTCGACCCTCGGTCGGAAACCTCAAGATTCACCACTGGGCAAAACAATGTACAATGTACTCCCTCCGTCCTATTTTAAATGTCCAAATTTCCATTTTTGGTTGTCCCAATTTAATTGTCATTTCCAAAAATGTAGATATAATTTCCAGTTTTGCCCTTACCATTACATAAAAGACTAAAGTATTCCTTAAGATGTGAGCCAAATAAACTAAGGACATTATTGTCATTTTACAACCCAAAAAATAAAATATTCAAGTATTCCTTAAGATGTGAGCTTTGGGTCCCATGACATCTAAATAGGACGGAGGGAGTACTTTTTATCTTGTTTCGGTACTTTTTGCAAGATGACGTTTTATGCTTTCATTTTTTATTCCATAAGTTTCTATAGTCTTAAAATCAAACACAGCAAGGATTATAAGCTTAAACCTCAATTCTAAACACCTTTCATATTCATCAACTTAACAACTCAAAAATCATTTCAAGATCTTATAAACTTACGACAAATGATTTAATTGCTTCTAATATTCGTTAAAGGTTAAAATGTATGTATGGAAGGAAAACAAATTAATTTCCAACTCCTAGTGATCTCCTCTATGATCGTCTCTCTCAAATCTCTAGATCGATCCGTTCAAGTTTTCCTAAATAAAGTTCGCTTATATGCCAAAGTTGGTCACTCAAGTTCATTTCTTTAGTTTCGTAATAAATTTTGATCCCAAATTTAACATTTGAGTAAATTGAACCAATAACAATCCTAAATATTATGCAAGTAACGAGGTATGACCCAGTTCACATACACCAGATCCACGTTTCTTCTTAGATTTGCTTTCTCAACTTTATCTTGAAAAGAAAAACTTTGTTTTGCATACCTTTATAATCGGCAATTATCGTACAGGACGTTGCCTTTTTGAATTTCGAAATAAAGTCCACTTACATGAGGACATGTGCCATCTCGGGGGTGTTCACAATTGTCACTGACATCATCGTGCCTGGCCCATGCCGTCAATCCGATCACCTTTCCTTGATGTGACTGGCATAACTAGATACTTTCTTTTACTATTTTTATAGTCCGATTTTATTCATGTCATTCTTAACACCAGACTAGAGGAGACATGACGAGGTATGACCTGGTCTGCGTATCCCGAACCGGTCAACACCTATTTTGACCATAACAAATCTCTAAGGTTATTCTGGAATATTCTATTCCATGCAAATAGCTATCATTAAATAATATCATTAAATAACTGAATCTTCTAAACATTGGGGAGATTTACATGATCTACTTTTGGGTGTAATCCCATGCAAAAAGATATCATTAAATAACTGAATCTTCTAAACATTGGGGAGATTTTAGACCTGGCAAACGGGTTGGGTCGGGTCAGGTCGGGTCATGGGTCAAAACGGGTTCCGGTCGAAATGGGTTCGGGTCAAAACGGGTCAATTAAAAAATGGGTTGTTTTGGTTCGGGTCGAAACGGGTTCGGGTCAAAACGGATTCGGGTTGGAACGGGTTCGGGTCGGAACGGGTTTCGGGTCAGAACGGGTTTCGGGTCGGGTCGTGTTGGTTAAAAAAACAAATTTTCTTTAAAGTGATTGTACATCAAGGGGCAATTTTGTCAGGTTAAAACGGGTCCGGGTTGGTAACCTTCGAATAATGTACCTACTTTGTCACCCAAACGATACTGGTCGAAACGGTACGGGTCGAAACGGTTCAATTCGAAACGGTACTGGTCGAAACGGTACGGGTCGAAACGGTTCGATTCGAAACGGTGCTGGTCGAAACGGTACGCGTATTTTATGACAGCTATAGAAGTAATCACAGTCTGTTATATGTAATTTTACTTTAATTTGGATTGATATTTCTCAGTGGATTGCTTTAGTCCGAAGGCATGCAAAAGTTGTGGCATATGATAACATCGTATTTCCAGTTTTCAAGAAGTTATGTAAGGTCTGTAGTTCATAGATTCAAATATCAGTGCTAGTTTTTCTCCTCCTGATTTCTTATTATACGATAAACACAGAAAAGAAAATCATTATTGACCCATTGGTTTTTATTTGTTACCAACATTATTCGATTAATGATTTTCGGAGACGTCCACCCTTGGTTGTTAGTAAAGGAAAACAGAAACTTGTAAGTTATAACATGTTTCTTGATCAGTTGTTAAAGTCAGCCTAGAACTTGATTGTGATTTTTGTAAATATGCAGAAACGGTTCGATTCGAAACGGTCGAAACGGTACGGGTCGAAACGGTACGGATCGAAACGGTTCGCGTCGAAACGGTACTGGTCGAAACGGTATGGGTCGGTTCGCGTCGAAACGGTACGCGTCGAAACGGTTCGCGTCGAAACGGTTCACGTCGAAATGGTTCGCGTCGAAACGGTTCGATTCGAAACGGTACGGGTCGAAACGGTACGGGTCAAAACGGTACGAGTCGGTTCGCGTCGAAACGGTACGCGTCGAAACGGTACGGGTTGAAATGGTTCGATTCGAAACGGTACTGGTCGAAACGGTTCGCGTCTATTATAAGATGGAATTTCAAATGACCCATTTCTTTAAGACACTAATCCACATTGACCCATTTCTTTAATGTTGTCAACCCGTTTTGACCCGAAAATAATAAGATGAAATTTCAAATGACCCATTGTGACCCATTTAGTTAAAATATCTTACCCAAACCAACCCATATAATTTTAAAAGTAACCCAAACTAACCCATTTGGAAGGCTTTGGGTCAAGATTGCCCCCTCTAGGAGATTTACATGATCTACTTTTGGGTGTAATCCCAATGTAAATGCGAATGCAAATGCAAATACAAAATAAAGAGAAATCCTAACCACTGCTCACTATAAATATACAAATATACGAGTCATTATTCTCATGCCAAAGGATGATCATAGGGATAACCTCATTCATGTGACGAGTCCTAACGGTATTTTATTTTGCAGACCTTAGCTCCGATTTCCGTTGTGAAAGATAACCCAGGTTGATCAGGAAGATCCATACCCCAAGTACACATTTCTTCCATAAGAAATAAAGATGTTACATAAGAAACCTTAACTTTTGTTGACATTTTAGTAAATTAACCCTATATTAATTTGCAATTTTGTTCTTACTCTCATATTTATTGTTGAATTTTGAATAAGTTTTTATGCTCTGTGTACTCCTAATTCATGCACAATCTTTTTTTTCCTTTCTTATTCGCATTCTTGACTTTTCCTTCAAAGTTAAAGTGTTACGACATTTATTTTTGAATAAAGGGCCCCATCAATTCAGGGGCGGTTCTTAGAAGGCCCGGGCCACGGCCCTGGCAAGTTTTTCGGCCGTAGAGCTAATTTTTCGCATTTCAATCGAAATTTTTTATATATACTATGTTCGGCCAGGGCATTTTTTAGTGCCCGTGTCTTTCGGCCCTGGGATGTTCAACGGGCAAGATCCGCCACTGCCCATCATATTGTGATTTCTTACGGAATAAACACGTTAGTAACGTGCGTGTGCGGTTCAATGTTTTATGTCTAAATCTTTTTGGCGATTTAACGGTCCCTGCCACAACTCACGGATCCTAAGCCAACTTAGTTACTCTTTTCTATGTCTTACGTTTCAGTATAATATTTGCGAGTTAACTCGCCGCAACGCGCGTGCATGGTTCAACATTTATACATTTGCTTTTTGTTCGGTTTAACGGTCCCGCCGCAAAGCGCGGGTCTTGATTACTAGTTGATCTTAGTATAACAAGAGTCCAAATATCATATATATGTATATAAAATAATATTGTAAACCTAATTAACTTATATAGGGTGTGTTATGTGTATGGCTCGGTTCGACTCTGTTAAGTTTTACATTTCAATCGAATGGATGATGTATTTGGTTAGGTTAAAGTTGGTTTTAGTCTTATGGGTATGTAAGGGTTGGTCGGTTTTGAAGTTCAAGACAACAATCTTTTGTTTTGGGCCGGTTTATGTTAATATTATAAATTTATAATCCAGTATTGGGCAATGTTAGTTTTATATAACTTAAATACTATAAATATTATATTTTCTGTTTTTTGTTGTGAAAAATTTTAACAATTTTTTGCATATAGAAAACCAACATATTTTCTATTTTTTCTCTTAAAAGTCATGGAACAAATTTTTGCACATAAAAGTCTCTCCACATGTTAAATTTGAACAAAAATGTGATTCCTTTTTACTTATTAAACTCAACAACACTTTTATTTTCACACATCTCAATCTAAACTATGTTGCTTGCCTGTATGTTCTTGGAAATTGTTTGATTTAACTTGGACGGTTCGCAACGAAAGGCCTAGCCGATGGTTTAAGAAGTTAGCCACTTGTTAAATTTTGGCCTATTTGCTATTTATATGAAGAAAAAAAATCCATATACCTCAAAAATACTACTCCATAAGTCTTAGCAGGCCATAGGGGTCCTTGCATGTTTCTGGTCTAGACAAAAACAAGTCACATGTAACTGAGGGTATCTTTGTACCCTATGTCAGTTACCAAACAAAATACAGATTAGATATCATGTTTTATGCTTTTACTCTTGAACCATTTAACGCGTCATGTAACCTGTCAACCGCTGCTCATATCAACATTTGTAGCCATCACATGTTTAATATGAGCGGTGGATCTATTGATGGCCTGTGGATATGGTGTAGTATATGCATTTGTCGGGGAACAAACAAGCACGATGAAAAAGTAGGGTCCTATTTATCATCGCTTAATAGCGTTTTTCGTTTTGTGGGTCCCAATTAGATGGTACGAGAAGATAAGAAGATTCTTAATATCAGGGGGAATCGAAAATGGGGCCCGGTCCAACCTGGGATTGATTTGATTAGCTAGAAATAAGCTTTCTATGCCATGCATAATTGCATACCTAACAAAACTGATTGGTCTGATTTATGGATCAAGTTTGTTGCCAAATGCCAAAGAGCGTAAATATGATGACCGAATAATACATAGCTATGTTGGAGTAAGAGTTTATGTAAGTATAATGTAGAACAATTACATTTGACACTAACCATTGTGCTACTCAAGTACTTATATAATCAACCTATCAGAACATCAATGTAAAATCAAAATCTTACTTTAATAACTTTGTTTTGACATATGTAGTTATCGTATGCCTTTATCTTGATCTATATATATAATTATATATGAACACTTGTCGTTCAAGTCTTCTTTCTGATTTCTGAAGGCCATTTGCTTCATTTAGAGACCTAGTAAGATGTAATACAACATTGTGATAGGCAAAGATATTATCATTCCGAATATCACCCTGTAGAGAAACAAGCGATATTAGAAACTTAAAGTGGTAGTTTCGACATGTTTACTTGGTAATGGGTTGATCCAGTCATATATGTTGAAAGTAACCCAACGTCTAACACTTAACGCATTAAACCTTGTAAATAATTTTACCAGAACACTTGGACATAGTTTTTGTAATCATTTTTGAAATTTTAGACAAAAAGAGATACTGCTCAAAGCAAATTGATCCGACCCATTTTGACCCGCACCAAAAATGACCCATTACCCAACCCGCCTATTTTGTCAAGGAATAGTGAAATGTCAGTGACTTACGCGGTGCTCAGAACATCTGGATGCAAGTTGTACTCCCGAGCAAACACAAAAGGCACAATCCCTTGTGGTAAAGACGCTTGCACGATAGAAACTTGTAGGATTGTGCCTCTTAGACCTACAGCTATAGAAGCAACCGCCATCACAGCGGGTCCCGCTACAAACCTTGCTACCATACCATATGCTGCTAATCTGTTCCCACATGCTATAAGCTTCGGTTGTGAAGCCATGAACAAACCTTGAAGAACACAGATAGTAGTTTTTTTATGTTAAAGAAGTTTTTAAAACAATGCTAGTATTCGTTTAGATGGGTGGGTCGGGCGGGCTGGATAATGAGTCAAAAGGGGTTGAGTTGCAATGGCCTGGGTCGGGTCGGGTTGTTTTAACCCGCAACCACCTTCTGTCCATTTTTATGATTTTCGTAATGTGTTAATTTTGGTTACAAAAACAGTATTACTTGAACAGTAAAATAAATCATTGAATAAAACAATTTAGGAAGTTGTATATATTAAAAAAATAGACTCTAGCCACTTTCGATTCATTTGACGCGTTCCCCTTATGGTTGCGTATTTCGATTTGACCATTTAAACCGTATGAGATAAAACACAACCCATATTGACCGCTTTTTTTCGAAATTTCCACCTTTAAATTTGTTTATACCTAGACTAAACATAGCCATTCCTAGGCCTGCATCTGAGAGAATAGTAACTGAATTTTCAAGAATCTGTGGTTTCTTGATACCCCATCTGCATATATCATATAAAAAATAAACGAAAGTTAAAAAAGTTTTGATCTTGATTCTTGATCTTTGATTACACAAGCCCATGTGAATCAAAAGTGTTGATTACCTGCAAGAAGTCAAAGCCCAGCTTAAACCAAATACGCTTGCATATGTATTCGGGTTTTTCACTAGCTTAAAACACACCATTTTCAAGATTTTCTTTAACATTTCTGGTGATCCTGGAGACTGAATGGCGTTCGGCTCTTCATTACTCTCGACTTTCTCGTTCTCCCTGCTGCATACTTCTACCGACTGTTCACATACTCCTGTTCAATTCACAGGTCCAAACGGGCTGAAATTAGACGTCTATTTTTAATGCATACAACCTCCTAAATTACATTATATAAAGATTTTGACCATTTTTTTATAATAATATTGTACTTGGTAATAATAACTAAAAGTCAAAAACATTAAATTATTTATAATCCTTTTTAGAAGTAGACAAAGTAAGTGTTTGCTGATCAATCTGATCCAGACCGTTTCTCGCGATTTTGTTTGTAATCTTACCTGGAGATGTGAAACACTTGCATCTCCAAATGAACAAATGCAACTCTCTTTTCTCATCTTCTACTGCGCTTGAAGCCGCAGGTGCTACCCTATTAAGACTTTGAAGCATATGCGGATTAGAAGGCGTTGAAAGAATCACATCAACGATATCATCTTCATTACAAGTACTTCTCTCAACTCTTTCTTGAAACTCCCTACCACTATTAACACTACAATTGGTGCTATCTTTTTCATATGTCACCATTACCATATTCTTAGCCTCCCTATATTCAAACAAGAACAAAAGCAACGTGTACCAAATTATACACTGCAACACAACCGCTTGTACCATGATCGATTCTTTATCATCACCATACATGGATTTCAAAAGTGGGATTCCCATAACAAGTGTGTTTGGGAGTGTTGAAAGTGAAAACATAGTAATAGCCCAATCTATGTTTCCGCTTTTTGACAAATTTGTCCATAAAAACAAGACGATTAGTGTCAAAATCTTTGACACACCATCGGCTGCGATGAACTTGAGGTTCATTTTGTAAGGATTGATCCTTGAAATGAACTCAAATGACAATAGAGGGACGGCAAAAATGGCTACGAATCTGTTGATACCTGCACACTGCTGTGGTGAGAAAATGTTCCATTTTACCGAGGCGTAAGCCAAGAACATGGTAACGTAAAGAGGCACAACCGCGGTAAGCACGCTATACAAGTCACCAAAGTTGATCATTTCTGTTGGCTTGTTAAGTATTTGGAGTGAAAATGAGATTTTCTGAAGCAGTTAAGTGAGAGTTAGTTTGAATCCTTATATGACCTTAGTAATGCATTAGTAAGTTGTACGGTGCAAGTAACGACGACAAAGATGGTATATTGTTGTTAGCACACTTTACAAGTCGACGAAGTGGATGTCGAATAGAGCTTCAAGTTGAGGGTCCTATTTAAGTTGTATGATACAAGTAACCACAACACATGGGTGTCAAGTGTCAACCTCAACTATGGCTTGGGTTTCTTTCCAACCGTGGCGACTCCACCATCACACGACAACAAACACGGATTAACCGGCTCGGCCCTTCATCATAGGATATAAAGTAACATGATTTTGAAGGTGTGGGGTAGGAAGAAAGAATTGAAATAAAGATAGGGAAGAAGACAAAGTTTGAAATAAATGAAAGGGTTGATTGAAAGTTCAAAGATTGTAAACTTGTCAATAAATGGCACATATATTGCAAGGTTGGTGCTTGGCATATCCATGTGGGTGTGACACTGGCTGCTCTTTGTTGTCAACACATGCCCCCTTTAAGTCTTGTAGCCTTTTGTCATTAACCATGTACCATAAGAATTACATTGAATAACTTTAATTTATGGGTCTTATTTTATTTAAATTAAAATTATAATGTGATTGAGTTAACATGATTGGCTCTTTATGTTATAATCATGTAAAATCACATTTTTATATGATAGTGTCAAGAAATTTACATATTTATTTATAACAAGCAACTAAGATTCATGTACATGTTTTTATTAGTCATTTTCAAAGCCGAGTACTAGATTCGCGTATGCTTAAATGACAAGCAAATAAAAGTGGGTACACGAACTCGTGGTTGCACAAGTTACCGCTATATTTGTGATATTATTTAGGCATTATAGTAGAGGAATTACAAACTATGAAAATGTTTATTTTTGTGATTTAAAAACAAACTTGATGATAACTGAGAGACATATAAATATATGGTTTTTAACAAGTTCAAATAGTTAGTAAAAATACAACACAATTGTAAAACAAATAATTTCTTAAGCAAACGTAATCTCCAGCTTTTTTTCTTTTAAAACACATATGATATGGCTATCTCGGAAATGTAACACAGCAGCGTTTGTAGTCCAACGGTTAGGATAATTGCCTTCCAAGCAATAGACCCGGGTTCGACTCCCGGCAAACGCAATTTTTGCTTAAAGTTTGTGTTCACCAAACACTCATTTGCGAGTCTAGTTGGGTAAATGTCTTTTTTTTTTCACTTATTTATATTACATGTTTATTTGCTTGTATTTTAAGTTAGAAGCACCAAGACCAACAATGGTTTCACGTAACGTATAGGGTTCACATTAAACATCATTGACACACGAGGCATTGTAGAACGAGGATATGTCAAAGACCAAGCCATCGGCATCATTAAAAGGTAAAGATGGTCAAATTGACGGGTCAAATAACCATTCATATCAAAACGGGAAATGTCTAGTGGGTTTACCTTTTGTCTAAAGTTTTAACCTTTTTTCGTCTTAAAGAACAAGAACATATGTAACAAAAATGAGATTGATGAAAAGATTGGTCGTTTGCCATTTTTTTGACTTCCATTAGACGTGGTAATTTCGACCCAATGAATCATTTGGGTTGTTGGGTCAAATAGGAAAAGTTGCAACATGTTAAAAATTCGGCGACTATTTCGAATGTATAAAAACTCAAAAGCTTGATTATTGTTGTTGTTGTTGTTTAGTTCCCAACCATCTTTGCATGCTAAGGGTAATTAATAAAAAGTGTGAAAATATTGGACCAAAAGCCCAATCCAACCTAACAATTTGACCCATTGACGCAATTTTGCCATTTTCATTTTTATACAAAATAACTAACGTTTTATTTGTAATTACTGCGCTCTTGCATGGGTGTTGCTAAGTTGTTATTCGGCCTCAGAACGTGCCAACCCATGTTTGTTGGGGGAGGCTGTTTCGGTTTTTGACAAAGGCCTTAGGAGAGCTATCGAGGATATTGTGGTTTGCGGGGGTCCATTTTTTGGAGATCTTCAATGGAGGCTTGCATCCCTTCCGACCCGTTTTGGGGGTTTGGGTTTATGTTCGGCTGAGGATGTATCTACGTATGCTTTCGTGGCCTCGAGGGCACAATCTTGGAGTTTGCAGGACCACATTCTTCGGGACTGTGGTATTGTCGGGTTAGATTCTGATTATGTGTGTGCGTTGGATTGCATGCATATGTCCCTTCCGGGTTTCGATCTTGGCGGTTTCTCTAATAAGGACACCGCCCCTCCTAAAGCCCAGAATGCTTTGGCGAGTGCCCTATTTAGTAGAACTGTCCAAAGTTTGGGAGAGAAGTTTAGTCTATCCCCTCGTCAGAAAGCCGTGTTCGATTGTCTCCGGGCTCCTCATGCTCAGGATTTCCTGACAGTCATCCCCATTGAAGGACTAGGCCAACACATGTCGGCAGTGGAATACCGGCCAATTCTTAAGTACCGGCTAATGATCCCTCTGTTTCCGGTTGATGAGCCTTGCCCAGTTTGCCGCAAGGTTTGTTTAGATACTTTTGGCGAGCATGCGGTACATTGTAAGGAGTTGCCTGGTTTTAAATACAGACATGATTTGGTAAGGGATATTCTGTTTGATGTTTTAAAGCGGGCGGGGATTTCGTCGAAAAAGGAGGCTCCGGTGAACTTTCTGACGGATCCGCTTGATGGGAGGTCTACTCTTCGACCAGCTGATATTCTTGTGTTTGGGTGGGCCAGGGGAAAACACGCTTGTGTGGACCTTACAGGAGTGTCCCCTCTTGTTGGGCTCAGGGATAATGGGTTTGCTGCTGGCCAAGCTGTGTTGAAAGCGGAATCAAGCAAAGTCGCTAAACACGAGAAGACTTGTTTAGAAAATCAACATGTGTTTATCCCTTTCGCTTTTGATACATTTGGTTCCCTAGCCCCAGAGGCTGTGGAATTTCTAAACAGGGTCCAACAGGTTGTGAATAGTAATCTCTCAACCTTTAAGGGTTGTTTCGTCTTTAGTAGGATTGGTTTTGCAATTCAAAAGGGGGTTGCGGCGCAGCTTGTTGCCCGTTTACCTGCCACTTGTTTGTAATTTGCTAATTTGGAATAATATTATTTTGTCGAAAAAAAAAATAGTAGCTTAATTATAGTTTACAATCTATGCTTTATTGTATATTTTTGTTTGAAAAAAAAAATTACAAAAGTATATTATTACGATAATAATTTAGATCTTGCTTAACGTGTTATTTGTAATTTACGATAATAATTTAGATCTTGCAACAAAAACGGTTTTGGATATATGACTTTCAACCCGTTTGACTCATTTGTTTTAACTAATTGGTTTGATTTTATATAACCGACTCATTTATTAGTAACCGGCTATTATTATCTATATCTTAAAAGAAAGGGAAAATTACTTTTTGAGTCTATGTGTTTTATGAGTTTTAAGTACTTGAGTGCAAAATCAAAATGTTTAACGCCCTTAGTCCCCAGATGCTTTTTTTATAACCCTTTGATTCCAATTTTTTAACTCCGTCCACCAAGTCTATTAATTCTAAGGGTATTTTAGTCAATTATAAATATGGTATAAATCTTTGATGCACAAAAGTATAAGGTACAATTTTTTATTGCACAAAGTATAATTTATAAATATATAAGGGTTATTGGATTTTATCACCCTTAACTATTGGCCATTGGCCGTTGTCACCCCCAACTATCACTTTGACGTCCGCCACCCCCAACTTAACACTTAGTGTGTTCTGTCACCAGATCACTAACTTTTGATCCTGTTACTATACTTTTGGGGGTGTCCTAAGATCCCTAAAACCTTCTCAAGATCCCTATGACACCCTAAAAAATGTAGTAACATGATCAAAAGTTAGTGATCAGTTAACGGCGTGGTGACATAACACACTAAGTGTTAAGTTGGGGGTGACGGGCGCCAAAGTGATAGTTGGGGGTGACAGCGGCCAATAACCAATAGTTGGGGGTGATAAAATCTAATAACCCAATATATAATATCAATATACACACACTTCATCCCACCCCATCTTCCTTTCTATCTTTTTCTCACGTCTCTCTCTGTTTCTTTCTCCACCTCCACCCAGTGAGCACCACCACCACCATTAGCCGCCATCTTACTCTCTCTCTTTCTCTCTTCCTTAAACTTTCTCTCTAAATTGTCATAACAAGATCTCTAACATTCTGATCGTCGAGTAATGTGGATCTAATATTGGGGATTAGGGATTTAAAACACTACGATGGATCTTGGTGGCAAGAGATGCAGGTGGCGAGAGAGATCTGGGCTTGTTCCTTGATTGGCACAAAATACTTTAACGACCACTGATTCGTCTTAGCGTATGAAGGCGATCACGCGTTCTGCGAAGTGTGTGATGGCGATGGGTTGGTGGTTACGTTGATTTGCAGGTTGGGATTTGGTTTGGGTTTGAAGTGGTGGTTGTGGTGGGACGGCTTGGGTTTCGGTACGAACCCATTTGGACGACGATAGGGACTGGTGGTGGGTTCGGGTGGTGGAGGTGGTTACAATGGTGGGGTGGTTGTTTATGGTGGTGGTTAGTACAGTGATTGTGGTGGTCGAGGTGACAATGGCGATGGCTATTGGTGGTTAGGACGGTGGTGATAGTGTGTGGTTCAAGGGAGGGTGAAGGTGCAACAGTGATGGGTGGTGTGGTGGTGACGATGAAGGTGTAGTGGTGGTGGTGGTGTGGTGTTGATGGTGGAGGTGTGGTAGTGGGGATGGGGGTGGTTTAGAGAGAGAAAGAAAGAGATGAGAGAGTTTAGACTTTTTAGACATATATATATATATATATAATAGAGAGAAAAATCTAATAATAAAATGTAAAAGGGTATTTTGGTCATTTAACAAAGGTTAACTAAGAAATTTAAATGGAGTTAAAAAAAAAAATTGGACTCAAAGGGTTATAAAAAGCGTCTGGGGACTCAGGGCGTTAAACATTTTGATTTTGAACTCAAGTAGTTTTTTTTTTGAACGGCAAAACCACTTTATATCTATATATAAAGAGCCAGCAAGCCGCTGGAAAGCTTACAAACGGAACAAGAAAAGAAATTACACAAGACTCGAAACATCAAAATCGACCCATTTCTCCCACGTCGTAACTGGAAGATTGGAGCGATGTTTTAACCACAAAAAGGAGTCTTCCTTTATCTGCTCGACAATCTCTTGGACCTGAAGGATTTTCCTTCGAAAACCTTTTGATTTCTAGCATGCCAAATCCTCCAGAAGGTCGCCTTCATAATAGTATTCACTATCCGCTTCCAGACTTTCGAACCCGGGGCGTAATCCAGAGCTTCAATCAGCTGAGTGACAGAAGAAATATTACTCGGCATCAGGACTCTGACCCACACGAAAATATTCCACCAAATTCCTCTCGCCAGAAGACAATTAACAAAAGCATGATTATTGTCTTCAGTATTGTAGCCGCAACGGTCGCAGGTCACGTCTAAAAACGACATCCCTCTATTGCTCAGCTCGACTTTAGTTGGCACTCTCCCCAAACTAGCTCTCCAGGTTAAGAAATTACTTTTAGAGGTTGCCCACGCATTCCAGGGAAACTGAGGAGAATTCTGATCTGATGAGATTTTCGACATAATGTGGAGTCTGATCTTTTTGACGGAGAAATCGGTTTCAGAATCGTAGGCCCAGTACCATTTATCTCTACTGGCTTTTAGATGAAATGACTGCAGCAAACCCATGAGCTCCGAAATCTGCTGCCATTCGCTACCCGACCGCGGGTCCCTAGCCCACCTCCAGCCCCACCGGCATGAGAACCGTCCGCACAATGTCTAACATGCGAGGACACATTTGCTCTTTTATTAGCAGCTATGCTGTAAATACCTGGGAACCGATCCTTCAAAGGCTCACTGAGCAGCCATGGATCAAGCCAAAAGCTAGTGTTCTGGTCATTTCCAATCACGACACAGAAATTTTCTTCAATGTTTACGTTAAACTTTAAAAGGGCAGCCTTGATACCACCAATATCCTTCCATAAACCCGGAATGGTTTTCTTAACCGGGATGAAGGTGTTGGCATTTTTATTCGAGTGAATCGCCCGAACAACCGAGGCCCATAGTTGATTTGGCCCTTCCTTGTACCGCCACCACCATTTACAACTCAAGTAGTTAAAACACCTAAAACAAAAGAATCAAAAAGTAATTTTCTCTAAAAGAAAAGTTGCCACCGACACCCTACACTTTGGAAATAGTCACGTTCTTCACCCCTACAATATTCTGCCGTTTTTTCTTTGGCATATGTCTTCACCACCAGAAGTGCTATTCATGCTTTAATCCCACGCGTCTCTACCAGAGACCCTGTTCAGATCTGAAAGTATGTTCTTAATTTGAAAGTGGGGTTGCCGTTCCTTGAGCACTAGGGTACGAACTCACCGGAAAGCCGACCAGACACGTTTCAGCCAGTTTCGGAAGTACATAAACCAAAAGCGTTTCATACGTTTCAGATCTATGCAGCAGAGTGATAAGGTTGGGATTTGGATGAACTTAAGATTGATTAACAATGGTCAAGTTCTATTAACGCTCAGGGAGCTCAATGATTGAATAAGCTCCGAAAGTTCGTTAATGGTGGTTAATAGAGAATTTAGGAGGAAAACTGATTATTATTTCACAAGATACCCTACACTATTACAACTGTTATTATTTATAACCCAATTCCCAACAACCTTACAACTATTAACTAACTACCCTTGTAACTGCCTAACTAACTAACAACCTCTGTTGCTACTAATCCCTCTGTTGTTCATCCACTGTTGTGACTAACCCTCAATCCCCTGTTGATGGATCTACTGATTCTCAACCAACATCTCCATCCACTGCCGTCTGAACCACTGATCATTTACCTGTATCAATACCCTCCTGATAACCTGATCCTTGACCCCAAGGATATCAAAATTTGGAAATTCCTGCATCAGTATCTTAGCATCTTCCCAAGTTGCATCTTCCACACCCACATGCTTCCACTTAATCAACCATTGCACCAACATTCTATTGAACTTTTTAAGAACCCCAGTGTCCACTACACTTTCAGGTTCCTTAACAGTGGTTTGCAGAATTCCTTCATTAACCCCTGCTGCTGAATTGGGCTCAGGACCATAATACTTTTTTAGTAATGATACATGTACTGTAGGATGAATAGCAGACCCCGCTGGTAATTGCAAAGTGTACACCATTTCTCCTACTTTAGACAAGATCAAATATGGTCCAAAATATTTAGCTGCCAACTTTTGATTAGGCCTCTGAGTCACTGACTGCTGTCGGTAGTGTTGTAACTTCAAGTATACCCAGTCTCCTATTTTGAAGCTCCTTTATGTTCTATGAGCATCAGCCAACTGCTTCATTCTTTGTTGGGACTTCTTCAAATTTTCTTTCAAAATATTAATCACCTCCTCCCTGATCACTAAACTTCTATCCACTGCTTCATTATTACTTTCTCCCGGTAAGTATGGTAAATGTATGGGTGGTGGCTGACCATGTATGGCCTCAAATGGAGTGCACTTGATAGTTGACTGATAAGTGGTATTATACCAATATTCTGCCAAGGGCAACCATTTGGCCCACTCATGAGGTTTTTCAAAACACATGCACCTCAAATAGCTCTCTAAACATCTGTTCAACACCTCTGTCTGACCATCCGTTTGAGGATGGTATGAACTAGACATTTTCTGCTCCACCCCTTGCAGTAACATCAATTCCTTCCAAAAATTGCTAATGAACACCTTATCCCTGTCAGACACAATTGATTTAGGAGGACCATGTAGTCTATATATGTGATCCAAATACAGCTGGGCCACCTCAACTGCAGTAAAAGGATGGTGCAAAGCAATAAAATGAGCACCCTTGCTCAACCTGTCAACTACCACCAAAATGACATCTTTACCCTTTGATTTGGGCAAACTCTCAACAAAATTCATTGCCACATCTTCCCATACCCCTTGAGGAACTGGCAAAGGTTGCAACATACCAGGGTAAGCCACTGTTTCTGATTTGCACTGCTGACACACTACACAATTCTTAACATAAGCCATCACATCTCTTTTTAGCTTTGGCCAATAAAACAACCTGGCAATACTGTTAATAGTAGCATGAATGCCAGAATGCCCTCCTTGTACTGAAGCATGCATCCACTGTAGTATCAGCTGCCTTAAAATTGTAGAATTACCAATGACCAACTTACCCTTCCTTCTTAATTCCCCCTTGGACCAGCTATATTGGCTATGGGACATAGGATTATTAAACCTTGAAAGGTAGATGGGGCATTAGTCAGCCCAAAAGGCATGACTAAAAACTCAAAATGACCATTATGAGTTTTAAATGTTGTCTTATGAATATCTGCTTCATCCATTCTAATCTGATGGTACCCTGATTTAAGATCCAATTTGGAGAAGAATTTTGTACCATATAATTCGTCCATCAAATCCTCCACCAATGGAATAGGAAACCTGACAGGAATTGTAGCCTGATTCAATTTCCTATAATCTATACACATCCTCCATGTTCCATCTTTCTTTTTTACTAAGACCACTGGTGAAGCAAAAGAACTAGTACTGGACCGAATTACCCCTTGTTCCAACAAATCATTAGTCATCTTTTCTATCACATCCTTTTGCACCACAGGATATCTATAAGGCCTTAAATTCACCCCATCTGTTCCTTGCTTTAATGGAATTCTGTGGTCATACTGGCCCCTAGATGGTGGTAAAGACTTTAAGTCTTGAAAGACATCTCTGAAATCCTCCAACAATCTTTGTAACTGCTGTTGTTATTCATTGGATTGTTGAGTCTTCTGTAATACCATTGAGGTATTTGTACTATACCCTTCAATGGCATATACCTGTACCATAGAAAATTTTGCTCTCTGCAGTTCCATTTTCTTTAAACTTCCCTTAGTAATTTGAGACAATTTCTTCCCATATTGCCCTCTCAAAACCACTTTCTGACAATTGAACTTGAAAGCAATGGTTCTGTCCTTATAATTCATTTTGATACTTCCCAAAGTTGTAAACCACTGAACCCCCAAGACCATATCACAACCCCCTAAGGGCATTACATAAACATCAACTGTGAATTGGATTCCTTGCATACTCCAGCAAAACCCTACCACCATCTGTTCACAAACCATCTCATGACCATTTGCTACTTTCACTAACATAGTTGGTCCCTTAACCATCTTACACCCCAATTGTTTGGCTAATGTAATATCCAATAAATTATGTGAACTCCCAGTATCCATTAGCAATTGTAATTCATATTTCCCAAAACGACCAGTGATTCTAATGGACTTGTACCTGTCATTCCCTTCTACCGCATTAACTGAAATTTGAGCACACTCCATCACCACTTCCTCTTCATCACACTCATTCTCTTCTTCTAACCACTCAACCTCTATTTGATACAATTGATGTTTCTTGTTACCTCTGCAAACATGCTCTTGTGAATACTTCTCATTACAATTGAAACACAGACCTTTAGACCTTCTTTCATCCATTTCACTTTTGGTTAAGGTCTTTCGAATCACATTCCTTTTAGAGTCTGACCCCACTGATTTACCAAAGGATAATGGCTGCTTATTGTTACTTGGGTTAGGTAAAATGGGTGGTTTGAATCCAACTCTTCCCTTCTTAGCTTTGATAGTTGCTTCTTGCAATTTAGCCAAACAGAAAGCTTCTTGAATATTCTTGGGTTTGAACATTCTTACTTGCAATTGTATCTCTTCTTCCAACCCTGCCATAAAACAACTTAAGGCATATTCCATTGGTAATTGAAGCCGGCTGATGATGGCATCAAACTTGTCATGATACTCTTGAACAGAATTGATTTGTTTCAAGTTCTTTAAATCAGTCATAGGGTCATCAAACAACTTTCCAAATCTAACCTTCAAAGCTTCTGCCAATTCTAACCAAGTCAAAACTTCTCCTTCAATTCTTTGGCTAGTAAAAGATTGATACCACTGTAATGCTTTCTCCTCAAAATGAATGGCTGCCAGTCTGACCTTTGTTGCATCAGACACTCTATCCAACTGAAAGAATTGTTCAACCTTAAACAACCATGAAGTTAGATCATCACCTTTAAACCGAGGGAATTCAATCTTGGTCAATCTTGCTGCAAAATTGAACCCTTCTCCATCATTCTGCCACTCCTGCCTTTGATGGTTCCTTCCATTACTTTGATTATTGACCATTTGAGTCAATTATAAAGATAATCCAGTCACCATATTCCTCATTTCCTCCAATGCCTTTGTGCTTTCATCGATTCTGTTATTCATCTGCTGACTGCTTTCAGCATCATCAGCGTCATTATGACCATGTCTCTTCATCATTATTGAGGTGGAATTGATCTGAACAAAGATCAATTGGAAGTTGAATTGAACGGACGACAATTGAAGGAATTCGATCGAACAATGACCGAATTCAGAAATTGAAACTGAACGTGGCAAATTCCCCAATTGACTGAATTAGGGTTCAAAATTGAATTGAATCGAGAGTGTCCAAGGATAGACAACTCTGATACCAATGATAAGGTTGGGATTTGGATGAACTTGAGATTGATTAACAATGGTCAAGTTCTATTAACGCTCAGGGAGCTCAATGATTGAATAAGCTCCGAAAGTTCGTTAATGGTGGTTAATAGAGAATTTAGGAGGAAAACTGATTATTATTTCACAAGATACCCTACACTATTACAACTGTTATTATTTATAACCCAATTCCCAACAACCTTACAATTGTTAACTAACTACCCTTGTAACCGCCTAACTAACTAACAACCTCTGTTGCTACTAATCCCCCTGTTGTTCATCCACTGTTGTGACTAACCCTCAATCCCCTGTTGATGGATCCACTGATTCTCAACCAACATCTCCATCCACTGCCGTCTGAACCACTGATTATTTACCCGTATCACAGAGAATCAACTTGCGTGTTGCCGGTTTAGACAGAGTCTTTCGGTCTTTAGGTTTAATTCACGTCATGCTAACCTAACGAGTTGTTGATCTGACTGTGGAATTCTCCGATCGGAGTCATGCAAGACTTACCTCCAAATTTTATTACCACAACTCAACTCCAAAAGAAATGGTTTGATGAATTTCAGATCTTTAGCCGGGGAACAACGTTTTAGCATGTTTCCTAAGGTTAGGGATTCTTTACTAAACCCCCCTTTCTACAAATCTCTATTGACAATCAAGTGACTATTTTATAGGGTTTGGTGATTTTGTTGTAATTTTGAAACTCTTAGAATTTCTGTTGTAGTTGGTCTTAATGGCAACAAGAATCGGCAAAGGCGGAAGAGCAATGTGATTTCAAAAAGAGAGCTAAACGGGTAATAGTTTATTTGATTTGCACAATAATATAATGATTGAGTTTTATCAATTTTTTGTCAAATTTGAGGTGAATATTGCAACAATTAGTATTGCTCTTTTCTATCTTACAAAAAATGATGCAGAATGATGAGCACGGTACCAAATGCTCATCCCTAAATTGCAGGATGAAATCGTGCATTGATATTCTTTGCAAAAAAAGGAGGTGTGTTGTTCCATTGAAGGATGAAATCCTGCCATACGAACGGGTGTCCATGTATATTTGGAAGTTTGCACGAAAACACTACAAATTTACCTATGATGTCAAATAAACTTAGTTTTACTAGAACTACAAGTATAAGGTGGTCCATATTCTGCTATGGCTTCATGTTGATGAAAGATGAAAGCTAGATCAACAACCGGTAGGTGTGGAAGCAAATACATTTTTGAATATTTGTAAATTCACAGTTGCGTTTTCACAACAGGCAACAAACAAATTATTATAGATTGCTAACCTTCTTTTGCTTACATTCTTTTGTAGTCACGACTTAAATTTATAAAGTTTCTTAGTAATTTCCCTAAGACATATGCTGATCTACAAAATGCACAAATTACAATTTAATGGGCACTACACTACCTGAAAAGTTTATTGATAACTTTTTGTGATATGAAAGTTTTTTATTTTTATGATTGTTGTAGAAAGTGGTTCATCTACTGCAAGTAAGACAGAAGTCTGATGAATCTATGAATGCATTGCCACCTGACATAGATGTAGGAAATAGGTTCACCTTTTGAAAAATATAATTACAAAATATATCATAACGAGACTCTCGTTATTCGTAGGAAATATCATAGTACAATACCGGTTGCAATAACTAAATAAAAAGAATATAAATATAATTATATATACCAATCTTGATTCAAGCCGCATCTCTGGTGGGTCCTTCACGCGCACTTGATAGCATCCTAGACTCGATTATTCATCATCTTGAGTCTTGAAAATTACCCCTTGACTGCAACAAAGAGCACACTAAAACGTTGACGATTTTGGTTGAGGCACGTGTTCAACACGCTTCCCTTAAAACAGATTTCGCGCCTCTACTAAAGATGACGCGTCTGTCTCCCAGGGTACAACAGCCGAAGCAGTCTGTACTGCCGGAGATGGCTCACCGGCCCAAGGTTACATCCGGTAATTGTAGTGTTTGAACTCATGTGGTGGAAACAAGTAGAGAGTACTCATCTCTCTAGTTGGTGTTCAAGTGTTCATACTACTTCTAGTATTCTTCATGTATCAAGCAATACCCTATTCTTGTTGTAACCAAAAGAAAGGCACATAGCCTACTATTTGAACAAGACTAGTGAAATGTTTCACTTAATTAGACATTTAATTAGAGACTTAAAAACTCTAATAAAACTAATTAAATACTCAAGAGTTACTCTTTTAATTACCACATAAATATTCTAATTAATATTTATAATTTCATTCAATTATAAATATATTTAATATCCATTCACCAAATACCAACAATCCCCCACATGAATGGAGATCATTCAAAACACTTAAAATTTCCAATGTAACCTCGACAGTTGAGTTTTGCATACGATAGGTAGGTGTTACCCTTTGAACCTTCGCTCATGAAATGCACTTAGCCCACTAGCTCTGAGTAGATCTCGATGTCTTTGAACTCGTCTGCCATTTGTGTAGACGACAATACACTTCACACAAGACTCTCCCTAGCCGGGTCATCTCCTCATAGTCGTGTCCAATAATGGTCGTGGAACACTTTCCTAGTTCTGCGAGAGCTCTAGGAATTGTGTCCTCAATTCCATTCGAAGCGACCCCACTTCTCTCTAACATAGGTGATTCTCCTTAGATCATTAAAAGCATTGTGGTTATCATGATCTATCCAAATCATTTACCACATATTATGCTTAGCCTCACACTTGTCACTTTTAGGAATGGACTAGGAAGTTTATTAAGCTTTATAATAAACTACCTTATTAAATGCGTAGGGTTATTCCCCCACAGTGACCTTGCTTATTCATACAATTAGGTTTTTCTATTGAACTCAATTCTTGGGATCTCCAGTCTACTGAGTTAGGTTTCCATCATATGAACTTCATTTTTCAAGGGCTTCAGTCCCATTCCACAACTTGATCTCTAATAAACCCTCAGGTTGTTGGATCCATAACATTAGCAAATACCTTTGCGTATTTGAGATCAGTTGTCATGATGTGTTATTAACTCATAAGTTAATTTTGCCTATTGTCAACTTCTAAGACTATAACCTCAGTGGCCATCTGAATCTGGTTATAATATATGTCTTTGTAAGATACGCTTATCATTTAAGGCAAACACATATCCATTATGCACTGCGACCTTTGTGGCCTCCACATAGTCGTCTGTTTGCAATGTTAGATTGGATTACAAAATCCTTATTGCCAAACTTTTATGATACAAATGCAAGACAACCCCACATTTAAGTGTTATAGGATATCATCCAGATGGGGTAATGAAAACCATTTCTACATACCCTTATAGGGTTGTTTCTAAATGGATCATCCCCCACATTTCTTGCCATTTGATTAACATTTCCGTAACTTCACTTATGACGACATTTATACACATATGATTGAACAAGATCAACCTCATTGTATCAGTGAATTCAACTCATACTGCATTAGCTTACATAAGCTTCTGAGCTAACCAAAGAAACACTTGCCATTGTCATAAGTTTGTCACCAACTTAGAATAATTCTAATTTAACATCTAGAATAAGCTTAGACAATGAGTTCTCCTCATTAGCTTTTCGAACAAACTCTTAAAAGTTACATGTCTTTTCCTTATAATGAATGAAAAATCCTCTCTCAACTTTGTCTATACACAAATTCTTTTTGTGTTCATACACATTTGAATGTTTAGAGTTAATTAGTCTCCGTCAAGACCCATAATTAACCAAGTACTCGTCTAGCATGCTTTAGACTATAATACTTTAGCATGTGAACAGAAGATGCATCATTCTGATTCTTCACAGCCCTAAGGATATCATAATATCACTTTGCAACATTCATCCCTTGTAAAGACAAAATAATGAGACTTATTCTTAATCCTAAAACATCAATATTTAGGAAAGTCTCACAAATTATTGTATATAGCACATAGCTAAATTTCATCATTCATTTAAGGAACATAACTTGTTTACCTTTGATCTCCAACATTCTACCATTGACTCATAAGTACTTAACCATAAGCCTTAATCCAAGTCACTTGGTGAACACATTCATCACCAACAAGATGAATGTTTCTCATCTACAATCACTATTATGTGTGAGATAGAGTCAACTAGATTGACACTCAACAACATGGCATTCATAATTTTTCCATAAGTGATTTGCACACATCTATTGGTATTCATTAGGAGACATGTATATTTAGGATGCTCTCCCAAATGAAGGTAAAATCTCCATATAGATCTAACAATAATCAAGTGGTAGACGCATCTACTTATAAATCTCGCAAGATTTATTAAAGGTATACAATAACATATAGTACTTTTACTTTCATATGTTAGAATTCACACTTGTGAATTTTTCAATGACTTCTAATGAAGTATGCGACATGAATGTCGTTAGTGTATTTCATCTCAATACACTCACTACGTTCTTTCATTACTCATTCATGATGTGGTTATATATTTGATGTTTCGTCTTTGACTTTTAGTCAATGTAACAACTCTCAAGTTGTTTATGTCCAAGTATTTTCATGTACTATCCGTTTAAAACCATATTCTTTTAAACAATGTATAACCGACGTTATAATTATTTTCCACAAAAATAATTTATACGTCACAACCATTAGTGATTTATTTCTTTGTAAAAAATTGCATGTGTTATCCGAAGATATTGAACACAAAACAATAAAATACATTGGAAACTAAATCATAAGTGTCAATCACTTTTGAAATTTAAACGGAAGCATAGACAATATGTAGACATCAAATAGCAAAGTGCTTTTATCTTCAACACTTTATAATCTGACCGAAATCTTCTCAACAATATTGTCCCATGGCGTGTCTTGAGGTACTCCCTCAATAAGACTCCATGCATTTGTAAGTACAAGTTTCCCATTTCATCTTGAAACTTTAAACTTGGACAATTATGCTCAAAACAACACCAAGTTGTTACAAATACTACATTTAAGTAGTAAACTTGAACAATTAAATTTGTTCACAACAACACCAAGTTGTTTTCACCAAATAATTTTTTTTAACACACATGTTGGGAAAAAAAGTTATAACAAGCACATTATAGAATCGAACGTTTACATAAAACGTTTTCCAAAGATATAGTTTATAAAATAAACGGTTTCTCATTAGTTTTAATGCACACATAGGCAATTAAATGTTTACATAAAACATTTATGTCCATTATGAACAATCCCTAACCTCGTATTCGTGATACACATTTTCTAACACACATGTTAGAAAACTTTAAGTCATTTTATCTATATATATAACATGACCAAATTAAAGCATCAAATGTCATCACTAAAACTCTACTCAAGAGTTTCACCATATGAAGAGTTAAGAGTCTCAATAATTATAGACTTAAACTCTAATAAAACTCATCAAATGTTATCATTAAAACTCTACTCAAGAGTTTCACATATGAAGAGTTAAGAGTCTCAATAATATATATTTAAACTCTAATAAAACTCATCAAATGTCACAATTAAAACTCTACTCAAGAGTTTCACATATGAAGAGTTAAGAGTCTCAATAATTATATATTTAAACTCCAATAAAACTCATCAAATGTCACCATTAAAACTCTACTCAAGAGTTTCACATATGAAGAGTTAAAAGTCTCAATAATTATAGACTTAAACTCTAATAAAAGTCTCACTTTATTAGAGATTTTATTAGAGACACAAACTTTAATAAAAACTAGTAAATTGACATAAAACTCTCCTTAAGAGTTTATCTTCCATATGAAGAGTCTAGTATATGATTTTAATTTCATTAAATTCATATAAATACCATACCATCACTTTATGGTGCTTTAATTCCTTGAAGCCAATCAAACATCAACTTCAATGTATGACATTCTATTTCTAAGTCATACAAAGCATTGAAAACAATGGCACAACAAATTGCTTATATAAAATGTTTACATAAAACATTTCATAGCATTTGTATTTTAACCATTTTTAACAATCATGTTAAAATGAAAGAAATTCTAACGCGCACGTTAGAAATATTAACATTTCCACAAAATGTTAATTCGACTTGCTAAACACATATATGGTTCAAATAAATAAGTCATTTCTAATACACACGTTAGAAACTAAACAATTAAAAAATTGCTTCCAAACTAACGCTTTTCATGATCGTTTCTAACACAATTGTTAGAAGACAAATGATTACAAAAATCATTATAAGACTTATTTGTTCATATCAATCCATGGGTGGATGAAAAGTCTATTTTAAATAGAGACTTAATTAGAGACATAAAACTCTAATCAAGTAACATAAAACTCTTATTTAAAGACATAAAAACTCTACTGAAGAGAATTTAACGTTTACAAAAAACGTATGGTTTACACCAATAATTCTGGTCTAACACACATGTTAGAGAATTTAACGTTTACAAAAAAAAACGTATGGTTTACACTAATAAACCCGATCTAACACAAAAGTTAGAAAAATTAACGATTCCCAAAATCGTTTCAAAAACCAAACGTTGGAACCGAAACAATTCGTTTTGTACCACGGTATAGGATTTAAGATTTTATCTCAATCTCAAAAAATCCAAACACAACAAGTTGTACTACATACATATTTCCCAAAAAATATTTATAAGATCATAACCTCTAAAAATATTTTTTATTCTATTATAAATCCTTTCGTAAACCCAAAATCCTTATAAATAAGGTTTTTAAGATTGTACCAACAATCTCACTAAATCTGTTTTAAGTTTGTAGGAAATAGGTTCACCTTTTGAAAAATATAATTACAAAATATATCATAACGAGACTCTCGTTATTCGTAGGAAATATTATAGTACAATACCGGTTGCAATAACTAAATAAAAAGAATATAAATATAATTATATATACCAATCTTGATTCAAGCCGCATCTCTGGTGGGTCCTTCACGCGCACTTGATAGCATCCCAGACTCGATTATTCATCATCTTGAGTCTTGAAAATTACCCCTTGACTGCAACAAAGAGCACACTAAAACGTTGACGGTTTTGGTTGAGGCACGTGTTCAACACGCTTCCCTTAAAACAGATTTCGCGCCTCTACTAAAGATGACGCGTCTGTCTCCCAGGGTACAACAGCCGAAGCAGTCTGTACTGCCGGAGATGGCTCACCGGCCCAAGGTTACATCCGGTAATTGTAGTGTTTGAACTCATGTGGTGGAAACAAGTAGAGAGTACTCATCTCTCTAGTTGGTGTTCAAGTGTTCATACTACTTCTAGTATTCTTCATGTATCAAGCAATACCCTATTCTTGTTGTAACCAAAAGAAAGGCACATAGCCTACTATTTGAACAAGACTAATGAAATGTTTCATTTAATTAGACATTTAATTAGAGACTTAAAAACTCTAATAAAACTAATTAAATACTCAAGAGTTACTCTTTTAATTACCACATGAATATTCTAATTAATATTTATAATTTCATTCAATTATAAATATATTTAATATCCATTCACCAAATACCAACAATAGATTCTATTCCAAAGAATATTTTTCAGATGTTTAGACTGAAAAGTCAATATAGGAAGCCATATAAGAAATAAATTGAAGATACGTTTATTACTTCGTGCACTTTACCATGGGGTTTGTAATTTGATCTTTGGATAACTGGTTTGCTGGCTTATTATTTACCGGTGTGGCGTGGGTTCGAGTCTTCAGCATGCCTTTTTTTTCCATTACCACTTTGGTGGGGTGGTAGAGGCTTTGTACCTCTTGGAGAAAGACCAGGGTTCAATTTCTGGCATGGGTAAACTTGGTGTAATTTAGAAGTAGGAATTATATAACCTATGCCATTCTAAAAAAAATTACCCTGAGGTTTAAAGATTTTGTAGGATGTATTTATTGCACACTTCATGTGTTTTAGTGTTGTAATGTGGTAATATATGCCAACTAAATTGGTAAATCAAGAAAAGTTAGAAAATTGTGTTTTTGTGACAACATCCTCTCAAACATCAAATTATAGTCGTGTGCATTTTCCAGCAGATAAAGAAAGATGTTATGGTGTGCTCGACGGGGGGTGATGTACATGGTATTATACTCGATGGTGGTGATGTACGTTGTGTTAGGGCTAACAATTTCTAACATGAACATGTTACGATGACACAAGTAGTAGATATATATACATAGACGAACAATTATAAGACTTTGAACACATAAAAAATTTTGTTCTGGAAACAAATCGAGTCAAATACTTGACGGTATAAATTCGAGTTAATTTAAGTTTCGACGCCATCGCAACGCGCGACGGGTAAAAAAACTAGTTTGTCATAAAACCAATGCAAAGATGGATAAAAAATGATGTTGACAAAGAGGTAAAACACTCAATGGAGATGGGGCTATTGGGTCACATGATTGTGTTTTTACGATGATACCCTTGACCATGCTAGTATTGACTATTGAGCCATGATGATCCATGGCAACGCTTATTTTGGAACCTTTTATTCACGTTTTTTTGCATTCCTGGATTTACATGATCTAATTAGCTTTATTATAAGTTATTACATTTTCAGTTCACATATGTATATTAATATCCGTACTTACTTGCAATGTTTTAAAAACCGGTTTTTAAATCATACCGGGATGGCTTTAAAAATGGTTCAACCGGTAGAACCGGGTGGTTCAACCGAATGAACTAGTTAGTTAACTCTATAATTTCGTAGAGTTACATACGTACATGAACTATATTGACATAACTTATCAGTTTTAATTTTTTTCATAACATAATAAATTATAATATAACTATTATCATGTCCTCTTTCTTTTTCAAGTGTCAAAATACAATCTTTCACATAACATTGTTTTACCCGTATAGACATACATACGTATATATATATGGAGAGAGAGATACATCGAATTGCTTCAAGTCTTTCACTTTTTGACCCACTTGTGGATCTATTTACTCTGGGATTATTTTACTGAAATAAGTAAAACTACCGATGAAGATGGAATTGGAAGCATGATGAAGATGTAGTGATGAACCGATGAAGATGGAGCTGAATCTTGTGGATGAAGTGAAGAACCGTAATTGATGATGGTTTTGAATGTCGATCAATGGTATATGTATATGATGAAACTCTAGAATACTAAAAACCCAAACCAAAATAACCATGGGCCGGTACCGGTATTACGGTTCAAACCGGTATACCGGATTTTACCGCTGGTACGAATCTTATGCTGTTTCACTTATTTACCGGGGTGTTTCGTACCGGATTTGCATCTGGAACCGGCAATACCGGTATAACCGGCCAGTATTTAGGGGTGAGCAAAGTAGGTTACCCGACCCGACCCGAGGATTGACCGACCCGACCCTAGACCCGAAAAACTATTATTTTGCTACCCGAAATAAAACCCTATGTATTGGTCTCGGTTTCGGTTCTGTATAATGTCGGGTATATCGGTCCTAGGGTTCAAGACCGACCCGACCAAAACAAGTCAATGGAATCCAGCATCGGCAACACTAGGCAAGTTGTTGTTCTGGAATGTTTGTGAAGGCTGTGAAGACAATGAAGAATTCAAGAATCATGAGCAGTCACTTTCATATCAGGTTTAAACATTTCAATCCTAGTATCTATTTCAATCAAATGTTATTTCTTGATCATGTAGTATAACATGTTTGTTTCATTAGTTGATTCCAATTCCATGATGTTTGTTTTAATTTCTGAAAGTCTTAATCCGAATTTGCAATTTCTTGACCATCACATGGGGGTGTTTATACTTCAATCTAAGGTTATTAAACCTTCTTAATACCTATGCACACCAAGTGTTCGATATAATGTCCGAGTGAAAGGGGTGATGAAAAACATGATATGAAAAGCTGTTTTTGATGAATTTCGTTGCTAAACATAGAATAAATAAACCTGAAACCCAAAATTCATAACTTAAACATCCAAAAATTCAAAAAGTATTAAGAACTTCAAACATAATCCAAAACAAATGTAAGAAATCCAAACGAAATCCAAAGCAAACGAACTGAAACCGATACTACTTTAACTCCTTTCTCCTTTTTCCGTATCCATCTCCAGCCATCCGTTAATCGACATCGATATTCATGTGATCCGGTTCCACTTTATCATAAATTTCTACATGAAAAAAAAATATATAACGATAAATACAACGTAAACAACAAACTAAGGATGTGTGTCGTTGTATGTCAAAATTACCTTTTCCAATATCATCGAACTCTGCCGAATCTTCGATGTAGATTTTCTTTTTAATTGTTGCACGAATCCAATCCTCTGTACATATTAATGCCTCGACAATCGGAGTTGACAAAGAAGTTCGATAAGTATCGACAACTCTTCCGCCTGTACTAAACGCCTCCTCAGAAGCAACACTGGATACCGGGATAGCCAATATGTCTATAGTGATAGGAATAAAATGTAATTAACACTATCGTATTATTATAAGTAATAAAAATAAACTACAAATTAGTAAACATACCTTTCGCCATTTTCGCTAGTACCGGGTATTTTGAAGATGCAGCCTTCCACCAACCCAGAATATCAAATCCCTTGTAATGGTCCTCCTCTCCGTCGTCTAGGTACCTCTCAAGTTCTGACTTGGTGTTATAAGATGTAGAACCGCCATCCGCTTTAAATTCTGTAAAAAAATCACTCTCTCCTTGTGATGATGGTTCAAAGTTCTCCTGACTTGGTGAAACTTTATCTGAAGCTTGTTTTCCACTGCTTGATGCATAATGCTCATACAAAAGCTTCAATTCATCCTTTATACTATTAACTATAATTTTAACTCGTTTCTTCAAGTCATCTTCTGTCTCATCGTCTTTTTTTTCAGCCCTGAATATTCTCTCAAATCCAAACTGAATAACACGAACCTTTAACCTCGGATCTAAAATTGCAGCAAAATACAGAATGTAATTAAATGATCTGCCAGTCGGTAGATTTCTCCAGTACTTGTCGAACTTCAGGTGCATCTTAGCACCCATAAGTCTACCTTCCATATCAGATCCGTCTTTCATATTCCTTAAATGCTTGTCTATATCCATAACCTCGTTAAAAAATAAATTAACGGCATCTTAGCACCCATAAGTCTACCTTCCATATCTTTATACTTCTCAAAATCAATCCAAACAGTAGATTTTCCTGAAGTTTTAGAACCTGTCGTCTTCTTCGTTGTTGTGGTTTTAATTTTCTTTTTTGCGGTTTGTTTTTTGACATTTTGTGACTTCCTCTTTCCGGTTCTGTCTCCGTGAGAGTCGTCGCTTGATACATTCTCGATGTCGACATTTGATGAATCCATCTGCACTTTATCAAACAGAAAACGGGTCATTTGTATGTGCAGTCTTATGCGGACATAAATATGGGCAGTCACTTTGATTGTATGTGCAGTTTATAAATATTGTTTTATGACAGGATGTATTAGTTTAAAAAACAGTAATCACTATTTGCAGTTGTATTATTCAGGATTGATATATTATTTCGCTTTATGCTTGAGTAAAATAAACGGCTGTTGCAATTGTATGTGCAGTTTATAATCTGCAGTGGTATCTGCAGTTTATAATCTGCAGTTGTATCATACATTAAAACCACCACAATACGACTAAAAAAAACGGCTGCTGCAATTGTATGTGCAGTTTATAATCTGCAGAGGTATGTGCAGTTTATAATCTGCACTTTGATTATATGTGTAGTTTATAATCTGCAGTTGTTTGTGCAATCTGATTATATGTGCAGTTGTATCATACATTAAAAACACAAAGGACTAAACAAATAAACGGCTGCAAACCTGAAACTGAAATTCTGCAGTCTGCACTTCACGTTCTTGTATGGGTTCTGCAATCTGAGTCTTCAGCCGTCCCTTCCCTGTATTAATTAGGTTTAAAAAATATTACATGTATATTATATATATTCGTTTGGATTTGTGCATGCAGTCTGGAGTCTGGACGGTAATTTACAACTCTGTGGGCCCTGGCCCCTTATCGGTTAATCAAATTATGATCTCACTAATTCAAATTAAGCACAATACGCCCTGGCCCCTTATCGCTTTATCGACTTATCAACTCAATTTTTAATTAAGTCAGACTTATCGCTTAATCTTTTATTAGCAATTCGTCTTATCATAGACTTATCTACTCTTTATTTTACACTTATCGCTTAATCGTTTATTCGCAATTCAGCAATTCGCCTTATCATATAACGCCTTATCTTATAATCGCCTATTGTTACTTGTATTTGAACTTAATATTATAACTTGTTTTCATTTACGCTAAATAACAATAAAATAAAATTATACGATATCATTCATAGATTTAAAAAACAAGTCCGAAACCTTCAAACAAATGGGTCGAAAAAAAAACAAACTACAATGATCAAACAAAACATAAAGCCTTCATCTTCAAATTATTTTCCATATTCATCCGCCGGACCACCACCGTTCACTAATCATCAATACCGGGGTATTTCTCACATCTTTTAAGATGTCTTATCATTGCCACTTTTCCGATTTTTTCCTTGTCCGCATTGACAACCATCGAGCAATGCTTGCATCTTGCCTTATCCTTCCCGTCATCATCTGAAAACTTCTCAAATTCGTCCGAAACTTTGATATTTGCATTAATCCTGTTTCGAACCATCTAAGTACAAAGAACAATAAGAAGACATGTTAAAATCGTAAAAAAAAAGTGATGTTAACAATTGTGATCTGCATGCAATGACGACGTGTTAACAATTGTGGGATAATATATGTCTTGTTTATCCTCTATTGACAGGTTATGAAGTCAACTACCTCGTCAATGATCAGCAGCGATTGATGAAGGAATGATCTTAGCAGCTTAGAAGGGTTACAGCAGATGAAAAGAATGATCGTAGTAGTCTGCAGCCGTCCAGTTGTGTTAGGTATTAGGAATGATATAAAATTTGTTTTATTGGCCATTAAAATTAGATACGCTACTGGGCTTTTAGCCCATACTTCAATTAAAAGTCATTCATTATCGGTTCCTTGGTCCAAGTCGGTTTTATCTCGCACATACCCGGAACCGACCCGAGACCGATTTACTAAGGAAACATGGAACCGAACTTTGTACCAACTAACTTAGGTCCGGGTCAGTATCGGTTTTTTTAGGGTCAGTTATCGGGTTTTTTCGGTCCGACCCTATTTTTGCTCACCCCTACCAGTATTTACCGGTTTCTAAAACATGCTTACTTGACAACTTTTTTTTAATAAAGCAAAAAATAAATACAGAGACTAGCCAGGAGCTACGTGAAAACGAAACTACTCCAATGGGACCACTCCAAGTTTGGTATCTTTAACCTGTTTTTCACCCACAAATATCTGATTGTTCTGATTTCCTCAAAAAGTCTGATTACGCAAACTTCTTGTTTGACTATCCACTATCCCAACCCAACCCAATCTTTCATTAAAATATTATTTCTCTCTCTTTCACCTACACAACCCAACCCAATCCAATTTTTCACCCACATTCACAACCCAACCTAAACTAATATTTTATTAGAATATTGGATTTTAATAATCCTAACTATTCGTTGTTGGCCGCCAACAATCCCAACTTTAAAAATAACCACTTGCAGTCCTAACCTTTAACATATTGCCCTCAAATGGACTCTGACTAACAGAACCCTAACGCCGTTAGTCTCCGGTCGCCGGAAAAATGTTTATTGGCCGGAAAACTAAACATTTTCGTCTCGAACCTCTTTGTAACCTTATTATGGACATTTGGAAACTTTTTTCTAGTAAAAGGCCTAATTATTAAAGTCGTCTGAAAACTCCTTTTTCGCTGGAAAACTACTTTTTCGCCGGAAAACTCAACTTGTTTGGCTGGAAAACTAAACATTTTCGCCCCAAACCTCTTTGTAATCTTAGATCGGAGCTTTAGAAACCTTTTTCTGGAAAAAAATGGTTTTCCGGCGACCGGAGACTAACGTCGTTAGGGTTCTGTTAGTCAAGGTCCATTTGTGGCCAATATTTCAATAGTTGGGACTGCCAGTGGTTATTTTTGAAGTTGGGACTGTTGACGGCCGACGGCGAATAGTTGGAATTATTAAAATCCAATATTCCTATTTTGTTATATAAATTTGATTTATAATTATTCTTTATTGTAAAAAATATTAGAAATAATAAAAGAATTATATATTATATGTATGTTGGTTGCAAATGTTGGTTGCCATCACAACCTAGTCATCCAATTTGATAAAAAGTTTATTCTGTTTTTGTCTTATTGTCCTTGTTGAAACCGTTTGAGCAAATTGATCACCATAGTAACTAGTCTTTTTTTAGAAGACGAGTTCGTTGCGAGCTTTCCAAATACATAAAAATAGATCACCATTCTTTTTGTTAAATCATTGGATTAAGTGCTTTTGTGGATCTCCAAAAGGTCAAGAGTTAGAAGACATGGATAGGTGGGATTTTGCATCAGTTACCGTGTGGATATGAAGCAAGGTGTGAAGATGTGGTTTGCGGTTTCCGGCCCATCACCCCGTAGAGGAGGGCATAAGGGGGGAAATGATGCTTAATCATCTTTTTAGCAAGGCTTCTCCGGTGGGGATGCAATTCATTTTGGCCTGTCAACCGAATATATTGATGGTTTGACGGCTTGTAGTTGTATTATTAAGCCATCTATTCAGAATCACACCCGATGTAATCACATAAATCAAAACCCCATGTCATACCAAACCACAAAAACACAAATCCAACTTAACTCCATTGTTTTCATGTAACACATTAAGTAATGTATTTAAAAAGTTTGGATTTTTTTTTTCACATGACTTGTATTAGAATAGATATTGTGTATAGCTTAAATACTGTGATAGATATGTTATATCTAGTCCACGATTATAGGTTCTTGATGTAATTATATATAAGTGTGAATGCAATGAGAAAGATCAACGATGTTACCATCCATTACGCTTAATTACATATTTATATATACAGGCTAATACGATAAGAAAGATCAACGATTTTACCATCCATTAACTTGATTAGAGACTGACCAATTTACATAGACAAGTTGTTCTCGATACCAAAGTATTGTTTTTTTTTTTTATTAACTAATTAGCTAAACCGAACTGATTCAAGTCATTTTGCATTGAACACCATAGATACCATACACACAGGGGCTGACAAATCGTGTCTTATCGGGTTTAACAGGTCTCTAACGACACGTGTAACACAAGTATTAAACATGAATACAACTCATTTAACTACTTTATATCTCATGTTTATAATACAGTTTTATGTTTTATGTATCAAGAAGAAGAAATAATGGATCATAACCTCATAATTATATTTATTTTAAAAAAGTAAAAAATTACATTGTGTACTTTTTCAGTAAACAAGTCCAACCGTGTCTTATACATATATCTATTGTCGACAGATATAAATTTAGATATTTCTTGTAATAATTCAAGTGGACAGGCAAAATGCATCACGAGGCCATGAAATAAAGTGACAAAAGACGCCATGATCATTCATACTCTTCCATATAAACAAGTGGGGTGGTGGAAAGAGCTTGGGTTTCCTTGGAGACCCAGGTTCGATCCCCACCCACTGCATTTGGGGGAAAATGGCCCCAAACTTGTTGAGGGGTCATGGCAATGATGGATAAGAGCCTTGCGTGCGTAATAGCCCGGGTTCGAGTCTTGAGCCGCACACGAGTTTTCTATTACAGTGCGGTTACTCCGGCTCTTGAGTGCGGAGGCTGCAACGGCAGTCAAGTGGCTGTCGGCTGAAAATTTTCTCGTGGAGCGCCTATGGTCAACCTCGGATGCCTCGCCCGAGGGGGACTAGGGACCCATGCAATGTGGGTGTGATCCTCTCGACTGTTGGAGTCAATCGCCGTTCAAAAAAAAAACAAATCCACAAATGTAGGGTCATGACCCCTTCACAATTAACACAAAAAAAATCTTTTAATAGCTTTAGATCTTTCATGGGGATTTGATTTGATTTCCACGTGTTCATCACCCATCTTTCTATCCTCAATTCTGAGATCTTTCCTCACACACAATTCTTCTTCTGTCAGACTCTCTTTCTAAATTCTAAAGCTTTTTACAAATCAAGAATTTCGATACATTTTCAAGATTCTGTAATGGATACTCTGCGTGTGCTCAATTGTTACTCTGCCACCAAGAATCCTTCGTCGTTAGAAACCCATTTCTCAAGGGAAGAATTCAGATTCTTTCGTCACAATAACCGGCAAAGAACTTTTCGCCTTCTGGGGTTTTCAAATCCGGTATTTACTCATCGTCGTGTCCATCATTTGGGATTTCAACACCAATCATTTCCCATTGTTTGTGCTGTCTCCACCCAAACCAGGTTTTATCTCGTTTTGATGAATTTAAGGTGTTTTTGGGGGGTTTGATTTGGGTTCTTTTATGAGGGTATATCAGGTGTTTGATGAAATGCCTCAGACAAACATTGTCTTCATGGGAAAGAGGGAGTATTTATGTTATGAAACCAACTGATTCATACTCTTTCTCACCCATGAAATTTACATTTTTTCTTTTCTCTTTGGGATGTTTCTTGTTACCATTTAGGGCTGTTAACATGGTCAAAATTACTTAAAAGTATTAAACTTTAATTTGTTTTTACAACATGTTATTTTGGGGATTGCTTGTCTGATCATCTTGGTTTCTGTCAAAGTCTATGACTGTAACTATTTTAAAGATATTATGTTTGTAATGATGGAAAAAGGTGTATAAAACTAACCTGAAAGTATGTGTTTTTCAGAGAAGGGGAGACAGGGGAAAAAGAGATGAAGTCAAAGACATCTCGTGGGATGGTGCAGCTGAATCTCCGGTTAGACCACCAGGTTAAATTCGGTGAGCACGTTGGAGTCTTGGGCTCAACGAAAGAATTCGGTTCATGGAAAAAGAAGAAACAGTTAAACTGGACGGAAACCGGTTGGGTATGCAACGTGGAATGTAAAGGTGGCGAGACTATCGAGTTCAAGTTCGTCGTTGAACAAAAAGACAAAAGCATGATTTGGGAAGGTGGGGATAACCGTGTATTGAAGCTCCCACAATCCGGGAGTTACGAGATCGTTTTTCATTGGAATATGACTAATGAGCCTCTGAATCTGTTGCCTTTGGATAGCAATGAATATGAGGTGGAAGTGGAAAGTGTAGATGAGAAAAAAGATGATAACGGGTCTCTAGTTGTAGAGGGTGCAACGAGCCCGTTTGTGGATAAATGGCAAGGGAAAGAAGCATCGTTCATGCAATCAAATGAGCACGGAAATAGAGAAAGAGAGAGACATTGGGATACCTCTGGGCTTGAAGGGGTGGCGTTAAAGTTGGTTGAAGGTGATAAAAGCGGCAGGAATTGGTGGCGAAAGGTACCCTTTTGATTCATGTTGCAATAGTTGTCAATAGCGGTCACTATGGTCGCTATAGCGAATAGCGTAGCGTATAGGTCGAAGGTTTCTACAGGGTATGTAGCCATAAATAGCGGGATTTCAGTTTTTTTAAATATAAATAGCGGAATATATAAACCTATAAAATAGCTGGATTTTAGTTTTTTGTTAAATATACATGTAAAATAGCGTATATACCAGCGTATTTTGATATAATAAACATATAAAATTTTAAATTTTATTTTCTAGTGTATCGCTATATATAAAATAGTGCCCGCTATTTATCGCTATTCGCAATGTAACATATAGGTACCTTATCGCTATTTGTCGATATTCGCCATTAACAACTACTTGCAGAGGGTGATTGGATGTGTGCTATTACTTTTTATTTCGATACTAATATTTTGCTTTTGTATTTGCAATCATGTCACGGGTGTAGCTTGAACTTATTCGTGAGCTAGTGGTTGAAAGTAAGGATGGGGCCGAACGTTTGGACGCTCTCATATATTCAGCCATTTATCTTAAGGTTTTGTGCTCATTGTGCATCATTTATTTCACCTATCGCGTTCTCTTAACTTTTATTGTTATTTTAACGTTTACCGCAGTGGATAAATACGGGTCAAATTCCTTGTTTTGAGGATGGGGGTCATCACAGGCCAAATAGGCATGCGGAAATTTCTAGGCTTATATTCCGGGAATTGGAAAGAATATCTAGTAGGAAAGATACTTCCCCACAGGTGATTTACATAATTCTTTTGAAAAATTTGAAAGATTGGTTCATTCTATTTAGGGTTGCAAACGAACATGAACAAGACCTTGTTCGTGTTCATTTGTTAAGAAATATGTGTTCACGAACTGTTTATGAACACTTACCGAACGAGATTCTATGTGCATGTTCGTTTGTTAAGGAAATGAACTTGTTCATGTTCGTTTGTGTTCATCTGTTAATTTTAGGCAACAAACGAAAACGAACGTTCATGAACACAAATGGAAACAAACGAACACAAACAAGAAGCGTTCATGAACAAAATATATAAAACACTGACACTTAATAAATATTTTATTTGTCGGAATGGTGAAGTATTTAAATAAAATATAAAAACTAAAAGCAATGATGAACCGTCGAACACAATCAAACATAAACAAGCACCGAACATAAATGAACGAACGCTACCTCTGTTCATGTTCGTTTGTCTAATAAACTAAACGAACGAACGAACACAAATGAACTTCCCGCTGAACAGTTCATGAACTGTTTGCTGAACGTTTGGTTCGTTTGCAGCTCTAATTCTATTCGTTTATATCATTTTCTTCAGTATAAATGCCCCCCCACAAACGGTAAAACAAGAACATAATTGTATGATGTGAACAAATAAAACCTTATTTTATATCCTTTTATTTGACAATATGTAGGAGCTACTTGTCATCCGAAAAATTCATCCATGCTTACCATCGTTTAAAGCAGAATTCACTGCATCTGTTCCTTTAACTCGAATACGAGACATTGCTCACAGAAACGATATCCCACATAACCTCAAGGTAATAACCTAACTGAACACTTGGTTTTGTATGGGTATTTTGGTCATTTAACGATGCTAACTATTTCGATATTGTGCACATTCCAGCAAGAAATCAAACATACGATACAGAACAAGCTTCATAGGTGTGCGGGCCCCGAAGATCTAATCGCAACTGCCGCAATGCTTGAAAGAATCACCAAGAAACCGGGAGAATACAACGAAGCATTTGTCGAACAATTCAAAATATTCCATCATGAACTTAAGGATTTCTTCAATGCTGGAAGGTTTGCTATTTTTGGATCCCATTTTCATATTTTTTAGATTTAATCAATGGGTCCCACAATTGAACATACTTTTGCAGCCTTACTGAACAACTTGATTCGATTAAAGAATCTTTTGACGAAAAGGGTAAGTCAAGACTATCATCATTCTTGGATTGCAAGAAGGTAATTATCAGGCCCGTTAAACGTGTTTCATAGTTCTTCTCTACATACATGTCAAAAAAGCATACATCTTTAAATCTTTAATGAATGTGTTGGTTTGATTTTTTTTGTAGGCTTTGGACAATTTCCAAGGTACACCTGATATTTTGAACGGCAATGGGATAGAAATATTAATCAATACCATACAATCGTTAAATGGTCTTAGAGAGATAATCACAAAAGGTCTAGAAAGTGGTATCCGTAATGACGCCCCTGATACTGCAATAGCAATACGCCAAAAGGTCATGTACTTTTCTAATTGTTTGGCAATATCTTAAAGTTCATTTGGGATTTTTTTTTTCTTCACGATTGTTACTTCACTCATATGTTAGGGATTTAAAGTCGGGACCTTTAGGTTAATGCGATGCATTTAGAAGAAAACCTCACTCATTGTAAATCTTGTTTTCCTATTTACAGTGGCGTCTTGCTGAGATTGGACTTGAGGACTATGCATTTGTTCTAATGAGTAGGTAAGTAATACTATAGTAGTGTGTGTTTGTGGGGTGTGTGTGTGTGCGTGCGTGTGTGTGTGTGTGCGTGCGTGTCTGCACGCTACCTAAATCTCAATATGATTAAAAGAGTGTTTCTTACACTATGCAGTTAATATCGGTGATATATCACCGATATATTGGTTATCGGTCTCCATGTAAAATATCGGTGTCAAATATCGGTCAGAATATCGGTACCGATATTATCAACGATATTGACCGATATTTGACTGAATTGTTAGTTTTAAATTGCTATATATATTTTGCATGATATTAAATTTACTGATATCCCACCGCGATAACCGATATCTCAAATATCGGTCCTTGACCGATATCCGATTTTTTACCGCATTAACAGCTTAGTTCTTACATTACATTGATGAAACCTGCAAAGTGAAATGTTTAAATGGAGGTAATGAATAGGAAACAGTATATCTTTATCTCATGCATTTGAATATGATTGATATGTATAGATATCTCAATGCACTTGAAGCTGCTGGCGGAGCGCAATATCTTGCAGAGAAAGTTAATTCAAAAAATGTTAACTCATGGAATGACCCGATTGGTGCCCTTGTTGTCGGCATTCGTCAGCTAGGGTTATCCGGTTGGAAATTGGAAGAATGTAAAGCAATTGAAAATGAACTTCTTGCTTGGCAAGAAAAAGGTCTTTCGGAGAAAGAAGGTAACGTTTTCATTTTAATATCGTTCTTTAAATGATATAGTTTACGTTAATTCTACTAACAAGTAACAACCATTGTATGATTTGTATGTATTCTTAAGGTAGTGAAGATGGGAAGACAATATGGGCATTAAGGATTAAAGCCACATTAGATAGATCTAAGAGGCTCATTGATGAATACTCCGAAGCTCTTCTGCAAATTTTCCCTCCGAAAGTTGAGGTATCGTGAAAAGCACAAATCTTTTATGGGATATCCACAATAGTTGATAGTAATAATGAAAATGGGAGTTCTAGAATAATTTTAGATTAACTAAACTAGACATGCGTATGCTTCTTGTAGTTGTTGGGCAAAGCTCTTGGAATCCCGGAGAATAGTGTGAGAACATTCACCGAAGCAGAGATACGTGCGGGGTAAGATGAGAAGCTATTTATACTAGATAACGTATGAGGAACATGGGCAGATCATGCGTATCGGGTAACGGGTCAAGATGGGTAATTTATGGTACATATTAAAGTGGTTTAGGTCGGGTGACCAGAAGTACTATTATTCGATTGTCAAAAACTTTTTTTATAAACAGTTTGTACGTGGGATAATATTTCGATAATAATATAATTATTTGAAGACTAAAATGCCATTTTTCGTCCCTGAGGTTTGGCCACTTCTGCAACTTTCGTCCAAGGATTTGTTTTTTCGCATCTGGATCCAAAAGGTTTGAAATCTTGCCATTTTTATCCGACTCGTTAACTCCATCCATTTTTTAATGACAAGTCAGGGGTATTTCCGTCATTTAATTTTGCCATTTTGATATAAATAAACAAAACAAATAGCTAAAATGACGAAAATGCCCCTGATTCAGCGTTAAAAAATGGATGGAATTAACGAGTGGGATGAAAATGACAGATTTCAAACCTTTTGGATCCAGATGCGGAAAAACAGACCTTTGGACGAAAGTTGCAAAAGTGGTCAAACCTCAGGGACGAAAATGGCATTTTACTCTTATTTGAATAAAAAAAGGTTTACACATTAGAAATAACCTGTGGTCGACTTTCGAACCGTTTGACTCATTTCTTATATCGCTAAAAAAAGATTGCTTTTTTCTATCTTTTCCGTTTAAAACCCTTCTCAACCAGACACACACTTTTCAGTGGATAATACAGTAGGTACATCTTACATCATTAATTATCAAACTTAAATGAATTTCTTTGGTCTCCAGTATAATTTTTCAGGTTTCCAAACTCTGCACTATGCTTCTAAAGGCGGTTCGGACCACACTTGGGTCTCAAGGTTTTGATGTTCTTGTTCCTGGGTTGGCTCATGGAACTTTGATACAGGTGAGCTTATAAACTATAACCTAGGCCCAATTTATTTAGATTATGGAAAAAGGGATGTAGTTGGAACATTCTTGCATTTAGTCAATTGAAACATGTTTTAAGTTTGATCCTTGCATTTCTCCATATGTATTATCAGGTTGAAAAAATAATACCAGGTGCACTGCCATCATCTGTTGAGGGACCCGTTATTCTTGTCGTCAACAAAGCCGATGGTGATGAGGAGGTATCATGTTTGTGTATGGATTTTGCGTTTTTGATATGTTTGTTGCAAACGAACTGAACGTTAAGCGAATAGTTCGTGAACCGTTCAACGGGAAGTTCATTTGTGTTCGTTCGTTTAATAAATGAACGAACACGATTTGTTCGTTTAGTTAAATGAATGAACAGAAATAGAGGCCGTGTTCGTTCATTTATGTTTGTGAACGCTCATTAATGTATTCGTTTGTGTTCAATAGCTCATTAGTGTATTTAGTTTTTGTATTTTATTTAAATACTTTAAAATTCCGGTAATTTAAATATTTAATAAGTATGAGTGTATTATATATTATGTCCATGAACTTCGTTTATTTTCATTTTTGTTCACGAACATTGGTTTGTGTTAGTTTGTGGTGATGAACGTTCGTTTGCGTTCGTTAGCTAAAATTAACAAACAAACAAACACGAACACGTTCATTTCCTTAACGAACAAACATGAACATATAATCTCATCTGGTAAGTGTTCATGAACTGTTCGTGAACACATATATTTCCTTAACAAACGAACACGAACAAGGTCTTGTTCGTATTTGTTCGGTTCGTTTGCAGGCCTAAGTTTTTTTAATGTTTGAAAAGAGTTTACCCGCTACTTACGATTATACAACTAATTATCTAAACTTTTTAAACATTTGACTTTGAGCATCTAATTATCCTATTATTATTTATTACAACTTCAAACAACATAAGCACATCCAAACACTATCTTCTATGGTTTGTTTTATCACAGTTGATTATCTAATTGTTCTTATTTAACATCACATATTCAATATAAAACACACACATCTAGCACCCTCTAAAATATATGTCTTAAAGCACAAGTTTGGCAACTAAGATGGTTAATAGTTTACAATCTCATAGACGGTAAACGCGATTTGCAGGTAACAGCTGCAGGGAACAACATAGTGGGAGTTATTCTGCTCCAAGAGTTGCCTCATTTATCTCATCTTGGTGTCAGGGCCCGACAAGTAAGTCTTACGGTCCATTCTTTTAGGTCTCCCAATCATTTTTTTTTTTTATATTTTTCTCTTTTTTATCATTACCATTTGTTAATGTTGTCGTTTGGATGATCATTGCTTGTAATAACTCAGGAGAAAGTTGCGTTTGTGACATGTGAAGATGATGATAAAATTGCCACTATTAAAAAGCTTGAGGGGAAGTATGTGAGGTTAGTCTTTATAAACATGCAAGTTTTTCTTTATGGTTCATTAGTTGTAATACAAACTTTAAAAGATGGATGTGTTATCCGGTCAAACCATCATTGACCCGCTATTTGCCCCGTGACATCAAAACTGCGTACGAGATTTAAACTCAAGAATTATGATGCAGGTTAGACGCATCCCCATCGGGCGTAAATGTGATTCCGTCCTCGTTGGAGGACGGAAATAGTAATCTTGTTGTGAAGACTTCATCAGATGAGACACCGACGGATTCTGTTCCTAAGCCAATCTACTCAAGCCAGGTACTGAAAAGACTTTATTGACCTTGATGCAGATGATGAATTACATTTGTTTATATCTAACAAGCACGATTTGTTTTGTTAATAGAAGGGTGTTTCTACCGGCGACATTATAGCACTTGCTGACGCAGATGTACAAACCTCGGGTGCAAAGGCAGCTGCTTGTGGCACCTTAGCTTCTCTGGCTGCAGTTTCTGCTAAAGGTAAAAAAACCTTGTTTCTTGATCTTTCATTGAAACTAGTTTTCTTACCAGCCGCGCATTGCGACAGCGTCGTACGCGCCGTGATAAATTATAGACTACGATCAACTCGACTCGTTTCCGAGCTAAATTTACGTTGAAACGTAGAGTGATCCAAATTCATACCGTTGAATGAAAATGTATTATATTTGACCCAACTTGTTTCCAAACAAAATTTACGTCGAAACGTAGACCAACTCAAAACATACACATGTGCGGTGGCGTTGTACGCAGCGTGATAAAGTATAGACTGCAATGAACTCAGCTCGTTTTCGAACTAAATTTACGTCGAAACGTATAGCAACTCAAATTTATACCGTCAAATGAAAACGTATTATATTTGGGCCGATTTGTTTCCAAACAAAATTTACGTCAAAACGTACGAACGTAGTCCAACTCAAAACGTACATAAAAATAAAACATTTCATAATTGACCCGACTCGTTTTCAAACAAAAATTATGTTAAAGCGTGTAGACGAGCTCGAATTTATACCGACACGTACATAAAACAAAAACGTAAGAAATTAGTTTTAGGGTAAACTCAAAACTTTAGAAACTTAAGGGGGTCAAAGTGACATTTACAAAATTAAAGGGTTACTTTTGACATTATACAAAAGTTTTTAAGGGTAGAATGTGTAGGTGGCTATTGCCACCGACCTTTTGTTTTAAGGTTATATAAAATATCAATAATGGTATTATAGATTTATATCCGATGATTTTGCTTGTGAAATCATGAATATGATGTTTCCTTTTTACGATTTGATTACAGTTTATAGCGATCAGGGAGTTCCAGCATCGTTTAATGTCCCAAACGGGGCGGTGATTCCTTTTGGTACCATGGAACTTGCAATAGAAGCAAACAAGTCAACGGAAGTTTTTGTTTTCTTACTGGAACAGCTCGAAACAGCCAAAATGGACGGTGGCGAGCTCGACAAATTGTGTACCGAGCTGCAAAATTTAATCAGCTCCCTGCAACTTCCGACCCAAATTCTTGAAAGTTTAGGGAAACTGTTCGAAAAGGATGCTCGTTTAATTGTCCGTTCAAGTGCTAATGTAGAGGATTTGGCTGGAATGTCGGCTGCCGGGCTGTACGACTCAATTCCCAATGTCACCCTTTCGAATCCCGTGAATTTCGGAAAGGCTGTTTGTCGGGTATGGGCTTCTTTGTACACTCGAAGAGCGGTTTTGAGCCGTAGGGTTGCTGGCGTGCCACAAAAGGCGGCTACGATGGCGGTTTTGGTCCAGGAGATGCTTTCACCGGATCTTTCGTTTGTGTTGCACACCGTGAGCCCGACAGACAACGACACTAACTTGGTGGAAGCGGAGATTGCACCTGGGCTAGGGGAAACGCTAGCGGCTGGCACGAGAGGCACACCGTGGCGGCTTTGTTCTGGGAAGTTTGACGGGGTGGTTCGAACACTGGCGTTTGCGAATTTTAGTGAAGAGATGGTGGTGGGTGGTATGGTGGATGGGGAGGTGGTTCATTTGACAGTTGACTATAGCAAGAAGCCGTTGACTGTGAACCCTGTTTTCCGGCAACAGTTGGGGCAGAAGCTCGGTGCCGTGGGTCTGTTCCTTGAGCGGAAGTTCGGGTGCGCTCAGGATGTGGAAGGGTGTGTGGTTGGTAAAGACGTGTTCATCGTTCAGACTCGACCTCAACCATTGTGAAGACTTATGGTTTGTAACAGTGTGTATTTATGGTGATTATGAAGTTATCAAACTACAACACTAGTCATGTAATAATGTTATAGAATAATCATAATGAGTAAAAGTATCACAGTTGTTATTTACAGTGTCATCGTCCGAAAACCCGACCTACGGGGCCGTTTGATTTTCGGTATCACTAGGGGTGTAAACAAGCCGGGCCGAGCCCGAACCCGACTAGGCGAGCTCGGCTTGGTTCGAATCTACTTATTTGAGCTCAAGCTCGGCTCGCGAGTAAAACCTAAAGCTCGAGCTATTTTGAGAGCAATATCAAACGAGTTAAAATCTCGGCTCGATGTCGCTTAAACGAGCTAAAGCTCGGCTCACCAATGTTATTAGTTTAAATCATATTGGCCTAAGTTGAAACCGACTTGGGCTTTCTAGGATTGTGTTATATCATCATTATATTATTTATAAAGAAAAAGTAAATTTTGTTCCTAAACGAGCTTTGTATTTCATGCTTGACCTCGGGCTGATAACTAAACGAGCTATATTTCAAGCTCGGCTCGTTTGACCTTTTAACCGATGAGTTGATTCCGAGTAGTTCTCGAGCCTCTGGGCTTGTTTACATCCGTAGGTATTACAAACTACGTACTAAAATAAAAGAATATCACCACGGCATGATCATTTTTTCTCGCTAATTTTGTTGTCACTTATAATCGATTCATCTTTAAACACTCGCCTTCATCATCGACGTCACCAAAACCTGGTTAATGGGAATTCACCAATGCCAGTAACATATCCACACTAACTAATCATCAATATTTAGTATATAATTACATAAGCAACTCAAAACAACCTCCTATATTCAATATTTAAATTTCTTTATGTACAATACCCTATAAAAAAATAAATGAAAACCTCACAGCCAAACTATATATACAATCATCACACTTCCTGAGGAAAATCCAATAATGCAAACTTAACATGCAGACCAATCTTACCATCATCCATCACCAACTTAGCCGCGGTTACCAACCAATGACCCGGCATATCATGTGAGCCGCGAACCACCTCTTCAACGTCCACAAACTTCCTCATTTTAGTGGACCGGATTGGGACCGGCGGTCCTTCAGGATAGACCCCCGAGTTCAGTGTTGCAGGAAGCTGCTTCGGTGCATCCGCTACCGACCTTTGAGTGAAAGAAAAGGTCGAGCTCAGGTTCGTGAAGATACTGGACTTCCGGCCCACTGACGGTGCACCGGCCCATTCGGTTTTCCTGATGGTGCAGTGAGGTAGGTGGGTGTAAAGTAGTCGAAGGTGAAGTACGGTTTTTGGCCATTTTCCTTTGCTTACGAGCTGAGCCCCGGTTACAACAAAGACTCCCCCAGATTCTTGTGATGATAGCCAATTTGGATCGTGTTTGACTACAGACGAACATATGTTTGAATAACGTTTCCATCTGATTGGTTCTAGAAACTGCGTGGTTGACTCGTATTCGTCTGAGCCCCGCCACTGGCATGGTCTTGTTGGCAGCGATGTTTGTGTCATGATACTAGGAAGGCTCGAGAGATGTTGCACATGGATTGCCAATCGGTTGTTCTTTTTCCCTTCTAAAAATAGGCGTAGCCCGATGATCGGTTTTTTGCTGCTTGAGACCTGAAAAATACCCATTATATAAAATCTTTATTAAATTATATTAGACGTGGCAAAACCTGCTCCTCTTATGGCAATACTTTTTATATGACCCGACTGCAAACGAACCAAACTTTCGGTAAACACTTCGTGAACCGTTCGGCAGGAAGTTCGTTTGTGTTCATTCGTTTATTAAACAAACGAATATGAACAGAGGCCGCGTTCGTTCATTTATGTTTGTGAATGTTCGGTAACGTGTTCGCTTATGTTCGATTGTGCTCGATAGTTCATTACTATTTTTAGTTTTAATATTTTATTTAAATACTTCAAAATTCCGACAAATAAAATATTTAATAAGTGTTGGTGTATTATATATTTTGTTCATGAACGCTTGTTTGTGTTTCGTATGTTTCCATTTGTGTTCATGAACATTAGTTTGTGCTCATTTGTGTTTATCAACGTTCGTTTACGTTCCTTGACTAAAATTAACAAACAAACACAAACGAGCACGAACAAGTTCATTTCCTTAACAAACAAACACGGACATAAAATCTCGTTCAGTAATCGTTCATGAACACATATTTATTAACAAACGAACACGAACTTGTTCGTGTTTGTTTGGTTCGTTTTCAGCCCTAGACTTTGAGATAAAACACAATCAAAATCAACCCGTTCATTGGTGAATGAATAACGTAATGGATTAAACTAACGGCCCAGAAGCAACTTACCTGAGTAGTACTAAGGTACATTTTGGGGCCCATGAAACCAAACTGGAGCCATGGATATGAAGTCTTTCGTTGTAGATGTTGAAGAGGAAGCTCGCAAAATAGTGGGGCCCATTGTCTCGGAACTTGGAATTCCAAGAAATATTGCAAATCTTCCGATGGAGGCTTGTCTGGATTTAAGAAATAATACGTCATAAATAGCTAATAAAACTAATTTAAATCAAAGGACCAACAAAGAAAGATAATAAAATATTTGGTCATAAAAGGAATAATCACATAGGGGTATTTTGCAATAAACCGTTTTTAATGTTGGCGTAAACAGATTTTTCTATCAAAATAATCAGTTACATACTAGCTGCAAACTGCAATGATACTTACTATCGAAAGGAGAAATGAAATTACCTAATTACCCCTTCTTTTAACCTAATTTAAAAGACTTTTACTCCCATCTCACACAACTAATCTCCACAAGAATGTCCTTTTTGGTCAAGTTACAAAACTACATCCAAACACCCCCTAATGTACTTCAACGTTCCAAAAAAAATAATTTAATTTGAATAACTTACATCGTAAATACAGATTGATTGCATGGCTAAGATATCCACTCCCAGGAACCCCGTTAAGGAGAGAAGTGATCGGTACAAACTTGAAACGTATTGCTTCGGGACTAGAGCCCACTGTCTGTAACCATTTGGAGTGATTGTCTGAAAAGACATCCCCGCCCCTTTTAGACCCGATAATTGTCAATCCCTGTTCCAATTTTCGACATTATATTAACCATCCATAGTTGAAGACTTTCTTCAAACAAATTGTTGTAGGCCTATATGATTAGGAGTAAAAATGCCATTTTCGTCCTTGAGGTTTGGCCAGTTTTGCGACTTTCGTTCAAAGGTTTGTTTTTCAGCATCTGGATGCAGAAGGTTTGAAATCTTGTCATTTTCATCCGGCTCGTTAACTCCATCCTTTTTTTGTTAAGTTCGGGGTATTTTCGTTTTTTTGTTAACTTAATAGGCAGTTTGATCTTTTTCACTTTATGTACAAGCATTTAGCATAATGTACAAGCGAGTCCTTAAGTGAAAAAGACCGAATTGCCCTTTAAGTTAACATTTAACTATATGTTCATTAAATACATCTAACTAAAAATGGCATTTTACTCAATGATTAGAGAACTAGATTATCGAGATAATAATATGATTTCTATTAATTAAAATGGTTTAGTAAGTTGTAAACATTTAACTACATGTTCATTAAATACGTGTAACTAAAAATACATTCCAACTTACATCTTTGCTTGAAGTTTCTGTGATGTTGGTGAACTGCATGGTATGTGGTTGCAACATGCGGCTGAAAACTTCAGGAACCTGAAGAAAAAATTAAGATTTCTTTTGGAAAAGCGAAAAACATAGATTTTTTAATATGTAAAACAATTTGGATAAAATAATACTTTTCTTTTTCCATCTTTTGTTTTCCTTTCCGGTAGCGAAGGACTGGCTCCATCTGAAAATAAACAGTCTCCAAGATCCTCCAAATATCCTCTAAGCTCAGTAGGTGAAATTGTCGATGACGGTTTCTGTTTAACGCAAATAACATCTTGACCTCCGACACCCATTCCTACTATAATGTGGGTCCCGTAAGTCTGAATAAACCTGCCATACATACATATATAATGATTAATAAGCATCAATATTATCGTAACTCCAATTAGCAGTGGAAACTTCGACCCGTTTCATATAATGGGTCGAGTTACGTATTCTCTCTGTCTTTATACCTGGCTAACAATGCTGGATTCCAATGAGTGGGGACCGCCTTCTTTACACTTTCTCGGAGTACTAACGGAGAAGCTGTAAGGTGCAAAGAGTATAGAGAGATATAATAGGCATCGAACGCAAGATGTTTAACTTCTGCGGCATCATTTAACCATGCGCCTGTTAGATCAAAGAATGCATTGAAGTACCCTGAAGGCACTTTTCCTTGTACTGATGCGTTTTGATTAAGTAACTCTGACATCTGCAAGACAATAAATTAATAATGATGCGGCCTTTAAATGCATCAAAATCGATATTTTAAGAGTAGGGAAAGTATACTCGTTTATTTATGAAAATAGATGATGAAAAGAGAAAAATATCATCCAATCTGCGTTTACTTGTTAAGGGTCAACACCAAATCATGTTCTAGCTTTAGATTTATAACAAAGTGATTAGCTTTTTAAGCCATTATACTATGCAAATTAACCATTGTTCTTGGTGATATGCAAAAGAACACTACATGTTAATGAGCAAATACAATATGTGTCAAGATAGGTGGTATCTTTCTTTCTTTTTTTCTTTTATTGCATACGCATTCCAAATTTTGTCCAAATTAGCTCTTTCTTGCAAAGTATAGTGTTCTTAGGGAATTTGCACGCAAATGACGATTCATTGGCAATGCAAAACAAAGCCCGTTAGATCAAAAGGGCAAGTCACTTTAATAACAACTATATGTTTTCACTGGTAGACTTCTTTAACGTCCCTATAATTCAGGTCATAACTCATAACAATTAATAATTTGAGTAACATTTTTAATCATTGTAATAGTCAAATTGCAAAGAAAGCAATACACTCCCAACCGTGAGCAATTTTAGCCAATAGTTAGGAAGAATGTATGATCACAATCATCATAGGTCATAAAAACTTATCAACATTCCAACATTTATTGTATTCACTTTCAAAAGTATAACGGCAGTTTTTTTTTTTGTAATTTTGGCGTAGGAGTAGGATAACGCAGTATTAGTCCGATGTTTTAATAAAATATATGTTTGTTTGCCGTTCAAACAAAAAAAAAAGTATAACGGCAGTTAAAGAGTGCGCCCGACCAACCTAGAGCTCAACTCAACAAAGCTAGGCTAAGATTTGAGCTCGATACGAGAACTCAAATAGCAACAGATATAAAATCAAATCCAGGTTCAGTATAGCAAGTTAGATTCAAATAATTTAATGCCTCTAAAAATCACTATGTAAACTATGTTCAACAAATCAAGCTCAATCAAAAAAAATAACCAACACACACATAAAACTAAACATTTTACTAAAAGTTTAGATTAAATTTCTTATCAACTCAACATGTGACTTGCTATAAGTTTCAGGCTCATATATGACTAAAATTCAACTTTTCTACAAACTCCAATTTTTTTTATAGAAAATTCTGGCTTGATATCAACAAAAAAGATCATAAATAAGTTATCAACTCCATAACTAAGAGAACAAAACTAACCATACAATCAGGGCACAAAAATTAAGTTCACTTGAATCAAATACAAATCTAACAAAATAAAGTTCAATTTTATTTTTTTTTTTAAATTTCTAACTTAACAAAAAAGATCACAAACAAGTTACCAACTCCACAACTAAAAAAACAAAACCAACAAACAACAACTGACCTGATTAAACTCCAAAACATCAGATTTAAACCTAACATGTTCCCCTTTATCACAATGAATATCAACAGAAACTCCAGAAACAGTCACACCACCACATCCAGGCAAAACAATATCCCTTTTTCTTGATTCATCAAGCTCCACCAATCTCCCACCATCAGGGCAAGATTTTGCAAACTTTAATCTAAAATCACTAGCAAAATCAAACCCTAATCCCAATGAATCAAAAGCCCTTTGTTCGATCGGTTTCTCAGAGTAATCCATCGAATTTGTTGCCAAGATTTCAAGAAGATATTTTTGAAGCGAAATTATGGTGACCCAGATGGATTTATGGGTTTATACGCGTGAATTTATTGTAAAGTTTGAATCTTTAATGGCAGGGCAGGGTGTAGAGTGTTGACCAGTAGAGGTAAAAGATTGAAGAGGGTTGAATTGGGGGTTTGAGATTTTGAATGATTGATGATGTTTGGTGATTAATTGTTTTTAACAAGAGAGTGTTTGGATTGATTGTTTAAAATGGTTTGTTTGTTTGTTAAATACATTACAATAGTGGAATATGGTTAAAAAAGACATTTAAAGTGATTAATTAGTGTTTGATTATTTTGTTTAATATTGCAAGTTTGGTTTTTATAATGAAGTAAATGGCTGTTAGGAAGTTGATTATTGGTTAAGCTATAAGTGTGAGAATGGTGAGGTTTATTTGAGAAGAAAAAAAAAAAAAACAAAGGGTACAATTATAAAATATTAAGTAGTTTTTCTTTCGTCTCATTTATTATTATCTTTCACTAATTAATTACTCATAAAGACTATCATTATCTACACTAATTTTTTTTTTGCCTACACACATAAAAAGTTATCCTTCACATTTCGAAATTTATCTTATATATATTTAAATTTATCGTACACAGCTCGTAATTTATCATACACACTTTGTAATTTGTTCATGGATAACCGATTTTGGTTAATAACCGATAGGCGCACGCGCGATGTGGCGGTAAACACAAACATTGCCACGATGTGCATTGTTCGGTTGGTTAGATTATTATCCTCAACCGAATTCGAGGTCATCCGTTAGTCTATTTTATTAACCAACCTGTTTTCAGTTAATCATTTTGGTTTATTCAGTTAGATTGACGATTTTTTGTTTGATTCATTTAATTTCGGTTAGTAGCCAAAACCAAATTTGAGCTAAAACTTTTGATTAGAAATACATGAAATTTAGGTATAAATACATAAAATGGATGTACAGGTACATGAAATGCTACATAAAATGGGGGTATAAATATGAAATACATGAACTGAAGGTATAAAAACTAGAAATATAAGAAAATATAAATGGTTCAGTTCAGTTAATTTTGGTTAAATCATGGTACAAAAAAATCGATAACAATTTTTGGTTAATTAAGGTTTTGGTTAAACAGTTTTCAATTAATTCGGTTTTTGATTGATTTAGGTGCGGTTACTCACCCTTAGACACTGTTAATCATGTAACATATCAATTTTTTATTTAAAAAACTATAGCAATACTATAGTCAAATTAAAAAGAATAAAATACTCGTTTATATGGTGTAATTTAAAAAAATATTAACGCACCAAAAAGCTATGACCGTTTAAAAATCGAAGGAATTAGTTTTTTTATAAGGGGATAAAGTGTAACTACTAACTAATTATCTATAAATTTGTTAAAGATGAGGGATTAAAGTGTAATCTAGATGAGAGGATTAAATTGACGGTATTTAACCACTTGACATTTTGTAGCTATTAAACATTCTGGAATAATGACTAAGTACGTTAGGATTTAATCACTTGTACACTAAGGTATCATCTACTTGTATATTTTAATCCACACGTCAATACTGACTAAGACAACTATCGAAACGTCGACAAAAATGAGTAGGTCGTCACGGTACTTTTGGATTTTTTTTAAAACATTATAGTTTATAAGATATGACAAGAATACGTAAAAGAATTATAAGTTTGTTGAGGAGGGGAAAATGTAACTAATTACCTATGATCATGTTAAAACTCAGAGATTTAAGTGTAATAAGATAGAGAGCTAAAATATAACTATTGTTAAAAAGACCAATTTACCCTCATTTTCGAGGTGTATTTATAAATTAAGAGGAAAAAAGTTCTTTTTTTGTATCTTATAATGCGCCTCTCTCGTGCACTATAATGTAGTATAGATTATATACCTTACCTTAGTGTCAAAGCGTGGTACCAAGATATTGAATAATGTTTCATCTTACACAATCCATGTGATGAACAAAAAAGGTGCATGATAGCGGTAGAATTAGAAAGTTCGTCAGTTACACTTCTTAAAAATATAATATCTTACTCATCGTGTTGGTTCAGTTCTGTTTATACAAGAGGGAAAACATTAAAACATACCTGTTACAGCAGACAGTGCAGTGGAGAATCCAGTCAGAGATGATCCCATCGTGTTCGACATAATTGTCAGTATGATCTGGTTCCTCCTTAGGGTGCTGACTAATGATGGTGACTAAGAAAACCGACAAGGGAATCAGTTATTAAGAGGGAGGTCGATGATGATGATGATGTTATGATTAGGTTATGTGATTAAGTGTGTAACCTAATGACCTCTACATAATTCTCCTTATATAAGCACCCAGGAGGAAACCTAATTAGTTAATAAGGGTAATATGGTCCATCAACAATTACCAACTAATTATTTAATAGGTTATTATATATTTTGATCTATATTATGTAAATTATTATAATGGCTATAGATTAAATATTAAACATAATATATTTAATCTTACATTCTCCCACTTAGCCGAGTAATCATTTACCATGAGTATTAGATAAGCCTGATCAGGAGTTAACACTCATTTTAGCCTTAAACAAGTACTATAGCAGAGAAATACAGCCGTTGAATCATTATGCGACTCAGGACCCCCATTAGTCATACTATAGCCTTAATTTAAAACCTAATCGTCATGATCAAAATACGCGTAAGCCCTTTGTTTGATTTGTAACTTTATTTGTCTATATGCCATTATACCGGTTGAACATATTCTAAGAGACATACAAAATCAAACTGAGGAAATTTCATTAATCATAAAACATAAGCTAGTACAATATGCTAAACAAGGTCTTTACTAAATCCCATATTCCGAACATGTTCTTCGTAAACCTTAGGAGGGAGACCTTTAGTCATCGGATCCGCAAGCATATCTTTAGTACTAATATACTCGATACAAAGATTATTTTCCTCAACTCGTTCACGTACGAACATATATTTTGTATCGAGATATAAACCAGCTCCAGTCGAACTGTTACTGTTCGAAAAACTAACGGCAGCTGAATTATCACAGTAAAGCTTCAATGGTCTAGAAATGGAATTTACGATTTTGAGTCCAGTGATCAGATTTCTAAGCAACATTCCATGACAGGTTGCGTTATAAACAGCAATGTACTCTGCCATCATTGTGGAAGTTGTGGTCAACTGTTGTTTATGACTCTTCCAAGAGATAGGGTCGCCTGCTAACATAAAGATATAGCCCGAAGTGGATTTCTTGTCATCTTTGCATTTTGCAAAGTCAGAATCAGAATAGCCCACCACTTCTAAATGATCACTTCTTCTATAAGTCAGTTTATAGTCTTTCGTCCCTTGCAGATATCGAAGTACCTTCTTAGCTGCTTTCCAGTGATCTAGGCCAGGATTAGTCTGATAACGGCCTAGCATTCCAGCAATATAAGTGATATCTGGGCGAGTACAGACTTGAGCATACATCAAGCTCCCGACTACTGACGCATAAGGTATCTGGCTCATTTGCTCCTTCTCAACCTCTGTTGTCGGACACTGGAATGAACCGAAAACATCTCCCTTAACTACTGGAGCGACAGAGGGTTTGCACTGTTGCATGTTATAACGCGTAAGGACACGATCTATGTAAGCCTTTTGGGACAATCCTAAGATCCCTTTATGTCTATCTCGGTGAATTTCGATGCCAATGACGTAAGAAGCATCTCCAAGATCCTTCATGTCGAAGTTATGCGAGAGTAACCGCTTCGACTCATGCAACATGTCTAAACTATTACTTGCCAATAGAATATCATCTACGTAAAGAACAAGAATAGTAAAGTTGCTCCCACTCATCTTGAGGTAGGTGCATTGATCCACTTGATTCTTCATAAAACCTTGTTTCTTCATGACTTCATCAAACTTGAGGTACCACTGACGTGATGCTTGTTTTAACCCGTAAATGGATTTCTTCAACTTACAGACTAGATGCTCCTGACCTTCAGGTTTAAAGCCTTCAGGTTGTTTCATGTAAACATCTTCGTCCAAATCTCCGTTAAGGAAAGCAGTTTTAACGTCCATCTGATGTAACTCTAAATCAAAATGAGCTACTAGGGCCATAACGATCCTTAATGAATCTTTACGAGAGACAGGTGAAAACGTCTCTTGATAATCAATTCCCTCTTTCTGAGTGTAGCCCTTTGCAACCAATCTCGCTTTGTAGCGTTCAACGTTCCCATTCGGATCCAGTTTTGTTTTGAACACCCATTTACATCCTACGGGTTTCACACCGTTGGGTAATTTTACCAAATCCCAAACATCATTTTTCTTCATGGATTCAAGCTCTTCAATCATTGCTTTATTCCATGCAGAAGACTGATCACTGCTAATGGCTTCATTGTAAGAGGTAGGATCATTGAGCTTTCCAGGATCCATTTCAGTTAGGTAGGTAACATAATCATCCCAATTAGCAGGCCTTCTTTGCCTAGATGACCTCCTGAGTGGATTATCGGGTTCAGCGTTGTCTTGGTTTTGAGCGTTTGATGTGCCTTCGTCATGAGGTATAATGGGTTCTGATTGTAGAGGTGAATTTGCAGTTGGTGCAGTAGCTTCAGGTACAGTAGTTGCATTGGGTACAAGAGGAGTAATCGGAGTAATGGTAAGAGACGAGTCTCTCCCCCCCGCGTCTTGTACTTCTTGCAATTCTTCATAAGGGTTGGTACTGATCCCACTGACCTTGAAATCCTCCAGGAACGCGGCACGCTTGGTTTCAACAATACGGGTGATATGGGAAGAACAATAGAAACGATAACCCTTTGAGTTATCAGGATACCCGATAAAGAAACATGTAACTGTTTTAGGGTCAAGTTTCCTTAGGAAAGGATTATAAAGTTTTGCTTCAGCAATGCAGCCCCATACTTTCATATATTTAAGACTCGGTTTCCTACTTGTCCAAAGTTCATAAGGAGTTTTAGGGACAAACTTAGAAGGAACTCTATTGAGTATATGAACAGCTGCTTTTAATGCTTCAGTCCAGAGAAATAATGGTAAATTAGTGTTGGCTAACATACTGCGCATCATGTTCATAAGGGTACGGTTTCTTCTTTCAGCGACACCATTCTGCTGAGGTGTACCAGGCATGGTGTATTGGTTCACAATCCCCTGGCCCTTACAAAACTCATAAAATGGACCAGGAGCTTGACCCACATCAGTATGTCTTCCATAATATTCACCGCCTCTATCTGATCTCACAACTTTAATCTGACGATCCAATTGCTTTTCAACTTCAGCCTTATAATCTTTAAAAGTTGTAAGAGATTCAGATTTCTCCTTAATTAGATACAAGTACATGTAACGAGAATAATCATCAATGAAAGTGATAAATGAAGTATGTCCTGTTATGCCAGCGATTTGGTAGGGACCACTAATGTCAGTGTGAATGAGTTCTAATAAATTAGAGCTCCTAGTGGCACCTTTCTTATTCGCTAATGTCATTTTACCTTTAAGACATTTGACACATGTTCCAAAATCAGAGAAATCGAGAGGAGGTAAGACTTCATCATTTACAAGACGATTTAATCGTTCTTTTGAAATGTGGCCTAAACGTTGATGCCACAACATGGATGAAGTTTCTAAGTCTCGTTTCTCTTTCATCTTTGTGAGTGATTCATTAATGTTATATGACAACAAAGATTTGGAAAAGCCATCATCTAGTTCTAATCTATAGAGACCACCATCCAGAATACCAGTACCATAAAGAACAGAATCATAGAGGATAGAGAGTTTGCGATGACCATGGGAAACAATAAAACCGTCCATGTCTAACTTTGGTCCTGATACAAGGTTCCGAGTTACCTCAGGAACATATAAGGTATCATAAAGTTTAATACATAAATCAGTTTTCATAACTAATTGTAATGTTCCAATGGCCTTCACTTCTAATTCTCGATCATCCCCAACCTTAAGCATTCTTTGGTTTCTTTCCAGCTTCCGGATTGAAAGGAATCCCTAAGTTGAATTGGTAACATGAACCATAGAACCAGAATCAAACCACCAAGAATTAGCAGGAACACTTAAATTATAGGACTCAAGTATCATAAAATAATCGTTACCTTTCTTAGCCAGCCACTCCTTAAAGTCAGGGCATTCCTTCTGCATATGTCCTGCCTTTTTACAGAACTTGCAGCGGATTCTGCCTAAGGAGTTCTTAGAGCTGGAGGGTGCACTTGTATTAGGATTAGGCCTTTGGACTTTTGAAGCATCCTTTCTCTGATGATTGTTCTTCCTTTTCTTAGAGTTGGAGGTGGTGAAGTTAGCAACATCAATTGGGCGATCCATCCTCATACGCTCTTCCTCCTGTACGCACATAACGACCAGCTCACTCATCGTCCATTTGTCCTTCTGAGTGTTGTAATTGATCTTGAATGCTTCAAAGGATGAAGGAAGTGAAGTGATGATAAAATGAACAAGGAAACCATCACTGATCTCCATTTCCAGCCCCTTCAGCTTATTGGCCATGTCATTCATCATCATGATGTGCTCGCGAATGCCGTTCCTCCCATCATACTTAGTTGTCACCAGCTTGAGGATAAGGGTACTAGCGTGTGCTTTAGACGTCCCTTTGAACTGCGCCCCCACATGTTCCAAGTAGGTTTTAGCATCTTCAGAATCAGGAATAGCTCCCCTGATTGCATTGCTGATGGACTGCTTCATAAACATGAGAGACATACGATTACACCTAGTCCATTTTTCATGAACTATCTGCTCAGCAGCAGTACTTGTAGCAGTAAGGTCCGCTGGCTTATTCTCTCTTAGAGCATAATCGAAGTCCAGCAATCCAAGCGTAAGCATGAGAGCATCCTTCCATGCAGCAAAGTTATCACCAGTCAAAGGTGGAATCCCCTAATTTGGTGCTGATAGTGGAAATAAGATGAGCAATTTATGATACTAAGGAAGAAGTTCTAATGTGATCTAAGGGCACATTAAACTAAAGCAGGCATAAATAATGACCATTTTACATTATGAAGCTGTGATATTGTCTATTACTAACATCAAAATAATAGACTTAGTTAAAATTCTACTTAAACGAAGACAAATCAGCTTTGGCCAGAAGTGTAATCATTTAAGCATATGTGCAAAGTGGTTGTAACAAATCAGCTTTGGCCAGAAATTGAGACAATCACTTTAGTTATGCACTTGTTAAGTATGCCATCTATGAAAGAATTAAATCAGCTTTGGCCAGATATTAAGACATTCATGTTTATGATGCACACTTAACATAGCTTTCGTAATACTTGAATGATAAGTAGATGTATCAAATCAGCTTTGGTCAGAAATGATACACCAAAAGCTCATTCAAGTTAAGCCATTTTGGTTTTGTAAAACATTATCTGATTCTGATTAACTAATAAAGTAATTACAAAAACCAATTATTTAATAGCAAACCACCCGTTAGCGCGGATCGAACTGAATAATTTCAAGTTAAGCAAAAATTTAGTTCACATTAACTGCCACATTTTATGAACACTCATGATTTCGGATGAGTCATGTCTTGGAGTCATCCGAAATGAATAATTTCGAATCATTTCGGATTATCCGAAATGGATGATTTCGAATGATTTCGGATGTGTCCAAGACGCGTAAGTCAAGTCATTTCGCATGATTTCGGATGATGATACTTAGTCGGAGATTCATCCGATATGGTCAGTTCTTGATGATCCGTGATGCATTTCTGATGATTTCGGATGGTAATGCTTAGTCTGAAATTCATCCGAAATGGTCAGTTCTTTGATCATCCGTGATGCTTAGTCCGAAATGGTCATTTGCTGATCCGTAATGGGCGAACAGTGTTCATCCGGAATGATCAGACAGTTGCTGATCCGTAATGGGCAAACAATGTTCATCCGGAATGATCATCCGTAATGATCATCCGAAATGTGTTCTGCAAGCTGTTACATCCTTAATTTAGGCAGTTAATAATGATAAGATTTAAATCCGAAATCTTAGGGATTATGGGATTAAGTTTCCTGTTTAAATATTAATTATATTTATCTATTTATTTCGAAAATTATATCCATTAATAGAAAAACATATTTTCGAAAATTTAAGTAGATAAAATGGATCAAACAGGAACAAAAACACCCAATAATCCGAATTCATTCCAAAACTAAAGGAATTTTTCGAATTTAACCAAGAACACATGATGAACCCTAAATCAGAAAAATTCAAACATTCATCCGAAATCAGAACTTTTGATTTCGGAACAGTTATAATGGATGAATGTCTGATCTGTAATGGATCCGAGATGATCCGGAATGACATCTATTTCATCCGGAATGGCATCTCGGATGCAGTAATATGAAAAACCTTATCCGTGATGCATCCGGAATGATATTTCGGATGACAGAAAACGGATTCTGTTATGGTTTTCAAGTCTGTTTTCCAGATTTATTCCAGATTTATGGATACAAAACAGAACTGACTAATCAACATATGCTCTGATACCACATGTTGGTTCAGTTCTGTTTATACAAGATGGAAAACATTAAAACATACCTGTTACAGCAGACAGTGCAGTGGAGAATCCAGTCAGAGATGATCCCATCGTGTTCGACATAATTGTCAGTGTGATTTGGTTCCTCCTTAGGGTGCTGACTAATGATGGTGACTAAGAAAACCGACAAGGGAATCGGTTATTAAGAGGGAGGTCGATGATGATGATGTTATGATCAGGTTATGTGATTAAGTGTGTAACCTAATGACCTCTACATAATTCTCCTTATATAAGCACTCAGGAGGAAACCTAATTAGTTAATAAGGGTAATATGGTCCATCAACAATTATCAACTAATTATTTAATAGGTTATTATATATTTTGATCTATATTATGTAAATGATTATAATGGCTATAGATTAAATATTAAACATAATATATTTAATCTTACACATCGTTGTCGGTTAGCAGTAGTTTACAACTATTATTATTAATACCGTTTCATGCTATATGTTATACGAATTACCATACTGTAAGAAAAAAGGGTTTTTTTTTTTTTTTTTTTTTTTTTTTTTACAGTTGAGTATCTCAGCGGAAACAACCTTTCTTTGTTATTAGCAAGATCGTATTCAGTATGTTTATAGGAATAATTGAATATAATTTAAACTACATACATCAGAATGGAAAATAAGAAAAAAGAGAGACAGATATGCGATATATCGTAATCAAATCAGCATGTATAGGTGGCTAAATAGGTTGGAGAACTCGCTAGTCGGCCGGTGAAGTGGGGACTAGCGACTACTCAGGATTACTCGTTATTACTCGGGATTAATTGGATCGGAACTTTATATGTAAATTTTATTATTTTTATAAATATGTATATATATACTCACACATCCATATCCATATAATACTTAAAAAGGTAAAAGTAGTTCAAAATACAAACTAAACTTACATATAAGTCATAACATAACAAGTCTCAGTACTTAAAATTCAAACATTAACAAATAGCTCAAATGTAATCGTCATCCCCGTAGTGTTCAATGATTTTGACACCATCCGACTCATATTCAATCTCCTCGTCTACTTCATCCTCTTTCTTCGACTCAAATTCTTCGTCATATTAGGGTAAGAGATAAGGAAAATGGGCTAAAATTGTGATCTTGGACCTGTTTTGTAAGGATTTCAAATGGGCCGACTAGAGCGACTTGGGTCGAGTAGGGCCGACTAGGGCGGCTTGGACCGACTAGCGATTTTTTGACTGATTAGTGGAAAATTACTCAGTAGGAGACCGACTAGCGACTAGTCGGCGATTAATCGCCGAGTAATCGCGATTTTTTCAACACTTTAGTACTTATAAGTATATACTTTAAAAATCATACTATATCATAAGACGTATCATAATTATATACTTACAACTTTTTTAAGTATCAATAATTTGAATACGTGATCTCTAACATCTCCTAAATATAAGCATAAACTCAAACTATGATGATTGTCAAAAGAATTGTGGAGCATATTATAATTCAGGCCAAATATGGGATTAGTTTGAACATAACTAAGTATATAAAATAGACACGACCCTCATAAATAACTTGTCAGGTTAGAACCGTTAACTCGACGATAAAAATTAAGATCGTTAGTCTTAACCCCGATTCTAAACCGGATCTGCTTTAGATAGTCTAAGTTGACATTTTTTGTTAAAAATATCGTCAACAATTTTGACCAGGCGTACTTGGTTTACCAAACTGCCCGCATGCCTTTGACTTTTGACTATTCCCCACTACCTACCTCTCTCCATCCTCAAGGGTGTTTTTGATTGTTACACTTGCATTTTATTTTTGAACGGCTTTTGATTGTTACGCTTGTTTGAGTAATAAACGACTAAAGCCTATTAACTTTGATTGTTACACTTGTTTAAGTAAGTAATAAAAGACTAAAACCTATTAACTGCAAAAATAAATAATTAAAAGTAAATGCCGTTAGAAAAAATTAGAAAATCTAACACTAATAAAAGAATCAGCTTAATGTCACATGTCGTTCTCTTATAATAAAAGATTTCAATGTCATATGACAATTTATCATGTTACCTCAACCATAATAAATAATAAATAAATTAACAAAAAGACTATTAAATGACTGAGATATATATATATATATTAAAATAATCTTATATTCATGATTATTTCTCTTCAATATTCTTAATTCTTAATAATTAATATTAATTATCTACTTACCTATACTTTAATATAATATTCTATACTTTAATAAAGAAAAACATACTTATTAAAAGAAGATAGGATAACCAAAAAATTATTCATCCATCACTACATGACTAATCAAAAATTTAAAACCTCATCATGTTTATAATTTATTATTACCATTTTCACAAATGTTAAACATCTATACTATATTATAATGCATAAGGGAGGGGTATTTTAAGATAAAAAAAAATAAGAATTTCTTCCCACTTTATTTATAAAAACACTCCTAAAATTAGGGTAACTTGTTCTTTTAAATACTAATTATATTTTAGTCCATCATATTATTACACTTAAATCCCTTTATTTTAACAGAATTATAGCTAATTAGTTACTTATCCCCTTCCACAACAAACTTATAATTATTTTGCGTATTTTTGTCATATCTTATAAACTATAATGTTTAAAAAAATCTAAAGGTACCGTGATGACCTACTCATTTTTGTCGATGTTTCAATAGTTGTCTTGGTCAATATTGTTGTGTGAATTAAAATGTACAAGTAGATGATGCATTAGTGTACAAGTGATTAAAGCAATGTGTCCTATCACGTTTCAAATGCTCAAGACTCTCTACGTTGTTGTCATTATCATCAATTTAATAATATTCCAACCCTTTTCACTTCGATTTTTGTTTGATTAAGATTGTTCACCAATTTGTTCGAGCGACTAGATTAAATTTCGAAACCTTGCACATACGGGTTTGATATGAGCTTTGTTCGTATTCTGTATGTTTGTGTATTAAATTGGTTGGGTGCACAGACTTACATGGGTTGGCAGGTAGTAAACTGACATCAAATAAGCTCACTTGTTTGATCTAATTGGTTATATTAAAATAATGTTTTATTAGTTTTCTCCATCTAATAATGTTTTATACCTAATGAATTGGTATGTGGTCGTAATGAAAAAAAGAAACCTTAATAGGCTAAAACACATTTGTTTGAGTTAGATGATGTCTCCTAAATAATGGAATAACCTTTTTGTTGTGTTTGATGTTTTTCTTGCCAAAACAACCTAAAACATCATGTTTAAGTCCAAAACATGATGTCTACATGTCAATTCCTATGCCTTCTCACACTTTTTACGAAAAATTTTTTTACAAGAACCTCACCCTTCATGCATATTTATCTATATATATTAATTCACAACATGTTGAGGAATAGTGATTTTTTTGTTATAGTAGACTTTAAGGATTTTTTTTTTTTTTTTTTTTTTTTTGTTATAGTAGACTTTAAGGTTTTTCATTTGAGTAGTAAGATTTGGTGTTTTTATAATTTTGCAATAAAGCTAAATGAGTTTAGTCTTTTATTAGATTTTGTTTAATGTTTTTTTTCGGATTTTGTCTTAGCACGGTTTTTTGTGGTCACATTTGGTCACTCAGTTTATTTTTACTTTATCGGCTTTCTAATACATGTGGTATAAATTCGACTTCGTCTACGTTTTACGTCACGTAATATTATTGAGGTACCATGACGAACCCAATCGCTTATGAGCAAACAACATCATTCTCGGTATTTTTCCATAATGAAAATGGTATTGGTGTTCGCTTTAATATATTTTTCGACACGCCATACCGATAATGACCAAACTCTTGCCGCTTTACATGGAGAAAAATTAATCACACTTCCGTCGTGAAATACGGTGAAAAAAAAACTAGTTAATAATTAAAACGCGGCGGCCTAATAATAATATAGAAGTCGGGGGACCTGGTTTTTTCTCGACAAATTATTAAAAATGTTTTATAATGGTAGGACAATGTTGGGTGAGGGCCTTCCCTCTCGGGCCATCACTTGAATCCACCCCTTACATAGACTGATATAAAGAGACTATTTTATCAATAAATAAAATAGAAACCCAAATTAAATAATTATTCCATATATAAGTTTGCAAGTTTTTTGTGCATAAGCACTTGTACATTGTGCTTTATGAGTTTTTCAAAAAAAAAATTGATTTTTTACTTTAACCAAAAGGGTTTTATCTTTTCCAATTTTAACCCTACATAATTTGTTTTTTTAATTTTAACCCAAAAATTTTCATTATTTGCAATTTAACTTCGCAACTTTTGTCACTTGTACTTTTCATCTTTCGCAAATTTTCGTTTTACGTATAGTTCTAAATTTTTTGAGTTAATACGACGCAATGTGCATGTGTTGTTCAACGTTTTTACCTCTATTTTTCCATAATTGACAGGTTTGTCGCAACACGCATATCGTAGGTCGAGTCAGTGTTGGTGGTAGATGACGGTTGTGTGACATTAGTACTATTTGACACACCGTTTTATGCCCCACCGCAATGCGGGTGTGCTTTGAGGGGTTTTCAAAGAAAAAATGGTTACGCATATGGTTGTCGTAACGTTGGCTTTGGGGGTTTTCCAAAAAAAATGATTTTTTTTTACTTTTCACCCAAAAGTAATTCATAAATTACTTTTAACCAAAAACTATTTTTTTTACTTTTAACCCAAAACTTTTTATCTTTTACAATCTATCCTCACAAATTTTTTTATTTTCAACTTTGATCCTTTATAGTTTTCATTTTCCGCAAATTTTTCGCTTTACACTTGGTTCTAAATTTTGTGACTTAACACATCGCAACGTGCGTCTTTGGTTTAACGGTTTTACGTTTTGTTCTAAATTTTGCGAGTTAACACGACGCAACGTGCGTGTTTGGGTGAACGTTTTTACATCGTCTATTTTCCCCCGCTTGACAAGTTTAAGCCGTTTAACATAGCGTGCGGGTCCTAGATTGACTTAGTTATAACTAAAGAATCCCCGCCGCATTGCGGCGGGTCGCAATCCTAGTTATTAATTAATAATAGAGTAAACTGCAATTTTACACCCTGAGGTTAGGGGTGATTGGCACTCCTACCCCCCTAAGGAAATAATTGCAAAATTACACCCCACTGTTAACCCTTATGTCGCACTTCTACCCCCCGCCGTCAAATTGAGTTAACAGTCAACTGAGTAACATAAAAGTCAAAGGGTATAATTGTCCTTTCACTCTTATCTAAAGCTTCTTGGATAAACTAAACCCTATAAGTAACATGTCCACGCACAATTACCCCCCCACCTTCCCACCATCGAGCTCTCACCTTCTTCTCCGATCACAACCACAGGCGATCACAACCACCATCTTCTCCGATCACAACCACCATCGATCCACCATACACCGGCGACTTCATCTTCTCCGATCACAACCACCATCTTCTCCGATCACAACCACAGGCGATCCACCATCTTCTCCGATCACAACCACCATCGATCAGTCGAAATGCCGGTCTTCTTTTGGCTACTCCGCTATATCATCCGCCACACGAAAGGTATAATATGCCAATGTTAGTTAATCAGGGTCAGATTTAGTCATTATCATGTTATACACAGGGGTTAGTGTCTGATTTGGTTAATGTTGGTTTTTTTACAGTTGACCTGACGATGAGCTTATCAAGCTCATCTATGGTGTTCCACCTGGTGGTCTCTGTGTTTGGGAGGCCTGTCCTCAACTTCCATCTACCACCGGAGAGTTGAGCGGATGTTTAGTCTAGTAGTTATTAGGCTTTTGTGTAATATGTAGGTTAACTTAACTTAATCTAAGCTTTTGTGTAATATGTAGGTTAACCTAAGGTAACTTATTTAGCTTTTGTCTAAAAGCTTTTGGGTATTTTGTTTGATCAAAATTAGGTTGTTGACATTATGTTTGATTATGTTTGATCAAAAAAGCTTTTGGGTAATGCATACAATCTCCTATATCCTCTGTGTTAAAATGCATACATTCACGTTGATTATGCATTTGCAGCTTGTTTAGTAACCTGAATGTTCTAAAATGACAGTTTCCTTGGTTGATCACACTGAATTTTCTGAAAGTTGGGCATGAAATCTGTTTGATTATGCATTTGCAGGTTGATTATGCATTTGCAGCCTGCAATGAGGCCTTTGCAGTTTGGGCATAATCATGTTTGATTATGTTTGATCATGTATTATGTTTGATCATGTATTATGTTTGATCATGTTTGATCACACAGTAACTGAACAGCATATTATTCAATCAAATTGCAATCTACCTCCTGTGGCATTCCATTTAAGATTAACATAAAATACTACTCGTATCCACCTTTTCCTCCTGTTGTGTGAAAGATAGAGCAGTGGTTATATTCAGCAAGAGTTTTGCTGTATATGCCACAGCATTAAGAACGCCCAGATGGTCAGCAAATTGAGCAGGAACTCATAGCCTTAGGGTGTAAGCCAAGTGTCCCAGCTGTTTTTATAGGACAGGAGCTCGTTGGTGGATCCAATGAGATCATGAGTCTGCATCTCAAAGGAATGCTGGTCCTTCAGTTGTATGCAATGAGTCCTTCAGTTTGGGCATGATCATGTATACACTCATGTGCATACACTTATGGTCACAGTTTGGGCTTAATCAGATTCTGGATACACTCATGTGCATACACTTATGATCATGTATACACTCATGTGCATACACTTATGGTCACAGTTCACATTAGCAGCACACTTATGTGCTCCAAATTGTGCAGCACACTCAACAGTGGCTTAATCAGATTCTGGATGTATACACTTATGTACTGCAACTATGATTCTGGATGTATACACTCATTATGTTGACATTGCAGGTATGATTGTATGCATTCCCACTGGTTGAACAGGTATTTGCTTGTTGGTGTGAACACCTTATAGAAATAGGTATGATTGTTACGTTTCAGATTTTTTAACAGGTATGATTGTTACGTTTCAGGTATTTGCTTGTTAGGTTTTTGATCAAAGAACAGCTATTTGATTTAGGCGGGAAGGGTTTTGTAAATTTCAGGGGGTAATGTTGTGTGTTATCACAAAGTACAGGGGGTAATAGAAAAGGACAAAATAGTAATTTACCAGTGGGGGGGTAATTGTGCGACTTAACAGGAATGTTGGGGGGTAAAATGGAAGGGTAATATAGTCATTTCAACTTAGACTTAACAGTTCTGTTACTCAATTTGACGGCGGGGGGTAAAAGTGCGAATTAAGGTCAAACAGTGGGGTGTAATTTTGCAATTATTTCCTTAGGGGGGGTAGGAGTGCCAATCACCCCTAACCTCAGGGTGTAAAATTGCAGTTTACTCTTAATAATAAATGAATTAAAGTCTTTGGCATAATTTTATTTCATATACATATGAAAGGCATGGAGGGGAATAGTGTTACATGTGACAATTGGTAAAATTTCATGATAATTCCGTACAACCTAATCACTATTTTTACAATTTAATTGCGTTCTTTTGACGAAACTTATGAATTATTGAGTCGTACAAAGTCTAGCAGTGATAGGACATGTTAAAACATTACAATTCATTTTGTCGATTCGCCGTGTCGCGAAAACAAACAACTATGTCCTAAAATGTTGGTAGCAAAATGCTGAAAAACACTATTCACCTGAACACACTATTCATGCCAGGAAGATTCTGAAATGAATTAGAACGACAAGAACGGGACATGAAAACATATCCAAGTCCATACATATATCAAAACCCTAATATAGGGATACAACCAACAAAGTATACTTTCCGGTACAATGCCTAAACTAATAAATTGTACAATCCGAACTAAAATATAACCATTTCAACTTGTCCGCAACATAATTTCAACATTTTTGCAACATCCATAAAGAGTGTAAATAATGTTAATCATCCTAAATGATCATAAGGATATCACTTATATGACAAGGATATTATTATCAGTACTACGATGCACGCTTTACATATTGTCCGGTAATGACCCGATACCGAAACAAATGACAAATCTAATATCCTAACATCTAATCTATTAGTCTAGTGAACTAGTTAGAAGTTATATTAACATCCTAAATACAATTAGCACCCTAATCATCCTCACTTATCCTAATAACCAAAATATCAAAAATTAGAATTACACCACATGTTATATTACTTATAATAATGAAATGTTACACTTTACCCCCATGTGGGTCCCACAAGCATTTCCTACAACTAGATTATGATGAATATGGAAGAAAAGCATGGCTCTTATCTTAACTTGTGGAAGATTTGAAATGTTATAACTATGGATGTTTTACATCAATAGACTCGTATTCTCGTTCTTATCAAAAGCTCTAATACGTCAGTTTGTACTTCGTTAAGTTTTTTTAACCGATGACCGGTTGAGGAAAAATATGTTAAAGATGGGACTGGCATGGGGAATATTCAAATGTGAGTCTAACAATGGCCAATGACGTGTAGTTGAGATTATTACAGGCCAATTCCCCTTAAAAAATATAGTATTTCTATTGTTTTAGTTTTTTTTTAGCAAAAGTATGGTAGTATTTTGTTTTAATTGGTTGACTCAGGGACGAGACTATAGTGTTAGGAGCTGTAGCACGGGCTACGACTTAACCCGTATTCGTAGTGTTTTTTTCCGGTTTTATACAAAGGATACCCCTAAAAAAATACGAGTATACCTTTAAACAAAAAACATGATACTTGATATTGCTAAAATCTCATTTTTATAAGTCCAAACATTTTACAACCAAAAAACTTGTAGAAAAACTAATCCTGAATGAGACAATAAGCTCAAATTTTTACAATAAAAAAATTGAAATGAGGCTCTAGATATAATTGATAAAGTGTAGCCAAAGACTCAAACAATAATATATTAAGAATTTGTTTACTTTATCTATTTTTTTATTATTCTATGATTGCACGGTAAAAAAAAAGTCGGGATACCCCTAAATTAATGGGCTAGGTCCGCCACTGGTTGACTCGATATATATATATATATATATATATATATATATATATATATATATATATATATATATATAGGGGAAGGTTCAAATGAAAACCACTAGTTAACGCGAAAACTCGAAAACTAACTAAAAAAAGCCTAAAAAACACACAAATTTTTTTTTTTTTTTTGCAAACCAAATTTCGCAGGTTTTTTTATATAAAAAAAAAATTTCAAAAAAAAAAAAAAAATTTTTTTGTGTAGTGCACATGTGTAATACTACACATGTGTATTATTACACATGTGCACTACACAAATTTTTTTTTTTTTTTTTTTGAAAAAAAGTTTTTTTTATATATAAAAACCAGCGATTTTTATTAAAAAAATTGAAAAAAAAAATTTGTTTGTTTTTTAGGCTTTTTTTAGTTAGTTTTCGAGTTTTCGCGTTAAAAGTGGTTTTCATTTGAACCATCCCCTATATATATATATATATACACTAGTTGATGCCCCGCCCGCGTTGCAGGGCGATGGCCGAATAATTCTCAATTAATTAGAAAAACACTATTATAGTTTTGTTAGGAAAAAAAAAAACTAAAACGATGACAAAACCGTAGTTCTGAGCTCAGGACAAAACTGTAGTTTGTCAGGATTAATGAGCGAGTGTTAGGCAGCAATTAAAAAAACACTTTTATAGTTTTGCTAAAAAAACTAAAACGATAGCAATACTGTAATTTGAACCGAGGGCAAAGTTGTATTTGTTTGACTCGGGTAAAATCGTAATTTGCCAAAAGTTAAAGTGATGGCAATTGGCAATACTATAAATTTGAATCAGAGACAAAATCGTAATATAACTTTGCACTAAGGACAAAATCGTAATTTTAAGCTGGGGATAAAACTATATTTTTAATTTGAAGGGCAAAATCAAAATTTTGAACTGAGGGCAAAATCGTATTTTTGAATTGGGGGGCAAAAGCATATTTTTATTTTGAACCGCGCTAAAACATAATTTTAAATTGAAGGCGAAATCATAATTTTTGAAACGGGGCGAAAATGCAGAATCGTCATTTTTAGTTTGGGGCAAAAGCAAAAATTTATTTTGAACTGGGGCCAAAATTGTAATTGTAATATGTGGATAAAATCATAATTTTGAACCGATGGTAAAATCATAATTTTAAGCGTGGGACAAAAACATAATTTTATTTTGAAGTGGGGGGCAAAAACGTAATTTTATTTTAAATTAAGGACGAAACCGTAATTTTAGAACGAATATAAAATAATAAAATGGGTGGTCTAACAGGGAAGTGCCACACAGCTGTGTGGCACTATTCCCCTAACTTACTATTGTATACCGATGGTAAAATCGTAATTTTAAGCGGGGGACAAAAACATAATTTTATTTTGAAGTGGGGGGCAAAAACGTAATTTTATTTTAAATTAAGGACGAAACCGTAATTTAAGAACGAACATAAATTAATAAAATGGGTGGTCTAACAGGGAAGTGCCACACAGCTGTGTGGCACTATTCCCCTAACTTACTATTGTATACCGATGGTAAAATCGTAATTTTAAGCGTGGGACAAAAACATAATTTTATTTTGAAGTGGGGGGCAAAAACGTAATTTTATTTTAAAGTAAGAACGAAACCGTAATTTTAGAACGAATATAAAATAAAAAAATGGGTGGTCTAACAGGGAAGTGCCACACAGCTGTGTGGCACTATTCCCCCAACTTTCCTATTGTATATGTAGGAAATATATATATATATATATATATATATATATATATATATATATATATATATATATATAAAGTATATCGTACATTACGGCTTAACGTACTTCACGTACAACAACGTGCGTGATTTGTTCTATAACATGCGTGATTAATATTTTCAATATGCGTGATTATTGTATTTCAACATTCGTGATTTTGGATTTTTGAGTTATAACGTGCGTGATTTTAAAATGAACGTGCGTAATTACCTGTCGTACGTGATGTACGTTAAGCCGCAATGTACGTTAACCTTCCCCTCTCTCTCTCTCTATATATATATATATATATATATATATATATATATATATATGAGTAGGAGTTCTGCGGAAAGTGTGTTTTTCCTAGAAAGTCTAGGAAGCGATCTGGGCCCTCCGATTGGTGTTTTTAATGGCTTAGATCAAATGGATGGCATTTTCGTAATATCTGAGTTATATACTTAGAGACTTTTAATATATTGAGGGTATTTTAGTAGTTGGAAACTGCCATATTAATAACCAATCCCTAAAATCATGGGATTTCCCCTCTTTCTCTCTCTCTCTCTCCCTAACTGCAAGTCCACGATTTTCATTCCCCTGTGATTATCAGATCTGGTCAGAACTGTGGTTGTTTGAGAGTTCTTCAAAGAAGCCTGGTGCCGTTCAAAGAGCGTTGATCGTTGCTGGACAGATTGTGCCGTTCAAAATCTTGGTTCCGTTCAAGAAGCAGAAAACCCCATATCTAGGGTTTGAAGGTTCAATCTGAGTCTTGGTGAACCTTTGTTTTAGGTTCCTCTTCTTGATCTAGGGTTTCAGTTGATTCATAAAATTTGTGAGTTTGTAACTCGGTAGATTGTGTTAGAAGAGTTGCAAATTATCGTGTTGGTGATCTGCTTAGGTTGAGAATAGTATTGTTGGTTCATTGAGAGCGAGTTGTAACTTTTAATTTTGTATTATAAACATTCTGATTCAAAGTTTTGTTCTTGATTATCTTATTTTGACATATTGTGTTTTAAAATGACATCTGAATATGTTGATGATGGCAGTGTGTTTTAAGGTTTATGTGTTTTACCGTTTTAATGTTGATGATGACAGTGTGTTGAAGACGAAGACACTGGGTTGTGTTGAAGACGAAGACACTGACAGTGTGTCCAGCAATCTGCTTGCTGTTAAAACACAATGTCAAGAAATATGATTGCTGTTAAAACACAGTGTCAAGAATCCTCTAGCAATCTGCTTGATGTTAAAACACAGTGTCAAGAATCCTCCAGCAATCTGCTTGTTGTTAAAACACAGCGTCAAGAAATCTGCTTGCTGTTAAAACACAGTGTCAAGGAAATCTGCTTGCTGTTAAAACACAACGTCAAGAAATCTGCTTGCTGTTAAAACACAGTGTCAAGGATCCTCCAGCAATCTGCTTGCTGTTTTAAGTTAAAACACAGTGTCAAGAATCCTCCAGCAATCTGCTTGCTGTTAAAACACAGCGTCAAGAAATCTGCTTGAAGTTTTTATGGACTGTTAAGGTTTGGTATTGTGTTTTAGTAATCTACACTTTGTTATTTATGGGTTTTGAGTGTGTTTTATGCCTAAAATTGTGATGTTTTATGGCTTTTTACACTTTGTAGGAAAAATGGAACCACCCTTTATTACGAGAACCACGAGAACCAATATGAACACAACAAAAAAATACCTAAAAAAATCTAAAAAAACACTCAATTTTTTTTTACTATTTTTTGGAAAAATCGCTATATTTCGTCAATAATAAAAAAAATTCAAAAAAAAATTAATAATAATAAAAAAATTTCGAGTAACAGTTATCCATGCACATGTGCATTTGTATCATTTATTTGACAAATTCCGTAATTCATTACAAATATCAGACAATTTCACTTTCATTTACACTACCATTCATAATACACTACCTTTTACATTAACAATAATAAAAATGCACATGTGCATCTATATGTATGAACTTGTTAAAACATTAACACTAGAAATGCACATATGCATCTATATATATGAACATGTTATAACGTGTTTTAGTACACCATTTTGAATACACATTACCTTTCATCTATCATACCATCCATACTACACTACCATTACCTCCTACCATCCGTAATACAATACCATTGCTTTTTACCATCCATAATACAATATTATTACCAATATTACACTTTATTATATGTACATCAACACCATGTATACCATCCAAACAACATATTACATCATAAAGTGACAAATATAATCAAACCATCAACCACTAGATATAACTAACCAAAACACATGTATATGGGTCTACTTCATCATTTAAAATCACAAACTTTTTGTTCCAAAACACCTTATTTTATGTTGATACATATAGATGGACATGTGCATTTCTAATATTGGTAATGTAAAAAGTAATGTATTACATATGGTAGTGTAAATGAACGTGCATTTTTCTACTACTGGTAATATATTATGAAATTTGTCCAAGAAATGATATATATGCATATGTGCATCCATAACTGTTACTCGAATTTTTTTTTTGTAACAAAATATAGCGATTTTTATTAGAAAAATATTTTAAAAAATGTGGGTTTTTTGGATTTTTTAGGTATTTTTTTGTGTTCACATTGGTTCTCGCAGTTCTCGCAATATGGGTGGTTCTCAAATGAACCTTACCCTATATATATTGAGATCGTGTTATGAGTAGTATGTACAAGTAACCGAAACATAAATGTACACGTTATAACAGAGAAATATCCGGCTTAGTGCCCCGCAATATGGGCTGAGCAAAAACTAGTTTTGATACATGGCACGTAATCAAATTCTCCTATATATTAATAGATGAACGAAATGAACAGTAATAAATTGTAATATAATAAAATATTAAATACAATTTTTTATGGTTTTATTATTTTCACATTATAATAATTGTTATCTTTTTTACCTTTTAAGCTTTATAAGCTTGGTGTTAACCGGTACTTGTATCGAAAATACGGGTTCGTTATCGATACATGAAGGTAAAAAAACATTACCAGCCTTGTACATAAAACGCCAAAAGTCGGTACCGGATTGAGTTTGATAATCTTTTAGTTCGATAAATTTGGTACTACTACCTAGTACCATTTGCTCATCCCTGATCACGGGTACCGTACAAAAACCAACGGTATCGTACAACTTTTTTTTTAGTTTCAGGGGTAAGGATGAGCTCGGTACCAACTGATACCGAATCGGTATTGGTACCGAAAATACCGGTTACGGTATCGGTATATGAAGGTAAAAACCGGTAGCGAACCGGTACCAGGAACGCCAAACGTCATTACCGAACTGGTACTTAGGATCTTTCGGTTCAGGAAATTTGGTACCGGTACCCATTACTATTTGCTCATATCTGACTACGGGTTTCTACCGAACAATATCATTACCATACAACTTTTTTAGTTGATTTTCTTTCGGTTATTTTTTAGTATTTTTTTCTACATTTTCTTTTTATTCTTCTCGGCGATTCCGTGTGGAACGCGCTCGTAGTGATTTCAAACATATATAAACACAGACTAAATAATAAAACAAGTTCGCCGCAACGTGGCGACGGTTTTTATAACTAGTTGTTTAAATAAATATAGAAGGGCGAGTAGGTGAAGCACAGCCGCAGCCTGCACCGTGCATGCAGTCTTAAAAGATGACTAAAAGTAATAAACAGATAACTATTAGAAGTTATAGTTTGAGTGTAATACATTTACTATATGACTCATACGCAGGGTCGGCAAGAGTAAGTGTCGGGTGGGCGACCGCTCTGGACTCAAATTGAAATAGGGCCTGAAAAAAAATTAAATTATATATGTTTAAAAAAATCTGTATGTTTCAAAAAAATATCTTAAGGGGTCTGAATTTATGAACCAAAAACGTTTTTAGGTCTTTTTCAGAATTTTGAATTTGTGATTTTGTGGCCCAATTTGCCTGGATTTAAATGTATGAAGATTTATGAATGGGCCAAAATTTTATCTCGCACAATGCCAATTGCCAAAAATTTATGTGATTTTCTTAGACGTCCCAGCTCATACGCTTATAAAATTTGAATATTTGACTCAACGCATAAAAGAATATCATCAAGCTAAGCCTTTGAATATTTGAGTATGAAATTTGTATTTTTGGTGTTCACCTTTTACATGGACACGTGATGACATCAAATATTATTGAAAGTGTCAAAATATATTACGTTTTTAGCCCCTGTGATTATATTTACTCAAAAGAAAATAACGTGGTGTAATTATTTACTCAAACTTTTATTACAAATTTCTTTTCTGATTTTCTAAAAGAAAATAACGTGGAGTAATTATTTACTCAAACTTTAATTAAAAAAAGTTGATGAGATATTTTTTAACGACCAGCAGAATCAATCCCGAGCTCTCTTAGAGCACGCACTGGACCACATGCAGTACATCGAGAGTAACCCGAGTTCACCACCAAATCCGGAGAAAATCCGGTAACCCACCCGCCCGTAGGCACGAGTCACGACGGTGGAATTACCAGTAAAACCCTTTTTGGCTCAAGAATCGAATCCAGGTTTCCTTGGGTCTTCTCTCATTGCTCAACAGTGCCTCACTCTGCACCAAGTGAGATTCGAACCTGCATCTCTCAAGAAAAATGCAAGCCTCTCACATCTAGAGATCATTAGCTAAATCGATGAGATATTAATTTGGATTACCAGTATCTGATATTTGTGGTAGTTACTAGAAGTTATTGATATTATATATTCGAATTTATTTATATTGGTAAATAATTAAAAGTTATTTCTTTTTGTTGATAGTTAAGGCGTAGAAGTTCTATATAAAAAATCATTTTAAGTAGAGAACTTTACTGAATATAAAATGGCCACCTGGGAAAAAACTTATGGCGAAAGGCTCATCCACGCGTTGTGAACACAAACAACGCTACAATTCCAGGGGTAACACATCATCTACTGTAGTAAAACCCCTGCCTCACCTGAAGCAAATTACACAAAGTGAGACTCCAACCCATAACCTCCATATTTGAAAGGTCATCAAGTTGCCACCTCCCAAATCAGCTGATCTAAGACTCATTAACAACAAATAAAGAAATTTGAGAACCGTATAAACAACAAACATGATATTTAGAGTGAATTTCAAATTGTCCTTTATTTTTATACTTAATTTCAAGCGGTGTGCTTTATCTTTAAAATTGATGAGTTTTGTACTTAATGTTTCAAAATCTTACATGGTTTGTCCTTTTGCCCTAGCCCAGTTTATTTTTTTCGGTTAAATCTGATCACATGATATGCACATAAGGGTATATTTGTCTTTTACCATTACACAGACTATTGTGTAAATTTTTAATATCCAAAGACTATTTTGTAATAATGAGAAAAGACATAAAAAACAAATATGTATTCTCTCTCTTTTTAACCTACTCTCTATCTTCCTCCCTCTCTCTAACCTACATCTCTCTAATACCTTTCAGACCACCACCGCTTCCCGGTTGTCACCACCACCACCACTTCCTGGTTGTCGCCACCACCACTACATGGTATATCTCTATTTACCCATATCCCTTCTCTCTAACTCTGTCCATCACCACCACTACCAACACCACCAACAATAGCCACCAACCACCAACACTGTTCTTCACCGCTCACGCACCACCGCCATGTTTTTTACAGTCAGATCCTGAACAACGATGCCAACCACCAACACTGCTCTCCACCCACTACTAAACAGAACAAAATCCTGAACGACGCCAAACACTTCGATTAGGTGGTTGGATTTGAAATTAGATTGTTGGATTTGAAATTTATTTATATTGAAATTAGATTGCTGGATTTGAAATTCAAATTTTAGGGATTATATGGCAAAAGGGTATGATACTGTGTTGAGGGTGGATATTCAAGGTGCATCTACATTGAGAAATATTATTGGGGATTCTGCAGCTTGTTTGATTTTGTTGAAGGTGAATGATTAAAAAGGTTCGTTGTACATATTCTAGGCGGTTACGGTGGTGGTACATATTCATGGTGATTTGGTGGAAGGCTACGGTGAAGGATGTGGGGGAAGAATCGAAGGGTTGTAGGTTAGGGATTGAATCAGTGGGCTAATGGTGGGGAGGTGCGGTTGTGGGTGGTGGTCGCGAGGGGGGTTAGTGGCGGTGGATGTTTTTTGGTGGTGGTTGTTTTATGGTTGTGGTGGCAGGTGGGAGTTTGTTGGCTAGTGGTGGCGGTCTGGTTGTTGAGAGTGGTGGTTGTTGGTGGTTGATTGGGATGATTGAGAGTCGTGGAAACACTCGGCCGCCATTAAATGGAAAGACCTCGCCTTTGATTTCGGGACTTCAGTCTTTGTGTCGGTCGTTTCTTTCTTTCCCACCAACTTTGGGCACTCATATTTCTTATGTCCCGGTTTATAGCACTTATAGCACACTGACACTTTACCAGGGCAATTTGAAGCCCCGTATCCCACCTTCCCGCATGTAGCACATGACTTGTTTTTGAAGTAACATTCGCCTCGATGGGTTTTTCCACACGTCTTACATTGAGGTGACCCCCCTTTTGTGTTTCCCTTCTTTGGAAACTCATTTGTCTTTTGTTTCTTAGTGGGGCTTGGATTTGCATCCAACGCCTTTCTTTCACCTCTTTCGACCTGTTTCTTCAATTCGATCTCTTTTTCTCGTGCGGTGTTTATAATCTCCGTGAGATGCTCATATTTCGAGGGAGTCATAAACTCCCGATACTCCGCACTTAGCATATTATAATAATAATAATAAATCTTTTGTTCTTCTGTCTGCACTAACTCGTCGCAGAACCTCAACTTGTCAAGGAACACCCCCGTAATTTTGTCAATTTACTCTCCCTTTTGCCTCAGCTGAATAAACTCTTCTTTGATCTTGTTGATCACGGCTTTTGGGCTATGATGTTTAAGGAAAGGTACCTTAAACTCCTCCCATGTCATAGTTCTCGTGGTCTCGATTCCTTGTTCCTTCTTAAGATTGTCCCGCCAATCTCTCGCTTGACCCCTCAGTTGACCGATTCCGTAAGCTACGAAGTCGGTCGTATCACAGTGAGTTCCCTCGAAAACCCCTTCGATATCACTAATCCATCGTTGACAAACGATTGGATCAACTTTGAGACAACTGTCAAAATTCTAGGTATACGTACAACTATTAAACAATGATTAGTGCTTAATGACTATGCTGAATTTCAATTGATGACTTAAATTGCTTTCTGATTATTGTTATTATACATACACGTGGATCACATATTGCAAATGACATACCATTATTGCATGAAAACTTTGTTGATTCAAATGATGCACGAAACACAGTTAGCACAGTTATCAGACAAATCAGAAAAATGCTGACGGAGTTCAGTACATAGACAGACATTGTATTGGGACACAGAATGAGCCAGAAACCAAGTATTACACTAGTATAGTGTGTAGGAAAGTAAGGATCACAAAACTGCCTTCCTAGAGATAGTTTAAGTGCCGGAAAGTGCCTAAAACTCACATAAACTGCAGAATTCTGCAGAAATAAGCAAAATTCAGCATTTAAACACTCTAATATCATGCAGAAATATGGTTAAATGGTCCTTAATGCTTTCCTAAGTGTCGGGAATCAAAACTGTCACAAAAGGTGACATAAAGCACATTAAACTGCATAGTTTAGCACATTAACGAACCGGTAACCAACCGGAAACTACCCGAAACATCACATTTTCACTAGAAGCATTGTTTTAACATTACCAAGCTAGTTATGGTCCCCGAACATCATAACACATCATACAACATCTAGTAACTAAATACCTAACTAATACTTGAATTTTAACTAACTAAACAAACTATCTAGTTGAAACCTAGCCTAAGACCCCCCCCCCCCCAACCTAGTTCATGGCCAACAAGGGCCCCACTCAAAGATTTTAATCGCATTTTATATTGGATCTTGTTTCACTTTACTAAACACATTAACCACAAGACTAACACATGTTGGTGGACATTATAAGTTTAACCACAAAGACATAACCATCCTTCTTTCACACACTACACACTTGAACTTCTTCCTTTCCTTCCCTTCACCTCACGGCCGAGAACAACAATAACACTACCACCATCATCAATCAATCTTCATCCAATTTCAAGTAATCTCAAAGGTGTAAGAAGGTGTATAAGGAAGCTTGGAGCCTTTGGAAGCTAAAGGACCTCTCATACAAGCTTTTATCCACTCCATTTCATCTAGTGATCATCCCTAGCCTTGAGCTAGTAGTAAGAACACTCTACACTTCATTTTACATCTTATTTTGGTGGTTAAAAGAAGATACAAGTTGTTAATCAAGAAGAACACTAAGAATCTTGAACTTGAAACTTGAACATAAGACTAAATACATAAGAAATCATGATGTTTATGTGTTGTTATGCTTGTTGAATGTTGTTTGCTCATATTTTTTATGTTGATCATCATATGATCTTGCTAGATAGTGATTAAAGACATAATCTAGCAAGATGAGAGGATGATTATGTTAAGATCAATAGATCATCCTCATGTAAATCATGAACTTGAAAGTATAACTTGTTTTTCTTGTTAAGTGATGATCAAAGTGAGGTATAAGTCTTGTAAATCTATGATTTCAAGAATGATTTTTCAAGAAATCAAGTTAAAAATATAAAGTTTACTTAATCTTGGTTCTTAGAGAAATTAACCACATTTTTAGTGGTTAATCAAGTGTAGAATCAAGTATTTAACAAGAAAAATCCAAGAAGAAATATTCTTAGAAAAATGATTTACAGGTTGTGAAGATCTAATTTCTTCAAAAATGAAGTTTTTAAATAAACAACCACACTTTAAAGGGTAACTAAGCTTACTAAACACACTAGTAACTCACTACAAATTTTTGTAAATTTTCAAGTTCATGAGGTAGTAGCTTATGTTTGATTTTGGCAAATTGGTAAGTGTAGAATGATTTGTTGTTGATCGTGTTGATTTATAAAAGAAAATGATATGCCTTGAAGGCATGGAAACCTCAATTTTTAGGGGAAACTATGACAAAAATTTTCTAAAAATTAAACACTTAGAAAAATATTTTTGAACAAATATTTATAAGTATATTTTTAACCATGAATTTTCATATAAAGTTTGCCATAATTTTTGTTACAAAAATTATAAATATTGGAGGTTGGTTTTTGTAAATAAAAGTGACTAAATATGTATTTAGGAAAATATATATTTAGATGTCATCATGTGTGTGATTATTTGTATATTACGTGTATTAATTATATTATTTTAGGACTTGAAATAATATAACTCACCAAAATACCAGAAATTACAATCCAAATTATTACCAAAATTCCAAGAATTAAATACACAAATTATATCCAAAATATTGGAAGAAACCGAACAATGAATATAACTCACAAAATATTCCGGAATTTAATTCGTAAGTATATTTTGGTAACTAGTATTTTGGACTCCAAGAGAACAAAAATACGATTTTCACAATTATTACAAAATGTATCATATTTTTTGCAAGGAGAAAATATATTATTTTTGGTAAGAATATATATATTTTCTTGGAATTATTAGAAGATATATTATTTTTGGGAGAAAATGTATATTTTCTTGAATAGACATGAAACACATCATTCTTGGGTGAAAAATAAGTTTATATATATATAGAGAAAGTATAATGTACAAAAGCCCTTATCATACTTCACGTACGCGACAAGCCTGTCCGTCAGATATATGTGATTATCACGCATGGAACACATTATCAAGCATGGAACTGAATTATCACGCATGAAACTCATGTATCAGTTTATCACGCATGGAATAAGCTGCTGAAAATAATCACGCATGTGTTAAATAATCACGCATACAATTAATCACGCTTTTAATCCACGGCCAGGATTGTCACGTACGTGAAGTATGATAAGGGCTTTTGTATGTTAACCGCTATATATATATATATTCCAAGTTAAACTTGAAAATATATTATTTTTGAGACTTATATGAAATTTATAGATATTTTTGCCAAGGAGAAATTATAAGTAATTTTTCTATGTAATATTTCTTAAAATATATATTGATGCATTTTTGTTAGAAATATTATTCCGGAAAAATAAATACAAAAATTAAGTATAAGATACTTAATAAACACAATAAAGTACGTATTCTCGTACGTATAATTATACACCGGAATACGTCATCGATACTTGGCAAAAATATACAAGTATAAGAATACGAGTATGAATACACCCATCCTTGGAAAGTTATATATGTACAAATACATAAAAAGTATCAAGTTGAAATATATTATTTTATCTATTATTCCAAAATTTAATAAATATAATTTAAGTTAAAATATTTATTATTTTAACAAATAATTATATAACTTGAAATAATATTAAAGACACAATGAAACGTAACTCAATGGCACTAAATAAGACTAAGTCAAGGCACGACCCGCTCATCTAATAGATTGTAGTACGTTTGTAGGAAGCCGTGTGAACAAGTAACAGCTGTGAGTTACGTTGGGTTGACTTTATCGCCTATTTATAGCTGTAAACTCGAGTGTAGTGATAGTGTAGCATAAGCGAGAATAGCGAGGAAATAAGCTCGTACATAATCCCTACTGGTTATGCACAAGTCGGTCTATTGGTTCCTAACTATAGACTAGGTTTCTAAGACTTCGACCCGGACTAGGTCGAGTCTTGCCTAATTCCCTATAGTTATGGCTCTGATACCAATCTGTCACACCCCAATCGATGGCGGAATCATCGGGGCATGGCACTGAGCGAAACAGATTGTCCAGAAGTTTCCATAACAATTATCAATACTATTCAATTTAAATAATACGTCCCATACCGTATCTCAAACAGCAAAATAATCATTACAGACAAAAATCCAGGCAAATATTCTGTTCTGACAACTCAGATTTAAATAGACAGCAATTGTTTATCTGCTTCTAGAGACCCTTAGTTTGACCACTACAGACAACTATTTGTTGGGCTCTAAAGCTTTATTCTAGCTTCAAATTCCTACCAAGTGTACGTCCTAAGCACCTGTCACATACGTTAAAATAAAGTCAATACATATAATGTAAAGGTGAGCATACAAGTTTGATAATAGCATATAGAGTTCGAATTCGTTTACGCATAACCAGCACGTACACATAGAGAAATGAAGCACGTTAGTTATCGACATAGGTCCATCGATACCAATGACTGCGGGTTGACTGCCCGAGGCAGTTCGCAATACATGATTACCACCGTAATCCATGCAAGTAATTGTCCTTAACAACCCCCGTGGGAATGGGTGCTAAGTCCAAACTATAGTACTATCGTTGCTAAGGCAGGTAGACAGCATTCCATGTGTAAACATAACAAACAAGCATTCATAAGCCACCTATAACATGCATTAACGGTTAGCGTTCAAATAGTATTGAGTAGTGTGATTGATGTGGTTTGAATAGTTGTGACGTATGTAACACCCAAAAGTGCTTAAAGCAAAAAGGGATCGAGTATACTCACAGCGGTTTGATGGATTGAAGGGAGCGCTTAGCGAGTAAGATTAGCCTGAGTAGATTAGATCGTATAACGATAAGTGATGCGTAAAACGATACAAGGTATGAGTGAGTCGGATAGTAGTTCGATCGGATGGTAATCCGAGCGGACAGCAATCCGTGCGGATAACAATCTGTTCGGATGGTCATCCGGTCGGATAGGTTATCCGGTCGGATGACTATTCGAGTGGATTGTTTCTTCCTATAAGAAGGATGTGTTTGTGTATGATGGTTTTGACTTTTGAAGTTTTTGTTGTAGCATTTTGAAAACAATGAAGTATCTCTATCTTTCAAGTCGGTCAATCGGATGACTAGTCGTGCGGATGACAATCCATTCGGATGGTCATCCGGTCGGACAGTGGTCCGGTCGGACGGCGACTTAGTGATGAGCCTACTTAATGAAAGCAAGTTCATAACAGAGGTGTCATTCGATCGGATGCCCATCCGATCGGATGGTAACTTTGTTATTGAACATGTTGAAAATTGTTTAAGTCTTTAAAGTCTTAGTATCTCATGATCCGAAGAGTAATCCAGTCAGACGGTCGTCCGATCGGATTGTAATTCGTTGGATACTCAAACTTCAGATAAGGTTGTTCAAGTGTGGGTCCCAAGTGTGATCCGATCGGATGGAAATCCGTTCGGATAACCTATCCGTTCGGACGGTAGTCCGATCGGACAGCATTCCGTTCAGATTGTTCCGTTCGTCTTACACTTGGTTGTTTTGGTTGTTTGTCGTTCTATCGAAACGTTGTGACGACGTGTTAACCAACGGAACTCCGTTTCGACCCAAGTGACCAGACCGACCAGGAATCACCCCAGTTCGGCCGGTTACCGGCTCAGTACGGTTGTTCTGGTTTAATCCGAAATCGGTAGTCTCGTGTGTAGAATTCAAACCTTGGACTAGCACAACACTATGGATGAGTAGGAGACTAGAACCGGGTCCGATTCTATCGGTTTTGAGTGTAATGAGTGCAAAGGAGTTGAAAGAAAGTTGGAAAACATCTTTCAATCCTTTCTTACCACTCTTGTGTCGAGATCTTTACAAGATCTTCGTATGTTTGCGTGGAAATCGGTTAGATCTCGGTCGTTCTTGGTGGATTGAAGTCAAAACATGAAGTTCTTGAAGAACACATGATGACGTCATCCTAGAACACCCAAAATCTAGTGATTTAACGGTTAAAAATTAAGATTTAAAAGATAGAAAGGTGTAGGAGTGCGTGTAGATAAAGAACGTACAAGATTTAGGGTGAGATCTTACCTAGATTGAGAGAAATCGAAGAAAAGGTGAGGAGCACGAGCTGTTCGGACAGAGGGTTTCCAAAAGTGGAAAGTATGACAATGACGGGGGTATTTATAGGATTCCAAAAGAGGAAAGGGCTATCCGATCGGATGACATACCGCCAGGATGGACTATCCGGTCGGATGACATCCTGGTCGGATGGCACCTGTCTTGATGGCAAGGCGGCTATCCGATCGGATGGCTATCCGATCGGATGTCACCTGGGTTGAGTGTTTGACGCGACGATTTTAGCATTTCGATTTCGATTGTGAGCGGCTCGACATGATAGGGTTTTCCTAGTCAAATTACTTTTAGTCCCAACTACTAATTATCATAGTTCGATTTCGATTCGGATTCGAGTTCGATTGCGTTTCGAGTTTCGATTGAGTTCGATTGATTTCCACAACATATATAAATATAACACACACAAGTAACACATAAGGCACACATACACGTATAATAACCAAATTAAGTCGAGTTGCGGTTCGTATCACGATTCGATGTCGAGTAGCATAGCTTGATTATCGTTTTGTTAACTTTATCGCATTGTTACTTCCTATAAATCACAGTCGTAAGTCGATTAGATAGCGATTAATACATCGATTTTAGCAATTAACAACACTTACTCCACATAATACAATAAAGATAAAAAGGTTACTATAATTTAAATTTGAATAATCGGTCGTTGACTTGACCTTGGCGTTGACCTTGACTTATGAAAACACGGGGTGTTACACCTGAGGAAGTTGAAGAACAGCAAGAGGATACTACTGTAGTTTATAAACATCATATTTTATTGAATGCCATAACTCGTATACCCTCTTTTTCTACTATGCAAGTTGTTGCTAGAGTTGGGACCAAACAATTGCATATTCTAGTATATTCAATATCTACTCATAATTTCCTAAATGATGGAATAGCCACCAATTAAAATGATAGAAGTAGATTACTAAGTCATTACACATTACTAAATCATGATCTCCATGTTTACCATCAACTATGATTAGCAAATTATCAACATGATCCATGTAATGCACTATGATTTGCAAGTTAATCAGCATGATCTATATAATGCACTATGATTAGCAGATTATTAACATGATCCATGTAATGCACTTCATTAGCAGATTATCAACATGATCCATGTATTGCACTTCATTAGTAGATTATCAACATGACCAATGTAATGCACTTCATTACATTCACACTTCATGATCCATGTGCACTGATTATCCAAACCATGTATATTATTTATTTAAGCATAATCCAAACCATGGTACTTTCACAGTAAATTCATGTATTTTTCTAACATACATTCATCTCAATTCTCGAGGATCAAAAGAGTTATGGGTCACTACTCATCAATACTAAGAACCAAACATAGACTTTTTTAAATGTATGGACGAAATCTAAAAAAATTACCATACCATAGGAACCATTTGTTTTATTTACTCGTTATTTAAATATCACTTATTATATTAGAGACTTAATTCTTCTATTTTCTAGAAAGGTTGCAATAAACATAATGGGCGACAATTCCTAATACGACACAGAAAAAAAATAGTGTTTAAGTCAATTAATATAACCCATTTAACTAAATAGGTTAACATGAACACTATGTTTTTAATACACGGGTTCATACGAAGACGAACTCTTGAATAAAAGGGTTGAGCTGTAACTCATTAATATTTAAGGGTTTTGGAAAAAAGTTCATTGATTTGAGTTGGAGTTATTGGCTGTTTAAATGAATGTTAAGAGAGAGGTCCAATGTTTTGGGGTGCCAACCTCGTCAGCTTTTTTGCTTGGACATGCTAAGATGAAAGCACTCGGTAGAAGGGGCTAAAGACGAGGGGTCTCTGAACCACCCTCGGACGCTCAACATTAGTGATGAAATGTATAGAAGAAGGTGGTTATTAAGACCGACAGTTTAGCTGCAAGAAGCTATATGGTGTTTTGAAGGCCTTGAGCAACTTTCCTTAGTAGTGGGAGCTAGTTGCGCAGACCAGTGTAGCTGCAACCGGTTGTTGTTGTGCCTTGGCAACATGAAGCTGCTTTCATCGGCTGCTAGTTGCCTCAGCAACACAAAAGCCACTTCCTCAGCATGAGGAGAATGAGAACTTGGTTCTTAAGTGTGAGAAGTGATGAGATGCCTAGGTTTAGTTCTATGAAAGTAGGATGAGTAAAATGAGGGAGTGTCCCCTTTATTTATAGGGTAAATTACACTTTTCGTCCTTTATGTTTGTATCGGATTGCAACGGGTGCCCTTTAACTTCAATAATTACAGTCACAGTCCTTTATTTGGAAAACTCATTACACCATACATCCTTTAGCTCTAAACAGGTTAAAAATTTAAGTTAAGTCAGAACATGTGCCTTGCACATGAGGGTGGATTGGTAACTTCATTCATTTATTTAAAATATATTTAACAAAAAAGACAAAAAGAATTTAAAATGATTAAATTAAAAAATTACATATAAATATAGGGTCCTAATAAATCCACATGGTATCATCTTATTCTAACATGGTTGATACGGGCCGTATAAGGTTATACGGCCCGTATAGAATAAAGTGAACCGACAAAGGCTGTGCCAGCAGCCTTTGTCAGTTCACTTTATTCTATACGGGCCGTATAACCTTATACGGCCCGTATCAACCATGTTAGAATAAGATTATACTGTGGTCGTATATATATTATACGACGATTTTATACGGATCGTATATATCTATACGACCCGTATACAATGATTTTCGTTTATTTTATTGTTTTATTACTATTGACGCGACGTATTATTACTCGATTCACGTGTGATTAGACGTAAGATTCTCCGATTCGATGTTATATTCCTCGAATCTCGTGCTAGTTATGTGATTAGACATTAGATTCCTCGATATTCGTGCGAGTTATTTGATTCGACGTTAGATTCCTCGATTCACGTGTTAATCATTTGAAACGATGTAATATTCCGTAAAATTCACTATATAAACGACACTAATTTCATTCATTTTCATTCAACTTCTATTCATTTCTTCTATTTTTCTCTGTATTCAAATTATTTACGCTATAATGTCGGGTTGGGGTGACTTTTTTAATGTGTTTGATAACGAGGTGAATCAGGGGAGTTATGATAACAATGAAGATAACAAAGCGGGCATGTTTGATCTGAATGCTCCGTTCGATCCCATTCTTGCGTCTGATTCAGGTCAGGATACTTGGGGTTTGGATGCCATTCAGCCTAATTATGCTGGTTATTATCCATCGCAACACCCGGTTAATTTTGAAGCCCCTCCTGTTAGTGTTGGACCGCCGACTGATAGTTCTCATTCTCCTGCCATAAGTTGTGGACCGCCCGAGGGTCCAAATGCTGAACAGGAACGTAGTGAGTTTCAAAACAAGGAGGTATAACATTTAATTATACGTTTATTTGTTGTACGTTAACTATTTTAGTGTTTTTACGTTTGATGTTGTTTTTATTAAAATCTTAGATTAGGGTTGCTCAACGGATCGTGTTCGCGGGTTGGTGGGTTCAACCCGACCTGAACCTGAAAATTTTACACAAACCCGAACCCGACCCGAACCCGAAAATCGTATCATACATAAGAACCCGAACACGACCTGAAGTTTCATGGGTTGACCCGAACACGACCCATTAAACCCGAATTTTTTTTTAAATTAATATATTAAAGTTAAAATTTACTTAAAAAACACAAATATATATAGATAATAATATCATATTTAAGTTATAAAATCTATGTTAATTTCTCTTTTTAACTTATAATCATGGCATAAAAATACGCACCCCATTTAATTTATGACGTAAAATATATTGTAAAAAATATATAATATAGTATAAATGTGTAACGGGTCAACCCGCCATCCCGACCATGTTGACTCGAACCCGACCCGTTAACCCAAACGGGTTAGAAGGTTCAACCTGAAACTAACCCGAACCCGTTTATACTAAAACTAAACCGATGGGTTAATCATTTGAGTTAATCATTAATTGACACATATAAGTGTTTTCGTTAGAAATTCGCTAGCATGGATGAATTGGTAGAGTGGTGTAGAGACGTCGGACGCGTAAATGGCTACGCCCTCGTCACCAAACGCACCATCTACGATAAACCCCCTAGCGGTCAGCCGGTAAAAATTTGGCTTACGTGCGATTATGCCGGCAAGTACAAATCAACAGCCACGGTCAGACGCAGCGGGACTAGGAAAACCGGTTGCAAGTTCCAACTGATCGGGGCATACAGAAAGAGGTTAGGTTATTGGGATCTAAGGGTTGAGGAAGCTAAACATAACCACGAACCATTTCTGTATCCAGAGGGTCATCCGTCCCTAATGAGGCTGAGTCCATCGGAAGAGAGGACGGTGGAGCAAATGACGCATCAGAACATAAAACCACGAGACATTCTTGCTGCCATTAAAGAACAGAACCCCCATAATGTCTCAACAAGAAACACCATATACAACGCTCGGGTAAAATTGGGTCGAATTGAACAAGTCGGCGAGACTCCAATGCAGATACTTTTCGACCGGTTGGAGAAGGTTGGGTTTGTTTTTTACCATAGAACATCTCAAAACGGCGAACGGGTCGAGGATGTTTTCTTCATCCACCCGGAGTCGAACATGTTGTGGCGCGCCTTCCCGCATGTGTTGCCTATAGACTCCACCTACAAGACGAATCGGTACAAAATGCCGCTAGTCCAGATTATCAGTGTTACATCCACGTTGATGTCGTTTTGCATTGCTCATGCGTTCGTAAGCAACGAGAAACAGGAAAACTTCACATGGGTTCTACAGAGGTTGAAACACTCATTAGACAGTGTTATGGAACCCCGTGTAATAGTAACGGATAGAGACCGCGCCCTAATGAACGCATGTGCAACCGTGTTTCCCAGGGCTAGACATTCATTGTGTAGGTGGCACATACAGCAAAACATCTTCAAACATTGCAGGCAAAACTTTAAAACAGAGGATACCTGGGACGGGTTTCTTAACAAGTGGGGCCAGCTAATTAACTCAACGACCGATCTTGACTACAACTACTGGTACGAGCGAATACGATCAAATTAGCCACGCAATAAAACCGACGGTAAGTTTTATATTATTTTTGTTTAATAATCGTATTTATTTGACTTGTCTTAACTGCACTTGACTTTGATTACAGAGATTATGGACTATCTGGATTCAATCTGGTTATAACCATATAGAGACCGGTTTGTTTCGTTCTGGAGCGACCAACATCTGAAATTCGGTCAACGTACAACGAACAGGGCAGAGGGTCAACATGCCCTTTTGAAGCAGTACCTAGGCGACTCTAATTACACCCTGGAGAAAGTGGTACCACTTATCGATAAGCTCATAAGAAACCAGGTCACAGAAATCAAAGGCAGCATTGAAACAAGCAAGAGCCGAACATTGGGTCAACGTAACAAACCAATATTTAATCTCATACTAAAGAAGGTTTCACATGCCTGCCTAGAGTTGATATCCGACGAAGTAAATGAAATAGAAAAATTAAAGTTATCTAACGGTACATGCGCGTGCCTTTTGTATACAAGCTGTGGGTTGCCGTGCGCGTGTCGGTTGGAACCGTATACAACGAATGGTAATACATTATTCGACCAACCACATTTTATAATCATAGCATTTCATCACGTAAAATCTTATTGACGTTTTATGTTGTTTGTTGATATATTTCTTAGGTCAAATGATCCCGTTGGAGTTGATAGACCCTTTTTGGAGAAAGTTAAATTTGGACTCCATACTGAAACCGAGCGAGGTGGACTCTTTCGACTTAGACGGCGAATTTGCGCTTCTCAAACAACATTTAAGTGCCCAGCCGAGAGAACTCAAGAAAAACCTGATTCAAAAGATGAAGGAGTTGGTATAACTCAATAAGACGAAGCTCAAACAACCAGTTATGCAAAAAAACACACGGGGTCGTCCAACTTTAAAAGCTCAGCAACAAAGGAAGGATGATTCTTTTATGGAGCCTTCAAGACACAGCTTTTTTACAACGCAGGACTAGTATAGTGATTCACCCGTTGGGTTTGGCACACAAGAGTCAAAGATCGAACCTACCAGGCACAACTTGTTTATCGAGTCACAAAGTTATTGTGCTGAAACACCTATGTTCTTCGGCGAGATTGCGAAAGGCGCTAAGAATTCGAAAACGAAAAAGAAGGTCGCAAAATCAAAGGAAGAGCAACCACACTTACCTTTGCTGCCTGTCGGACAAGTTAATATGTTCATGCACTTCAAAAAGTTCATTCCACCTTGCTTCTATCCACACCTCAGTCACATACAAAATGTGCAGGGTGATGGAAATTGTGGGTTTCGATCTATAGCGGTCGGCTTATCACTTAAAGAGTGGCACTGGCCGTTCATACGGGAGCAGCTTCATGATGAGTGCAACCGGTTCCACGAATTATGGAAAAAGATAAATGGACCTGAGTATCAACAAGTTCTGGACTCATAGTTTGGTCCAACCGTATAGACGGAGCACCTGCACATAAGTGGCTACAAATGCCATTCACGGGGCTTCTGATAGCAAACCGGTGGAATGTCATTTGTCTCTTATTAAGTGACCTTGGTTGTGCTTCATTTTTTCTCATATTCAGAACAGCCGAAGAAAGTATTCCGCATCGAACAGTCGCGCTTGTACATGTAAACAGGAACATTTTATTCACGTCAGATTAGAATGGGAATATCCAATGCCAACCGCATCAGGATACTGGCGACAACCGACACGGAATACGCCAGCAGAAAGTTGGTATCACTATTACAAGGAACGTATTGACCAATATAATACGATCATTGATGAATACAGGACCAGGGATTACGTGGATTTAGGTGCCCTATGAATATAAAATGTTATTTTCATGTTTTGACAATTTGTAATGATGAACATACACGTTATATAAATGTTTTGGCAACTTGTTGAAATTGAACTTGAAAAAACATTTAAACGAATCAATTTACATGTTTTGACAATTTGTAATGATGAACATACACATTATATAAATGGTTTTGCAACTTGTTGAAATTGAACTTGAAAAAACGTTTAAACGAATCAATTTACATGTTTTGACAATTTGTAATGATGAACATACACGTTATATAAATGTTTTGGCAACTTGTTGAAATTGAACTTGAAAAAACTTTTAAACGAATTAATTTGCAAGTTTTGACAATTTGTAATGATGAACATACACGTTATATAAATGTTTTGGCAACTTGTTGAAATTGAACTTGAAAAAACGTTTAAACGAATCAATTTGCATGTTTTTGACAATTTGTAATGATAAACATACACATTATATAAATGTTTTGGCAACTTGTTGAAATTGAACTTGAAAAAACGTTTAAATGAATCAACGTTAACACATACCGACCGTATCTTCGTCACTTCCGCATATAGTAATTTAAGAAAAATGAAAAATACTGAATTGTATACGGGCCGTATAAAAGTATACGCCTCGTATAAGGTGATTGTATATTAAGTATACGACTGAATTAAAAAAAATAAAATTATGGTATACGGGTCGTATACTTTTATATGGCCCGTATACAAAGGAAAAAACATCGTATAAGCTTTATACGACCTCATTTCCACCATACGGCCTCAACATTCTACCAAAAATTCTATCGGTTTTCTCTCGGATCGTTCTTGGATAGCGTTCTTCGGCGTTTTTGGCGTTTTCTTCTCGTTCTTCCTATACGGTACGTTTTCGTATAGTAAACTTTCAAATTCCGTAACATGTTAGATTATGGTCTTGTATAGTAAAGGATCGAATAGCGTAGATAGGCGTAACGATTACGATTGTATAATTGAATTTGAAAAAAAAAATTGAAACTGAAATTTGTAACTGATTATTTAATTGTATACGGTCGTATACAATTTATACAATCGTATACCCTTGAACATTCAAATGTTATACGAGCGTATACACTATATACACTCGTATATCAGATGAATATTCAAACGGTATACGATCGTATACACTATATACGCTTGTATAAAGTTTGAATATTCAACCTATATACGATCGTATACGGTATATATGGTCGTATACTGGTTGAATGTTCAAGATGTATACGATCGTAAACGTTGTATACGATCGTATGAACTTATATTTTATTCCCAATTTGTTATATTTTTTGCGTATCCGCAACGTATAATACGTGCGTATAGGAAACGTATATCTGAGGTGTACGTAGCCTATACGTGCGTATAATACTTGCGTGTACGATCGTATACTTCATGTATACGAATCGTGTACGAGATGTATAACACGTGAGTATACGAAACCTATACTTGATGTGTACAGAGCGTATATGATATGTACAGAGCGTATATGAACGCAAACAAGAACAGTAGTCGTATAATACGTCAACGCTAATCGTATAGTGATTGCTAAGTGGTAATTGTTATTTTTACAGACGATATGGCTGAGTCATCAGCAGCTGGTGCGGCCCGTAGAGGTCGAGGTCAGGGTCAGGGTCAGGGTCGGGGCCGTGGACGCGGACGCGGACGGGGACGTGGACGTGGACAGGAGGAGGAGATTGTGGCCGATTTTACTGAGACGGGGCAGTTTATTAGAGATATCCCCCGAGGTACAGTTGCCTATAGGGTTTTGGGCAGATTACGAGAGATGGTGCTGGATGCGCCTCGGACCATTGATATTCAGTTTTTGACCGATATTGGAGCGATCGGTCGGGTCCGGGAGTTCATGGCAGTTAACTCCCCGTGGGACCGCTTATTTCATGCCGCCGCAGAGCGGGCCCACAGGGAGATTACTTTAGAGTTTTTATCTACTTTTTCATTTACGGACACCCGGGGTGGGGATTTTCAACATTTTTTGACGACAGACGCCGTAGCTTTTACTATTTGCGGCAACCCTAAGAGGATGACACTTCCTCAGTTCGCCGTTGCCTTGGGTCTGTACTCACAGGAGTACTCAGTGTCCCAGGCATTTTATGATGCGCACGTCACCACGTCCAGTGACGTGTTGTGGCCTTGGTGGGGCACTATTAGGTTCGGGGAGTTCGTGAAACCGCACCAGCGATCCCCGAAGGCACGGGCGACTGATCTTTACGACCCGTTACACCGATACCTACATCGGTGTATCGCCGTGACGATCGCCGGTCGTCATGATAGTAGGGAATGGGTCACCCAAACTGACCTATTCTACTTGCACGACTTACTTACCGGCGGGGGGCCAACTTGGCATACAAGTTGGCCGCATATCTCGCCGAGTACGCTTTTAAGTGTACCTCTAGCCACATCAGCTGTGGGGCCTTCGTCACTAGTCTGGCGAAGTATTTCTGTCGCCTCTTGTCCCCGCAGGTGGCAAGTGATATGACTCTGACACTCCAGCTTGACAGGGTTGGGAAGGACACAACCCAATCGATGGGTTTGTCTAGCGAGGAAGAGGGAGGGCGGCTGGTTTGGACGTATGGTGTGGGTGAGGGACCCCGTGGAGAGGGAGGCGAGGGGGGGGGGGGAGGGAGGCGATGGAGAGGGAGGCGAGGGCGAGGGAGAGGGAGGCGATCATACTGTCGATCGATCATCGGTAGCTGCGGCGGATTTACAGGGTGATCACCCGTACGTTCGACGGAGCGTGAGACAGCGTTTGTTGCCTCCACCGAGGGTGGAGCAGAGAGTCGTTCAGGTGGAGGAGAGACTCGTTCAAGTCTAGTCGGATGTAGCTGCAGTTAGAGGGGATTTAGTTGCAGTGAGAGGGGATGTACAGTGGATGGTCGAGGCGATTGTCGCTATGCATTCTGGCGCGTCCCTACCTCTACGAGCTGGCGCTGCACCACCACCACCACTACCACCGCCGTAGCTGCTTATTGTATTTTTTGTTGTTGTTATTTTACGTTTGAAACATTGTAAAACTTTATCTTTTTGTTTGTTTTAGATGTAAAACATTCTAAATATTAATCTTATGTTTAGATGTTATGTTGTTTGTTTGATAATTGTTGTCGTAGTTTATCATAATCATATCACATATTTATTGTTTTACAAAGTGAAAACTTATTAAACATTATAAATATGTTTAACTACAAACTCGTAACATAATCCGATATATACAATACTATTTTAAAATTTACAAAACTTATTAAACGGTTTCCCGATTGCAACAAAAAATTAACTTTTCTATACATACATATTTATCGTTTTACAAACTGGAAACTTATTAAAAATAATAAATACATTTAACTACAAACTCGTAACATAATCCGATATATACAATACTATTTTAAAATTTACAAAACTTATTAAACGGTTTCCCGATTGCAACAAAAAATTAACTTTTCTATACATATTTGAAGGGGTAAGGTCCCAAAAACCTCATAATAAGTGCTTGGGACCATACCACAACCTCGTCTTTAAGCTCTCCTTTACCTTGCGCGGCCGCGCACTGGTCTTACCAAAGAAAGGCTTAAGGAACAGTCAACAGTCAACACCTACGCGCACAAAGGAAAATCATAAATCCTTGCGCTTTCTTCCATAAACAAAGGATGGAAATCCTAAAATAAACACTTCCGCTTAAATACCCAGACTTGGGTATTGTTTATTCAGCTGACTCCATACGATAAGGAGTCACACCAGATTACAGCAGTAATCTTCTAGAAAGACCCAATCGTGCACCACTAAACGGTTACAACCGTCTGGACACGTGTCAGCACCTCAGGCATCTCTAAAAATCTCGATGATAGCATGTAAGTGGAAAGAAACCTCCACTTGATCACTTTCCACGTGGCAATACCCCAGCCTTTGATCTAAACAACGATCCGTGTGCTCTCACGTCGGATCGAAGGAATTAACGATGGAGAAAAATAACCGCTACTGCGTTAGCATCTTCCGTCAACTTTTCAATAACAGATTTTCCCTCCCAAAACTCCCGGATATAAATAGGAGAATAACTCAGGTATGAAAGTTAAGTTACACACACTTCTTCAATACTTTCTCTTCTTCATAAACACATACTTATTCTCACGCCGGAGTCGGGTCAAGGAGAGAACCCCACTTCTCCCCTTGACGAGACTAACGGTGTTTTGTTTTGCAGAGTTTACCGGAGAAGATAAACAGTTCCGACAGATCGAACGAGAGAAACCCACCTTTTTATGCGGATTCAAACCCCCTAGATAATTCGATTCCGGTCAATTATCTAGTGTTTCTTCATTGGCACCCACCGATTTTCTCTGTTTTTCAGTTTTGTCTCGTTTCGATTCAGTTTTCTCCATTCTCTGTTTCCATATGGCAGAGAATTCGTCATTTCACCCATCAGGTCCTCGATCTGAGTTGAAGGGCTCTACAACCCAAAATACCCAGATCGACGGAATCATGGGAATCAACAAAAACAACAGTCATTCAGACGAGAAAGATCCTTCAGATCAACTCATAGAGAGGACTCCAGAACACTGGTTTGGCATATACCAGTTTGCTTTGAACACAATTTTCGAACAAATCACCAGATCTGAGTTTCCAAACATCAGATCTGGTGGTGAAATTAATACTATCATATTGAACCCACAGACACCCTGTCAGTGGGACATCCAATCTAACAGTTATGTTGAGATACGTAAAAAATCAAGAGATAACAACTGTCAGAAGGCCAAATCAAAACAAATAAGCATGGTTCAAGGAGGCCCTTCACGAAGGCCAAACAAACGGCACCATGATCAGCATTGGCGAGAACAGCAGGTAGTATTCCCTGTTGTACCAGGAGGTCCCCAGGAAGAGCGACCAGTAATTATTACTGGAATCTTCGGTCATTACCGAACGGACTATATGTTCATAGATCCAGGAAGCTCAATGGATATCATATACGAGCAGTGCTACAAACAGCTCGATCCAGAAGACAAAGCACGCCTAGAGCCGGTAGATTTTCCTCTCACCGGATTTTGCAATGAAGTTGTATTCCCGTTAGGGCAAATAGCATTCCCTGTGACTCTATCTGATGGCGAGCATTCGCGTACGGTCACAGTAAATTTCATGGTCATGCCAGCAACATCACGCCATGATGTTTTACTCGGGAGAAGATCACAGAGAGAATTCAGCATGATCACCTCTATTCCGCATGCTGCATGTGGATTTCCAACAGAAATTGGAGTGGCAATTCTATACTCAAGTAAAGAGGTCATGTACGTGGACGATGAACCACCAGCAAAAGTGGCCAAACCCTCAGCATCAAACGAGCCAGAAAAATGGGTTCTAAACAATGAGTATCCAGACCAGACCATCCTGCTGGGACATGCCATTTCCCCAGCAACTCGGATACAATTAAAAGAATTGATGTCTAACAACAAAGACATATTCGCCTGGTGCCCAGCAGATATGACTGGGGTCCCGCGCGATATAGCACAACATTGTCTGAACATCAAACCCTCAGCAGAGCTCGTTGCGCAGGGAAGGCGCAGCTTCAGCGAAGAGAAAGCAAAGGCCATGGATGAACAGGTGACAAAGTTGCTTAATGCCGGAATCTTGCGCGAGGTTCAATACCATACATGGGTCGCCAACCCAGTAATGGTCCAGAAACACAGTGGCGGATGGAGAATGTGCGTCGACTTCAAAGACCTGAATAAAGCATGCCCAAAAGATTGTTACGCGCTTCCTGAGATAGACAAAAAAGTCAACTCTCTAGCATCATTCAGATGGAAGTGCTTTCTTGACTGTTACAAAGGCTATCATCAGGTCCAGATGAAAGAAGAAGACGAGGACAAGACTGCATTCCGCACAGATAAGGGCATCTTCTGTTACACCAAAATGCCCTTCGGCTTACGCAATGCAGGCGCAACTTACCAGCGCCTAATGGACACGGTCTTCAGAGGAGACATAGGCAAAACAGTCGAGGTATACATGGATGACCTCATCATCATGAGTCACGAGGAAGAAACAATGCTCGCAAACATCCAGCGCACGTTCAATTCTTTGCGCAGCGTAAACTTAAAGCTCAACCCAACAAAGTGTTCTTTCGGAATGGAAGAATGGAGGTTTTTAGGTTTCATAGTCACAAGAGACGGTTTTAAAGTAAACCCGGAGAAAGTGCAGGCAATCCAGTTAATGCCATCACCCGCAACAGTAAAAGAAATGCAAAGGCTCGCCGGACGTCTAGCAGCCTTGAACAGATTTTTAGTAAATCATGCGGCAAAGTCATACCCATTCATCAGCACGCTGCGAAATTGCGCCAAGAAAACCCACTTCCAGTGGACACCCGAAGCGGAAACAACCTTCAAGCAAATGAAGGAATGTTTAATTCAGTTACCAACGCTGACAGCTCCACGAGAAAAGGAACCACTGATCCTATATTTATCTGCTGCAGAAGTAGCAGTAGGCGCGGTCTTAATGGTGGAGCGCGAAAACATTCAGACTCCAATATACTATATAAGCAAGATGTTCACTGGTCCAGAGACGCGCTACTCAATGATAGAAAAACTGGTCCTAGCGCTAGTGCATGCATCAAGGCGCTTACGTCGGTATTTCTCTGGCCATGTCATCACAGTTCTCACTAATTACCACTTAGGACAAATCTTATCCAAACCCGATGTCGCGGGAAGATTGGCCAAGTGGGCTATTGAGCTAGGAGGATACAATATCCTGTACAGATCGCGACCAGCAATCAAAGGGCAAGTTCTGGCGGACTCTGCCACAGAAGTTCCCATCGACAAAGTTCAAGAGTGCGAGGCAATCCAGAACCCTATTCCTGTTTTCGATGATAGAGTTTGGACTCTCCACACAGATGGAGCTTCCAATGACGACGGAGCCGGCGCAGGTCTTCGACTAGTTAGTCCCAATGATCACGAACTTACCTATGCCATACGCTTGGATTTCCGAAGCACGAATAACGAAGCTGAATATGAAGCATTCTTAGCAGGTCTCCGCTTAGCGCTTAAAATGGGGGCAAGAAACCTTGAAGCTAATGTCGATTCAAAGCTGGTGGCCGAGCAAGTTAATGGACACTATGATGCAAAGGGAGAAGCTATGGCGTTATACCTTGAACAAGCGCGGATGTTAATCAGCCAATTCCAGACGTTCAAAGTTAACCATATAAACAGAAGCGAAAACAAGCACGCAGATGCACTAAGCAAATTGGCTGCTACCAGGTTCAAGCACTTAGCAAAAGAAGTGCGTATCGAGGTATTGTCTAATCCTTCTGTTCATCTCAAGCAAGTAAACGTTATAGATGTCGGGAATCCATCCTGGATGTCTCCGATCATCTTATACCTACAACACGGAAAACTCCCGGAAGGAAAGGCAGAAGCTCGAAAAATCCAACACAAGGCAATAAACTACGAAATGGCGGATGGCGTCCTATACCGGAAGTCATTTATGGGACCATTACTGCGCTGTGTTGACAAAACAGATGCGCAATATCTGGTCAGAGAAATCCATGAGGGTTTATGCGGAATACACGCAGGGCCGCGCATGGTCGTGGCAAAAATAATGAACGCGGGATACTACTGGCCGGGGATGCACGTGGACGCAGTAGAATTATTACGGAGATGCGCAGCCTGTCAACGCCACGCGCCAAAAACACTCCGACCAAAGAACCCGCTCGTACCGGTCACCTCCGCCTGGCCCTTTCAGCAATGGGGCAATCGATCTTGTTGTCCCATTCCCTGATGCGCCAGGCGCGGTAAAATTCATCATTGTAGCAGTCGACTATTTCACAAAATGGGTCGAAGCCAAGGCACTAGCCTCAACAACAGCAATGGTAATTCGCAAATTTATATGGGAACATATTATTTGCAGATTCGGATTACCATTGCGCATCATCTCCGACAATGGCACTAACTTCGCCTCAGATGATCTTAAAAAATGGTTCAAAGAAATGAAGATCGAGCACAACTTTGCCTCCGTAGCGCATCCACAAGCAAACGGCCAGGTAGAGAGTGTAAACAAACAGATCGTCGATGGCATAAAAGCGCGACTCGGGACAGCGCGCAGAGGATGGGTCGATGAACTCCCCAGCATCTTATGGGCACACCGCACCATGCCAAAAACCAGCAAAAATCGGTCTTCCATCACCACGCATGCTAGCTATGGAAAGACAAAACAACGAGCAAGAGCGAAGACTGGATTTAGACCTTCTCGAAGAAAGGCGCGAGAATGCCGCCATCACAGAGGCAAGGTACAAATCCAAACTCGAAAAATACTACAACGCACGCGTCCGCGTATGCACATTTACTCCTGGTGACTTTGTCTTGTGCGACAATGAGGCTTCCAACGCGGAAAAACCAAGCAAATTAGCACCAAAATGGGAAGGACCATACATCATCAATGAGGTCTTAGGCAAAGGGGCATACACCCTAAAAAGACTTGATGGAACACTAGTTCCCCGCACCTGGAACGCGCAGCAGCTGCGTAGGTGTTACATATAAGTCAACCCAGTCCACCAAAATGAAAGCATACAGACAATGTATTTCTTTATTATCCTTTGTATTACGAGCCTTGCACTCCTATCAATACAAACATCATCTTTACTCATATTATTGTTTATTACAAATTGCATATAATTCTTTTGGGTTACGCGAAAACGATGTGGTAGACATTGTACACCTCATGAACAGTATAAACAAGGCAAACTAACACGCCTTTTAGACAAACGTTCACACATGAGCACAATACCATTTCTCATTCGCCCTACCTACTAAAAGCAATTAAACATATGCAACATATTGTAATTTAAACACAAACTTACATTCACAACAGTGCATCAAAAATATACAAAAAGCAGTATAAACAAACATTCACAACGATCACGACAGTGATCTTCAAAAAAATTTTCGGTAGCAAGACCAACATAAACATAAAAAAAGGGGAATACGCAGTTTTCCCAAACTTAACCTACTCAACGGCAGGGTCTCCACCAGCAACCGGCACCTGATCAAACCGGCGATTCCTCCGACGTTGATACACCAACTGGCATCCTCCTTTCCGAATCATCGGAAAACGGGCCATCAAATCATCAGCAGACAGCACAACGACACCATCATCAACGTCACCCTTTCGCTGAAAAGCTTCACAGTTAGAACCAGCAACCGCCGGAGAAATAGGGTCGAACGGATCTTTTGCTCCGATAGTCACTAAGGACGGTGAACTAGAGAGAAGCACAAGGCCCTCAGTGGCCTCATAAACTCTAAAAATATCCAACAGACGACGAGTATAGTAGGAATGCTTCATCTTCTTTTCGTCAAATCAAACAAGAGGCTCAAAGAACCCATCAAATATATATATAAGCGAGTTAAACTCCGGGAAAGGGGAAAGGCATAATCACCTGTCAGATGTCTTTTCCAAGCGGCGCTACAGGAACAAATATCATATCCTCATAAATGAGGCCTGACAAGCGCCATTACGTATACCAAGGTAAGAAAGGAAAATATCACAAATACCAATTTTTTATTACAAACTAACGTCACCACACATCAGGTCATGATTACAAAAGGAAAAAAAAAAAACAAACACATTTTCCCTAAAAAAAGTTTTTAAGCAAAACTCAATCTTCTCATAGAAGACTCTCTATTTTTCGCGCCAAAAAGCATTTCCCTCTTATAAGTCCAGTGCTCCACGTATTTGCATAAGTGCAACACTAGACTGGGGGGACTTGAAGGGGTAAGGTCCCAAAAACCTCATAATAAGTGCTTGGGACCATACCACAACCTCGTCTTTAAGCTCTCCTTCACCTTGCGCGGCCGCGCACTGGTCTTACCAAAGAAAGGCTTAAGGAACAGTCAACAGTCAACACCTACGCGCACAAAGGAAAATCATAAATCCTTGCGCTTTCTTCCATAAACAAATGATGGAAATCCTAAAATAAACACTTCCGCTTAAATACCCAGACTTGGGTATTGTTTATTCAGCTGACTCCATACGATAAGGAGTCACACTAGATTACAGCAGTAATCTTCTAGAAAGACCCAATCGTGCTCCACTAAACGTTTACAACCGTCTGGACACGTGTCAGCACCTCAGGCATCTCTAAAAATCACGATGATAGCATGTAAGTGGAAAGAAACCTCCACTTGATCACTTTCCACGTGGCAATACCCCAGCCTTTGATCTAAACAACGATCCGTGTGCTCTCACGTCGGATCGAAGGAATTAACGATGGAGAAAAATAACCGCTACGGCGTTAGCATCTTCCGTCAACTTTTCAATAACAGATTTTCCCTCCCAAAACTCCCGGATATAAATAGGAGAATAACTCAGGTATGAAAGTTAAGTTACACACACTTCTTCAATACTTTCTCTTCTTCATAAATACATACTTATTCTCACGCCGGAGTCAGGTCAAGGAGAGAACCCCTCTTCTCCCCTTGACGAGGCTAACGGTGTTTTGTTTTGCAGAGTTTACCGGAGAAGATAAACAGTTCCGACAGATCGAACGAGAGAAACCCACCTTTTTATGCAGATTCAAACCCCTTAGATAATTCGATTCCGGTCAATTATCTAGTGTTTCTTCAATATTTATCGTTTTACAAAGTGGAAACTTATGAAACATAATAAATACGTTTAACTACAAACTCGTAACATAATCCGATATATACTATTTTAAAATTTACAATATTTATTAAACGGTTTCCCGATTGCAACAAAGATTTAACTTTTCTATACGGGCTATACGGGCCGTATAATATTATACGGCCCGTATACAGATTTCAAAACTAAAAACCCTTATCAAACCTTCGAACCAAAATTATGCAAATATGTATACGGACCGTATATAACTAAACGTCCCGTATACCAAAATTATAGGGGTGTGGAAATAGAACACCCCTAAATATAATACTAATCTTTCTCTCTCAACCCTGTCAAACTTCAGACAACCCCTAACTTCCACCTCCATCTTCGTCGCACAACCTTGCTCCACCGGAGATATAGGGTTCTACATCGCATAGCCCGTCGGAGATCTAAAGGCATATCTGAATCGAACCGTGATAAGGGCCGATTTGATCGATGGTTAACCCACTTCTGGAGATTGGAGACGGCGGTGGTGGTGACTTCCGTGATAACTGTTGGGATCGAACCCTGTCAGAGGAACAGATAATTAAAGCCAAAACTGGATCAGAGCAGTGGATCCAGAATAAGCAGACGTTTACAGTTGGTTACATACAAGTCTCTCCCCTTGATAGTGATTTCAACATCTGATGACCTCCTATCTGCTGATCATGCAAACTGCTGACCTACAACTGCTGCTCTTGTAAAGACTGATAGAAGACTAAAGCTCTGCTGCTCAATCTACTGTCTTGAGTCAAGTACTACTGATCCGGACAAGCACTGCTGGGTTCACAGCAGTGGAAGGATGCATCAGTTGTTTAAGTGTCTTTTGTGTAATGAAATGTAATAGCAGTAGTTAACATAGCAGTGTTTGTATAGATCAGAGGTTAGAGTTTGTTTAGGAGGTTAGATGTCACTTTCATGGTGACGTCAGCATTAGATGCTTAGTGGTTTGCTAGTGCCTATAAATAGAACAGTGCTCTGTACTGTTCTATTAGCTCTTTGCAATACCGTCTTCTTTGCACGAACAAACACTGAGCTCTGGCTGAGGGGGAGTTTGTATTCAAGCATTACTTGTAATCGTTGTTGAAATTAAATTCAATCATTCGGTTCCTTGTTGAAAATGTCTTGATCAAAGCAATACTCTCGTTTGATTGTATACAAAGTTTGGTTCCATATTAATTCCGCTGCACAACTTTTTCATTTTCATCTTAATTTCAAACGTAAAATACAATCAGAAACAAACTCAGATCCAACAATTGGTATCAGAGCCTGGACAGTCAAATTTGATTTAACAATCATTTTGACGTAAATAGTTCGGCTCATAACAGTTGATACTGATTGTTTGTTCGTTCGTTGAAAAACAGAGCAAGGATTATTCACCATTAAAGTTGATTTCTCAGTGTCTGTAAAACAACAAGAATGACGTCACAATCTCAGGATGATAAAAACAACATCGGTTCGCTTTTTAAACCACCTATGCTAAAAAGAAATGAGTACAACATCTGGTAGAGGAGGATGGGTCACATCCTCGCTCAACAAAGCACAGGTTGTTGGAGGTCTGTCGTCTTTGGTCCCCACGTTCCCACAGTGCCAAGCGCTGAAGATGCTAAAAAGTTCGTTCCAAAACCAGTTGAAAATTATACCGAAACCGACTATCAAAAGTTCGAACTAGATGCTAAAGTGTTTAGCCTCATAGCATCAGCGCTGCCCAATGAGATATATGCTGGACTGTTACACTGTAACAGTGCCAAAGAGTTATGGGACGCGCTTAAGGAACAGTTTGGGGGAACCGAAGAAGTCATAGAAAACAATAGGGAAATCCTGAACCAACAGTATGAAACATTTTGTCATGTTAGAGGTGAATCACTGACGCAACAATTTGAGCGTTTTAGTTGTCTCATCAGTGAACTGAGGCTTGTTAATACCACTTTTACAAACTCAACTCAAAATAGCAGGTTCCTCAGGTCACTGCCAGAAAAATGGGACACCATAGCTTTTGTCACCCGAAACTCACCTGAGTTCAAGGATCTGACCTTGACCCAACTCCACGGTCGACTCCTGACCTACGAAAGGGAGTTGAACCAGAAAAGGAAGTTACAAGAGTCAGGAAAAGTCGTTGATGATTATACATTCGGTAACACTGCTCTTCTGGGTCAAGAAGAATCTGGGAGCAGTGGTAAGGATCAGGGTTATGATCACTTCATTGACATAACTGTTGGGGCAAATTTTAACAACACTGATCCTCACTCTGCAAGTTATGCATTCACTGCAAACGAAAACCAGATGTCAGACAATCTAAGCTTTGAACTCAATGATTTACAACATTTTGATCCCACTGACTTAGAAGAGATGGATATTCTGCACCAGTTGGCTTTGCTCAGTGTTAGAACTAGCAAATTCTATAAAAGAACAGGGAGAAAATTCCCAGGACTTCATGGGAATTTGAGGGTTGGGTTGGATAAATCGAAAATCAAGTGTTACAAGTGCAATAGGTTAGGGCACTTTGCTAGGGAATGCAGAAGTCAAAACACTGGACCAATAGTTACTCACCCTAGCTCTAACCATAGACCACAAAGTCAAAACACTGTGCACTATACCCAATATACCCCTGCAGCTCAAGTGAACACTGCTCACTATGTTGCTGCCCCTGTGCCTGTGCATTATGTCCAAACTACTGTCCCACAAATTCAGTACGTTCAAACCCATGCTCCACAGGTACAAGTGCAACCTGTTGCACCTCAAACCACTGCTCCAGCAGCAGTACAACCAGATCAACAAAGTTTTTTCACTCAAGGGTTTGTTGACTGGAGCAGTATGCCTGAAGATCTTAGTGATGAAAATTTTGCACTCTATGCTTCTAATGATTCTTCTCATAATGAATTTTGTTTGATGGCGTTAGAGTCAATACAGGAGGGGGTTGAAACTGAAGAGGAACAGCTGAGTACTGGAACAGTGGATGAGGTGACTGAAGTAGTGGTTACTGCTGTGGCTGGTGAACTACTGTTGGGAGAAAGTTCAGGTACCCTGATTGAACCACTGACAGACCCATGGTCCGAAGAGAACAAGGAAGAAAAAAAAGAAGAAAAAGCAGGTGAGAAAGAAGAAAGAGCTGATGATGAAGAAAATCCTCAATGTGATTGTGCAATGATGGCTGCTGCCAAGGTATCACCTCAAGTTCTTGAAAAACTGTGTTCTGACAATTGCATCATTGCTTTTGCTAACATCAAAGAGGTAAATGAAAACCTTCGGGATAAAATCTTAACTGATGAAGTCAAATTTGAAAGATCTTTAAAAGAACTTAAAAACAAATTGACTGAAAAGGAAAAAGAGATCAGCAGTCTGAAAGAAGAACAAAGCATAACCAAAACTCAACTCCAAACTATGGAAGAAAAATACCAAGTTTGCAAAAAGGAGTTAGAGTCCACCCAGATCACATGTGAGAGATGGGTGGAATCATGCAAAGGGTATGAGGTTATGCTTGAAAAACAGATAAAAAGCAATGTGAAATTTGGTGTTGGTTATAGAAAACATGATGATGAAACCACTGCTTTTGGAAAATCTGTTCAAACCACTGATGTAACCACTGAGTTCATCCCCACAAACAAGAATGGCCAAGAAGTGAAAATCACTGACAAACTTGGTAACAAAATCACACTTGACAGATCAATGGGATCCTCTACTTTTGAGGAGCTTGAAGATTATCAGTTTAAGCCAAAATGGTCTGATGAGTGTGATATTCTTGAAAATTTCAAGCCAATGGACTTTACATCAACTGATGGTGTTAAAGCTCTAAAAGCTAAAGTCATTCCTCTCAAGGACATCCCAACAGAGATTAAAACCTCTGCTGCAAAGGAGTCTGAAAAGAGAAAGAAGAAAGAAAAAATTGATAACTTGTTTTGTGAATTCTGTGAGAAAAGGAATCATCTAACAAAAGACTGTTTCCACTTAAAAGCTTATGATTTAAACAGAACAAGTGTCATTGTTTCAGCTGAAAGTTGCATTGTTTGTGGTAAAACAAACCACAAAACTCAAGCATGTGTGTATCTCAAAAACTTTGATGTGAAAAAGAATGAGTACATTGCTAAAACATCCTTGAGTCCATCATCATCATCATCAACATCTGTCAAATTTACCAAGAAACAACCACTGTTTGTGCCAGTTCAAACAGCTGTCACAAAACAGCTGAACCAAACATCTGTCAAAAGAGATGTTCAGGTTACTGATGCACCCCCTGCCAATCAATTCAGAAAAGGCAAGGAAAAACAGTCTTACCAAAGGATTCCACACGTTTATGAGGCCTACAAAAGGCCCTCTAAACCTAAAGTGAACAGGCATCCTTTTGGTTACCAACAGGTGATTGGTCAAGACCCCCAACAGTGGTTAGCAAGAAACAGTACTAAAACTGTCCAAACCCCTGACCTAACCACTGTCCATCATTCTGCATCCATCCCAGACACTGTTGAGACCCCATCCAAAGCCCTGCTGGCTTTGGAGACCCTAATGAACTAATTCTTTTACTTCATGTGCAGGGAGCTTCTGCATTCTTTAATAGTCTTTGGTATGTAGATAGTGGAGGCTCCAGGCACATGACAGGATGTAAAGCCCTCCTCAAAGACTTTAAAATCCATGGAGGGGGTGATATATCCTTTGGGAATAATAGTAAAGGGAAAGTTTTGGGGTCTGGTACAGTGCAGTCTGGAAATGTAAAATTTGAAAATGTCAATCTGATAGACAATCTAAAATTCAACCTTCTGAGTGTGTCCCAAATGAGTGACAGCGGATTTGGTTCATTCTTCACAAAAGATTGTTGTAGGATTGTTGGACCAGAAATGGTCAAAAAGATTGAAGCAATAATCAAAACTGGTCAAACTAAACTTGTTGCTCAAAGAAGTGGCAATGTTTATGTTGTTGATATGTCAAAAGAGTGTCCCGGAGCTGATGCCTGTCTGTTCTCAGCTGCCTCTAACAAAGAGACAGAACTTTGGCACAGAAGGCTGGGGCACACAAATCTTAAGACCATCACTGAAATTTCAAAAAATGGTTTGGTGAGAGGCCTACCACAAAAATTGTTTTCATGTCCTGAACATTGCATTTCCTGTTTAAAAGGAAAACAGCATAAAAGTTCTCATAAGTCCATTGAAGAGTCCAAAACAACCCAGTGTTTGCAAATGCTACACATGGATTTGTTTGGCCCAGTTCAAGTCATGAGCCTCAAGAAGAAAAGATATTGTTTGGTTGTTGTTGATGACTTTTCTAGGTTTACATGGACTTTCTTTTTACACTCAAAAGATGAGACTGCAGGCATTTTGCAAGACTTTGTGACACAGGTTGAAAAACAATTTGACCTTTCAGTGAAAAGCTTCAGGAGTGACAATGGCACAAAATTTAAAAATAAGGAGTTGGATGCCTTCTGTGTGAAGAAATGGATTGTAAGGCAGTACAGCATCCCTAGAACACCAGAGCAAAATGGGGTTGTTGAAAGAAAGAACAGAACTTTGATTGAGGCTGCCAGAACTATGCTTGCAGATTCAGGTTTGCCATTAACTTTCTGGGCAGAGGCAGTAAACACTGCTTGCTATGTCCAGAACAGAGTTTTAATAAACCCCAGGCACAAAAAGACTGCTTATGAAATTCTGTTTAAAATTAAACCACTGATCTCTTACTTCAAGGTGTTTGGCTGCCCATGCTTTATTTTAAACCTAAAAGATTCCATTTCAAAATTTGCAGCCAAAATTGATTGTGGTTATCATCTGGGATACTCAACCACTGCCAAGGCCTATAAAGTGTTCAATACACGGACCAAGGCAGTGGAGGAGACCTTGAATGTAAAGTTCAATGAACTTTCATCAATGAAAATCCTAGCAAATCCTGCAGATCTGTTTGATCTTGAAAAATTCACTGTTGAAAATACTGCTGTCAAGACTAACAGTGCAGGTACATCCGAGGATACAACACCAGACTATGGGTATGAAATCATCATCCCTCAAAGGTCTGCCACAAAGGGAAAAGCATCAGCTGTTCAAAACAGTTGTCAAAGCTCAACCACTGCTACCTCAACAGTTGTTGACCAAAGTAGCCCATCAACCACTGCTTCCATATCCTCAAACACTGCTGACAAAAGTCCCCAAACAGTGGATAAAAGTCAACAGATGTCCACTTCATTACCTCCTATTCCACCACCGTTTGACGCCACTGCTGGATCATCAAAGTCCCCAGCAGTGGTTAGCTCAGATGATACACATTTGCAGCCTTCACCAACAAATGCCATCATCCCATACCAAGGAGATTTAATATACTTGAGATCTCATCCACCTGATCAAATCATTGGCAACATCAATGAAGGGGTGCTCACAAGAAGCCAAACCCAAAACATTTGTCTTTTTGCTGGTTTTCTATCACTCCATCAGCCAGTCAAGTACCAAGAGGCACTAAAAGACAATAGCTGGGTAGAAGCCATGCAAGAGGAGCTCCAACAGTTTAAAAGACAACAAGTATGGGAGCTTGTACCACTGCCAGAAGAGGTTAGTCCCATTGGCACAAAGTGGGTCTTCAAGAACAAAACTGATGAAAGGGGTATTGTTGTCAAGAATAAAGCCAGGCTTGTGGTTCAAGGTTACAGACCGGAAGAGGGGATTGATTATGATGAAACATTTGCCCCTGTTGCAAGATTGGAAGCCATTAGACTGTTCCTGGCCTTTGCTGTCACACCCCGATTTCCACGTGTCACCGGTGGGCCCGGTGGGGGAGTATCGTGACGTGGTTGGCAACGTAATAGTCGAACAACACAATATAATAATGCACAGCGGAAGCAATATAAATAAGGTACAACCGAATTTATTTATTGTAAACAAGGTCACAATTATTCGGTGTTTATCCACAGTAGGATCAAATATAAAAATATTGTTTATGGTTCAACAGACTTCGGCATCTTAAGTTTGCGAGACTTCTAGCGATGCTTAGGAGGCTCCCAGCCTATTTCGCCTAGTACCTGCATTTAATCTTTTTGGGAAAATACGTTAGTTTACACTGGTAAATACATTCAACTGACTCATTTTATAAAATGATTGAAAATTGGTTTGGATGCACATGGCATAAACATTTTTATTAACTTGGGAGAATTATTTAATATTATAATCTTGTTAACGATTTACATGTTACTTATGCGTTCAGTAGCCCGGACGTATCCGGGTTAAGGAATCAATAGACACACCACAATTCTAGAGTTATACACCGACAGGTGTACGCCTACACCCCGGTGCTCAGGTCGTGGCTATCTCGTAAGATAATGCCAAGGATATCCGGGACATGGTCATTAACCCCCCCAAAGGCGGTAAAGTAAACAATACTGTTTAAACGAGCCGTTCAAATTATTCAATTAACCACCTCAGCGATGGAAGATTTGACGCCCGATCAAGCGGTACGCTATGTACCGTAACCCAAGCCCGTATAGGGAAAATAAGTTAAAAGTATTTACCTTGATGCAAGTATAGTTCACAAATAATCAAATAGCAGGTAGCTTTTACTGTTCCTCCTAATCTGGAACGAAGGTTAAATATAACCTATTAGAATCCTAGCGGGTCTTTAATTATACTTAAGCTTAGACCGGCTAGTTTCGAAGATACGGTTCGTACGCACGATTAAGCGAAGACCGGATAGAATGTGATTTAGACCCGACAAGTTTGAAGACTTGTTTAATATGGGTTTATTATTCACATTCTGGATTTTGAGATAAAACGGATAAGGGTTGACCCGTTTCGGCTAATTTATGTAAACTTGTTACATAAACCGAGCCGAACGCATAATATGCGTAACGGGTATCCGTAAGAGCCATATACAGGTTTCCTAAGTTAATATGCTCCAAATATGTTGTGACATCAGTAGGATGTCTTTCGTTATGCCCCGAACCAATTTAAGTACCAACTATGCCCCGTAGGGGTAGTTTGGTAATTTTAAAGTTTGTAAAAGCGTTTATATGTTCAACTGAGTTACAGGTCTGATGTAAACAGAAAACATACTTATTTTGATGTGTTATAACAGTAGGCTAAGGCACATATGTGAAATTTATCATATTTAACCAAACTATGCCCCGTAGGGGTATTTTGGTAATTTCACATAAGCCGAAAAGCTCCAAAAACGAAGTCTGAGTTTATTAACCTTTGCTTACTGTTAAATTATCATAATTAGCCTCATATATCAGTAGGTATCAACCCGGGTATGTCCAATATGATTCTAAGACATACTATGCGTTAAAAACGCTAATTATGGTGATTAAAAGCCATTACCGGGTTTGATACTTAAATCTGATATTTTTTACATTTCCAGAAGGCTTAAAATAATTTATTTATCATAATTAATCAGTAGCAAAAGGTTTGGAATCGTTTAGATGTGTAAAACTCATTTTGTGGCCCGTAAGGGCAAAACCGACAATTACCGAATTAAGCCTACGACTACTAGTTATGCTCAGCCTAAAATTAATTAAAAATCTTTAAAAATCACAAAATAATATATAACATCAGTGGGTAAAAGATTTGATATCAAAAAGTATATTTAACTAGGCTTTACGCTAATTACGCCATGTTGTTAACATAAAGCCGTGATTTAGCGACAATGAGCATAACTATAAATCTACAAGTCAAACTGATGTCAAACTTTGCAAACAAGTCTTTATATCAGTAACCAAGGTTTCTACACTTTTACATTTTCATAATTCATGATTTAAGGTAATAAGGGCATAACGGTCCAAGTATGAGCATTTAACGGAAACTTGCATATTAATTGGATAACTAGTGAACCAAGGTGTATGATCACAGAGGGTTGTTCTAACATGTATCCTAATCCAATTTAAGCTCTGTGGCATTTCTAAAATATGCCCAAACGGGCCAGAACTGAAAGTCAACCGAAAAGTCAAACTATGTGACTTTCGGTTCCGAACCGGGTCTAAACAGGAAATAGTCGGGTTTTATAGGTTTGAACATGTTATTACACTAATTACTAAGTTATAACAATAATCAAACAGGTTATATATGATCTAGATAGCTAATTATGCATAAATGACATTTTAAGCAATATGTTGACTTTTTAAGTAAATGTTTGACCCGACATTTGACCTGCTTAGGATGGTGATCAGGGGAAACCCTTTTGGGGTTTTATTTCCCACATAATTACCATTCTAAAACTACTTTTAATTCGAGATAAGACTGAGTCATTAGTGACTAATCTCGAAGTCAAACCGTAATTACGACGGTTTGGCTTTTAGCTAATTAACTAAGCTAAACACAACCAAATAAGAACTAGTAGACTTACAATAGTCCAATGCACGAATTTTGATCAGAAGGGAGGGTTCCTTAGCTCCAGGAATGCTCCAAAGATCAGTTGCAAGTGTGAAGAATGTTGTGATCTTGGAGTTCCTTTTATAGTGCAATGGCTCACCACAATTGGTTGACAACTAACTCTAGAACTAACCACAATTCGTTTACACATGTCCCTAAGGTCTAGGAACATTTTAGGGGTCGTTTACAACTGATAAAAACCGAACAAACAGGTCACAATCGCGAATAACCTGCTGCAGAAGGTTTCAGGGTGCTGGCAGTTGCCTTACGGACCTCAACATTGTTGAGGTTGAGGTCCGTATGCGACCCTTCAGCCTCAATTGTTGACTTTTCATTGGTGCTTTGCAAAGGTAATCCTATTATCCGACTTTGTGACCTCCAACAACAACTTAGGGACCTCCATTATGTGTCTAGTACAGTTCCTTACCCTACCATTTGCAATTGCTTACTTAGATTCCAAAAAACATGACCCGAAAACCAAGTGTTACCATTGCTTTTTCTTGGTAGGATCATATCATGCACTTGGGGTCCTATCATAAATCAATAATTTCTGTACTGAGGGTATAAGAGAGGGATATAACATTTAATCGGGTCTTGGGATTTATAATTAAGGTCGTTCAGAGGTAACAATTTAACATGACGTCACTTTAAATCCTACCGAATCACCTTTATTAAACCCGGGTTTACAACGCGTTTTTGTCTGACATGACACGTGTCGTTTTATTATTGAACCCAAAATTTTCGAGGTGTTACATCCTCACCCCCTTAAAATAAATCTCGACCCGAGATTTACTGAAATAAGTAAGGGTACTTTTCCTTCATCGTGGATTCAACCTCCCACGTGAAATCGGGACCTCTACGGGCATCCCATTTGACCTTAACAAAAGGTATATGCTTTCTCCGAAGCTTTCTTACCTGTCGATCTTCGATCGACACAGGTTTTTCCACGAATTTCAAGCTCTCGTCAATATGCACATCTGTATGTGGCATGACATGTGTTTCGTCAGCGGAACACTTCTTTAGATTGCAGATGTGGAACACGTTGTGAATTCCACTGAGCTCTTCTGGTAAGTTCAACTTATAGGCAACTGACCCGACTCGTTCGATAACCTCGAAAGGTCCTATATATCTCGGGCTTAGTTTGCCTTTCTTACCAAACCGCATCACTCCTTTCCAGGGTGATACCTTAAGTAGGACTTTTTCACCTACTTCGAAGTGAAAGTCCTTACGACTTGGATCTGCGTAACTCTTCTGCCTATTCCGGGCAGCTTGGAGATTGTTGCGAATTTGGACAATCTTGTCCGTCGTTTCGAATACGATCTCTGGTCCTGATAACTGGACTTCTCCAACTTCCGCCCAACAAACTGGCGATCTACACTTTCTACCGTATAATGCCTCGAAAGGCGCAGCCTTTATGCTGGTATGGTAGCTATTGTTGTAGGAGAATTCGATCAATGGTAGGTTCTTATCCCAGCTACCTTCCAATTCGATCGCACATGCACGTAGCATGTCTTCCAACGTTTGAATAGTACGCTCACTCTGACCGTCAGTCTGAGGATGGTAAGCCGTACTAAAGTTCAAACGTGTGCCCAAAGATTGTTGGAAACTCTTCCAAAAGTGTGACGTGTACCTAGTATCCCGGTCAGAGATAATAGCTACAGGTATGCCATGTAAGGCTACAATTTTATCAACATATAACTGGGCTAACATATCGGAGCTATAAGTCTCCTTGATGGGTAAGAAATGAGCTGACTTAGTCAGTCGGTCAACTATAACCCATATCGTGTCATTGCCTTTCCTCGTCTTGGGTAACTTGGTAATAAAATCCATAGTTACCATTTCCCACTTCCACGTAGGAAGTTCAGGCTGTTGTAGCAAACCTGACGGTTTCTGATGCTCGGCTTTGACTTGCGCACATGTCAAGCATTTTGCTACATGGGCGGCTACAGACTTTTTCAAGCCTATCCACCAATAATTTGCCTTTAAATCCTGGTACATCTTATCAGCTCCAGGATGAACGGAGTATTTGGAACTATGGGCTTCTTGGAGGATGACATCACGAAGTCCTCCAAAAATTGGAACCCATATTCGTCCGTTTAACCGTAAAATTCCGTCCTTGCTAAGAGTTAACTGCTCCTCAGTTACTCCTAACTTTTCATTAGGATAGTTAGCTTCCAGCACAGCTTCCTTCTGTGCAGCTAACACCCTTTCTATCAAACTGTTCTTTATCTCCATACGCTTGGCATTGATTCGAATGGGTTTAACCCTTTCCTTTCTGCTCAAGGCATCAGCGACTACATTCGCTTTGCCGGAGTGGTATTTGATTTCACAATCATAATCATTTAAAGTTTCCATCCAACGGCGTTGCCTCATATTTAATTCTTTCTGGTTAAACAGATGCTGGAGGCTATTGTGATCAGAAAAGATCACAAACTTGATTCCATAAAGATAATGCCTCCACAGTTTTAGTGCGAACACAACGGCACCCAATTCCAAGTCATGGGTGGTGTAATTCTTTTCGTGCACCTTTAACTGTCGTGATGCATAGGCAATCACCTTGCCTTTCTGCATAAGCACACACCCCATGCCAGTGTGTGATGCATCACAATAAACTACAAATTCTTCAGCGCCTTCAGGTAAGGTAAGCACAGGAGCGTTGCTCAACTTTTGTTTCAAAACATCGAAGGACTCTTGCTGCTTAGGACCCCAAACGAACTTTACTTTCTTCTTGGTCAAGGAAGTTAAGGGTGCAGCAATCCTTGAAAAATTTTCAATAAAACGCCTGTAATATCCTGCCAACCCCAGGAAGCTACGAATCTCCGTAGGCGTCTTTGGCTCTTGCCAATTCATAACAGCTTCAACTTTAGCGGGATCCACTTGGATACCACGCTCACTGACCACATGTCCAAGAAATTGGACTTCCCTAAGCCAAAATTCACACTTGGAGAATTTGGCATAGAGCTTCTCTTTATGCAGAAGTTTGAGAATACATCGAAGATGTTTCTCGTGGTCAGCTTTGTTCTTAGAATAAATGAGAATGTCGTCGATGAAAACGATTACGAATTTATCTAAGTGCGGCTTGCAAACGCGATTCATGGGGTCCATGAACGCAGCCGGTGCATTGGTGAGCCCAAAAGGCATCACTAGGAACTCATAGTGACCGTATCGAGTCCTAAATGCAGTCTTGTGTACGTCTTCATCTTTGACCTTCAGCTGATGGTAGCCTGACCTCAAATCTATCTTTGAGAAGTAACTTGCCCCTTGAAGCTGATCGAACAAATCGTCGATCCTGGGCAATGGATATCTATTCTTGATCGTGACTTTATTGAGCTCGCGATAGTCGATGCACAGACGCATCGACCCATCCTTCTTCTTGACGAACAGGATTGGCGCTCCCCAAGGAGATGAACTAGGTCGAATGAAACCCTTAGCCAGCAATTCATCTAGCTGCGTCCGCAACTCCTTCATTTCGGTGGGTGCCAATCTGTATGGTGCTCTAGCAACTGGTGCAGCTCCGGGAATGATATCTATCCTGAATTCGACTTGTCTATCTGGTGGTAGGCCAGGTAGATCTTCAGGAAATACTTCTGGGTATTCTGAGATGACCGGGATGTCTTCTAACTTCGGTTTAGGCTCATCAATAATCACCTGTGCCATGTAAATGACACATCCCTTCTTCAAACACTTTGAAGCCTTGAGCATAGTCACGTGCTCAGGCAGTCCGTACTGGGTATCTCCCCGAATGGTAAGTGATTCACCAGACGGAGTCTTTATTACCACCTGTTTCTGGTTACAGACGATTTGGGCCTGGTTATGAGATAACCAGTCCATACCCAGAACTATGTCAAAACCAGCTAATTTAAACGGGAGTAGAGACAGAGGAAAAGAATGGTTCTTAATGGATATAACACATCCATCTAATACAGTAGAGACGGTTTCTACGGTACCATCTGCTAACTCTACCTCATAGTTCACTTTTAGGGTTTTGACAGGTAAATTTAACAATTCACAAAATTTACGATCTACGAAGGACTTATCTGCGCCTGAATCAAAAAGTACTCTTGCAAAAACATCATTTACAAGGAAAGTACCTGTTATGACGTTATCATCCTGCACGGCTTCCTTCGCATCCATCCTGAAGACTCTGGCATTAGTCTTCTTAGCCTCTTCAGGCTTCTTGTTGTTCTTGGGGCAGTTAGTACTTATGTGGCCCTTCTCGTTGCAACGGTAGCACGTTGCATCTTTCATCTTCTTGCAATCCAAGGTTTTGTGTTCCTTGGATTTGCATAAACCACAAGCAAAAGACCTTGACTCGTTATTCGAGTTTGATTTGAGTCTGCACTTTCCAAAGTGCCGTTTCTTGCAAGTCTTGCATGTGGGCTTCTCTCCAGAACGATGCTCGTCTTTCTTCGAATCCGATCCCTTTTTGTGATCACCGTTCCCACGGTGCTTCTTGTTCGACCTACGCGAACCATCATCTTCTCGCTTCCTCTTCTCAGCATCCTTATTCCTCTTCGATCTTTGTCGGACCGCATCCAATGTGAGGGATAAGGAAAGGTCAGTTACAGACCTGAAGGTAACTGGCCGAGAAGCTTTTACACTGGCCTTGATCTCTGGTTCTAAACCACCAATAAAGCGAGCAATCCTTTTAGGCTCCGGGGTTACCAGGTAAGGTACCAACCGGGATAGTGTATTGAAGCTTGTCAGATAAGCCTGACAGTCGAGGTTCTCCATCACCAGTGCTAGAAAGTCTGATTCGATCTTTTCCACTTCATGCTGCGGGCAGAAATTTTCCTTGATCAAGGCGATGAATTGATCCCACGTCATACTATACAACGGGATCTTTCCGGAAGCCTCCATTAGAGCTCTCCACCAAGCCAACGCCTGACCTTTGAAGGACTGTGAGACAAATTTAACCACATCACCTTCAGCGCATCCGCTGATGTCCACGACAGTGTCCATCTCATCGAGCCACGTCATACAGTCGACGGCTCCTTTCTCGCCCGTAAAATCCCTGGGTTTACAAGACACAAAATACTTATACGTGCAACCCCTGTTACGGTGTCCTTGATGCAGTACTAAATGTTGAGATGGATTACTTTCGTGGTTAGTGGACTGGCGATCATCACCGTTTTTCTTTGGTCCATCCTTTTTGGGAGGAGGCTTGTTATGAGCCTCTGAATGAGTCCTTGGCTTTGAATGTGATACAGAGTGGGTCCTACTTCGGGTACCACTGTATTCTTCATATTGTCTATCCAAAGCCTGGGTGATAGCGCCATCTATGATTGCTTTTAGTTCAGCGCCCGTTAATGTAATCTGGGCGTTCTCGTTTGGTTCCACCGGATGGCTATTTACTTCATTGGAGTCAGCCATTTGTATTGAACTGTTGCAGAAAAACAAGGTCAATATTTTTTTTTTTTTTCTGGGATTTTATTATGGAATTACCCCTTAGGGTAATTCGTTAACCATGGAAAACAGAGACCATATTTGGTTAACCTATTAATCGCATTAATTTAGGATTTCAATTAAAATTTATCCTAAACATAATCAATAACAATACATATTAGCACATAAGGCTTGGTCACATGGACAATTTAAATTATAAACTATGATTTCAGAGAATCAAGACTTTTAAGGTTTGAACCTAGTTCATTACCCTTATTTGGCAGGGAGTCAATGCTACCACTGTCTTTTGGCTCATGTAGAAATGAGCAAGGCCCGTAGGCACTATATTACCACGTATGGTTAAATATGATCATCTTAATTGATGATGTAAATCCAGGATTCAGAGATCATTAACTGGATTAGGAATTTTCTAAAGAATCCTTATTCATTTAAGAATGACATGTGATTTTTAACGAATCACTTCTGCCAGGAGTGTTAACATGTTTTAAGATGTTAACAGGGATTTGAACCTTTTAAACTGGTCTTACCATTTTGGCCCGGTCTTATGATTGACACGAGGCTAGGTTTCACACTTAAAGATTCTTAATTAAATAATTACTTAGGCAGATTAAAAGGAATGAATTTATTTATTTCATTTATAATTTATTTATGCACAAATGGCAACCATGAAATTTATAAAAATAACACTCCATTAATTTATCACTATATTACATATTGCCCTAAACGGGTCTTTTACACATGAAATTTTGCCCACGCAGGAGCTAAAACATACCAACATGCCCAAGCAGGGGTCTTACAGAAAACATACCCACGTAGGGGTCTTACAGAAAGACATAAGTCCTCGTAGGGACTAACACACCAACAATTGTCCACGTAGGGACTTAAACAAACATAAGTCCACGCAGGGACTAAACAAACAACATACCCTCGTAGGGTTTATGGAAAGGTAGACCCACGCAGGGGTCAATACACACACACAAACATAATTACCCACGTAGGGGCTTAACAACCAAATATGCCCACTCAGGGGCTCATCAACAGCTGGGAGGATTTAATAATCCTTCTTGTTCTTTCCCTTGAGTAGTCCTATCAATCCCTGGAATAAGGTCTGCTTCTCTTGGCGGTCGCGGCGAGCTTCTCGCTCAACCTGATTCAATCTATGTAGAATTTCCTCCCGTTCTGGGGGAGAAAATCGTGGCGGCTGCGACTGCGTCCTAATGATAGGCCTGGGAGGTATTGGGTACCCCTGATTCGGGTGGCTTACCCCCCATGGATCTCCGTAGGGTCCTTGGGCATTGAGGGCGTTATAATTTGCTGCTTCCATATAAGGGTCTGCCTCAGCGTATCCGTAGTTGTGGTAAGCTGGTGGTTCAAACGGGTTGTAATTACTTGGACCCGTGTACGCTGGGATTGGGTTTTCAAAACCCATGTGCGGTGGCTGTTGAAAAGCTGGCTGCGAAGGCCCACCCATTTGTGGGTCCTCATAGTGCGGCGGGTAGTGACTTGCACTAGACTGTCGCGGGGAATCGAAAGTGAAGCCCCCTGGTCTCACCGACATGCGGGCACCGGTTCTCCTACGCCTTGGCGGTTGAGGAGGTGGCGGTTGAACTGGTGGCGGTGGAGGTGGTGGCGTAACTGCCACAAACCGACGATCCTCTGATGAATCTTGATGATGCGGCTGTGGTTGTGGCTCCTGGTGCTGCTGAGAATGCTGTTGTTGATGCTGCCCATGTGACGACGAGTGGTGTGAAGGCGTATAGTACCATTGGTGTTGGTCAAATAAAGCTTGGAAACTATCTGGACCACCATAGGGCGATCCGTGAAACGAAGATCCATCCGAAATCTCTATCGGGTGGTTCGGAGTGCCACTCGCAGGCATGACGGGGTCCGTATCCTCGTCCATGTCGTCAGCTTGATCACCAGAGAAATGGTCGTCTGGCCCTAGTGGGTTGAAATCCACTGGTTCTGGCAGGTAGTCGGCCGGATTAAATTGGCCTCTAAAGATAGGTGTGGGGTCCCCATAGGAATGATGGGACAGAGACCTTTGTAGTGGTACATATGAAGGTTGTGTGTTGTGAGGTTCATATGGGTTAAGTGCGGGCGGTGTCGAGCTATGCGAAACCGATCGTCTGGCTGGTTCAACCTGGTTTCGCCGGTTTCGGCGAGGGTCTTCGCTTTCCGTAGTAGTCGGAGCCCGTGTATTTGATGGTCCTGCCTCATGGTCGTTGGGGGCGGCTCTCGGCCCCTTTCCGCGTCCTCTTGTTCGGAAGAATCTTGGCGGCATTATCGATATTCCTGTCAATGAAGCATGAGATAGCAATACAAGGATATATGCAATTTAAATAAAGGACAACACAATCAATAGTGGAATTTGTCCTATGTTATAAGTCTAGACTCAAAAGTTTAGATATGTGCAATTGTGTAACTGAGATTAAACACAAAAGGCTAGTGTTTAATTCACTCAGTGTTGGCTCTGATACCAACCTGTCACACCCCGATTTCCACGTGTCACCGGTGGGCCCGGTGGGGGAGTATCGTGACGTGGTTGGCAACGTAATAGTCGAACAACACAATATAATAATGCACAGCGGAAGCAATATAAATAAGGTACAACCGAATTTATTTATTGTAAACAAGGTCACAATTATTCGGTGTTTATCCACAGTAGGATCAAATATAAAAATATTGTTTATGGTTCAACAGACTTCGGCATCTTAAGTTTGCGAGACTTCTAGCGATGCTTAGGAGGCTCCCAGCCTATTTCGCCTAGTACCTGCATTTAATCTTTTTGGGAAAATACGTCAGTTTACACTGGTAAATACATTCAACTGACTCATTTTATAAAATGATTGAAAATTGGTTTGGATGCACATGGCATAAACATTTTTATTAACTTGGGAGAATTATTTAATATTATAATCTTGTTAACGATTTACATGTTACTTATGCGTTCAGTAGCCCGGACGTATCCGGGTTAAGGAATCAATAGACACACCACAATTCTAGAGTTATACACCGACAGGTGTACGCCTACACCCCGGTGCTCAGGTCGTGGCTATCTCGTAAGATAATGCCAAGGATATCCGGGACATGGTCATTAACCCCCCCAAAGGCGGTAAAGTAAACAATACTGTTTAAACGAGCCGTTCAAATTATTCAATTAACCACCTCAGCGATGGAAGCTTTGACGCCCGATCAAGCGGTACGCTATGTACCGTAACCCAAGCCCGTATAGGGAAAATAAGTTAAAAGTATTTACCTTGATGCAAGTATAGTTCACAAATAATCAAATAGCAGGTAGCTTTTACTGTTCCTCCTAATCTGGAACGAAGGTTAAATATAACCTATTAGAATCCTAGCGGGTCTTTAATTATACTTAAGCTTAGACCGGCTAGTTTCGAAGATACGGTTCGTACGCACGATTAAGCGAAGACCGGATAGAATGTGATTTAGACCCGACAAGTTTGAAGACTTGTTTAATATGGGTTTATTATTCACATTCTGGATTTTGAGATAAAACGGATAAGGGTTGACCCGTTTCGGCTAATTTATGTAAACTTGTTACATAAACCGAGCCGAACGCATAATATGCGTAACGGGTATCCGTAAGAGCCATATACAGGTTTCCTAAGTTAATATGCTCCAAATATGTTGTGACATTAGTAGGATGTCTTTCGTTATGCCCCGAACCAATTTAAGTACCAACTATGCCCCGTAGGGGTAGTTTGGTCATTTTAAAGTTTGTAAAAGCGTTTATATGTTCAACTGAGTTACAGGTCTGATGTAAACAGAAAACATACTTATTTTGATGTGTTATAACAGTAGGCTAAGGCACATATGTGAAATTTATCATATTTAACCAAACTATGCCCCGTAGGGGTATTTTGGTAATTTCACATAAGCCGAAAAGCTCCAAAAACGAAGTCTGAGTTTATTAACCTTTGCTTACTGTTAAATTATCATAATTAGCCTCATATATCAGTAGGTATCAACCCGGGTATGTCCAATATGATTCTAAGACATACTATGCGTTAAAAACGCTAATTATGGTGATTAAAAGCCATTACCGGGTTTGATACTTAAATCTGATATTTTTTACATTTCCAGAAGGCTTAAAATAATTTATTTATCATAATTAATCAGTAGCAAAAGGTTTGGAATCGTTTAGATGTGTAAAACTCATTTTGTGGCCCGTAAGGGCAAAACCGACAATTACCGAATTAAGCCTACGACTACTAGTTATGCTCAGCCTAAAATTAATTAAAAATCTTTAAAAATCACAAAATAATATATAACATCAGTGGGTAAAAGATTTGATATCAAAAAGTATATTTAACTAGGCTTTACGCTAATTACGCCATGTTGTTAACATAAAGCCGTGATTTAGCGACAATGAGCATAACTATAAATCTACAAGTCAAACTGATGTCAAACTTTGCAAACAAGTCTTTATATCAGTAACCAAGGTTTCTACACTTTTACATTTTCATAATTCATGATTTAAGGTAATAAGGGCATAACGGTCCAAGTATGAGCATTTAACGGAAACTTGCATATTAATTGGATAACTAGTGAACCAAGGTGTATGATCACAGAGGGTTGTTCTAACATGTATCCTAATCCAATTTAAGCTCTGTGGCATTTCTAAAATATGCCCAAACGGGCCAGAACTGAAAGTCAACCGAAAAGTCAAACTATGTGACTTTCGGTTCCGAACCGGGTCTAAACAGGAAATAGTCGGGTTTTATAGGTTTGAACATGTTATTACACTAATTACTAAGTTATAACAATAATCAAACAGGTTATATATGATCTAGATAGCTAATTATGCATAAATGACATTTTAAGCAATATGTTGACTTTTTAAGTAAATGTTTGACCCGACATTTGACCTGCTTAGGATGGTGATCAGGGGAAACCCTTTTGGGGTTTTATTTCCCACATAATTACCATTCTAAAACTACTTTTAATTCGAGATAAGACTGAGTCATTAGTGACTAATCTCGAAGTCAAACCGTAATTACGACGGTTTGGCTTTTAGCTAATTAACTAAGCTAAACACAACCAAATAAGAACTAGTAGACTTACAATAGTCCAATGCACGAATTTTGATCAGAAGGGAGGGTTCCTTAGCTCCAGGAATGCTCCAAAGATCAGTTGCAAGTGTGAAGAATGTTGTGATCTTGGAGTTCCTTTTATAGTGCAATGGCTCACCACAATTGGTTGACAACTAACTCTAGAACTAACCACAATTCGTTTACACATGTCCCTAAGGTCTAGGAACATTTTAGGGGTCGTTTACAACTGATAAAAACCGAACAAACAGGTCACAATCGCGAATAACCTGCTGCAGAAGGTTTCAGGGTGCTGGCAGTTGCCTTACGGACCTCAACATTGTTGAGGTTGAGGTCCGTATGCGACCCTTCAGCCTCAATTGTTGACTTTTCATTGGTGCTTTGCAAAGGTAATCCTATTATCCGACTTTGTGACCTCCAACAACAACTTAGGGACCTCCATTATGTGTCTAGTACAGTTCCTTACCCTACCATTTGCAATTGCTTACTTAGATTCCAAAAAACATGACCCGAAAACCAAGTGTTACCATTGCTTTTTCTTGGTAGGATCATATCATGCACTTGGGGTCCTATCATAAATCAATAATTTCTGTACTGAGGGTATAAGAGAGGGATATAACATTTAATCGGGTCTTGGGATTTATAATTAAGGTCGTTCAGAGGTAACAATTTAACATGACGTCACTTTAAATCCTACCGAATCACCTTTATTAAACCCGGGTTTACAACGCGTTTTTGTCTGACATGACACGTGTCGTTTTATTATTGAACCCAAAATTTTCGAGGTGTTACATCCTCACCCCCTTAAAATAAATCTCGACCCGAGATTTACTGAAATAAGTAAGGGTACTTTTCCTTCATCGTGGATTCAACCTCCCACGTGAAATCGGGACCTCTACGGGCATCCCATTTGACCTTAACAAAAGGTATATGCTTTCTCCGAAGCTTTCTTACCTGTCGATCTTCGATCGACACAGGTTTTTCCACGAATTTCAAGCTCTCGTCAATATGCACATCTGTATGTGGCATGACATGTGTTTCGTCAGCGGAACACTTCTTTAGATTGCAGATGTGGAACACGTTGTGAATTCCACTGAGCTCTTCTGGTAAGTTCAACTTATAGGCAACTGACCCGACTCGTTCGATAACCTCGAAAGGTCCTATATATCTCGGGCTTAGTTTGCCTTTCTTACCAAACCGCATCACTCCTTTCCAGGGTGATACCTTAAGTAGGACTTTTTCACCTACTTCGAAGTGAAAGTCCTTACGACTTGGATCTGCGTAACTCTTCTGCCTATTCCGGGCAGCTTGGAGATTGTTGCGAATTTGGACAATCTTGTCCGTCGTTTCGAATACGATCTCTGGTCCTGATAACTGGACTTCTCCAACTTCCGCCCAACAAACTGGCGATCTACACTTTCTACCGTATAATGCCTCGAAAGGCGCAGCCTTTATGCTGGTATGGTAGCTATTGTTGTAGGAGAATTCGATCAATGGTAGGTTCTTATCCCAGCTACCTTCCAATTCGATCGCACATGCACGTAGCATGTCTTCCAACGTTTGAATAGTACGCTCACTCTGACCGTCAGTCTGAGGATGGTAAGCCGTACTAAAGTTCAAACGTGTGCCCAAAGATTGTTGGAAACTCTTCCAAAAGTGTGACGTGTACCTAGTATCCCGGTCAGAGATAATAGCTACAGGTATGCCATGTAAGGCTACAATTTTATCAACATATAACTGGGCTAACATATCGGAGCTATAAGTCTCCTTGATGGGTAAGAAATGAGCTGACTTAGTCAGTCGGTCAACTATAACCCATATCGTGTCATTGCCTTTCCTCGTCTTGGGTAACTTGGTAATAAAATCCATAGTTACCATTTCCCACTTCCACGTAGGAAGTTCAGGCTGTTGTAGCAAACCTGACGGTTTCTGATGCTCGGCTTTGACTTGCGCACATGTCAAGCATTTTGCTACATGGGCGGCTACAGACTTTTTCAAGCCTATCCACCAATAATTTGCCTTTAAATCCTGGTACATCTTATCAGCTCCAGGATGAACGGAGTATTTGGAACTATGGGCTTCTTGGAGGATGACATCACGAAGTCCTCCAAAAATTGGAACCCATATTCGTCCGTTTAACCGTAAAATTCCGTCCTTGCTAAGAGTTAACTGCTCCTCAGTTACTCCTAACTTTTCATTAGGATAGTTAGCTTCCAGCACAGCTTCCTTCTGTGCAGCTAACACCCTTTCTATCAAACTGTTCTTTATCTCCATACGCTTGGCATTGATTCGAATGGGTTTAACCCTTTCCTTTCTGCTCAAGGCATCAGCGACTACATTCGCTTTGCCGGAGTGGTATTTGATTTCACAATCATAATCATTTAAAGTTTCCATCCAACGGCGTTGCCTCATATTTAATTCTTTCTGGTTAAACAGATGCTGGAGGCTCTTGTGATCAGAAAAGATCACAAACTTGATTCCATAAAGATAATGCCTCCACAGTTTTAGTGCGAACACAACGGCACCCAATTCCAAGTCATGGGTGGTGTAATTCTTTTCGTGCACCTTTAACTGTCGTGATGCATAGGCAATCACCTTGCCTTTCTGCATAAGCACACACCCCATGCCAGTGTGTGATGCATCACAATAAACTACAAATTCTTCAGCGCCTTCAGGTAAGGTAAGCACAGGAGCGTTGCTCAACTTTTGTTTCAAAACATCGAAGGACTCTTGCTGCTTAGGACCCCAAACGAACTTTACTTTCTTCTTGGTCAAGGAAGTTAAGGGTGCAGCAATCCTTGAAAAATTTTCAATAAAACGCCTGTAATATCCTGCCAACCCCAGGAAGCTACGAATCTCCGTAGGCGTCTTTGGCTCTTGCCAATTCATAACAGCTTCAACTTTAGCGGGATCCACTTGGATACCACGCTCACTGACCACATGTCCAAGAAATTGGACTTCCCTAAGCCAAAATTCACACTTGGAGAATTTGGCATAGAGCTTCTCTTTATGCAGAAGTTTGAGAATACATCGAAGATGTTTCTCGTGGTTAGCTTTGTTCTTAGAATAAATGAGAATGTCGTCGATGAAAACGATTACGAATTTATCTAAGTGCGGCTTGCAAACGCGATTCATGAGGTCCATGAACGCAGCCGGTGCATTGGTGAGCCCAAAAGGCATCACTAGGAACTCATAGTGACCGTATCGAGTCCTAAATGCAGTCTTGTGTACGTCTTCATCTTTGACCTTCAGCTGATGGTAGCCTGACCTCAAATCTATCTTTGAGAAGTAACTTGCCCCTTGAAGCTGATCGAACAAATCGTCGATCCTGGGCAATGGATATCTATTCTTGATCGTGACTTTATTGAGCTCGCGATAGTCGATGCACAGACGCATCGACCCATCCTTCTTCTTGACGAACAGGATTGGCGCTCCCCAAGGAGATGAACTAGGTCGAATGAAACCCTTAGCCAGCAATTCATCTAGCTGCGTCCGCAACTCCTTCATTTCGGTGGGTGCCAATCTGTATGGTGCTCTAGCAACTGGTGCAGCTCCGGGAATGATATCTATCCTGAATTCGACTTGTCTATCTGGTGGTAGGCCAGGTAGATCTTCAGGAAATACTTCTGGGTATTCTGAGATGACCGGGATGTCTTCTAACTTCGGTTTAGGCTCATCAATAATCACCTGTGCCATGTAAATGACACATCCCTTCTTCAAACACTTTGAAGCCTTGAGCATAGTCACGTGCTCAGGCAGTCCGTACTGGGTATCTCCCCGAATGGTAAGTGATTCACCAGACGGAGTCTTTATTACCACCTGTTTCTGGTTACAGACGATTTGGGCCTGGTTATGAGATAACCAGTCCATACCCAGAACTATGTCAAAACCAGCTAATTTAAACGGGAGTAGAGACAGAGGAAAAGAATGGTTCTTAATGGATATAACACATCCATCTAATACAGTAGAGACGGTTTCTACGGTACCATCTGCTAACTCTACCTCATAGTTCACTTTTAGGGTTTTGACAGGTAAATTTAACAATTCACAAAATTTACGATCTACGAAGGACTTATCTGCGCCTGAATCAAAAAGTACTCTTGCAAAAACATCATTTACAAGGAAAGTACCTGTTATGACGTTATCATCCTGCACGGCTTCCTTCGCATCCATCCTGAAGACTCTGGCATTAGTCTTCTTAGCCTCTTCAGGCTTCTTGTTGTTCTTGGGGCAGTTAGTACTTATGTGGCCCTTCTCGTTGCAACGGTAGCACGTTGCATCTTTCATCTTCTTGCAATCCAAGGTTTTGTGTTCCTTGGATTTGCATAAACCACAAGCAAAAGACCTTGACTCGTTATTCGAGTTTGATTTGAGTCTGCACTTTCCAAAGTGCCGTTTCTTGCAAGTCTTGCATGTGGGCTTCTCTCCAGAACGATGCTCGTCTTTCTTCGAATCCGATCCCTTTTTGTGATCACCGTTCCCACGGTGCTTCTTGTTCGACCTACGCGAACCATCATCTTCTCGCTTCCTCTTCTCAGCATCCTTATTCCTCTTCGATCTTTGTCGGACCGCATCCAATGTGAGGGATAAGGAAAGGTCAGTTACAGACCTGAAGGTAACTGGCCGAGAAGCTTTTACACTGGCCTTGATCTCTGGTTCTAAACCACCAATAAAGCGAGCAATCCTTTTAGGCTCCGGGGTTACCAGGTAAGGTACCAACCGGGATAGTGTATTGAAGCTTGTCATGTCTGAAGAAAAGATTGAGCTGATTGACCAAACACTTTATAGAAGCATGATTGGGTCTTTATTGTACCTAACTGCATCTAGACCAGACATCATGTTTGCAACATGTGTCTGTGCAAGAAGTCAATCAGCTCCCAGAAAATCAAACCTCATTGCTGTTAAAAGGATCTTCAGATACATAAAAGGTGCTCCCACACTTGGTATCTGGTATCCAGCTAATGGGAATATCAAGCTTTCAGGCTTTTCAGACAGTGACTTTGCTGGATGTAACACTACAAGGAAGTCCACATCAGGAGGGTGCAAGTTTCTAGGTGATTGCTTAGTTTCATGGCAAAGCAAAAAGCAAGCAGCTGTTTCAACATCCACTGCTGAAGCTGAATACATCGCTGCTGCAAGCTGCACAGCCCAACTCCTGTGGCTTCAAAATCAGTTGCTGGATTTTGGTATCACTGCCTTAAAGACACCACTTATGCTGGATAGCCAGGCAGCAGAAAATATCATCAAAAATCCAGTTTCCCATTCAACCACCAAACACATCGACATCAGACATCACTTTATGAGGGATTGCTATGAAAAAGGTTTGATTTCTCTGCATCATGTCCCAACTAAAGACCAGTTGGCAGATGTGCTCACAAAAGCACTTGATACAGCCACCTTTGAAAGCTTGGTCTCTAGAATTGGGATGCTAAACATGGAATAACAAGCAACATCTTGTTTTTCTATGAATAAAAGCAACAAAATGTTTTCAGAAAATCAAAAATCCATCCTTAAAAATAGCTAACAATGATATTTTCATTAAAATCCTTAAAAGTCTGCCATTAACCACTGCTTGTTCAAAAGTCTGCTCTACTTCAAAAATCTGTCCACTACTGAAAGTCAACCCCTGTTCTCTCATTTCTTTGATAAACTCTGTTGTTCAAAAGCAGTGTCTTATCCACTGATATGCTATCCACTGATAGTGAAAATCATCCACTGCTTTAATACCACTGCCTTCATCAGTCACTTTCATAAAAGTACTGTCCTTCACTTTCACCAGGGGTTGTCACATGGGCAGTACATAGTGGTCAGACTTTTTGTAACGGCTGCCACGTCAGCATTCACTTTCTTCCCTATAAAAACCCCCCACTCACCACCAAAACAGGGTTTTACTGTCGAATTGAATTCTCAAAAATTCTCTTCTCAAAGCAGTTTTTCATCTCATTTCTCCACAAATTTCTTCGATCATCATCTTCAAAATGACAAAATCGAAGCCATCCACAAAACCCACTTCCAAATCATCATCGAAAACAGCCTCTCAAAAGGCAATATCCACTGAAATCCCATATAAACCATCTCACAATCTACTGGGTCTTCTCACAAAACCAGGAACCACCAATGTTTTCGATTCCATCATTGACACCATGGCAAAATCAAAGTACAAAACTTTGTTCACCGCCGATGCACCAATCTATTTGGAGACCCAAAGGGAGTTCTGGAAGAATGCAACCCTTGAAAAACAAGGAGACACTGCAACTACCATACACTCTTCTATGAAGGGTAAAGCTGTCCAAATCACGCCACAATCCATTTCAGGGGTCTTTCAACTCGCTGATCAGGAAGGTAAAACTTCTTTCACTAAAAACGAGTTACAAACTGACTTCATTGAGAGAGGGTATGAAGCCACAATGATGAAGAAACTTACCTTACAAAAAGGTTATTTTCCTTCTGCAACCAGATTTTTATTTCATACCCTCCTACTATGTGTTTCAAACAAAACCACTTCTTTCAATGAAATCCCTTTAAAGATTCAAAATCTGGGATATGCAATTCTTCAAGAAGAAAGTTTTAACTATTCTCGGGAAATCTTTAAAGATTTGGTTAATAATGTTGAAACAAAAGCATTCTTACTGTTTCCAAGGTTTTTAAGTTACTATTTTGAAAAGAAATTCAGTAAGGATGATTTAGCTGTCATAAACCAAGGTGATTATACTCAAATAAACAGTTTAACAACTGAAACTTTTTCAAGAATGTTAACACCTTGCAAAACACAAGCAGAGGTGCCTGAGCAGATTTTTGCAGCTACCACTGCTCCTCAGGTATCTGCTGCTGAGCCCACTGCTCAAGGTGATCAAAGCAGCAGCACAACTGCTTTGAAACCCACACCTAAAATCACCAAAAAGCCAAAAAGAAAAACTCAAAAACCCCCAAAACCCATCAAAAAGGCAACTCTAGAGGATGAGATACCAGAGCTACTGCCTGTGACAGCACAAATGTCACAAGAAACCACTGCTGCTACTTCCTCACAGCAGTTGGTACAAATATCTCAACCCATAACCAAAACTCCTCCTGCTTCTTCACAAAAAGATCAGGTTGTACACATAGGGCCACCACATCATGATGCTCTGGAATCACTTGATTCCATCATCCACAGTCTAATGCCCGGGGCAACTCCTCTTTCTACACTAAACATCACATCCACAATTCCCTCACCAATTAAACCGCTGTTGGATGCAATTGATTTGAACCAGGCACTAACCAGTCCTTCTCAATCACCTATTAATGAGAATATACCTCAACAACTGACTGGGTCTGATGTATCAATCCTTGCTAACCCACCAACACAACCTGAGGAGGTTACACCCCTTGAGTTACAAGTAACTCTTGGTGGTAATCCAAGTGAAGCAGCCACTACAACTGTTGAACCCACTGGTTTACAGTTGGACAGTGGTTACATTAATAAGACTTCCTTGGAGGCAATTCCTTACATAGCACCTCTGCCAACCACCAGTGGATTTATTTATCCTACTGGCAACATCAAAAGGTTGTCAAGTGTTGAAGGAAGAAGACCCCAGTACCAAGACAAAGGGGCATCAGTGGTTAGTGTTTGGAGTACACTCCCTACCTCAACCACTGATAAAACCACTGATAGTAGGAAATCAGATGATCCCATTAAATTGGGTGATGATTTAAAACATCAGGATTTGACGGAACGAATTGAAAAGTTGGATACATCTGTTGCAGATCTTAAAAACATGCTACAGCAGGTGTTGAAAACAAAAAAGATGCAATCCACCGTTGTTCCATCTCAAGCACCTGCTCCACAACAAGCATCTGCTACAAATGAGCTCTGGAATCTCTTTCAACATTTTCTCCAACAACAAAAAGAAATGGCTGATCAGCAACATGAACTTCATGTCCAAAAGCTGAGAAACATTATGGAGTCTAGGTACAAGACCACTCAAGCAGATATTAAGGCAATTAAGGCCCATTTATTGGAAACCACTGGCACTGCTCCTCCAACAGTACTTTTCATTGATCAACTCCCAGAAGATAATGCCAAAAAGGGGGAGAAAATTCAGGAGTGGAAGAAGAAAGGAATAGATGATGGTCTTTACATTGAACCTGAAAGGGATGCTATGACCAGAAAAATTCCTGTGCCAGATGGTAGTAAAAAGGTTGATGCAACTCAAGAAGCACTTGATGAAGGAGTAGCAAGTGTTAAAAGAGATAGAATGGCAAAGGATATCTCAAGATGGAATGAGGAGAAAAGAGCTTTTATGGAGCTGTATGCGCAGGGTTGTTCTGGGTCAAAGGATTCTAAAAATCCTAAGACAAAAAGGAAACCTAAGTCCATCCCATCCAGTATTCCAAAGCATATTCCAAAACCACCATCCAAAAGCCATCAGCATAAAACCTCCACCCAAACAGCTGTTGTAACTCCTGTTGTATCAACTACTGCTGGTACTTCAGTGGTTTCAACATCTGTTCTCACTTCAACACACACCACAACCACTACTTTACCACCACTGTCACCATCAAAAACAAGCTCACCACCACTTTCACCTGCTGACAAAAAGCAGAAGACAACAAATGTTATAACATCTGTTGTAATGACAACAGTGGTTGAAACACCAGTTGTTTCAACAGCTGTTAGTCAAACACAAACCACTGCCATAAAATCTACCACCACTGATCCACCCAAAACATCATATGCCTCTTCTAAAACAAAAAGGAGAAGGATTTACATATCAGATGATGATTCACCTTCACCACCACCAACATCTTCAAAATCCCTGACACTTGTCACTATTCCAAAACCCATACCTCTCTCTTCAGCTCAAATTCTAAAACCACTACCTCCTGCTGGTGTTTCATTTCCTCTAGAACTCATTGCAGTTAGGGAAGAAATCAAATCCTTTTATTATGAGGATGACCCAGCCAAAAGGAGTTTGCCATCAATTGCAGGATATCCCAGGCCTAACAATATTGAAGATTACTTGAAACTCAAGGCCAGACAAGCAGAGGATATTGCAATCAAAAACAGAAAAGGGAAATCTGATAGAGAATTTCAGCAAAACTATCAGTTTTTACTCTCACAGGTCAGTGCTATGGAGCGATTTGCTAAAAATGTATGTCAGCAAATTTCAGAAAGGGCAGATGAGTCCTTGAGAAAAGACTACATTGAGAACATCATGACCTACAAGAAATACAAGGGGGGAGAAACACATGTACAAAAACTGGACCATTCCTGAGCTTGAAAAAGAAGCAGCCAGGATTCAAGAAATGATTAAAAATAAGGTCAAGCAGACTCCTCCTGAAAAGTTTAAACAATTTGAAGCTGAGAAGATGTTAGAGTTAAGGAGAATGAAAGAGGAGCTGATTGCAGCTGATTATGGGTCAAAGAACTCTGTGACAAAGTGGGGAGAAGATAGGGTCAGAGCAACTTACAAAAGCTTAGAGGAACTTAGAAAGAAAGATCCAAAAGTTCCACAAAAGCCCGACTACTCAAAAGCAGAGGTCTCAAAAAGACCACCAAAACTGCAAATCAAAAGAACCACTGCTCCAGCTGGTGCTGCCATCTACAAAAGAAGGAGCCAAAACCAGTCAAGTGCTGAAACCATTCAAGATCTAAAAGCTGGAAATGCTATTGTAAAAGCAGGCCTTAAATTAATGATAAAAGAAGATCTTGAATTGGAACAATCTGCAAGTACTGCTCAGCCAGTCATGAATAGGCCAGCCTCACCCAATACCTCTGCAAATAAACATCTCCCAAGAAACCCACCAGGCTCAAAAATACAAAAGTGGGAAACTGACAAACAGACCTGCGTATTGACTTTGCTCAGGTCTGGTGGAGAAGTGAAGAAAATATCAAGGGAACAAGCTCTTGGCCTGAGTCTTGAAGATTTGCAGGATCTCCTTGATCTTCCACTTAGCAGGGATGATGAAGACACAGATGCCCTAGACTTTGAACTTCAATTTAAAGGTCAGATAAGGGAACTGTTGATGAGGCAATAAAGAATTCCACAATAATGAAGAGTTTTGGCATTATCTGTTCCAGGGGGAGATTGTTGGGATCGAACCCTATCAGAGGAACAGATAATTAAAGCCAAAACTGGATCAGAGCAGTGGATCCAGAATAAGCAGACGTTTACAGTTGGTTACATACAAGTCTCTCCCCTTGATAGTGATGTCAACATCTGATGACCTCCTATCTGCTGATCATGCAAACTGCTGACCTACAACTGCTGCTCTTGTAAAGACTGATAGAAGACTAAAGCTCTGCTGCTCAATCTACTGTCTTGAGTCAAGTACTGCTGATCCGGACAAGCACTGCTGGGTTCACAGCAGTGGAAGGATGCATCAGTTGTTTAAGTGTCTTTTGTGTAATGAAATGTAATAGCAGTTGTTAACATAGCAGTGTTTGTATAGATCAGAGGTTAGAGTTTGTTTAGGAGGTTAGATGTCACTTTCATGGTGACGTCAGCATTAGATGCTTAGTGGTTTGCTAGTGCCTACAAATAGAACAGTGCTCTGTACTGTTCTATTAGCTCTTTGCAATACCGTCTTCTTTGCATGAACAAACACTGAGCTCTGGCTGAGGGAGAGTTTGTATTCAAGCATTACTTGTAATCGTTGTTGAAATTAAATTCAATCATTCGGTTCCTTGTTGAAAATGTCTTGATCAAAGCAATACTCTCGTTTGATTGTATACAAAGTTTGGTTCCATATTAATTCCGCTGCACAACTCTTTCATTTTCATCTTAATTTCAAACGTAAAATACAATCAGAAACAAACTCAGATCCAACAATAACAGCAGATCTGAATCGAACTGTGCATCCGACGATAGATTCCGATTTGGGTATATAGGTGATATTACAAAAATCAAGGCTCATGGATTGTGTTTCTTTGTTTTGTATCGGTTTTACCACATTTTTTAAGCATTTTCATGATATAGTTTTTTTAAAAATCAATTGCTTATAATTTGCTTACGAGTGATTATTATGGTAGTTGGAGCTCTCTTTTTGATTCAGCTAATGGCTGGCTATGGGGTCAAGGGAAGGATGACAGTGTTTTAGGCTTGGGGAATGGTGTTTTAGAGAGAATGGGGGTAAAAAAGACACAAATGCCCTCGTGTGCATAGCATGTGTCATATTTAACTGAAAATTTTAACAATGTTAGGGCTAAAGGACGTAGGGTGTAATGAGTTTTTCAAATAAATGACTGTGACTGTAATTATTGAAGTTAAAAGTTATCAGTTGCAATCCGATACAAATATAAAGAACAAAAAGTGTAATTTACCCTTATTTATTAAAGAGGGAACCTCAAAAGCCAGTGGGAAACTGGGAATGGTTGTTATGGGTTGGGTTAGTCCAACAAGTGCATCAATATTTTGTTGATTAGCTTGCTGGGGCTTTATTGGTTTTGACCCAATATACTAAATACGTCATCAAATTTATGTACAACTAAGATCATGATAATGTTGTTCTGGATTATCACATTTGTTCTGGTAAGCGGAGGGGGTGGTCACTAGTGATAAAATTTCATCACTCACAATATCCAATCATGTTCCGCCATGTTAGCAACCATTTTTCCATCACTCACAACCTTTTTTAGTGGGGGTGGTCATCACTCACCACCACACCCAACAATTTCCCCCCAACCAACAACTACCCTCACAAAACAAAAGAATAACGCCGTGAAGAAAATAACGAAAATTGAGTCCGTGGTGCTATAACGCGTTGAACTTTTAGGCGGCGGTGGAAATTGTTTCCGTATCACGCGTTATATATGTTTCACGCGTTAAATTAACGCACCGCCCCCGGACCCTAATGTTGAATTTATCTCAAAAGTGTTAGGTGCTTAATTATTGAATGTTAATCATATTGTAGCTTTTGAGTCTTGATCAAAAACAAATTGCTTTTGTTGATATTTTACTAAACTTCTTCAATATGGTGATGCTATCTTACACGACAATATTAGTTCACATATTATTTGCCATATTATCTCCTTGACACAATCATCAAAAAAGTGTTTCTCATATAATATTTCTTGGTATGAGATATAGTCCAGAGTTGGCGCTCCACTAAAAAAACATGATGATAGGCTATTAAATATAAAATAGGAAAGGTTGGGGAAGAAATAAAAGAACAACCTTTCGAAATGATCAAAAATGGGACAAGAGAAAATTTGGCGATATAGACTGAAGGCTTTTGTTGTGGGCTTGTAGAGTGTTTTTGTTACCGTACTTGTATGTTTACTTCTATGATTTTTTTTTTTTTTCAGTATTGTAATCTCATAGCATCTTGCTACTTTTTTCAGTTGTGATAATAAAAGAGGTTCTCGTTGCCATTAAAAAACTGATTTTTCATTCCGGATGAAATAAGCCAATGATCTCTAGATCAAGTGGTGGAAGCTTGCATTTTTCTTGAGAGATGCAGGTTCAACTCTCACTTGATGCAGAGTGAGGTACTGGTGGGCAATGATAGGAGACTTAGGGAAACCTGGGTTAGATCCTTGAGCCAAACGAGTTTTCCGGTAATTTCACCGTCGTGCCTACAGGCGGGTGGGTTACCGAGTTTTCCCCGGAATTGGTGGTGGACTCGGGTTACTCTCGGAGTACTCTGTTTATCCGGTGAGTGCCCAAAAAATGCTCAGGATTGATTCTGTTGGCTGTTAAAAAATATCAGAATGAAATAAATGAGGAGGAATAAAAAAATAAAAAAAATTGGAATGATTTATTGATTAGACCACATATACAAAATGTCAAATGAATAATGCTTCAACTTGACGGGTCCCACAAGGATTGACAATGAGTTTATGATTAATTCCCATTCCCAATACAAACAAATGGAAAAAGAATCAAGGAATTAAGATGGTCAAACACGATAAAATAAAGACCTTAATTAGAGGAGTCTTCACAAAGTACACAAAGCATGACAATTCCAAAAGAGCTTATGTACTTGAAAATAATAAGATTTCACTAATATATATTATGTCTAGCTAGAAAGATATGATGTTGATATAATACTTACGTCAAATTTAGGGGTGTTCAAAAATATTCGTATCCGAAAATCCGATCTGAACTATACAATATCCGAATCCGAAATCCGAATTTTCGGATTCGGATTCGGGTAGTGATTTTGAAAATTTTCGGATATTACGGATATCCGAAATATCCGAAAATTTAATTTTTATTTTTTATCGGATATCCGAAATTTTATGTTCGGATATCCAAAACTATCCCGAATATCCGGTTCGGAATATTAAAAAAATAAAACTTAAATAAATAATGGATACTCGGATATCCGATTCACTATCCGATCGGATATCCGAAAATTCGGATGAGGATTCGGATAGTGAAATCAGGTATCCAGAAATTTCGAATATCCGGTTTTGAACATCCCTAACGTCAATAACGTTTTGAAGTTGATATATGCAATGTTTAGGCACAATGACGATCATGACGCAACTAATTGCTTTTCGGAGTAGTGTAGACCTATAAGACTAGACAAAATAGAAAGAAAAAAAAACACAAACTTATAAAACCTCTCACAACATGAAAAGTATTTGGATATGAAGTCCAAACCCCTAAAGAAGTAAAAGTGAAATCAATTACTGGCAGACATTGTCCTATAATGGATGAAAATATATTTCATCTGTATCATATACGCATAGCATAGCGGACATTGTCCTATAATGGATGAAATATATTTTTATCTATATCATATACGCATAGCAATATGTCTAATGAATATTATCAGATTTCATTCAAGCTATATCTGAAGGAAAGCATATCTCATGAAATAAAACATGAAGAGGGGGTGGGGAAGCAAGTTTGTCCTATAATTTGATTATCTAAGAAGACTATGCGGTTAACACAAAGATGAAGTTAAAGGGAAAATTACAGAAAAAATAGTGTTTGGTTAGTCAAAGATGAAATTTAAATGTAATAAATAGCTACATGGGAATTTAACTTTCCACCCTATATGAGATGGAATATAAAACTTTTTCATGGAATGTTTACACATTACCGAAATATCCCCATCACCATAAAAACATTACTTAAAACCATCTCTTATCTAAAATCACACCTATATTCTCCGATCTCAAATTACCGACGACCATTACCATTACCATTACCGATCTAATATGAGAAATTGGGTACCTACCCTACCGTCTCTGATTTATATTCATCAAGAACCATAACTAGCGGAGGTGTTAAACACGTGATGAAGGTTAAGCGATATGGATTCCTAGATCAGTGAATCAAAACCAAGGTGCAACAAACTCAATAACGAATCTTGATTTATTTTAATAAAGTAAGAGTAGAGATATACATCTAAATATACGTTTGAATTGTAAGTCTTATTATGTGCTATTTAAGATGAGCCCAATGAGGGAATGTAACCTTTTACTTCCATCTCAAATTAGCAAACCAAACATAACACAAATTGAATCAAACTTTAATTCCCTTTCTAATTCCAATTCTCTTAAAAAAGATTCTATGAACCAACCACCCCTTAGGGGAATTAACTTCCCTTTTTACCTAGTCATATGAAGATTTGACAAATGTTTTTAGTGGCTTGTGTTTATCTTATATATTTTATAAGGTCTGGTACTAATTTACAAATAATATAAAAAAAATGGATTAAAACTAGGTAAAAAAAGTACGTAGATCATTTTATTTTATTTTAATAAATTAAAGTTGAAGGTAAAGGAATAAAGGTTTTAGACAAAAAGGTACAAGTCGAGTGGGACTTGCAATATAACGTTTTTTCTTTCTTTTTCAAACTTTAAAATTTAATAATAAATTATAGGTTTTTTCTTTCTTTTTCAAACTTTAAAATTTAATAATAAATTATAAATATTGTTATAAAAATATGTACATTAAATAACAACTAACTTAGATAGTTAGATGCAAGCAAAAAAAACAAAAACATGAATAACTTTATATTCTCAACCCTTTAACTTTAATATTTAAATATGACCATCCCTCATGCGTGCAACTAATTTACTTGTATCATTTTCTAATAAATATATTTTATTTTCTTTTCAAAATAACTTAATATACAATATAAAATACGTTAATAAATTTATGATTTGATTGATTTAAATTTAACAATACTATGAGGTGTCATATACATCTTAACTTCTTAAGGGGTGCCTTATTCCCACATACCATATATCTTATTTTCACATCCCCTATTGTATACGGCCGTATACAATTATACGGCTCGTATAGAATGTTTTTGAATAGGAAAATGCGCAGAGAATGTTTTTTTTGGTTTTATTATATACGGCCCGTATACAGTTATACGAGTCGTATACATGTGTATACGACTCGTAAAACGTATACGGCTCAATTGATTTATTTTTGTGGGTTTTTGATGTTAGGACATGTATACGGGCCGTATAACTATATACGGGCCGTATATATTGGCTTTTTTCAAGTATCACGTTTTATTCCCGTAAAAACACAATCATTCTAGGGTTTCTAAAACTCTTCATCACCTTTAACAATGTCGATAAACGTTGATCGGAACATGCCGCTTAAATCGATCAGTCCGTTGATGAAAACCTTAGCGATCGCAGAGATCTTCGTGTTGGTTATTTATCGATTCCGAGTAACTAGTAGAAGAACCTGCCACAAACAAGTTCTCCACAGTTTGCTATTCAGATCTCTGTTCGGTCATCTTTCCAAACTACAACACACGATACTTTTAATAAGCTGTCATAGTTGTCAAATTCGATTTCAACAAATCTTTTCATTCTCCTTCAATTTCTAAAACATTCTCTGTTACATGAAGACGTGTCAGGTTCTTCTACTAGTGGTATTTTACTGAAGTATTGAAGATTGAGGCGGGCATTGTTTAAATCTGAATATAACTAGATGTTACGTGTATCAGCGTTGTTTATCACCCTGTGTGAGCATTGGAAACCCGACAAACAGTCTTGACAACTGTGACATTTTATCTATCTATGTGTGTCACATCCATCCTGTTATTGCAATCGATATGATTAATTTTTTCAGATTTTTTTCTAATTAGCGTTGTTAACTACCAAAAGAATGCATACACAAATAGTTCTAGTAGACGAAGCAAAGAGACCGTTGTGTATCTGAATCAGGTTCTCAAACAAACACTACCAAAGATGGGTTGGTGAAAAATGCCGGAGCTGTTATCTCGGTTGTTCAGTACTCTCCTATATCAACTTGAACGGTTGATGGTTACAAGGATCGTTCTAATAGATTAAAGAGAATAAACCATTTTTTACCAATTTTCACTCCAGTAGTTGAAACTTGAACGCAGGAATCAATTCAAAACCCTCACCCTCAAAAATCAACCAGAAACCAAAGGAAAAAAGGGCTGATAATGGCTGATGGTTCTTCGTTGAGGAAACCAAACGTAGACGGAGATGATAGGCCTGGTAACCGGAAGAGAAATCAATTGTATTTTTTTAGTTGCTTCTCTAGTTAAGTTTCTGAACCAACCGAAATCCACAAATTCCAACAGTTTCTTCATAGATTTCGTCCGGTTTCCAAACTCTTTCACACAAAGTTAATATTCACTGTGGTGGATGCAAGCATAAAGTTAGAAAAAATACTCAAGTTGAACGGACGATATGTATCAACAAATTGTGAGTGGGAATATGGCTATGAAGAATAGTATGGATAAACAATCACCGTATACGGGTTTTTCTGCTAGTTATTCGGAATGTTTCGAATCATCACAGAAGACGTGTCGGGTTCTACTGCTAGTAGTATGAGTCTGAGTCCATTGTGATAGATTAAAGAGAATAACCCTTTTTTTTTACCATTTTTTACCCATAGTATACGAGCCGTATAATAATATACGGCCCGTATACAACCATCGTATACATTGTATACGATCGGTAAAAATAATTTTTACCAATGGTATACGGCCGTATAAACCGTATACGACTCGTATACATATGGTAAAAAATGGTAAAAACCTCTTTAATCTATTAGAACGATCCAATAAACGAAGAAACCAAACGTAGACGGAGATGATAGGCCTGGTAACCGCAAGAGAAATCAATTGTCTCAAACACTACTAAACATCTGCTTTCTGAATCTGACAAACACATTGGTATTTTCTCAAAATGTGCAAACTTGAAGAATCTCACATTAAAGATCTCTACACAAACACTTCTACATCTTTTAACCACGATGGACTCAGACTCATGTTCAAGTAAGTGTCTAAAAATCTAAAAATTCAGGTTTACCTTGTAAATTTCTCAAAACAAACTCTCGTTTCTTCATCTTCATCTTCATTTGTTGAGAAACCATTATCTTATCTTTCAGAAGAGTTTGTATTGAACCAAGAATACTACAAACATTCTATACTTTGCAACGTATACAGGTGCAAGAGAATGGCGAGTTATTTTTCAGTTATTTCTGTTGAATCACAAATTCCATTGTTTAAACCAGAATCAGGTTCTCAATACAAGGATCGTTCTAAGAGATTAAAGAGAATACACCATTTTTTACCATTTTTTACCATAGTATACGAGCCGTATCATAATATACTTTGTTTTACCATAGTATACGAGCCGCAACAATTTGTTTTTTACCAATGGTATACGGCCGTATAAACGGTATACGGCCCGTATACATATGGTAAAAATGGTAAAATAAGGTCTTTCTTTCCATTTTTTAGTTGCTTATCTTGTTAAGTTTCTGAACCAACCGAAATCCACAAATTCCAACAGTTTCTTCGTGGATTCCGTCCGTTTTCCAAACTCGGTCATTCCTTGTGATACATGAACGTTGTATTCTTGTCTTTCAGAAGAGTGCTGTAATAGAGAAATCATCCTATGTCTTTTATCAACCGAAGAGGCAGCAAGGACAGATAATACTTCATTTGTCGAGAAACCATACGGTCAAGAAACTAACATCTTTTAATACTTCATTGCGTATGTGCTTGTGCTGTAGAAACCGGTGATGAATTTGTGTATCTAAATCAGGTTCTCTGCCTTAGATCGGTCATTCCTTGTGATATATGAACGTTGTATTCTTGTCTTTCAAGACAAGGATCGTTGGAAGGATTGTAATAGCAGGACATTGGTACCACTGTGAAAATTGCATCAGGAGGGGAGAGAGTCTGATACAATAAGGATGTTGGGAATTAAACGCATGTACGTGACAAAATAAGGATGTTCGCATAAACATATATTCATTTCATAACCTCCTCCTATAAATCAACCACAACCGACAAAGAGCCTGTATTAAAAGCCATCCTATGTCTTTTACCAACCGAAGAGGCAGCAGAAGACGTGTCGGGTTCTTCCAACATTCACGAACCACAATGGACTCAGACTACTCACCCTCCCCTGAGGAAAAGTTTTCCCGACGACTCAACAAAATCCTGATAGAGAAAAAACATCAACAACCATTTTTTCTTTTCCTTCAATTTCGAGAATATTCTCCCCTGTGTATGTGCTTGTGCTGTAGAAACCGGTGATGAAAAGTTTCAACCAAAGGGAAATCCATGAAACGAAAGGGATTTCGAGCAGTTGGTATTGAACCAAGAATATGATACCTTCGAGATACTTCGTGTTAGTTTGATTTGAATTTTGAAAGTTGGATGTCCGTTATCTCAACCGAACGTTAATTGCTATTGTTTTAAATAACAACAGATAATGAACGGATTGTTGGTGGATAACGCAAAAAAGTTCTCCACAGTTTGTTATTCAGATCTCTATTCGGTCATCTTTCCAAACTACAACACACGATAAGTTTAAACTTTATAGTGTGTGATTTGACCAGGAAATGATTGGAGGTGAAGGTTCAGTGCACGAAAAGTTTCTTACGAAATGTACGTGACAAAACAAATATGTTGGGAATTAAACGCATGTCCGTAATCCCGCGTTGATAGCTTCCGTTTTATTCAGACTCCTTACAACTCTCATCAAATGCCTCACCCTTCCTTTTATTCTATAAATATTAAATAAAGAATAACACCATGCCCGTAATCCCGCGTTGATAGCTTCCGTTTTATTACAGTCATACGACACGTTTTCTTGTTCTTCAATCTTTATTACTTGTTGATGTTTTATTTTGAGCACCTCACCACTCTAAAATATTTTAAAAATCAAAATTTCGTTCCATACGGGCCGTATACTGTTATACGGCCTGTATACACGTTCGTATACATTGTATACGACCAGTCAAACTTATTTACACATGGTGTATACGGGCCGTATACTGTTATACGGACCGTATAGAATAAAACAACTTGACAAAGTCTGTGCCAGCAGACTTTGTCAGTTGTTTTTATTCTATACGGGCCGTATAACAGTATACGGCCCGTATACACCATGTGTAAATAAGTTTTCCCATGTGTTAATATTAGGACCCCTTCTTAAAATGTGAAAATGGATGGGTTAGGTGGTATAACGGTTTAAATCAGCTGGGATTTATGTTAATGAATTTAGATACAGATTAAAGTGGACTTTTTTTTTTGAAATATCAATTTGGTTGGGGTTAAAAATTTACCGTAAGATTTAGAGGTGTGCACGGTTCGGTTCGATTCGGTTTTTGGGTAAAACCGAAACCGTAACCGAAAGTTCGGTTTTCGGTTTTTGAAAACCATTCGGTTTCGGTTTTATAGGTTTCAGTTATTTCGATTTTAGCAGCGGTTCGGTTCGGTTTTTCGGTTTTTGAAACAAGTTACGTAAGATTCAAAAATAAAAAAGTATAACTCAAAATTTAAGAATCTTTTTTAAATGTTTGCATTTAAGTTAATATATTTAGTATTTTTAATTAATATTGTTCACATATACCTTTTTTTTTAACGGTAAACTTTATTAAAACCAGCCGGCCTGACAAAAAAACGCAGAACCGCACCAACCCCAACTACAACATATACAAGGGATGATTACACCATTCTCTCCAAATAATATTGCTATGTTTGGACCTATATTTTAACAAAAAAAAACCTAAAGACCTCAGTTCCCCAAAAATCTTGTCGCTGTCGCCTCTTCCGTTTGAGAAAATCTTCGAGTTCCTAGTTTTCCAAACGCACCAACAAGACACCACAATGAGACCGCGAACTATCTCCTTCTTCTTTTTATCTCCCCCGACGCTTTTATGATAATCCATAATGTCCTTGAACGAGAAGGCAAAAAAGGAGGGAGTTTTGCCCACTCACTTAACTGGTTCCAAACTCTAATCGACGTGTTGCAAGCCGTGAACAAGTGATCCACAGACTCAGTCCCTTCACCACAAAGGACACATACCTCCGTTTCCACCCAAACATTCCCCCTAACCAGAGCTTGTCTAGTCGGAATCCGATCTAACGCCGCTCTCCAAATAAAGATATTGCACTTGGACGGCACCCACCCACAACTCTTCGCCGTAACACATCCTTCCGATGACAACGGGTCTAAAGCAAAAACTTTAAACGATTTAGTAGAGAATTGGCCCGAAGCATCCGGCGTCCACAACCATCTGTCTTTGACTGCCGAGCAAAACAATCCCCTCTACGAAGTCGTGCACTCGCACAATTCAACCAACTCCTCTGGAGATAACGGGGGTCGGGTCCAACTCCACTTCAAGCTAACGCTCTCACCCACAGCCGACACCCAATCCCTGACCCAGCTAGCCTTACCTTCTAATCTATTTTAATGTTTCTTCAAACCTTTTATTAGACGTTTGCTTTTATAATACTATGAAAATCATTTAATTTTTATGTTAAATTTTGTTATTTCTTGTAAACAATGGATAAATCATTTCAATAATAAATAAACATGTTAACGTTCTTATTATAAATACTTAACAATCAAGAATAAAATTAATAATTCTTAATAGCATGGGTTAAACACTTAAACAATTTAAACTTAAACATAATATTATAAGGATTTTTAGGTTGTAGCATGGGTTAAACACTTAAACATTTCAATAATAAATAAACATGTTAACGTTCTTATTATAACCTATCGGTTCGGTTCGGTTATTTTCGGTTATTGAAAATGGTTATCCGAAAACCGAACCGAAACTTAATAAATAAACATGATTTATCCATTTCAATAATAAATAAACAATTTAAACTTAAACATAAAATTATAAGGATTTTTAAGAGTTAATTACATAGTTAGTCCCGTGGTTTGCACAAAATAACATATTTAGGTACTAATAGTTTAAAATCACCTTCTAGGGTATTAACTTCTCATTTTGTAGCATTTGGAGGTATTAACTTCTAGGGTATTAACATAGTTAGCCCTGTGGTTTGCACAAAATAACATATTTAGGTACTAATAGAATGTGATTTTAAACCTACAAATAACGTTAATACCTCCAAACGTTACAAAATGAAAAGTTAATACCCTAGAATGTGATTTTAAACTATTAGTACCTTAGTATGTTACTTTGTGCAAACCACAGGGACCAACTATGTAATTAACTCGATTTTTAATAACCGAAAGTTTCAGTTCGGTTCAGTTATTTTCGGTTATTGAAAATGGTTATCCGAAAACCGAACTGAAACTTTCGGTTATTAAAAATTCAAAAAACAAACCGTCGGTTTTTGTAACACCCCAAATTTCGTATGATATAAATAATATTATAATCATGATGTTGAGTAACGGAAAACGGTAAATATAGATTTGTACCGTAAGGAAGTAATGATAAGTTTAATATATATATATATATATATATATATATCCTTAACTAAAGGAAAGATGACCAGTTTAGATTGTTAAGTGGGAATGTGACATGTTTTAAGGGTTATAGGACTAAAAATGAAAATAAGAAATAAACATTTCTTATAACAAAATGAGTAAAGGAATGAAATTAGAGGCAATTATGATGGTGTGATAAACTTGAGGGACTAAGGTTGCCAACATGGAAACTGAATTTAATTAAAACCAAAAATTAATCACAACACACACACAAGGTGTGTAAGGGAAAAGAGGGTGTGAACCCTAAACCTCAAGAAATCATCAATTTGGAAGGGGAATCAAGGGCTGATTGTATGCATGAACCAAGAATGATGATCTCTTAAGCATTTCTAACATCATGTAAGTCAAATTTTATGATTTGGTGATCTTGAATAAAATTGGGTTATGATCAATTCGTGAATTGATATGAAATTAAGTATGATTGTGAATTAGAGTCACCAAATAGAACTTGTGTTGTGTGTAATTTTGAGTAATTTCATGATTAGAAGCAAAACCCACTTGTTCAAGTAGTATGGTGATATATGATAATCTTGTAGTTGTGAAATTTGTGTAAATATGATGAACTAGTAGGTGTGTGATGCATAATTATAGGATAGATTGAAGGGTGGTATGAAATTTATGTAATTCTTAGTGGTGATGATGAATGAAGGTAAAAAGTAGGAATGAAAGCATGATTTGGTTGTACATTGTGCATCAAACGGTGTACGCACACCAAGTGTTTGATGAAATGCCTAGTGTAGGATAGTATGCGAAATTACATGCTAGCTAATGGATGTATATGTGTTGAGTATGGTAATGGTATAATTATTGATAGTTGAGCATAAGAGACGCGTAGTAGGAGGAATACATGAGAAGGTGTTGTTGATGGTATGATTTGGGTAGAAATGTGCATTAGGAACTTATACCTTATGCTTGAACGGTGAGGATGCACATCATGTATTGGATCAATTGCTTGTTGTAATTTAGGATTGGATGTATGCTAAATACAAAACATGTTGAAGTATGTGTATGTGAATGCGTATGTGTTTATAGTTAGGTGATTGTGTGGTTGTAAGCCTATTACATCATGATTGTGATATATGTATAGAGATGTTTGTATAGCCTAACATAATGACATGTATGTATGAGGTTAAATCTTAAGTTATATGTTAAACTGTTGACTTATGAAAGTCAACTACGCGTCTACGCATAAGAGGCATGATTTGACTTGTTGTCGTAAAAGTAGGATTTTAGGGAGTCGTACGGTACATGTTAAATCAATACGCGTTGTATGAATGACATGATGAATTATGAGAGTTTGAAAGGATGTGAATTTGGGTATATGTCTTATGCTTGTTAGAATTGACTAATGAAAGTCAAATATGAAATGTGCAATGTGCAATTGATATGATCGTTAACATGTACAATTGTGTATGCTAACAAGAATGTGATTTCGATGACATGAAAGTATAGGAATCATGTCGAGATGGACTCAAGCGCTAAAAGCTAACGTGTCAAGTGGAGGCAAAGAAACGGATACAATCACGGATGCACAAGGTAAGTGACTTCCGACTTACTTCTTAGTATACATATAGAATTTTCTTGTTTATGGTTGAAGGGAAATTATGTATGGGTATGTAATGAATGAAGGTATTAAGATAAGTATTGAACTAGTTAGACGAAGGTAGTTATCTAAGTAGAAGGTAATTTGGTGGGATTAAATGGGTCGAATAAATAAGTATAAGTAAGGTAACGGCAATGAAATTCGTAATGATTAAGGACCCGGGGTAAGGATTCTTAGTCTAATATGTATGGAATTGTTTTACGGACATCTAGGAACAAGTTTCAAGTGATTCGGACGCGAAATGAACAAGTTATGAGGATTTTGTTAACGAATTGGAAAGTTGAACAGGGGACTACCGTAGCTTACGGTAGCCACCGTAAGCTGCGGTAGGTGCTGGGTCTTTCCTTCTGCCGTAAGGCAGTAGGAAGACACCGTAAGTCTTTTGGGGGCCACCGTAAGCTACGGTAGCCACCGTAGCTTACGGTGGAGGTCAGACGCAGAATATAAAGTTTATGTAATTCATCATTTTTCTTCGAATTCGGACCCCGTGAACCCATTCCAAGCCTCGATAAGTTTTTATAATGTTCCTCAACCCTACCAAATGGCTTGGTAAGTTATGGGTGAGTATGGAACTCATTCTTAAGATCCGAAACATACCCGAAAGATATTTTAAAAGTGTTTATGATGTGTGAGTAAGAACAGGGTATGTGAGCGAGTATGCGGGGTAATGAATTAAGTACGTGGGTATGTATGTATGTATAGATTTCACTTCATTCCAATGGCTTAAGCTTATAAGTAATTATGAATAGGAGTGAGTATGTATATGAGTTTGTTCGTACATATATTATTACATAGAGGTTTGTATTTGGATATGTCAGTAATTCATAGGGAATTATGTATGTGGTATGTAAGAGCTAGTATGTATGTATGTATGAATGTATTTATGTATTTATATATAAGTATGTATGTACGTATGACGCGTGCATGTATTATGTGACCAAAAGTACATATACGGATGTGCGTAGGCACGATGTAGTATTGATTGTATACGAGGGTATGGGGCTTGTATATACGTATACATAGCTTTAATATGTTTGAGTACTAAGTTACTAATCATGTGTCTTGAGAATGAAATGAGATTTGCAGGTATGCTATGGAAGTCCATTGTGAAGTTTTGAGGAATTGGATTGCAAGATTGTACTCGGAAGGATGATCGAAAAGTCTTGCACGAATAGAAAGATTGTGGCGTGGTCAATTAATTATGTATGATAGATTATGAATGTAGATTATCAAACTTTAATGATGTGCATGTTTGTGGTGAATGTAGGTTACACGGACTATCATCGGTATAAAGTATTGGAGGATTGAAGATCGAGTCAAGGGCAAGAGTTGTACGGGAAGAGTAGTCACATATCTGGGAATCGTATATGTAATTGATGTGATAATCAAGAATAAACGTTGTAAACCTTTTAATGAAGTGTGGGTTATTCTAGAAACGAACTTACAAATAAGTTATATAAGTAATATAGAAAGAAATTTTAAGGCTCATATTTCCGCTGCGTCGATTTTAAGATAAAACGTGTTTGGGCGTTACAAGTTGGTATCAGAGCCCTGGTTTGAGGGAAATCAAGTGTTGGGAGGTGAATACTTGAACTCGAACCTTGTAACACCTCGAAAATTCACGTCCTATAATGTATTGACACGTGTCATAAGCTTGAACGTGTGAAAGAATACTCTAGAGGGACTAAAGTTGACAAATAAAGAAACTATGTGAATATAAGGGTTCAAAATGTCAACAATGGATAAATATACCTTACAATAACCCTACAAGATGTTTATACATTCACACGAATGAATCATGGATCATACGAAGCTAAATATAAAAGAAAGATAGAGATTACAAACTACAGGGGTTAAATGTGTCAACATGTTTAAAGTATACCTCTGAGTGACCTTTTAGCAAACCCGAAGCTTTGTAACGATTAAATATTCTCACTAGAATACATGATAAAAAATCATCAAGTTTCGTTATCGTATGAGAAAGTTATGATCAAATTCATATACGAGGGGTTAAAAGCGTCAACGTAAGAAATTATGGCTTTTCGGGTGATTACAAAGTTAACCAAGGACTTAACAAAGTTTGTATAAGTCGTGGAACCCTCAAAAGTAAATTTAGAAGGCTTATAATACAAGAAATAATGCGAAAACGACCTTTGGAAGGTCCAGGGGCCAAATTGTAAACATTTGAAAGTTGTGTTGTGCTGGCATGTTGCTTGCGCACCTCAACACTGTGGACGTTGCGGTGCGCAAGCAGGTCCCATATGCAGAAAACTTCCAGCTGCCTGTTATTTCCCGGTTGCACCGACTTAAAACGATGGTATTCGAATTCAGGGGCTTGTTTGATGGTTTTAAAAGGTCTAGGGACACTTGGAATGATCCCATATCACTTGTAGACCTTGTTGGCATGATCAAATTGAATTTAGAAACCTATATAAAGGCCATGAAGTTGTGTTCTTCAAATTGCTCATTCACTTGGAAGTCCACAACTCAACTCCTGGAGGTTGCTGGAGCTCAAGGACATTTCCTAGTGATCTCTAATCTTGTTTAGCGTAAAGTCGAACCATCGTAATTAAGATTTGACTTCGTCATTAATCTTAATCCCTTCAGTCAAAATTCAAATTGAAAGTACCTATGAGTAGGTAATTATGTGGGTAATAAACCCTTAAAAGGGTATTCTCTGATACCCACTCTATCTAGGTCAATTGTCGAGTCAAACTTGATATTAAAAAGTCAACAGAATGTTTATTTCCAAATTAAAGCATAATTAGCAATGTAGGATACATGTAACCTATTTGATCATTAATGTAACTTGGTAATTAATGTAAGAACATGTCCCAACATGTTCAACTCGACAATTTTAAGTTTAGGCTCGGTTCGGGACCGAAAGTCGCATAGTTTGACTTATGCTTTGACTTTCAGTTCTGACCCGTTTAAGCATAGTTTAGAAATGCCTTAGAGCTTTATTAGGACCAAGTTACCTATAAGTATAACCCTCTGTGATTATACAACTTGGTTCATTAGTTATCCGATTCATATACGTGATTCCGTTAAATGCTTAAATGTTGACTATTATGCCCTTTTGACCTTAAAACGTGATTTTTGAAAAAGTAAAAGAGTAGAAACCTTAGTTACTGATTTATAAACTTGCACCTAAAATTTGACATCAGTTTGAGGTCTAGATTAAGAGTTATGCTCGTTAGCGTAATTTGAAAGCTTTTTAGTAATTAAATGGCGTAATTAGCATATAGCCTATCTAAACCCACTTTTTGATACCAATATATTTACCCACTGATATAAAATAATATTTTAGGATTTTTGGAGATTTTTATTTATTTTTAGGCTGAGCATAACTTAGAGTTCTAAGTATGATTCGGTTAATGTCGGTTTTACCCTTTTAAGCCATAAAATGAGTTTTACAAATCCTTTTGACCCCAAACCTTTTTCTACTGATCTAATATAATAAATAAAGTATTTTGAGCCTCCTGGAATTATAAAAATATCAGCTTTCCTTTGAAAACCCGGAAATGACTCCAAATCGCCTTTTTGGGCATTTTTGACGCATAGTAGGTATTAAGATTTTGTTGAGCACATAAGGTTTGATACCTACTGATATTTTAAGTAAATTATTATATTTTTACAGTAAGCTAAAGTCTTACACTCAGGTTTCCAGTTTTGACCTTTTAGGCCTATGTGAAATTACCAAAATACCCTTAAGAGGCATAGTTTGGTTATAAAGGATAGATTTCACATATATATGATACCCTACTGATATAACCTAGTAAATTGAGTAATTTTACTGATTACATCAGACCCGAAACTCAGGTTCATAGTTAAACTCTTTTATAACCTTTTTAATGACCAAAATACCCCTACGGGGCGTATTGTGAGTCTAAATACGTTTTGGGCATAATATAAGATATCTTTCTGATGTCACAACATAATTAAAGCATAATAACTTAGGAAACTTACATATGACTCATTTGGTTACTCGTTACGCACTTTTCGCATTCGGATCGGCGTATGTAACTAGTTTGCATATATTAGCCGAAACGGGTCAAACCATATCATTTTTGTCTCAAAATCCAGAATGTGTTTAGATTACCCATATTATACAAGTCTTCAAACTTGTCAGGTCAAAACCACATTCTAATCCGGTCTTCGCCTTATCATGCGTTTGAACCGTATCTTTCTGTAAGACTAACCGGTCTAAGCTTAGGCTTAATTAAAGACCCGTTAGCATTCTAATTGGTTATTTATACATCATTCCAGACTAGAGCCTTCCGGTAAATGGTACCTACGCTTACTTAAGTGAATACGGCTGAGTTATTAAATTCTTGCTATTTAAGTCAGGAGCTAGCTCAGGTAAATACTCTTAACTTATTTTCCCTATACGGGCTTGGGATATGGTATTATAATAATACCGCTTGGTCGGGTATTGAATGTTTAATCTTATTGTGATTAAATTATTGAGGTAACCCGGTTTGATCTGTATTGTTTGAAATAAAGACCTTTAGGGGTTAATGACCATGTCCCGGATATCCTTGACATCATTGTGTTATAAAATGGCCACGCCTTATACACAGGGTGTAGGCATACACCTGACAGTTGTTTAAGGAAAAACGGTATCTCACTCTCTTGTGGGCCTATACTTGTGGCGTGTCTGTTAATCTGACTCGGTTTCTACATCGGGCCCTGAACGTATAACGAACATGTAAATCTGTATACAAGATTATAAATATAATTGTCCCAAGTTATAAAGAGTTTGTGCCTTGTGCATTCAAATCAATTTTATTAAACCTTTTCAAAATGAGTCGGTTGAGTGTATTTAACAGTGAAAACTGACGTATTTTCCAAAAGGGTTAAGTGACAGGTACTGAACGTAATTGGCTGGAAGCTCAGGGCGTTTATAAGGAATCTTGCAAGTTCTAGGCGCCTAAAGTCTGTTGAACAATGTTTATGTTTTAAGATCCGCCTGTGGATCCTTTACTTTCCGTTGTAATACTGGATATTACTTTATATTCGGATTGTAATATATTCATCTTTTGCTTCCGCTGTGCATTCATATATATTGTGTTGTTTGACTATGATGATATCAACTACGTCACGATACTCCCCTACCGGGCCCACCGGTGAAACGTGGAAATATCGGGGTGTGACAAACCTGCGTGCTCTCGTGACAAGGAACCCATACAATCCAAGACTCGATCTAGATCTAAAGGTAGAAATGAATGTAAGTATATGTTTAAGTATGTATATGAAGGAACTAACATTATGTCATGTGTAAGGTAAGCATAGTTGTTTGGACAGGATGATCCGCGAGAGCGGTCTAGGACTGACACCAAGACATATAGTAAGATAAATTGGTTCTAGGTAGGTATATTTAATATATGTAAGTACATGTAATGGTAAAACCTATCAATGAAAGGAGAATTTTAAATGAAAAATAATAATGGAATAGTAATGAAGTTTTGAAAATGTTACACGTGCTGAAAACTAATTCTTCGGACATAAGGTGACGGTTACACGAAGACACGAAACTAGTATGTGGATTGTGTACCTGTCCAGTACACAAGAAACATACGACGTTCGTGGGACCGTGATAATTATTACAGGTATGTCCGTTAGAATTAGGTAGTAGGTGGGCGTGAGGGTAAAGGGGAATGTAAGACTTTCAGGGTTTCGAAAGTACCAAATATACAAGAGAAGCATGAATGATATGTTAGAATCCGTGAGACGGATTCGAAAATGAAAGGAATGAAAGATATTAATGATATGTTAGAATCCGCGAGACGGATTCGAAACATGAAAGGAACGAAAGATATGAACGATATGTTAGAATCCGCGAGACGGGTTCGAAACATAGAAGGGAATGAATGATAGAATGAAAAAGTTTGAAATTTGTAAATAGGCACGAATCAAATAAGTAAGAACGAATGACAAGAATGAAAGACTCAAAATTTTAAGTAATTATAGATCGAAAGAGTAAATATTCTTTAAGAAGCGGATATTATTCAAGTTATGTTTTGAACTTAGATAATTATATATTTATATATGTAAATATATGAATATACTTATGCTTATGTATTGTATGCAAGAATGGTTGAAATGATAAATGGGTTATGCGGGTCAAATGGTGAGTACCAATTGAACCCGGTATTTAATGTTTGAAATGGTCAAGTTATTTAATTGTAGGTGAACACGAGGTACGGTAATGTAATATCACAACTGGAAGGAAATCGTCAAGCAAAGTATGGATAACGAGTCAATGGATTTAGACTTGCGTCAGGTTACACGCACTAATGTCTTACGAAGGGATTGAGAAAGTATTAATATATAAATAAGGAATCAGGATGTGATAACCCTAGCAAGGTCAGTAAAAGAAATGCTCATAAGTGAAAGCTCGTCACGCAGATGAATGAGGTCAATCCGAAACATGGTATGGATGGTGATTGGTTACGAAGAGGACCGGCTCGTTGCTGCATGTGCAATTACTGCGCCAAGGTAGTAAGGTTAGCAAATTTTTTAATATATGAATATAAAATTTTAAGCAATTGATGAATTATTGAGGGCGCAAAATGTGATATGAAAATGAAGGTTAGACTCTTATAGGTCAACCTAGGAATGAATTTCAACTCGAACTTAATGTTATCGAGCTGTATGAATGCTAGTGCCTAATAAGTAATCCATGAACGAGATTGTATGCGGAAATGTATATTGGAGTCATGGTAGGTATAAGGACATACTTGTATGTGCATGAATATGTGAAAAAGGATACACTCGGGTTGTAATTCAATGAATGCATATTATTGGTTGGTGCTCCTTTAGGAAGGTATTAATGCTATTGTCTATTGCTTTAGAATGATTTCATGTTCATAAGTAGAAGGTATATACGAAGGGCAGTTGACTTTTTAAAGTCAACAATGAATGAGTATCATGGATTGGCCTTTGGACACAATTGATAGAGTAGAAAGTTAAAGTGTTATAAATTGATAAGTCAAAAGCCTATGATATGCATCATGAATGAAATGAATAGATATATAAGTAAAAACAATGATAACTAGGGATTGGTTTTCCCAAGAAGTTGAAAATCTGGATAGGTATGAATGTATGTCGGGATGCTAGCTTTACATTATGGATTATGGGATGTATGACTAATGGCAAATTCTCACAACATGCTTATGTAAGTCTTCCAATGTAACCCGAATGAATGAACAAACGAAGAATATAACCAGATGTGTTATAGAAGAAACGAAAGAGGTTTCGGGGATGAAACCTTCTTTAAGGGGGGTAGACTTGTAACACCCCAAATTTCGTATGATATAAATAATATTATAATCATGATGTTGAGTAACGAAAAATGGTAAATATAGATTTGTATCGTAAGGAAGTAATGATAAGTTTAATATATATATATATATATAGGGGTGGGCTCTATAAGAAACCCCATCTTTTTTAAGAAACCTTGGAAACCCTAGATTCACCCTTGATTTGGTTTCACTTTAATAGATCAATGGCTCTCCTTTTTTGGTGTATATATTAGATTTAAATTAATGCATAAAGGGCATTTTGGGTAGTAAAAAAGACTTTTTGAGCATTGGAAATCAAAAACCCATCTGCCATGTTATACTGTCAAATCAAATAAGAGATTTCAAAATCATATCCCTCTTTCTCTCTCCCACTCTCTACTCACAATTATCACATCTCTTTCCTCCCCCACCCCACAAACGTGAAGAAGAACAAGAAGATGATGTTCTCATTTCAGAATTAAAATATCCACCTTCAAGATTTCAAGAAATACTAATCCCAGATTCAGTTGCAGAAGACGATGGTGGTTGCAGATCAAAGCATGATTCAGTTGCAGAAGACGATGGTGGTTGCAGATCTGGTGGTTGGTGGAAGGTGGTGACTGGTTCATTCTGGGGTGTTGGTGGTTGATAGCGGCGACAATGGGTGGTTGTAGAAGGTGGTGGAGGGTGGGTGGTTGGTGGCACCGGAGTTCGGAACGTCGTCGGAGTCAAGATCTAGTAATGGTTAATGTTCTGTCTCTCTCTCCTCTCCTCTGTCTTCAATCAATATCTAGTAATGGTTAATGTTCATGTATTTTAAATAAATCGAAAACTTTAGGATGAGATTTTGAACGAGATTTTTTGTTGGTTTGGTTGCTTGTTTGGGGATTTTGATCTTAACAATAATTGTTTTTTTTTTGTTGGTTTGGTTGCTGGTTTAGGCTTTTAATTTGAACAGTAAGTGTTTTTTTTTTTGTTGGGTTGTTTGATTTACAGAAACAGACCCATAACATGTGTTAAGCACCTGTTAGAATGATATATAACGTGTGTTGATTTACAGAAACAGATCCATAAAGATATTCAATTGACAAGCTGGATGGATGTAGGCGACGTTAATGCGGGGACATTGAATAAGTCAACTCTTTTAGGAAAGAAGTTTTCGTTCGTTTATAACATGTGTTAGTGGTTCATGCTGTAACAGATCCATAAAGAAGTTTTCATGCTGTAACAAGTTTTCGTTCATTATGCTGTAACAAGTTTGCACATTTTGGAATGTATAACATGTGTTAAGCATCTGTTATAATCTTTTTGTAACCTGACATGTATTCATGTATAAGCTAGTGGTTTACAAAACACCATGATGTGTATATACTGATCTAACATGTGTTACAATGTGTCTGTTCGGAACATGTAATTGATTAACATGTGACAAGGGTGAAAACAGTCGACGGGGGCGATGAGTTTAATGGTGAGCTTAGTTAATATCGTAATCTTGTTGTAACCCCACTTGTATACATATGATAACATGTAAGCATCCATTATAACCCGACTTGTATTCATGTATATCAAAAGTGGTTTGCAAAACACCATGATGTGCATATACTGATTGTAACACGTGTACAAGTTAATACGGAACATACAAGTTAATATTGTAACACCGTATACCTGGGATAACATGTGTTAAGCCTCTGTTATAATCTTGGTTTAACCCAACATGGTGTCATGTATAAGCTAGTGGTTTCCAAAAGACTATTAACTTGTATAATCTTGGAACATACAAGTTAATATTGTAACGCCGTAACCCGACTTGTATTCATGTATATGAAAGTCACATCCTTTGGGAAAGAAGTCTTCGTTCATTTATAACATGTGTTGGTGGTTCATGCTGTAACAGAACACCATGATGTAACCTGACATGTGTTCATGTATAACATGTGTTAAGCCCCTGTTATAATGATATATAACGTGGGAAAGAACTCTTCGTTCGTTTATAACATGTGTTTGTTTTGCACATTTTGGAATGTATAACATGTGTTAAGCCTCTGTTATAATCTTTTTGTAACCTGACATATATTCATGTATAAGCTAGGGGTTTACAAAACACCATGATGTGTATATACTGATCTAACATGTGTTACAATTTGTCTATTCGGAACATGTAATTGCTTAACATGTGACAAGGGTGAAAACAGTCGACGGGGGCGATGAGTTTAATGGTGAGCTTAGTTAATATCGTAATCTTGTTGTAACCCCACTTGTATACATATGATAACATGTGAGCATCCATTATAACCCGACTTGTATTCATGTATATGAAAGTGGTTTGCAAGTTAATATGTGTACAAGTTAATATGGAACATACAAGTTAATATTGTAACACCGTATATGGAACATACAAGTTAATATTGTATAACGTGTGTTAAGCCTCTATTATAACGTGTGTTAAGACTTCCAGAATGGATGCATAAACTCCAATAGTAACTTAATAACATAGTATACCTGATATAACGTGTGTTAAGCCTCTTTTATAACGTGTGTTAAGACTTCCAGAATGTGTTAAGTCCATACCGTTTTAACATCATGTACTAGACAAAACAAAATAAGAGTCTCACATTACATATTACTAGTAAACGAAAATACATAGCCCTAAGAATGGATGCATAAACTCCAATGATTTGTATGCACACCCATTTTGTATATACATATATATAATTAAAAATTACATGTAAATATCTCAATCCGACTAATCCCGATTAATCGCTAGTCGGTACTCCACCGCCCGACCAGCGCCTATTTCAATGGTAACTGTAACAGCAGAGGTACAAATACGGGTGCCTCCAACAGAAAATGTGTTAAGTCTAGACCGTTTTAACATCGTGTACTAGAGAAAACAATAAGAGTCTCACATTACATGTTACTAGAAAACGAAAATACATAGCACTAAGAATGGATGCATAAACTCCAATGATTTGTATGCACACCCATTTTGTATATACATACTGTAACATGTGTTACGCGCCTGACATGTATAACGTGTGTTAAGCCTCTATTATAACGTGTGTTAAGACTTCCAGAATGGATGCATAAACTCCAATAGTAACTTAATAACAACATAGTATACCTGATATAACGTGTGTTAAACCTCTTTTATAACGTGTGTTAAGACTTCCAGAATGTGTTAAGTCCATACCGTTTTAACATCATGTACTAGATAAAACAATAAGAGTCTCACATTACATATTACTAGTAAACGAAAATACATAGCACTAAGAAAATGGTGGAGCTTCCTTTGACAGTCTGCCTTAGCTTTTCAGCGGCTACCTTTGTTGCCTTAGCTTTTCAGCGGCTACCCTTGCTTTATTGTTTGGGCCGGTCTTGAAACGGTTTGTAAACATGTGGGTGTGCGTATGCCAGAGAAGTTAAAAAAAATGTGTTTTCATGTTACACGTAACACGTGTTACGTTGTACATGGGTTTCATGTCACATGTAACACATGCATGTCCGAGAAGTTCAAACTATAACACGTGTTAGTTGTGTTGTGCTGTAACATAAACATGGTCATGATCCTTGAGCATCTGATCCACGTTTAACGAAACCAACGGCCCTGAGAATTGGATCTTATTTCCCTTGTATCCATCACCGTCTAATAACAAAAAGATAAGATAACTGTTAAGTCGTTAACCAGACATAAATATTAACACATTCATAGCCCCAAACAACATCACAAAAACAGTTACTATTCATATCAAAAGCCCCAAACAAAGCAACCAAACCAACAAAAAACAGTTACTATTCAGATCAAAAGCCCAAGCAAGCAACCAAACCAAGCATAACTTTTTAACACAAAAATAAAAACCTGCAAATTACATAAACATTTACCCCTTTTAAGAACCATTTTAACAAAAAAAAATCATGTTTCATCTCTAAAACAACCATTACACAAAAACCTATTAACAATCAGGTTTTATGAATATTTTTTAATATTTCAAGTGTAAAAAATGGAACCAGACGTTGAATATCATCTTATAAAGTCCATACTCCATACCTATATCATTTTTAAATTCAATATTTTATTGGTTCAAATATTTAAGTGTAAAATAATAGAACCGTAAATTATAATCATCTTTCAAAAGTTCATACCTACATGCTCAAGTTATCAACTAACATAAACTCCACAAAATCATATTGCATAAAACTAACATAAACTCCATATGAAAAACCCAGAATCAAACATATGTTGCATAAAACTAAAAGAGTGTAAAACTCACAAATATCAAGATCTGAAACAACATATACAAATCATATTTTATATAAACTAAAAAAGTGTAAAAAACTCACAAATATCCAGATCTGTAACAACATTATGAAACATGTGGACAAACGAGATCTAAACGGAAATGGAACAAGATCTGGAAGGGGTTTTCACGTGGATCTGACTTCATATATTAACATCTTCATCACAAAACCACGTTCTTCATCAGGGATTGATCGATCTGATTTTTGTTCTTCATTTCGGTCTAAATTTGATTGGTAAAATGTTGGATTTCTTCATCAGGAAAAATGATACAAAAAACATGGATAAGAAAGTGAAATAAGAAAGAGAGAGTTTGATTTTTTTGATGCTCTACAAATGACAAATAGAGAGTTGGTGATCTGACAAGAGGAGACAAGTGAAAATATAAAAAGACCAATGTGCCCTCAAAAGCAAAAAAAGAAATAAAGATGGCTGGGACACGTGGATAAATGTGGACCATGCATTGGGTTTGCAAGGTTTTCTAAAATTAAAGGGTTTTTCATATAACATTACCCTATATATATATATAATATATATCCTTAACTAAAGGAAATATGACTAGTTTAGATTGTTAAGTGGGAATGTGACATGTTTTAAGGGTTATAGGACTAAAAATGAAAATAAGAAATAAACATTTCTTATAACAAAATGAGTAATGGAATGAAATTAGAGGCAATTATGATGGTGTGATAAACTTGAGGGACTAAGTTGCCAACATGGAAACTAAATTTAATTAAAACCAAAAATTAATCACAACACACACACACACACAAGGTGTGTGCTGCGATCGAACAGGAGAAGGGAAAAGAGGGTGTGAACCCTAAACCTCAAGAAATCATCAAATTGGAAGGGGAATCAAGGGCTGATTGTATGCATGAACCAAGAATGATGATCTCTTAAGCATTTATAACATCATGTAAGTCAAATTTTATGATTTGGTGATCTTGAATAAAATTGGGTTATGATCAATTCGTGAATTGATATGAAATTAAGTATGATTGTGAATTAGAGTCACCAAATAGAACTTGTGTTGTGTGTAATTTTGAGTAATTTCATGATTAGAAGCAAAACCCACTTGTTCAAGTAGTATGGTGATATATGATAATCTTGTAGTTGTGAAATTTGTGTAAATGTGATGAACTAGTAGGTGTGTGATGCATAATTATAGGATAGATTGAAGGGTGGTATGAAATTTATGCAATTCTTAGTGGTGATGACGAATGAAGGTAAGAAGTAGGAATGAAAGCATGATTTGGTTGTACATTGTGCATCAAACGGTGTACGCACACCAAGTGTTTGATGAAATGCCTAGTGTAGGATAGTATGCGAAATTACTTGCTAGCTAATGGATGTATATGTGTTGAGTATGGTAATGGTATAATTATTGATAGTTGAGCATAAGAGACGCGTAGTAGGAGGAATACATGAGAAGGTGTTGTTGATGGTATGATTTGGGTAGAAATGTGCATTAGGAACTTATACCTTATGCTTGAACGGTGAGGATGCACATCATGTATTGGATCAATTGCTTGTTGTAATTTAGGATTGGATGTACGCTAAATACAAAACATGTGGAAGTATGTGTATGTGAATGCGTATGTGTTTATAGTTAGGTGATCGTGTGGTTGTAAGCCTATTACATCATGATTGTGATATATGTATAGAGATGTTTGTATAGCCTAACATAATGACATGGATGTATGAGGTTAAATCGTAAGTTATATGTTAAACTGTTGACTTATGAAAGTCAACTACGCGTCTACGCATAAGAGGCATGATTTGACTTGTTGTTGTAAAAGTAGGATTTTAGGGAGTCGTATGGTACATGTTAAATCAATACGCATTGTATGAATGACATGATGAATTATGAGAGTTTGAAAGGATGTGAATTTGGGTATATGTCTTATGCTTGGTAGAATTGGCTAATGAAAGTCAAATATGAAATGTGCAATGTGCAATTGATATGATTGTTAACATGTACAATTGTGTATGCTAACAAGAATGTGATTTCGATGACATGAAAGTATAGGAATCATGTCGAGATGGACTCAAGCGCTAAAAGCTAACGGGTCAAGTGGAGGCAAGGAAACGGATACAAACACGGATGCACAAGGTAAGTGACTTCCGACTTACTTCTTAGTATACATATAGAATTTTCTTGTTTATGGTTGAAGGGAAATTATGTATGGGTATGTAATGAATGAAGGTATTAAGATAAGTATTGAACTAGTTAGACGAAGGTAGTTATCTAAGTAGAAGGTAATTTGGTGGGATTAAACGGGTCGAATAAATAAGTATAAGTAAGGTAACGGCAATGAAATCCGTAATGATTAAGGACCCGGGGTAAGGATTCTTAGTCTAATATGTAAGGAATTGTTTTACGGACATCTAGGAACAAGTTTCAAGTGATTCGGACGCGAAATGAACAAGTTATGAGGATTTTGTTAACGAATTGGAAATCTGAACAGGGGACTACCGTAGCTTACGATAGCCACCGTAAGCTACGGTAGGTGCTGGGTCTTTCCTTCCGTCGTAAGGCAGTAGGAAGACACCGTAAGTCTTTTGGGGCCACCGTAAGCTACGGTAGCCACCGTAGCTTACGGTGGAGGTCAGACGCAGAATATAAAGTTTATGTAATTCATCGTTTTTCTTCGAATTCGGACCCCGTGAACCCATTCCAAGCCTCGATAAGTTTTTATAATGTTCCTCAACCCTACCAAATGGCTTGGTAAGTTACGGGTGAGTATGGAACTCATTCTTAAGATCCGAAACATACCCGAAAGATATTTTAAAAGTGTTTATGATGTGTGAGTAAGAACGTGGTAGGTGAGCGAATATGCGGGGTAATGAATTAAGTACGTGGGTATGTATGTATGTATGTATGTATGTATGTATAGATTTCACTTCATTCCAATTGCTTAAGCTTATAAGTAATTATGCATAGGAGTGAATATTGATATGAGTTTGTTCGTACATGTATTATTACATGGAGGTTTGTAATTAGGATATGTCAGTAATTCATAGGGAATTATGTATGTGGTATGTAAGAGCTAGTATGTATGTATGAATGTATTTATGTATTTATATATAAGTATGTATGTACGTATGATGCGTGTATGTATTATGTGACCAAAAGTACACATACGGATGTGCGTAGGCACGAAGTAGTATTGATTGTATACGAGGGTATGGGGCTTGTATATACGTATACTTAGCTTTAATATGTATGAGTACTAAGTTACTAATCATGTGCCTTGAGAATGAAATGAGATTTGCAGGTATGCTATGGAAGTCCATTATGAAGTTTTAAGGAATTGGATTGCAAGATTGTACTCGGAAGGATGATCGAAAAGTCTTGCACGAATAGAAAGATTGTGGCGTGGTCAATTAATTATGTATGATAGATTATGAATGTAGATTATCAAACTTTAATGATGTGCATGTTTGTGGTGAATGTAGGTTACACGGACTATCATCGGTATAAAGTATTAGAGGATTGAAGATCGAGTCAAGGGTAAGAATTGTACGGGAAGAGTAGTCACATATCTGGGAATCGTATATGTAAGTGATGTGATAATCAAGAATAAACGTTGTAAACCTTTTAATGAAGTGTGGGTTATTCTAGAAACGAACTTACAAATAAGTTATATAAGTAATATAGAAAGAAATTTTAAGGCTCATATTTCCGCTGCGTCGATTTTAAGATAAAACGTGTTTGGGCGTTACAGTTTTTGTTTCGGTTCGGTTTTGTCGGCTATTTCGGTTTTCTGCTCACCCCTAATAAAATTTGTCGTTTTAGAAGGAAAGAAAAACACTATCATTAGTAGTTCAGTACCATGTAAATTGCTTTTAGTTTCAATTTAACCCCTTATACTATAGTTTTATCTCATTCAAATTTTATTTATTTTGATTTTTCTCTGATAAGATGCGTTCATTAATTTCTTTAAATAATTCTTAGTAGCATGGGTTAAACACTTAAACAATTTAAACTTAAACAATTTAAACTTAAACATAATATTATAAGGATTTTTAAGTTGTAGCATGGGTTAAACAGTTAAACATTTCAATAATAAATAAACATGTTAACGTTCTTATTATAACTTATCGGTTCGGTTAAGTTATTTTCGGTTATTGAAAATGGTTATCCGAAAACCGAACCGAAACTTAATAAATAAACATGATTTATCCATTTCAATAATAAATAAACAATTTAAACTTAAACATAAAATTATAAGGATTTTTAATAACCGAAAGTTTCAGTTCGGTTCGGTTATTTTATGTTATTGAAAATGGTTATCCGAAAACCGAACTGAAACTTTCGGTTATTAAAAATCAAACAAACCGTAGGTTTTTGTTTCGATTCGGTTTTGTCGGTTATTTCGGTTTTCTGCTCACCCCTAATAAAATTTGTCGTTTTAGAAGGAAAGAAAAACACTATCATTAGTAGTTCAGTACCATGTAAATTGCTTTTAGTTTCAATTTAACCCCTTATACTCTAGTTTTATCTCATTCAAATTTTATTTTTTTGATTTTTCTCTGTTAACATGCCTTCATTAATTTCTATAGATAAAAAAGTAATACACACTTGTGTTTAATTTCTTATTTTTGACATTTTAGTATAATTCTTTTTTGGGAAAAAAATAATCTAGTATTCTTATCCCTAGCAACTCAACCAGCTATCATATTATATCCTTATAAATTCTTAAAAATCCTTAATTTCACCTCCAACTCTATAAACATTCTAACATTTTCCACATCATCACCTATTTTTACTTTTAATTTAAAAACTTAAATTATTGAATTATATCTAATAACTATGTGATTAATTAATTAATATAGTTACTCATACAGTATCTAATCAGCAATACATGGATTGTTTGTTTAAAGGTAAAAACTAACTGAACCTGCAAATAACATATATGTCAAAATCCAAGTAAATGGTTAAAACATTTGTTCTTCACCTAATAAAGATTTAAGTCAAGGTGTTTAATGAACTATTTTTTTTTCTATGGAACGACTGATGAAGAGAAGACAAGTGCTGATCAAAACTACCGTGAAGACTAAAGACAAGTGCTGATGAGAGGAACCGTTGTTGAAGGAACAATTGTTGGTCATAGACAACAATTGTTTATAGGACAATTGGTTTAATAGTTTTCACTAGTCTTTTAATGAAATAGTGTTTTGTAAGTTACCTGTTGTCTTATAACAACTGGGAATCATTCAATTATTTCCATTGTTAAAGGTCGTTTTCAAGGTGACGTTAGCTAGGATCATAAGTTGATTATCTCTATGTATGAATGTATCATGTGTCTATCATGATCTATGGATTCAATTGTTCTAGATTACACTGAATACAATTGTTAGATCAAGTTGAAGGGGAGTACAAGTCTTTAAACATGATTATTCAATGATATGAGAATATGAGAATATGTGATGACTTCCGTGCTAATTACTTGTGTGTATGACTGATTTATTATTCCGTTGTAATTGATTATGATAAATATGATTCATTATTGTTTGATTGATCTAAACATACCCTCAGATACCAACAAAACTATTAGAAGGAAAATTGGATTGTAATAATCCGAACTATAACCTAATGTTGATATTAATAGATACTAACAATTCGATTAATGGCACTTTTAACTTTCAACTTTGTTACCCAAAACAACACTACTCTAATATGTCATTAACACTGTTTGTTTCTAATGATGTATCATTTGATGTGGTAATGACGTGGTCATTAACCTTGCACATTACGTAATTTATAAAATGTCTTACTAAATTAAGAAGAACAACTTAGAATATAAAAAATATATAAACGATAAATAGCCTAAATCCAAGACCTTTCTTTTTTTCTTGAACAATTATGCGTGGTCGAAAACCGGTGTTCTTATATGTTTAAGTTTATGTTTTTACATAGCTTTTAGTTTCGAATAGCCTACTTTTGATTAGATTTGTGTTTTGCAGGCCTAATGGAGTTTAAGGAGCTATTTGGAGCACCGGGAGCGAACGGGATCATCCGGAAACAAGTTATACAAGAAAACAGGAAAGCCCATGCTACAAGGGGCGTCGGCGACGGCCTAGGGCCGTCGTCGACACGTATGGAGGTGTCGCGTATGCAGAAAATGGCATAGACAGCAAAGAAGCACGTCGGCAGAAAACTTGGTGTTTCCCTTAGGCGTAAGCGATGCCCCCTTCTGTGTGCCGACGCGAATTTTGTTGTTTGTTGATCTGTTGACGAGTTTAAACACCTTGGGGGTTCCATTTTCGGGGGTTACACTTGTTTTGGAGTTTGAATATTGTTCTTGGAGCCTAGATACCATCTCACTTCATTCCCAATCCATCCAATCGATCCATCTTCATTCGATTTCGTTATCACAACCCATTCTACAACCCTAACCACTATTAATCCTTCAATCCATTCATCACCACCAATCATCCTAAACCCTAATCACCATTTTCACTACTTCAAAGCTTCAAGATGATGATGTTCAAGTTCTCAACATCCGGTGATCGCGTTCATTCGACTATGAGCGGCTAGATTCTTGTGGGTTTCACCCCGGTGTAGGTTTTTGTAAGTATCTAGGGTTTAAACATTGTGTTAGTTTGATTTTGTGACAAGTTGCAATTTGATTTTGAAACTTATGACAATTGTCTTGCATTTGTATTGAATTTGTAAATTGTCGAGTGAAGATTAAATTTGACTTTACGAAATGTTTATGTGCAATCATGCCTTGTCTAGGTTAGAATTTACATGTTCTTGGTAACGAAGTGCATCTTTGTCCGCTCTTTGTAACGTTGATAGCTATTGGCACCTAAGCCTCGCAACACTAAATTCGTTAGTCAAATTTGCAATTGAATCGAATCTAAAACGTGTAGAAACCCTAGGACTTCAATTACCGAACGGGGTGTGAACCTTGTTTTCATATATTGTTTTAAACCGTTAATTAAGTTTTCGTACAATCATTCAAGCTTTTCTTAGTTCAATAATCCAAAACAAACTTGTCGGTTCATTCCGACACACTTTCAGACAACCAAATTAATAAAATTCATAGCAAACTTCATACTTTGTGACAAAACCTTTGAAATCAATCACATCCATACGCAAACCACAAACTCTTCGTGGTTCGACCCCTAACTACCACTAACGCATTGTTAAGGGTAATTCAGGACTATAAATATTATCTTTGACAGGAGCGGGACACTCTAATCAAACAACATCTCAAACCAATTGCCTTTAGTGTACTCGTGTTTTCCAGCAACTAAAGTTTTTATATGGATTACATACATGAACAAGGTGGATGGTGACTAAAGCCATCGGTTAGCTACACAACTCCCTCTCCCTTCATCGATTGACTACCACCAAGACCATCTCGGACACCATCGGAAGTTGTAGGTAGAGGTGTACAAAAACCCGGTTTTAGAACCGAAACTGGAAAAAAACCATTTTTTTAAAAACCGGTTTCAACCCGAATCGAACTAGCGGTTTGTAGATTGGTTAGTATTCTTGATCTTTGAAACCGGTTAAAAACCTGTTTTTTGCCCCAAATCGGCTCAAGCGCAAGCTGTAGATTGCTGAACCGATTGAAAGAAGTAATGTGATGGAGATCAACATAGCAGATACAAACCTTAACAAATCTATTGTGCCCACCCCATCATTTGGATCAAGGCTAACCCTCACCCTTTTGCCCAAGCCCCTCATCTTCAAACATCACCGAACGCTGATCTCCAACGCAAAATAAAGCTTTAGTGTGACACCATCAAATAAAGTGCCAATAATTATAGAAGTTTTACACTAACACACAAGAAATAAAAAAGTAAAGGTTGAATATATGAAGAGTTACAAAGCTATTTATTACTACTAGACCATTATTTAACAACAATTTTTAAATACAACTTAGAGCATTTACAACCCGTTCGTCAAATTTTGTGAGATAGGTTTTTATATTATAAAATGGTTGTAAGTTGAGAAGAGAGAAAATGTCACTATTCATCTATATATTCGAAAGTTATTCAAAAAAAATCTATATATTCGAAAGAACACTGTACATCTTCTATAACTTTTTAATATATTTTGAACTGGATATGAGTGAAAAAGTAATTATAAAAGTATAAAAAATATTATTTAATAGAAATAAGAGAGAAAATATATTTATTTTTAATGAAATTATAGAGTAAATTTGGTGGAAATGACGTGATACCTCTAAAATAACTTAGGGGTTGTTTGGCAATATCTGAATGGTTAAGTGCTGAATCAGTAAGAGATCTGAACCATTAAGAGCCTGTATAATGCTTAACCGTTCAGAGTCAAATGTCTGACCAATTCAGATTAGAGGTTTTAACCATTCATACGCTGTATAAATCTTAACCATTAAGAGGCAAATGTCTTAACCATTCAGACATCTGCTCATAAAACAAACAGTCTGAACCATCTATACTATCTATAAAAGGAGCTTAAAGCATGACCTCACTTTGCTTACTTGTCATCTTCTTAGATATGCCACATAGGATGCCACATAGACTCGGCTGATGTCACTCCGCTGATGTCATAAATCACAATTTAAAATGTTAATATATCTATATATATATTAGAGATTAATCTCTAATAAAGGTAAGTTGAAAAAAAAGCGGGTCTTTTAAATTTCAAATTCAAACAATGTTTTCAATACTTTTCAAAATCAGGTCTCATATAATCTCTCTCTCTCTCATTTCAAAATAGAAACCCACTGCCTTCTTTCTCTTACGTTCTCTCTCTCCCTCTTAAAGCTGATTTTAGATCTCCTACAAGAAAACCTCCATCAATCCAAGTTCCTGATAGAAGTTCTCGATAAATCCCTAGGCTCCAAATTCAGATCCAACGATGAACGATTGTGTCAATTTTATCAAGAACCACAACCGAAGTGACCTTTGTTTTCCCCAAATTCAGATCCAACGATGAACGATGCAGATGTCTCCAAGCTTCTTCATCAAATGGTCCAATTCATCCGTCAAGAAGCTGATGAAAAAGCTAACGAAATCTCCGTTTCAGCAGAAGAAGTAAGTCTCTGTTCAAATCAAGTCAGATTTTCGTCATTTCAGTTCCAATTTTATCATCTGTTGTAGGAAAAATTGACACTATTGATTTTTGGTTTGGTGGGTTTTTTGTTTTGAGTAGGAAAAATTGACACAATTGGTACATCTGTGTCTTGTAAGTCAGAATCATCATTGGAGGTTTGTAAATGTATTTATAAAGTTTCTATGTTGGAAAATTTAATTAATTTTAATTTATTTATATGATAATATGCAGGATCTGTGAATGGTTCATATGCAAGGGATTGGGAGGGCATCAAGATGTTGATGGCTTCTTAGTTGGTGGAGCTTCTCTCAAGGTAAATTTCATCATTATTTTTTTTTAGTTTTAGGTTTTATTATTTGTGTATTTTGTATATGTAACCTGAATTCATTGATATTATCTGGGTTGCTGAAGTAAAGAAAAGTGCATGAGTTTTAAATCATCAGCCTTGTAAATATGCTATGAATAATAGGAAAACAGAACACTACACATTATAAGAATCAGGTTACATGGCAAAACGGTTGGGGGGTAGCATCTTTGTCCCATAGTGCATGAGTTTTTTGATCATATGCTTTTGACCTGTTAATGGTTAAAACATAAACTGGATTAATCCGTTTAAGTAAATGTAATTGGATTAAAATTATTACTTCTAATGCTATAAATTTATAGGAGTTGTGAAAATAGAATTTTATGCATTACTTTTCATGACAGACATCGTGGTAAACTTTTGGAGGAAGGTGCGAGTGGGTTTATGGGGAAATGTCTTGCTCCTGATGAAGACAAAGAAACCAATTGTGAGGTGGATTGGTCCTCTTTCAATGAATTGTGGCATCAACAGATAATATCAAGCATCTATTTTCAAATAAGATATATGCAGTTGGCGTTTAGACTACAAACATATGTTATGATCAAGAACACAAACCCTAGAAGCAAAATCAGAATGAAATCAACAATAACATATGTTTGTAGAAATTTAGGAATTTGTAGTTTCTGTGATATGGGTTTTGCTTGAATTTGAGTTAAGATTGTGGGGTATTCAGTCAAACCTAAAAAAGATTTGATCTTGGCTGTTTCGTTGATTAGGTCAATATTTTGTTCATGATTATTATTTTTATGGTGTATGATATTATTTGAAGATGAACGAATTGTTTATAGTATCAATTTAAGGTTACGAGAGTTACTGCAGTATATTAGTTGATATGATTTTGTTTTATAATTTGAAGATTCAGTTTCTTAATGTAAAATTTAGGAATCTCGATTGATTGATGCTGAATTTAGTGTGAGGTGTGAATTATACAATTTAGTAGTCCGATTCGGTTTTGTTTCATGAGGTTATGGGAAGTATGTTGTTTTTCGGATTTTGTTTCTTAGAAATTGTAGCTTTGAAACAAGTGAATTGTTTTCTTAATGTTGAAAGCTACTACAATTATGCTGTGATGAGATTTGTTGTATTCTAGGCGTCTAACTGGTTAATTTTTCAGTAGTAGAAATGTGTTCCAAATGTACACCAAGACAGAGATAGGTCCAAGAATAAAAAAGCATGTGCCGAGAAGGCATAGGGGTAGAAATTTTGAAATTCTTACAACCATAGAAGATATGTTAAGCCGAACAGTGAAAGTGCAAGGGATTCAAGGCGTGAACTTCTTTCATGGTACTTACGTAGATCCCAAAGTTTTATTTATGTTGCTCATACTGTCATATATATGTCTTAAAGGTGGCAAATTTGACCTGTTTGCTTATGAATTAGTCCATTTGGGTTGGATTTTATCTTTATAGGTGAATGAGTCCCGACCCGCTTATTTTGTCACCTCTAATTTGTTTATTTGATGTAAATTAAAATATGTAAAAGCAATTGTATGATGTTTCAATTTGATTGCTTGTATAGGGTGGAAACCGAGTCTTCGGGGTTGTTATCAGCCAAATATTGTTCAGTAAGGTTGGAAATAAAATTTGATTGCTTAACAGTAACGAAGAAGAAAGAAGTGACGATGAAACGAACATTGATGATTGGGCTGTCAATACTTTCCTACGGTAAATATTATATAGATTGCTGCAATTGTTATTAAAACTGTTAAGAGGAGTTGTTTAATCGTCAGATCGGTTTATTTCTGGATGATGAAAATTGTTGATAATTTAAATTGTGTAGAGTTTAGGTCATGAAATTAGGTATTTAGGTAATTTAAATGAGTTTTTCTATTTGCTCAAACTAATTGATGTCTCTTGCGTAGGTACATTGCATCTGATGTAAGACTGTTCACCAACTTCGATTTCATCTTAAAGGTATGAACCATCACATTCAAAACATTAAATATTATGAATCTTGTGTTTGTTGATTTTGACCATATTTGCCCTTTGAATCTAGCGATGGAGGTAGAAGACAGCTGTGTCATTACTCATGTTCAAGATAAGCTCTTTCGTGTTCATGTGAGCAAGAAGAGAGGAAGACACAAAGGAGGTGTGAAACATAGTTCAGATGATACAGGTTCAGGTGTCAAATCCGTATCATGTGAACTGTGTTTGAGACATCGTTTGTGTCTTTCTCTCTTCTTGCTCACATGAACACGAAAGAGGTTATCTTGAACATGATGTTATCTATTAAGGGAGCTTAGATAATGACATAGAATTGGCTACGTGTCAACTTCTCAAGTATGCTATGTAGTCCTCGCTGATGTCATAATTACGAAACGGTATCCTTTAGTGTTGTTTTCGCTAAAGTTTGAAACGGTATTGTTTAGTGTTACTCTACCTTCAAGGAAAGTCCTAAACCCTAAGGTATAATTTTAAATTTTGCCTTCAAATTCTTTCTAACAAAACAATAGAAACGTTGTTGATTATTTGATTTTTTTTTCATTTTTTGTAGCTATGACAAGGTTTAAAGCTATTGAATGGCTTGAAAGTGTAGTTAGGCCATTGGAGATACCAAAACAACCATCAAACTTTTTGATAGGTCAAAGCTTCATGTTTCCAATTCATCCGATGGTTGTTCTATCGTAAAGACTTCTGGTATGTATCAAACGCGTGTACTTTATATTGTCATTCATGGTGTAAAACAATGTGATTAGAGTAGAAGTTCAACATTGCTATGTTGTAACTTAGTTTCAGTTTGAATCTTTTTGTGTGTTTCCGAGGGCTTTTTTAAGCAAGCTGCATAGTATAAACTCTAACTTTTGGGTGTTGTAGACTGTTTTAGGTTGATTTCTAGGATTATTTAGGTTGAAGGTAGCCTTCATTAGGGTTTTTATTGTCACCCGTGTGCTGTAAATTAGGACGAAAATCATCTTAAATGACTACACGGTTGTTTTTCTCATTTTACCTCAACATGGTTTCATAAAATTACTTTCTTGCCTGTTATACGTCTTTTTCTAATCTCAGGGCTATAAAATTATTTTCGTGTTCAACTTCGTTTGTTATCAAAATATGTTGTTAAATAAACGAACATATATTAAAAGATATAAACTTGAGTCTATAAAACTAGCATATTGATTGCTGCTCCCACCAATGGACCTTTCGACTTTAGCCCTAGAATATATACAACTACCAAACAATCTTGTATAAATTAACTGTCATGTAAGTAGTTAATCTTGTATAATGTGCACATCATGCTCAGATACAGGACAAGGCAGAATTGTTCTTTGAATTGTGTTCATCAAGTTTTTAATTAAATACCTAATTAAGTTTTGATTCTGCAGGAGAGCTGGGAACGACCGGAAGTTGTGGTGGCTGTGTGACCGAGATATAATCGAATTGAAGTTTGTAGAAGTATTTTAATACATCAGCTTCAAAAGGTACTTAACTTTCGTTGAATTGAAGTTTTTCATAGATCTTAACCATTCATATGATCACCATCAAATGTAACTAACAAAGAATCAATAAAATGCTAATAAAACATTAGAATCAATTGATCAAACAACTACACTTGAGTCTGTAAGAGTACCATATTGAGTGCTGTTGTCCCTAATGTAGCTTTTGACTTTAGCCCCAGAATATCTACAAGTACCAAATAATCTTTATTTAATTAAAATTAAGGAAAAAGTTACCCGTGTTTGTTGAAAGTATTTCGCTTCCAAAATTGTTAAAGTCAGCACATAAATGAACATTAAACAGATCATCCATGGTACCAAACAACAATGTTAAGAAAAAAAATTTAGATGAAATATTTTCTAATTTATCGAAAATGGAAGACCGTCTCTTTATCTTCAAACTCATGAAAAGATGTAAAACTAAACTGTGATAAAAAAAAACAATACTTAATAAATACTTCTTGTATTAAGAAAGTAGCAATTACATATAAAAAAGAAAACTAATCAGAGACATCTAACTCTAATTGCAAGAATCAAGGAACTTTAACTTCAACTCCATGGAGCACTGAACCTCTCTGTGTATCTCATTGATCTTTCTCATGAACTCCAGATCTCTTTCTCCACATTCTATATTGCTCGCAACACACAGGTCACGAACGGAAGTAGTCGGCATTGCCCTCAAGTTCCTCGAAACTTGGTCTCTTGTCAGCAGACCAAGTTCCAGTCCGTTAAAACACCTCTTTAACTCTTGAAGAGTAGATCTATCAGCCAAGACTTGGTCTTCGATTTGTTTAATAAAGCGTTGCTTGAAATCGTCAGATTTTGCAGAAGTATATGACTCCATTCTAATATATTTATAAGAACAAAGGCAAAACAATAATAGTTGCACTTTTGTTTCACTGAATGAATCTGTTTTGATGAAAAAAAAAATTTATTGGCAATGCAATTATATACTATATGTAACAGCCCAAAGGTCAGCTTTAAAGGCAAACTTTAAATTAACATTTATACTTAAAAACCATGTACATTTAATGATTTAAGAGTAAAAAACGTGTATATGGGAATTGCCTGTTCAGTTATCCTATTAAGCATTTTAATGCAAAACCTTTGAAAAATGAGTTTTCATGGGAAAACAAGTAAAATTAAATATGTAGAAAACCAAGCAACAAAATTGAAACCTTCAAAAAAAGGTTATCATAATTAGGAGATGTCTCTTCATTTTCTCTATTAAAGATTTTAAACACTATAAAGCATCATTATTATTTTACTTGAAAACATCAACACTTCAGTTTAAAAAAAAAACATTCATCCTAAAACAAATTGTCCAAAAACACTTACATTCTTCCTAAATGGCAAGGAAAACCTTCTACCACTGGTCCGATACCACTGATCTTAAAATCGAATTTTCAACATGGTCACTCCAAGAACAAAGAAACGCTGAAGAACTCAACCAAAAGGTTGCTATTGTTAGTGATAAATATTATAAGCAAACCTGGAGTAGCATTGCCCTGCTAGATGAAGTTGCCTCTTCTACTCCAACAGAGTTTAAACAAAAAGCAGAAGAGTTTATTACAAATTTGCTGAAACAGGATCAGAAGACCTGTGATATGCTAGCAGATCTACAAATTAAAACAAAAAACGAAATTGCATGGAAGAAGGCGAGAGAACGAGATATTCTATTAAGTGTTAATTGTAATGTTTAATTTTTAATTTTTATTATTGAAAGTATATCATAATTTTGTAATACTATGGTTTATTATTGAATATTCAAAGTTTCACTGCTTTCATAATTTTGCAATTTTAGTTTTACCAGTTTCTTTTATCCAAGATTGCTACTGGTTGGTTAAAATTTTGGGTTTATGACGTGTTGTTTCGTTAAAATTTGGTTAAAATTTTGGGTTTATGACGTGTTGTTTCCTGTTGTAGGCTTACCTCAAGTTATTGTTGAAGGGGAACCGATGGTCCGAGCATTAAATACCATTGAGTATCCTCTGTTATGGTTGCTTCCATATCAACTGAGACCTACACAGTAATTGGAGTACAAGCATTCTAAGTTTGTTAATCTGATTATTGAAGGGAACCCATGGTCCGACCATTAGGTCGCTTTAGTTTTATTTGTGGGTGATTTTGTAAATGAATATTGAAATAAGTAACCCTATAATCTGAAAACAAGATTTGTAATGTGTACAGAATGTGCAAGGCGTTACTTCCAGTAAATGAAGAACATTTGACTGATGAAGCCACATGGGAGTCACTTCCTGTAAGTCACACTGCTTTTCTTATCACATTCAATTATTACATTTAATGTGCTAAAGAAGAAAATAGTAAAAAATAGAATAAAACAATTGTGTAGTTTTCTTGTGTTGGAAACTTAGTTTAAAAAAGCGCGCTTTAAGCTCGCTTAAAGTGTTAACCGTTTGGCAAAACGTTTTATTTGCTCTGAAGCGTCAAAACACGTGAAGCGTTTTGAGGCGACGCCTCGGCCCAATCAGGTGCAAAAAACAACACTTCAGCATAGGGTTTTAGGTTTTAACGTTGTTTCAACATTAAAAAAAACGAACAGGGCGTGCAAAAAACGAACAAGGTCTTTATTAAAGGGTATAAGTGACATTTGATCAAGTTGAAAAACCTTGAGCTTAACTTGGTGCATTTGTTCTCAGGTAAAGCATGATCACACAGTCATCACTAATGACCTTTCAGCATCGAAAAACATCAAATCTAATGTTTTCTTTGCTTTTTAAGGGGAACATAGGTGCTTCTCTCCTAGGGCATACAAAACACAGGTTATTGGCGGCAGCCCGCCATATTTAACATATAAAAAAACTTTATATGTTAAATGTGGCGGGCTTCCGCCAATAATCTGTGCTTTGTATGCCCTATGGAAACCATCTTCCCCCTAAAAAGCAAAGAAAACATTAGGAAAAAGCATTATGAATGAGGATGGCCTGAATCTACGTAAGTGGCAGGTTTATTATATTTACCGATTTCAAATTTTATTTCCAACCTTTTTGATTTAGGTTTTTTTGCAGAAATTGACAATGCAAGAAAGGCTGCACCAAAGCCAGAAACACTGTTTGGGTTTTCCTACGATATTGTACGAAAGGTTGCTGCTAAGTATACCAAGCATCCCCGGATCTTGGCATGAAAGTCATTAGGTTCAAGGTAATGGTTAGATTTTAAAACTGTTATTAATCATGAGCTAATTATAATTGTGATAAAGTTAAACCTTTTAGTTATGTTCATTCTAAAATGAAATTCATCCCAATTGGTCGCTAAGAGTTTGTAGAATATAAACTGATAAGTTAGCTCATGATAATGAATCTCTATCATAGGGTACATACTGAGATTATTGAATTTTGAGTAACATACCCCATATATAGCTTTAACATACTTTGTTATTATTATAAACATAGTTTAACATTAAGAATTGATTGGAGTGTTAAGTGTATTATTTTGAACTTTTCGAACAAATTTTTATTCATTCATGTGCTAAAAACTTAGACTTTATTTGATGATGTTCATGTTGATGCAGATGTGTTTTTACTTTCAACTGGACTTAAAAATCAAGTGCATAAAAATGGTCATTGTGGAATGGATTTGATATTGCTTGGTGCTTATTTGGACAAAAAAAATCAACGTATTTAACACTGGTAAATTTACAACCGCTTATTTATGATAGTCTTTGCTAACTTGAGTTCGTATTAACGATTAGATACTTCCTATTGAGTTTACTCTATAGGTAATGGTGTAGTAAAAGGAGATTTAATTATAATTGAAAAACTAACATAAGGACTTTGTTATAAAAGTGCAGCGAACCAGACCACATTGTCATGCGTCCTACGGTTTCTGGAGCAAATCCTTGTGTTGGGGCAGCAGCGATTTGGGTTGTTTGTGGCTGCGTGGGTGGTGCCTCGATGCTGTAAACAGTTGTCAAATAACATTGGATAGTAGGGGTAACGAGTACCATAACAAAACAACAAAAGGAATAGCAACAACATGCAATTAGGTGCAGTTTTGGGGCTGCTAATGGTGTCTAAACAACCATTATAAGCGATGGTTGCGGCTGCCAAAACAGTTCAGAAACAGGACGCCATGCCTAAATGATTCAGGGTCGGTTTTGGGGTTGAATCATAGTTTACAAATTGTGAGTTCGTAAGGTATTTTTAGGGTATGTTAAAGGTTAGTTCTATTGCATGTTTTATTCAGGGGCTAATTTGATATGTAATAGAAAAAAATATTCAAGTTTATAAACATGGAAGTGAAAACACCATGATCAATATTTCTCTTTTGTATGTGTTCGACTTCTTGACTTATTATTTAAGAGTTTGTTTTGATTTGAGGACAAATTTTGAAATTTTATACTTTATCACAATTTTTGTCATTTTCTTCTTATTAGTGATACTGATGTTTATGGCCACACCTTATATCCCACCTAGACATGAAAAAAAATACAAACTCAGTTTAAGAAATATAATTGTTTTGCTTTACTTAGAATGCCTGTGTGTTTATAGTTCATAAAAGATAAAAGATGACGCATGAACTAAAGCAAAGGTTCCTTAAAATCAGCTTTGCCTTTGCTGCTCGATATCAATTATAGTATCTATAGTTTGGCAGGGTATTCCAAGTGGTTTTAGGCGATCGGCGGCACAGTGGGCCATAAAATGACATTGTCTTTGCATATGGTAAAACTGAACAGATGTTTGATAAGTCAACAAAGGTTTAAATCCCTCCGGTTTGTCAACAGAGGTTTAAGGCCAAACATCTGTTTAAGGTCAAACATCTGTTTTAGTCCAAATATCTGATAGAGAAGGTCAAACATTTGCGTCCCTATGGTATGAGTGAAATATCAACCTGAGTCCCTAAATGTAAACTTGTATATTAAATGTATAACAAATTATCAAAGCCTAAATTGTATATTAAATGTAAACTTTTTATACATACAACACAGAGACAAAACGTCATACCAACTTCGTAGAGTTGATGGAACTTACAGACTCGATAACAAAAGACCCGTCATACCAACTTCGTAGAGTTGAGGGAACTTACAGACTCGATAACAAAAGACCGTAACATACAATACATAGACAAAACGTCATACGACCACAAGCAATTGTGGATATTTACTGACGGGTGCACTTCGGGAAGTCTGATCCAGATATGAATGAATATAACTCCAGTCTATCTAATTACATATCTGCCACTTGGGTTATATTTATTCATATGAATGAATATAACCCCAGTGGTAGATATGTAATTAGCGAGCTCTGGAATTTCAAGGAAAATCGAAGAGCTCCACTGGGGTTATATTCATTCATATCAATCACTTCCTTATGTGCACCGCATCTTCTAGGAGGTTGTCAAGTGTTCTCGCCTTCGTAGTTGGTGTTTTGCGTATCTTTACATCAGCAGCCATTCTGTACAACAAAACACATTCAAATGAGCAACACATTCGAATCTGATCCGATCAGTTCTTAACACTCAGTTGATACCCTAAACCCTAAACACATTCAAACCAAAACACATTCTGTACAACAAAACAAGAATCAAACCAAATCAAACTAACAAAACAAGAATCAAACCTAATCAAACCAAACCAAACCAAAACACATTCTGTACAACTAAACACATTGCAAACCTCTGTTTTGATGCATTTTTAACAATATACTCACTCAGTTGATACCCTAAACCCTAAACCCACAAGAATCAAACCAAAAATCCATTCAACCCTAAACCCACAAGAATCAAACCAAAAATCCATTCAACCCTAAACCCTAACCCCAAATAACACATTCAAATCATCAAATCAAATCCAAAATACCCAAATAACTGTTATCATCGAATCAAAATGAGGAACACATTCAATCCGAAACTGATCCGATCAAACACATTCAAATGAGGAACCCAAAATCAACCCTCTGTTTTTCAAAATCAACCCAAAATCATCGAATGGAACCCAAAATCAAACCCAAAAACATCGAATGGAACCCAAAATCAAACCCAAAATCAACCCTCTGTTTTTTCAAAATCAACCCAAATCATCGAATGTAACCTAAAATCAACCCAAAACCATCGAATGGAACCCAAAATCAAACCCAGAATCAACCCTCTGTTTTTTCACAATATAAACACATAAACATATCGAATGAAATCAACCCTCTGTTTTTTCAAAATCAACCCAAATCATCGAATGTAACCCAAAATCAACCCAAAATCATCTAATGGAACCCAAAATCAAACCCAGAATCATCGCTCTGTTTTTTTCACAATATAAACACATAAACACATCGAATGACCAATATGAGGATGAAGATGAACCTGATCTGTTCGATGAAGATGAAGATGATCTGTTCGATGTTCGATGAAGATAATCTGTTGATATCTTCGATGTTGATGATGATGATAGCTGTTGATGATGGTGATGATATTGGGAGCTGTTGACGATGATGATGAAACATTGAAACTGGTGAATGGACTTTAAGTTTAGATATTAAAGGGTGGGGGGTATTATGGACTTTTCACATAGCAGGGACTCATGATCCCTTCCGTATATAATTCGAGTTTTCTTTATTAAATAACTAGGTGTACACCCGTGTGAGCACATGGGTTTGTTTTAATAACGATCGGAACCAAATACTAAAAAACATATTATAATATATTATTTAAATTCTTTATGTTTAGTTACATATTATAAAACAATGTTAAAGACAATTTGTCTGTGTGTACATGTTTGATATAGAAATAAGGTAAATAATTGATAATATTTTGTCGAAAATGAAAGCATAACCTAATTTTATGTTGTCTAATAACTTCTTATATATGATGTTAATTTTTTTTAACACATTGTTAGTGTAAAACTCAGTAAAGGTCCATTGTTATTGTATAATTCAATAATACTAAAAACAGATTATAATATATTATTTAAATTCTTTGCATTTAGTTACATATCCTTATAAAACAATGTTAATGAAATTATGTGTTAGTGTACATGGTTGATATACAAATAAGCTAAGTACTTGGTAATATGTTGTCTAAAATGAAAACATGAACTAATATGTTGTTTATAAAACATGGTTGATATACAAATAAGACATATTATAATATGTTTTTTAGTATTTGATTCCGATTGTTATTAGAACAAACCCGTGTGTTCACACGGGTGTACACCTAGTTAAGTACTATACCAGTAAAAAGTCTAAATCATTAAGAGTCTCATTGAGAGGTAAACAAACAACCTCTTATTTTGTATTTAAGTTAAAGTAAATATTTTGTTCTCATAGTGGAAATAAATGAAATAATTCCATGACATTATGACAGAGTCAATAAGGGTCCACTAATTAAGCACCACTGTCTATCCATCCCTGCCACTCTGCCAACCGTTTCCTGCTGTCAGTCAGTCCACCTTCTCATTCAAATCAAATCAAAACCCCAACCAAATCTTCATCAATTCCCCAAATTCGCACACACATCACATCACAATGGACTCATCAGACGACGAAGGAGAAGAATACCTCTTCAAAGTCGTCATCATCGGCGACTCCGCCGTCGGAAAGTCAAACCTCCTCTCCAGATACGCTCGCAACGAGTTCAATCCGCACTCTAAGGCCACAATCGGCGTCGAGTTTCAGACTCAGAGCATGGAGATCGACGGTAAAGAAGTTAAGGCTCAGATTTGGGATACCGCCGGTCAGGAACGCTTCCGTGCGGTTACCTCTGCCTACTACCGTGGTGCTGTTGGTGCCTTGATTGTTTATGATATCTCCAGAAGCACTACGTTCGATAGCGTCTCGCGGTGGCTCGAAGAGCTTAACAGTGAGTTTATACTTTGTTATATACTTATGTTGTTGATCTGATTTCAATTTGATTTAGGTTAATTTGTTGATAATGTGCTTTAGAATTTAGATCGGTTAGCGAGTTTGTTTTTGTTGATCTGGTTTTAGTTTGATTTAGGTTAGTTTGTTGTTTAGAGGATTTGTGATTTGGATAATTGGATGAGTTTGTGTTAGCTAGATCGAGATGTGTTTGACTGAATTTGAACGTCAATATGTTATATGTGATTGTAAGATTGCTAGTTGATCTAATATTACGTAGATTTACTCTGATTATTGGAGTTTATAGTTTAGGATCTGAATTAGAATTTTGGCGATGATGAGATCGGTAATTCGGTATTGGTACCGTTGCTTCGCGTAGTATTGATACCGGAATTTAGCTAAAGTCAAAACTGAATACCGTAGCGTATATGTTCGGTCACGGTGGTGTTAAAAGTCTTGAACTGATACCACATAGTGCCGAAACCGAAATTGATTTAAATTCTAAACCGGATACTGTACGGTATATGTTTGTCAGTTCGAAAATTTTTATTCCTAATTGTAACAGAATTCAAACTAGATATTGTTTTGTCAACATGTAAAGTAAATTGTAAGGGGGGAAGGGTGTTTGACATTGCATTTTTGATAAGTGATTGTCTGATTATAAGTTGAAAATAATCAGTTTTGGTGTTTGGGGATATTTGAACTGGTTTTTGTTATATTACTAGTTAAGAGGTCAAGTAGTCCTAAATTGCCAAGGTCTTAGACACATCATCATCAGCATCCACAACGCTACTCGTGGTCCAAAATCCAGACTTGCCTAGTCAGGATGCCACATCATTCCAAACCACCACCACCAAACCCTGTTTTTTCTCACAACACTAAACCATTCCAAACCACCACCTCATTATCCACCTCATCACCTACTTTCCATTTTATTTAAACATTGATAACCTATACAATCTATTTTTAATGTATTTACTTAATGATATTATTAAGAAGTTTGTTCATAAATGAAATTACATCGAGAACTTTGTGGTTGACAAAGAGGCGCAATGATTTATTTTTTGTTAAAATATTAAAAAATATAAAAAAATAAAATTCATAACAAGTATTTTTATTTAACAATAAATTCAAATGAAATAGTAAAAAAATATTTAATTCTTACAAAGGCTCTTTTTCAAACGCCTGCTTTTGCAAAAGCTAGTTTTTCAAACGGTTACTTTTGCAACGGTTGGTTATTACTGGCTATAATTTCAATTTGTATTTCAAGCAACATGTGCACTTCTCAACTAATAGTTCACTACAAACTACAAAGATTCATCAAAAAATTGGCAAGAAACCCTTGGACCAAAGAAGAGATGTCTCTGGTCAACTCTTGGTCTTGGATGGACTTATGCGACAATAGACGAGGAGCCGGGTCAATTAGAGAACCCTTATTTGAAGGATTCTGTCAACGTGTAGGAGAAACCAAACCAATCGCTCTTCGTACGCCACTTTGTCAACCACATGAAGGCTCAAGGTGACGGCATAACAGAGACACAAGCGATTGCCCGGGCCCGTAAGGAATACGAAAACATACACAATACAAGATTTTTTCACATGGCAGCCTGACAATTAATAAGAAACCATCTGCGTATGCAACCTGCTCCCCCTTCGGATGCCGACTCCAACGGTTCAGGGGTTGATGAGTAGGTTTAATAATCTGCTTTGTTTATGTTTATTTATCTAGTTTGTTTAGGTTTAATTATCTTGTCTTGTTTAGGTTTAATTGCCTGGTGTGTTTAGGTTTAATTATGTGGTTTATTTAGGTTTAATTATGTGGTTTGTTTAGGTTTAATTATGTGGTTTGTGTAATATTTTTATTTTTAATAAATTTGTTTTTTTAGTTTGTATTATTTTTATTTTATATATTTATTTTTTAAAATTTATCTTATTTAGGTTTTATTTATTTAAATTAAACAATTTTAATGTTTGATCTTATTTAAATCAAGGGGGGTCCACACCTCCACCCCTTCCCCTCGACCACGCTACCAGACCAACACCCCAACGGACTAGCCTAGTCACCCTCCTCCATCGCTACCCCTTATCCGCCTTTGTGGTTCGGAGCGTTGGAGATGCTCTAAGAAGGCTAAATATTATATGTGCTTTAGATGGAATTTTCTTTTCATGAGTGTAGTGCCCCTAATGCCCCTGATGCCTTCACTCATCTATTAATATTTTTTCCACCAAAGTGAACTTTTTAGAAAAAGATATCTTGGCCAACAAAAAAAACATAATTAAACATCAAGAAACAAAATCAAACATGAAATAATTGACTAAACTAAAACAACCTACAAGTTAATAGGTTACATAGTGTCGTTCTACAAATTAATACGCGATTTGAGTGTGGTGCCCCTAATTTCTATTAGTATTTTTCCACCAAGTGATTTTTTTTAGAAAAAGTTATCTAGGCCTAATTGACGGGTCAAATACCATTGGGAGTTATACGTAGCGACCTTGAGAATGTTATGGCTTGGCCAAGCATTACACAATGAAAGTCAAGTTAGCTTGGTTTCACCATTTTCTTCATGCTCACCACACTATATAAAAGTGTAAAATTGACGGGTCAGGAAGTTGACATAGGTGACTCTAGACGTTTGATTGATCTTATGCGATGAGCTTTCGGTGCACAAAGTAAGATTCATAGGTGAGACTAGACGATTAATTGATCTTATTCGATGAACTTTCGGTGTACAAAGTTAGATTGCTGTTAGGATTAAGAATCAGACTCAACGAATAAGCCACTTTTTTTGGGTTGGCTATAATGTTTTTGATATAGCTATAACTGTTGTCTATCTCCGTTGTGGCTCCAAAGGATGCCACATTACCGCTTAAACCAAAAAGTTGTACACATTTTGGAGGTCAAACGCGCATAGGTTTGGACGCATGGTGTCAAAAATGTGGTGGGTGGTGACCAAAGACGAGAAGGATAAACGCTATTATGTTGCGAATATTGTCTTTTCTTCTTTCGTTTTGAACCCTAAAGAGGTCTTGTGCTCTCTATAACTAGCAGTTAAATTCCTAACTTTTTTAGAATGTTAGTTAAACATTGATTGACAGAATAAATTGATTATATACTTACCACCAATGTTAATTGTATGCATCTAACTATAACTGTTTTGCGTGTTTCTTTTATAAGTTATAGTACGAATCTGAATGTTTATTGCGTATGCATTGAACTAGCTATTTATCAACATTTAGTTTCTATATACTTTAATGTGCACAAAAGCTATTTTTAATTAGACTAAATTATTATATTTGGGTGTTCATTCATGGGTCGAGTAAAAAAAACAACAATGATGGTATAACATGAAACAATTTACAATTACTTGATCTAATCTTCATATGTAGATTGAGGCTGACAATACCTGACCTTTTTAAGACACGATAAGACATGTTTAAGAAGAAGTACAGTATGTTATTTTCTACTTCTTTAAAAATAAATAAAATTAGAAGGCTAGGTTCCGTTATTTCTCCTTCTTGGTACATAGAACATACAACTATGTTATAGACATGAGGTATAAAGTAGTTAAACGAGTTGTATTCTTGTTTGATACTTGTGTTAATTGCCCTGTTAAACACAATATGACTTGTTTTGCCAGCCCTACGTAGACATCCTCTGATTGGACTTCATATTTTAAGATCCAAATTCAAATCCTGGCAATGATGAGATCTGTACTGGTACCACTGTTCCGCGTAGTACCGATAACGAAATTCAGCTAAAACCGAATACCGTAGCATTTATTTTTTGTTATGGTACCGTTATAAGTCCCGAACCGGTTACAATATCGGGATTCAGTCTGAAATTTCTTATTCCAAATTATAATAGAGTTCAAACGATATTGTTTTGTCAACATGTGAAGTAGATTATAAGGGGGGTGTTTGGCGTTGCATTTTTTAAAGTGATTATCCGATTATAAAAGTTATCAGTTCTGGTGTTAGGGGACATTTGAAATGGTTTTCATTATCTATCAATAGAGGTCAAATTATCAAGCTCTGAGACAACTCATCACTTTATTACACAACTTCAAACAACAAAAGTGATAGGCCCTTTTGTTACAACTGATATAGGTTATTCCATACTGATTATGCAATGCCAAACACTCCCTAGACATAGCATGAACGATTTTGGGCTGACTCGAGAGTCGAGAGCTTCACGTACGCAGGGTTTTGTTTAATTAATTTTTTGAAAAATAGCTAAGTTTTATATAAAAACTTATGTAGCTCATTCGGAGACAACGGTTGCGAGGATGTTGGTGGGAAACAAATGTGATTTGGAGAATATCAGGGCTGTATCTGTTGAAGATGGCAAGAATCTCGCAGAGCAAAACGGGTTATTTTTCATGGAAACATCGGCACTTGATTCAACAAATGTCAAAACGGCTTTCGAGATGGTTATTCGGGAGATCTACAATAATGTAAGTCGAAAAGTATTGAATTCAGATTCATATAAAGCTGAGTTATCTTTAAACAGGGTGACTCTTGCAAACAATGGTGATGGGGAATCTAAACAAGATCAAAGCAAATACTCTTGTTGTTCTTGATTACTGAATGTTTATTCTTTCTATATCTACTTTGGAAATTAAATTATTTTGTTTTTGGATTTTTGTATAATCTTTACATTTGTGTTCCTCAACAATGTTAATTTGACAAAGAATATTCTTTACATGTTTTATGTTGCCAAATCTTGTTATTTGTGGTTATGCGCACACATGTGTATGTACAAGCGTATGGCGTTTAGTTAGTATGATCACAAAACAAGTGAACTTATGCATGTATGATATAGTGGGCATTTGTCGGGTTCAGGGTTGGTGTGTATAAATAAACTGGTTATTTCTTAAGAGTTCTTAAATATTAATTTTAAATAACATGTCATATAGTTCTTAAAATCTATAGTTTACTAGAAGTTGACACGTGACATCGAATATTTGATATGAGAAAGAGACAGAATGTATAAATAAACTGGTTATTTCTGAAAGTTTTGCAATTATTTAAAGTTTTAAAATGAACTCAACCATTTATTATAAAAGATTACATATTATAGATTGTTAGAGTATTAACATAAACTATTTTGTTATAGGTTATTATTTTTGTATTTTATTACATTAAAAGTCTAAAACGTTAGTAGAAGCCATAAGTTATTTTTGCTTAGTTTGTTATAATTCAATTTTATTAATCACTTTTATAAAGAAAAAACAGGATAAATATAAACGAAAAAACAAAATGGTAAAAGATAAAAAGATAAAATTAATGGATTAAAATAATATATTTTTTACTTGAATCTTATTAATTAACAAATATTATCTATATCTATTTATTTAGGGTAAAGGATAAAACGATAAAATTAATAGATTAACAAATCTTATTAACAAATTGACACGTGACATCGAATATTTGATATGAGAAAGAGAAAGAATGTATAAATAAACTGGTTATTTCTTAAGAGTTCTAAAAGTTTTGCAATTATTTAAAGTTCTGAAACGAAGTCAACTCTTTTTAAAGTTATAAAATGAACTCAACATAAATGAAAAACAAAAAGGTAAAAGATGAAAAAATAAAATTAACTAACAAATATTATCTATATCTATTTATTTAGGGTAAAGGATAAAAAGATAAAATTTATGAATTAAAAGAATTTTTTTTTGAATCTTATTAACAAATATTATCTATATCTATTTTATTAGGTGGGAAAACATAAATGAGATAACTCCATAGAGCGCCACATGTCCCATATATGATTTACTTTATTATATGTATAGATTTTTATTATATTTAAATTACCGATATCCCACCGACCCATATATGATTTACTTTATTATATATATAGATTTTGATTATATTTAAATTACCGATATCCCACCGATATCTCACCAAGATAACCTATCTCAAATATTGGTTCTTGACCGATATCTGATATTTTACCGCATTAACCGTATAGATCATACTCTAATCTTGAAACCATGAAAAAAAGCTTCAGGCGTGGATTTTTTTTTTTTAATGATTTGAGTTTGTTAATATACTAGGTTTAAACCCCGTGTATTACACGGGCTACATAAATATAATTTTATATAATAAATAATAAAAAAATATATCTTTAAAAAATCATGTTGAATAAAATATAATGTCATATGTAACACATACAATCGTCAAGAATTATCTTTTAGAAATGAACTTTGGTGTTCTATTTACTTATTATAACATTTTAGTTCGTTTTTTATTTATTATTAGGTAAAAAAAACACATGTATTACACGGGGTTGAATCCCGTTTTATGATACGTTCAAATTGTGAGATACAATGATTTTAGTTAGTTTTATGCACCTTCATGCTTATTTGTTTATTTTATTTATAAAACACTCGTCTCAAATTTGTATTCAAGAGAGTTTACGGTACAAAAAGGTGGAGATCGATCCCAACGTTTTTAATTTATTCTATTAAAAAAACAATAATACAATTATTTAGTATATACCAAACGGGAACCTTTGATTTCCTAATTTACCATACTTTCAATCACCGAACTCCAAAGTATATATATATCTACTCATAATACTCGGAATTTAACTTTATAATTATATAAAAAAAACTTTTATCGTTATTTAAATATTTGTTTAAAATTATTTATAGAAAAACAAATATTTATTCTTATCTAATTTTTGTTTTAAATTATTAATTAATATTTAATATAAGAAATAAATAGTAAAATAAGGTGTGAAAGCATCAGAGTGTGACACGTGTCCAAAAAAGATTTTTATTTATTTGTATAGAAAGATTAAATTATTATTTTTATTAATGTTTGTATAACGTATAGAATCTATATTACGTGAGTACTTACGCAATCATAGCTTTAAAGTAAATAAGAAAATCAAAATACAAAATACTTTTAGAAATAGAATTGGACTTAAGGCGTGGATTTAGGAATGTTGTCTGGACTCTTTGGATACCCTATCTAACATGTCACACGAAGCCCAATTGCCTTGTAAAATAAGTTTTTCTTTATGCATAAAATAACATTTTCTTATTTACGTCAAAACTGATCTTATAATAAATAATTCTTCAACATGTTGTATTTCTGTAAAATGTATATGATAAGTAACCAAAAATAAGTTGATATGTGCACGAATTTCAAAATAAGAGTACATGATAAGTAACCAAGAATAAGTTGATATGTGCACCAATTTCAAAATAAGAGTAAAAATCAAAAAAGAAAAAAACTATGTAATTCATGATTTCTATATAAAATGGGTGTATGAGTTGTTGTTTAATATATTTTTCTAGATGTAATTCATGATTTATATGGTTAAATTTTTAAACATGATTAAATTATTACAATCAGCTAATTCGTTAGTTAAGCTAAACAAAATTACTATTTATCAAAATCCGTCACCGCTACTTAGTTAACATATAGTCATATAGATGATATGAAAATGACTTTCCTGATGTGTATCTAATGTATTATTGGAAAAGGTATCATACTAAAATGAAAATGCTAAATAAAAGGGCATAATCCAAAAAATCTATGAAATTTTATTCATAATACATAAATTATAAGTTTTAAGGAAGAAATTCTTAAAATTGTTACTAGCCAATATATAAGTCAATACATTTGTTAGATTAATAAAGTTTCTTTTACTAGTTTACATTAGTAAAAAGATGGTTTACGAGTTAAATTAAATAAAACATAACGTCTACTTAAATAATTCATAATTGGTTTCTATACAGTAATTAGACACCCATATTTAATGTAGGCGATCTTGACAGTGTGGATCTAATATATAGCTTGGTAATCAAATTTATAACACATTCATCTTCTCTAGTGATGAAAGTGATTAGTCAAATTGACTATGGATCAAACATGCTATGTGATTATGGATGAAACCTCTAGTACTTATGATTTGTACAAAACCGATTAGGGTTAAGCTTGCCGTGTTATTATACAAATCAGTAAAACCTCAATTAAAAATTAGGGTTCTCATATGATAAACTTACGTTGTGGGTTTTTGTGATAATTGATAAATTGCTGGTGATTTTCAAGTGTGTCTGCGCTTTGATGTTTATGCTTATTTCTATGGGTCTTGTTAATTTTGATGCTTTTACAATGTTAGATATCCATATTGTTTTTTATGGTTTGGTGTGTATTTTTGTTCAGCGTTTGATTCTTAGGGGCTTTTTGTTTAGCTCTTAATGAGACTCTTAATGGTTCAGACCTCTTACTGGTTCAGCACTTAATGGTTCAGACTGTTTTTTTCACAAGCAGATGTCTGAATGATTCAGTCATTCAGACATTTGCCTCTGAATGGTTAAGCATTATATTGAGTCTGAATGGTTAAGATCACTTATATGAATTGGTTAGACATTTGCCTCTAAACGATTAAGCATTATACTAGTTATTAATGGTTCAGAGCTCTTACTGGTTCAGCACTTATTGGTTCAGACCTCTTACTAGTTCAGCAGTTACCCATTCAGAAGTTGTCAAACAACCCTTACTAGAAAAGGACGTGGAATGATTGAACAAAGGACAAAGGAGGTGAGAGAGAGATTTGATCGATACCAAGTTAAAGTATAGTTAAAATGCGTTCTAAGACCATAGGTAATGGTTAATGCCTACTAAAAGGAATTTTTCACCACATCATCATCATAATGCCCCTTTAAAAAGGTGTAATGGTTAATGCCCATTTCATTTATTATTTTCCATTATTTTTCTTCTCTTTGGGTATTATTATAGAAATGCCTCACCTTCTTCATGCCCCTATAATGCCCAAGGGGATGGTGTTGAGGGCATTATCAAACTTTTTCATGCCCTTATAATTCCCATTACACATGGTCTAATTGTTAATACTTACCAAATTAAAAGGTTTAATCATGTAAGAAAAGGATAAAATGGCTTATTTGCGTGTAATTGAAAATTTTGGGACTTATTTGCCCTAAAATTTATCCACATATTAAAAATTTGGTTGGTTTGATTTAGACCATACGATGTGGGCATGGTTTTGTGGCATATAGGCCGATCAACGCCGGACACACCACCCTGGGAATGGCATGGAGGGCGGCATGTTTTCTAGCGACGTAGAGTGAAGTGTGGTGTTGACGTGGCATGGTGCAATTGGTGTGGATTATAGCTGTTGAAACCAACAGCTCTTTAAAAAAAGGATTTTCAATTAAAAAAAATATTAACTCACCTAATCATAAAAAACTCAACCTATTCACTATTTTCATCTCGTTCTCTTCTACCCGACTCTAAACTTTATAAAATCTCTCTACTTTTTATAAAAAAAAAATACGCATCCACACAACCACAATTTCAATCCAAACAACCCAAATGGTATGGGCAAAATACCAAACACAACCTCGCTTACACCATCTCAAGCGAGTCAACCCCGATATCTCGATCCGAACATATTGTCATACGATCAAAATCGTAGTTAGTTTCGGTTAACGTTTTTTAAGTTTCAGTTTTTTATGTTTTTTTTTTAATTATTACCCTTTTATTTTTAAATTATGTAATATTTTTATTATTGTTATTTATTATATTAGTATTAATTCTTTTTAAAAAAATTGATACATTTTATATAATTTTAAATATAAAATATTAATATAAATTGTGTGCCACGTGTCGAATAACGTCACCACTCTTTCACGCCTATCCCACTTCTCTCTTTTATGCACCACACCACTTTTCTGACTCGTGTTGACGTAGCGTCCACATGTCATACAACGCCCTCTTTTCAAACACCGTATAATCTTAACAATTTTTTCAAACAAACTGGTCTAACCATTCATTGGTTAGAATTGAAGTAAAAGAATGTTCTTTTTAATTTAATAAGTAAAAAAAAAAAAAAACCTTTTTTTTGGTGTTAAACAAATTTGACAATTTAACTATGTATACATTTATAAAAACCTCTAACAAAATTATCTACACATTTATATCTTTAAATATTTAATAGTATAAGAATTATTTATGAAATGTTCTATTTACAAAATACTTTGTTTATGGTATTTAGTTTTGAGATTTTTAGATTTTGGACATCAGGACTCTCCAATAAAAGAAATGTACCAAGCGTACGTTACACCAAAAATATTATTTAACATCAAATGTTCCCAATGAAAAGGCAGTATTTTCGTATCATTTAGTTTTGGGAGTAGTAAAATATCAAATTTAATGTAACAGTATTTTTCAACGAAGTTTTGTGAGGAGTAAAGTATCAAATTTAATGTAACAGTATTTTTCAATGAAGATTTGTTATTTACAATTTGATTCTTTATTTTAAGATTCGTATAACTTGACTTACTTTTTGCGTATAGTGACATTTAAAAAAAATAAATTTATATAAAAATGTAACTTTTAATTAATTAATATTAATGTATAGTGTTAAACTAGAAGGCAAAATATAATTAAAACACATAACACAAGTTTAAATACATACTTACGTACAAGGCCGACCCTAAGCACGTGCCAGGTGGGCGCTGGCTCATGGTCAAATATGTAAGGGGGCCTGTAAGTAAAAAAAAATTATATGTAAAAAATCTTAAGTATACCAAGAAATATAATTCGAGATGAATCCATGTACAATAAACCGCCATAATCTAGCGGAAACGAAAGACCCTTTGTTTTCACTCAAATGGTACCCAGTTTGAATCCTTTCTGTGTCATTTTTTTTCACTTTTTATTCTTTAAGGTTGTTCTTAAGGTTGTTCCTTGTTCTTCTTTTTTTCATCTTTTCACTTTTATTCATAGTCTAGCGGAAAGACCCCTTGTTTTCATCCAAATGGTACCGCCATAGTCTGGGTAGTCTCACGCCCCAGCCCCTGCCACCTCACCATGTATAGCGCCCCTTCCCCCATTTCCTAGGCGTCAAAGGGGGCGCTATCCTTGGCCTTTGCCAAAGAGATAGCGGGCGTGAAGAGCTGCATTTGGTGGGACCCATGTCTCTTGACCAATCAGATTTTGTTTATTTTTTCTTTTTTTAACATTTAATTAGGGGGACGCTATGAACTTGGTGGGGCTTTATCCCACATCATAATTCTTAAAAGGCACGTTATTTTTATCCCAAAATCTACGTGTCGCTTATGTTACGGAAGTCTGGTTTATTTTGGGTTACCGTTGGTGTTTCTCTGGGCTTTATATTTGGAGCAGCCTTTTTTGGTCTAGGATTGATCACATAGAATTAAATTATTTAGTCCAAATCGGCTTCTTAATCGATCATCTCTTGAGTTCTTGAAGAATTATAATTTTAGTCTTTGTTTTGGTTCTCTTCATAACCTTCAAGCAGGCTTTATCGTTTTCTGGTTTTTTTTTTTTCTAATTTTGTTTTGATTCACAGCCTACAAGAAGCTTTAATTATTGTGTAAGTATTGATAGATAAAATAATATTACTTGATTATTTTATAGAACAGTATACAGGTTCGATCCAAATGTTATTCCAAAATTCAAACCCAATTATAATGAGTTGAATGAGAGCTTTGCTTCCAAAAACGCTAGAAGAGCCACACGCATGGTGAATCCAGGAATTTTGGTTAGGGGGTGCAATAATGTGGCTGACAAGTATTGGATGTGGATTGGCCCTGGTTTGGAAAAACAGGTGAATTCGGGAATTTGGGTTGGGTCATGGGTCAAACCTTGGAGGCCACGTTTTACACATATTTTCTCGTGAACCAAGGGTTTTTTTTTTTTTACTTTGTAAAATATAACATATTACGTCAGTTTTTCTGTTAACGAGAAGGGCAATACGGTCATATAATTAAACATGTATCTCAAGACCAAAATATGTATTACACTAGATAGTTGTAAGATAACCCAAGTTTAAAATAAAAGTTCTCTCTTAATGAGAAATAAATAGATAGTTTGGGGAAATTATTATATTAAAAGTTCTCTACAAATGAGAAATAAATAGATAGTTTGTGTAAACTATTATATTATGAAATTTGTAAAATAACATTATGTATTTAATATCTATGGTGTTATAGGCATTATAGTCTAGTGAAAATGGATATGATTGTATTGTTCTGCTAGTGACACCAGTGGTCCGCGTTAAAAAAAAACATGTATTTAAAATCTGTAACTAATAAACAATCAGTGGCGGATCTAGGATTCCGACCAAGGGGTAACGTGTTATAAATAAGCCGTAACGAAATCGAAAAAACGTCAAATTTTTCCAAAATTTACACTAATTTTTCCAAATTTTTTCCGACCAAGGGGTAGCGGGGGTTACCCCTACCAAAGAGGTAGGTCCGCCCCTGTAAACAATAAAAGCAAAATTTACCTGTGTCATATATTTTGAACAATTTTACATAAATTGTCGTTGGCAATTTATGTACGGCTCTGGACATTCCCCATTGTTCCCTACCGGTGGCAGCCTCCTTGTGATTCTAATAATTGTGTACTAATTCAAATTGGAGTAGTTACAATAGCTTTCACACGACAAGTAACTCATAATTTTCAAGCCGGTACAAAATTAGTGAGTGTTTTGGGTTGTTAGAGAATGAAATTGTCGCGTTCATACTACATATAAATCAAGGGCGTAGCTTTGTGGGGGCGGGAGGGGGCGGCTGACACCCCGAACTTTTCACTCAGTAGTAGAGAGTATGTAGTTTTCGTATAGAAATTTTTTGGTATATACGTTTTTGACCCCCCGGTTTTATAGAAATTTTTTGTATATACGTCTTCGACCACCAGGTCGGAAATCTCAAGCTTCGCCACTGATATAATGTAATAATATCTAGAAAATGGGTGTATTTTTTGCTAGATTCAAAATATATCAAGCTATTATTATGTTCTTAGTTGAGTTATCACAAAAGACATTTAACACTTGCATAATTTCCACGTTCATTACGAAAAAAACGTGAGACCCATCATTTAGAAGTCCACATTGGAAAGTGGATATGATTTATCTAACAATAAAACTAAATCCCTAAAAACGTTTCCCCCATTGAAATTGGTTGCGGTTTAAGTTTAAATAAGATCTAGCAATAAAAAACATAAATAAAGTAAAATTTGAGTCTAGATTGAAAAGAGAATACAAATGAAGAATATTCAAGACTTCAAGTCAAGTACCCGAAAATAAAGTTCATCTAGGGCTGTAAACAAACCGAACGAATACGAACAAGTCTTATGTGTTCGTTCATTAAGGAATGAAATGCTCATGAACAGTTCACGAACGCTTACCGAACGAGTTTTCTTGTTCATTCATTAAGGAAATGAACATGTTCATGAACACCTATCGAACGTAGACAAATGCAAACAAACACAAACAAATATTCATGAACATAAATGAACGTTATATATTCATTTAAAAATACAAGCTGCATTTTTATCAGAAAAATTATGAAGAATCCACCTAAAATAAATAAATACTTCACATAACTAACACAAAAACTAAGCATTTTGTCAAACTTTAACACAAACTGAAATTGAAATGATCAAATAAGGGATGTTAGCGGAGGCGTATAGTAACTATGGTTTCAAATTTTAAAAACTAAAACCAATAAAATAAAAATATAATATATTTTTTATAAATAGACGAGTACAAATGAACATAAATGAACGCATTACCAAACGTTCACGAACATAAACGAATGAACGCAACCTATGTTCATGGTCATTTGTTTCACTTATCGAACGTATTTTTTTGTTCGTGTTTGTTCATTTATTACGAACGAATATAAACGAACTTCCCGCCGAACGGTTCATGAACTGTTCGTTGAACGTTCAGTTTGGTTACAGCCCTAAGTTCATCGATTTGCGGATCTCACGTCTTTTGTCTCTTACCCTCTTGTGTGTATATTTGATATTCATAGAGTATAGAACTGATATTTAACCGGCGAGTACGGTGGGACAAATATAAAATTTGGGTACGCCATACATGGATTTTTTAATGCTTGGTTTTGGACCTTGGTACTTCTCCGAGTCGATTTTCATACCCTGATACGTAATAATATATAAATATTTTTGTCTCTCATCTAAAATACACATGTTGCATTTTTATTGCTTACTAAACTTCTAAAAGAAATCCTATGTAGCGGCCGGTATAGAATAAAGTTAGAATATTTCTTTTTCTTTAGAAAATACATTTTAAATAACTAAATTAATTAATCACTTAATACGTTATGCCTCTTTTAAATCCCAAAGACATATATCGAGATTATATTTTCTCGGAATCACATTCATACGTTTTTCATACTTATAACATACTTGCATACACCTTTATAGCATAAAATAACCAACAATACATTTACAAGGGCTAAAAATGAAAATTTTCACCTTCCCAACCACCTTCATTAACTCCCAAACCCTAATCCACACTTATAAATACAAGCCTCTACCACCTCCTAAACACTTTACACACTCTCTCTCTAATCACTCTCTACTCCTCCAAACCTTCTCCAAATTCTCCAAGAACACTCTAAAAGTGGGCAGAAAGTTTCAAGTGCTCTAGTGAGTTTCTAACTCACTTTTGTTTATCTTTCTTCTTTCAAACTACTTTGACAACCTCTAGGAAGGTTTCCACAAGTTTGCCATAACAAACTAAGGTAGAACCTCACCACATTTGAGGTACAAAGTAGCCTTAAAATTCTGCTTTGTTTTACCTTTTTACTTATTATGTATCTTACTTAAAACTTGATGGAAACTTACACCAATCTTGCTCCTAACTAAACTCAAAGTTATGGGTTTTGTTTTGGTTGATTTCCACAAGAAATGAGGCTTAAAACCTCCTTAAAATTATGCCCTAAAAGTCCCAAGTGACTTTAAAAGTGTTGGAACCATCCAAACTTTCAACTTTTAATGTTGAAAGACTTGTGTTTTGGTAAATTTGTTAACCATGGAAGCTTCGGCTCTCCAACTTTGTTTCCACTACCTCACTTGTTGATCTATTATCTTTGTACTACTAAGTCTCAAACAATTTCCATCAAAGGGACAAGGCTATATCACGTCCCCAAACACTTTCCATGTTTGGGATGCACACATCTAGCTAGCTCACTTAGTTGTTTGTAGATTTAGTAGGTTCTAGTCTTGTTATTTTCATATTCATTACCAACTGAAATCATCAAAAAACTGATGATTTTGTGCTTTGGTGATTCATAAAATGAGGTTAAATGTATGGAATTTATCCTACCTCCTTGCATGATCATTCTCATGGTACCTTGATTTACATTCGTAATATGTTAACTTTCAAATTCCTAATCCAATCCGTTAAACAAAAACCGCAACTCACACACCTCCGTTTCCTTCTTAGGGTAACTTCGGTGTTCCACAAACTCAAGACTCGTCAAACTCACTACGTGGAATTACTTCGTAAACCGTGAGTATACATGGCCCTTTTTCTGTTTTTTACACTTTTGGGTGCAATATATATATATCCGTATTCAAACTCACATAAACACACATACGTAAACTAGGTTTTTACCCGGGATTGCTTCCCGGGCTCGGGAAACTTAGTTATATTAATTACTATTTGTTATTAATACGGCCACATTACATCAACCATCTCATTCGATTCAACAACAATGTCTTCAAATCACCGGATTAGATCATGAACCCATATTAGAGGTAAAACAAAAGCACAACAGGACCACATGAATAATATCATTTCCACTTTTACTTCAATGCACTTACATGATAGGGTTGTAACACCCCGTGTTTTCGAAAGTCAAAGTCAAAGTCAAGGTCAAAGTCAACGACCGATTTCGCGCAACTTGACTTGTAGTGAATTTTTTTGTGTGTTTAATTTAGTTGTATTATGTGGAGTAAGTGTCAATAATTACAATAAACGACGTGTGTTATTCGCCATTCAATCGACTTAAGACTGTGAACTATAGGAAGTAACAATGCGATAAAGTTAACTAAACGATAATCAAACTATGCTAATCAAATCGACATCGAATCGCAACTCGAATTACGCATTTTGGTTATTGTTATACGTGTGTGTGTGTGCCTTATGTGTTACTTGTGCATGTTTATTTATGTTATGTTGTGGTAATCAATCAAAAACGCAATCGAAACTCGAATCGCAATCGAAACGCAATCGAACTCAATCGAAATCGAACTATGATAATTAGTGGAGAAGAGACAACGCTAGATATGAATAGTTGGGATTAAAAGTAATTTGACTAGGAAACTCTATCGCATCGCATCGCTCGCAATTACAATCGAAACCTCAAAAATCGTCGCGCCAAACACCTGAACCAAGTGCCATCCGGCCGGATAAGCCATCCGACCGGGCTGACACTTGATCTGGTGCCACATGTCATCCGACCGAGATGACATCCGACCGGATAAGTCACCCAGGCGAGATGCCATCAGACCGACCCACACTTTCCTCTTTGGGTAACTCTATAAATACCCATGTCACTCTCAAACTTTCTACTTTGGCAACTCTCTGACCGAACAGCACGCTCTCCTCACCTTTTCTTTGATTTCTCTCGATTCCGGTAAGATCTCGTCCTAAATCTTGTACTTTCTTGTTCTACACGCACTCCTACACCTTTCTATCTTTTAAATCTTAACTTTTAACCGTGAAATCACTAGATTTGAGGTGTTCTAGGATGACGTCATCATGTGTTCTTGAAGAACTTCATGTTTTGGCCTCAATCCACTAAGAACAACTTAGATCTAATCGATTCCCACACGAATACACAAAGATCTTGCATAAATCTAAACATAGTGAAAAAGGATTGAAAGATGGTTTCTAACTTTCTTTCAAACTCTTTTACACTCAATGCACTCAAAACCGATAGAACCGGGCCTTGTTCTAGTCTCCTACTCATTCTTAGTGTTGTGCTAGTTCAAGATCTGGATTCTATTCACGAGACCACCGATTTCGGGTTAACCAAGAACAACCGTCTCGAACCGGTTAACTGGTCGAACTAGGGTGATTCCTGGACGATCGGGTTGCTTGGGTCAAGATGGAGTTCTGTTGGTTAGCACGTTGTCAAAGCGTCTCGATAAAACGACAAACAATCAAAACGGCCAAGTGAAAGACGAACGGAACGACCAGCACGGAGTGCTATCCGACCGGACTACTGTCCGAACGGATAAGCCATCCGAGCGACTAGGTCATCCGAGCGACTTGCACCTTGGGTCCCACACTTAACCAACTTTATCTGAAGTTTGAGTATTGAACGCATTGCTATCCGATCGGACTACCTACCCGACCGGATTACTCTTCGTATCATGAGATACTTGGACTTAAACAATTTTCAACATGTTCAATGCACTAAGGATGCCACCCGACCGGACAACCTGTCCGACCGAGTGACTGCCCTGCTGTGAACTTGTTTTCGCTGAAGTATCAACCTATCGGATTATCGTCCGATCGGACAGACCGTCCGATCGACCGACTTGAAAGATAGAGATACTTCAATGTTTTCAAAATACTACAACGAAAACTTCAAAAGTCAAGCCATCATACACAAACACATCAAAGGAAGAAACAATCCACTCGAGTAGTCATCCGACCGGACAACCTGTCCGACCGGATGACCATCCAAACGGATTGATATCCGCACGACCGGACCATCCGGTCGGATTACCAATCCGACCGAGCTGCTGTCCGAGCCACTTACACCTTGCATCGTTTTACGCGTTACTTATCGTTATGCTATCGTTCTAATCAGGCTAATTCCGCTCTAAGCGCTCCCTTCAATCCATTCATCGCTGTGAGTATACTCGATCCCTTTTTGCTTTATGCCCTTTTGGGTGTTACATACGTTACGAATATTCAAATCACAATAAACACACTACTCAATACTATTTGAATGCTAACCGTTAATGCATGTTATACGTGGCTTATGAATGCTTGTTTGTTATGTTTACACATGGAATGCTGTCTACATGCCTTAGTAACGATAGTACTATAGTTTGGACTCAGCACCTGTTCGCAGGGGTTGTTAAGGACAATTACTTGCATGGATTACGGTGGTAATCATGTATTGCGAACTGCCTCTGGCAGTCAACCCGCAGTCATTGGTATCGATGGATCTATGTCGATAACTAACGTGCTTCATTTCTCTATGTGTACGTGCTGGTTATGCGTAAACGAATTTCGAACTCTATATGCTATTATCAAACTTGTATGCTCACCTTTACATTATATGTATTGACTTTATTTTAACGTATGTGATAGGTGCTTAGGATGCACATCTGGTAGGAAAACGAAGCTAGAATAAGGCTCTAGAGGCCAACAAATAGTTGTCTGTACAAATTAAATCAAGGGTCTCTAGAAGCAGATAAACAATTGCTCTATTTGAAAATCTGAGTTGTCGGAATAGAACTATTTGCCTAGATTTTGTCTGTAATAATTTGTTTACCTTTTGAGACATGGTATGGGACATGTTATTTTAAATTGATTGGTAATGATAATTGTTATGGAAACTTCTGGACAATCTGTTTTGCTCAGTGCCATGCCCCGATGTTTCCGCCATTGGTTGGGGTGTGACAAGGGTGATTTGGGATTTTGTAAAAATGTTTGTTTTTGTAGTTCTTTACAAAATAAGATGTTGACCAAAATTCAAACAGACGTTGACCAAAAGTCAATCAGATGTTGACCAATAGTCAAACAGATGTTGACCTTAAACATATGTTTGGTTTAAGGCCAAACATCTGTTTATGGCCAAACATCTGTTTAAGGTCAAACATCTGTTTAAGTCCAAATATCTGATATAGAAGGCGAAACATCTGTTTAAGTCAAAACATATGTTTAAGGTCAAACATCTGTTTAAGGTCAAACAACTGTTTAAGTCCAAACCTCTGATATAAAAGGCCAAACATCTGTTAAAGGCCAAACATCTGTTTAAGCCTGAACAGATGTTTAACTTAATAAGATCTACTGTCTTCTCACACTGTTTTCCTCTTCAAAACACTGTTCAACCTAACATGGGTTTCCTTTAACTATTGACCAAAAGGCAAATAGATGTTCAAACCACTGTTTGTTATTATACTTCTTTACAAAATTACATAGAATTCAAGAAAATGAAACAATGACTTAAAGAACTATAATTTAACACATAATCTAATCGGCCAAAACAATCTATTATCTGACAATTCCGTGGTTTTTACAATATGAAACATAACATCATCATGCCAAATACAGTCATATATATCCATCCGTTATTCTGAATTCATAAACCCATGAATGCAGAAGAATGTCACATTTGCAATTAATAAACCAAGTTTCTACTAATTGCAGTTACTATTAGCAAAAAGAAATATCATATTATCTATATATAAAACATAAAGTGCTAATAACAGTGTTTTATCATGTTAGCCATACATAGCAACAAACCATCAAGTTAATAATTAAAAAAAACATACAACATCACCATCAAAAAATTCATAGTTATAGTATCTGATATCAGAACATACTTAAATGTCTTTGTTAAACTGACGTAACTTGATTTAATACAATCTTCTGTTGCGAAGACACGTATGTGAAGTGCAACATATCACCAAACTTCAAGTTATTGTCAGTCATAAACTTTCGCCAACCGTCCAACGCATAACGTGGGTTCAATTCATTTAACTCCGACTTAACATCATAAACCTCCACAACCCCAACCATGTTTTGAACTTTCAAAGGATGAAGATCAAGAGAAAGACCTGCTCGTCTGGCAACTTCAACAGGAAGACGCTACATGTATTGTGTGGAAAAAAATGATAGTTAGACAAATAAACATGAATCATTAGTTTGTTATAAAAAATGGTATACCAGCCTATAGTCTCCTTTGCGATCAAAATGAAAGAACTCAGGGTCGAGAAGATGTCCAGAATGTTTTTTTGCAGTCTTTTCAATCTTATTTCTACGGTTAAGCTTTTTCTGAACGTTGGCGGCTCTCTTCCCCTTGATGAAAAAGAAAACATATACATATGAATTAAAGGAATGTTGAATATATGCACAAAAAAAACAGCTTATATAACATATACTAATTAACTGGCAAGTATAGATACCTTAAATTTATGCGCAGATGAAGAACATCCAATATGATCACTTGTGTCGACAAGTAAGGCAGCATTTCCCTTAGTTCTATTCTTGACCATCTCCTTTCTCTCAGAAGTAACTTTACCATTCTTCTTAACCTATTGTGATAGAGTAACTTTAATAACAATAGTAATATAACAATCTTTAAGATGGTAAACTTACATCTTGGGTTTTGTTCAATCGTGAAGACATGCGTCTCTTCGACGTGCATTCGGCATTGGTTGGTAACTTCTTCTAAATAATACATTATTGGATAAATATAACATCAGTAAACAACATTACTAATAGTTGTAGAAACATTAAATTCTTATATGTGTTAAATTAAAAATAAATAATTTTAATAATTTAGTAAGTACCCGAGTAACGGTTCTACCTTCACCTACATACACAACTTCTTCATCCTCATAGATGTTCTGGTCAACATTAATGAAATAATTAATATAATGCTAAAAAAATAAAACTTTTACTGCTAATGCTAAATACTTACGTACCTTGAATGCATTCTCAACATAATCAGCCTTCGATATCTCAAGTACACTATCATCGTCAGATTCAGGTTTCTTCAAAAAGCAAATCTCAGTCTCATCTCTATAAACTACTACCTCAAAAACAACATCATCAATTCTGCTAAACACAAGCAAATCATCCTCCAGTATCCCAACATCGTTGCACATTTCCGGCCATCCTCTAGCAAATACAAAGTTGGTATCAACCTTAGACGCCTCAACATTCCAATAGGAACCCTTATATCAGATTTGAAATTTGCCACTTGCTGGGCTATTTACGTAATATTGTTTAATGAAGCAGTCTTCGATTACCTGCATAAAATTAAAAATAATGAATACTATACGTGAAGTATGTAACTTATGAGAATAAGTGTTGACATGTTAAAGATGCAAAAGAATTCAAGTTAAGATCAATACTCATACTGTAAAACCAAATCTTGCATAACGATTAAACGTGAAATAAGATTCACGACACATGCCATCAACAAAACATGAAAGTTCAAGTCCAAAATCACCTAACGGTTTGAAAACCAATAAAGTATCCCTCGGCAGATTGAGATCTTTAACAACATTGTCCCAACCATCAGTTATTATTGGCGTTGAATTTTCTGTTCTGACCCTCACAACCAATTTTTTACCAGACTCATGATAGATTCGCAACCTATTTTTTTGCCAACAATCTCCCCACTTTTGATTAGCAAAGAATATAGGTACATCATGTATATAATTTTTAAGTAGTGTAGGAAAATATAAACCATAAGAACTGTTAAATATATATCTCAATAAAAATAAATTATGTATGTAAAAACATGTCATACCAGTTTCAAAGATTCTGGGTTATCAAGAAACTTGACAAATGTAGTATACATCATGAAACCTGAATCAGTAAAGATGTTAAAAGATTGTAATTAAAAAGTTGGCTTCGAAAATAAATATTAACTTTTTGTATTAACAGAGTATGTAGTGAAATTAATCATAGAAACAGAGCATGAGTTAAAATTTTTCTGCAAATAATAACTATTTTAACATGTTCTCAACAAATGATTCAAACACCTAAGTAAACCCTTCTTGAATGTATAGCAATAAACGTTTAAAATCGTATTAGTAGCAAGATAGGATTTGAATTAAGATCGGTTAAACAATATAAAGTTCATTACAATATGAATGTACATACCAGTTGCTGAAGAAAAAACAATAAAACCTCAGATGATTGAAGTGTAGAAGACGGAGAATAAGAAAGTTGAAACCCTAGAAAATGACTGGGAAGAAGAGATTTTTGAAAGAAGAGATGATAGATGTTTGATGTGTAATGATGATGAAGAAATAATGACGGTTGTGTTTTTCTCTTCCCATATTTTCAACTAATGAAAAATATTTACACATATACCCCTTATTGAATTTGTTATTTACATTTACATTGAGATACAAGAGTAAAGTGGATGATTAGTTGAATTGATTTGGTATTCAAATTAACAAAGAAAAATATTTTTTCTTATAGCAAAGCCATTAACATACCATATTTTTTCAATGCTTTAAATCATGTATTAATCATTATTAGCTTTTAACATAAGTAAGTTTCATGAGCTCGGGAAGCAATGCCGGGTGAAAATCTAGTTTTATCTATTATAAGTAGCTTTTAACATAAGTATTTTGACTTTGGTCAAACAACGTTTTAACATTGCTCAAACAGTGTTTTATCTATTATAAGTAGCTTTTAACATAAGTAGTTTCACTCTGGTCAAACAGACTTTGGTCAAACATCGTTTTAACATTGCTCAAATAGTGTTTTATCTATTATAATTAGCTTTTAACATAAGTAGTTTGACTTTGGTCAAACAGACTTTGGTCAAACAGAATTTGGTCAAACAGCGTTTTAACATTGCTCAAACAGTGTTTTAACTTTGGTAAAACAAACTTTCGAACCACTAAGAATCATATTTTTGCAAACAGTTGTTTGACATTGGTCAAACAGTGGTTTGACTTTGGTCAAACATTTTTTTGGCTTGTGTAGGTTTGAAATTGATAAGTTCGTAGCCTCTTATGCAGTCCAAATCCGGTATAATTTTCTTCCATATTGATAGTGAACACGGGGATCTTCAGAATTGTCTGCGTTGTAAATTACTTATGAATAAATTTATCACATATTGTTCTGAGATATAAAACACAATAGAGTTTATAAAGTTTAAACCAAATAAAATTTAAACAAAATAGTAATTAAGAAAATATATATACAACTATACTTAGAACGGTGGAAGTTAAAACTCAGAAAAAACAATGATTACAAGCTAGTAAAAACTTCTTTGTAAACAACATTAGAAGTCTTATTTGTTGGTTTTCCATCAGCGTCGAATATTAGTATTTTAACGCCTTCTCTGGTCTTGACCCTTGATAATGCAACGTACAACTGACCATGAGTGAAGACAGGATCTTTCAAATAAATACCAACCTTTGATAACGATTGTCCTTGACTCTTGTTAATTGTCATGGCAAAACAAACTGATAAAGGAAATTGTCTTCGTTGAAACTGAAAAGGTATTTTTTTTGTCAGACGGGATCATATTAATCCTTGGAATAAAAACTCTCGTGCCAATGTTACCACCAGATATTACTTCAGCTTCTATAACTCGTTTACCAAGAAAAGTAATTTGAAGCCTTGTACCGTTACGTAACCCTTTCTGTTGATCAATGTTTCGAAGAAGCATCACAGGAACACCAACTTTAAGAACTAATATGTGATTAGGCAAGCCAGAAATCTTAAGAGCATTCAAATTTTCTGTTGAGTATAAGCTTTCTTGAAAAGAATCAAGAATTTGTTCAGTTTGACATATACTATCAGAACTCAGATACTCTTTCGCATCATCGGGAAATAACGAAAGCAATCGATCATTAATTTCATGAACTACCTCATTTTTGGGTGCTAGAATTTCTTGCTCAGAAAAAAATCCAGGAATCCTAAATTGTTCAATAATTGAAGGATATACAAAGTCAATTAAACTTTGTATCGGGTCACTAATATCGGTGATTAGTAAATCATCTGGTATCTCTATAATGGCGTCACCATCATTATCATCTCCAACGTTTCCTTCACCAATATCAATAAGCCATTTTGCAAATTCTCTGATAGACTCCATATTTGAACTTTCAGCTCCAATAGTTAGACGCATGTTTTTAGTCATTCGTAACAGTCTGCATTTTGACCATATGTATGAAGAGCTTAAAGATGCACTAACAATTTCTTGTCTAGTACCATTAGGAATAACAGGTAGGATTTGTCTAAAGTCACCACCAATTCCAAAAACTTTACCTCCAAAAGGAATATCCGAACGAATACTCCTACCTTTCAAAAATACGTCGGTCATCGTCCTATCTAAAGCTTGAAAGGCATGTTTGTGTACCATCGGGGCTTCGTCCCATATGATTAATTGGGTTTCCTTTAATAATCTGGCAATATCACTATTTGGCTTAATATTGCACATTGAATCTTCTGTTAGATTAATTGGGATATGGAACCGAGAATGAGCTGTCCTTCCACGGGAAAGTAATAACGAAGCAATACCACTTGAAGCCACATTTAAAACTATTCCATTTCTACATCGAACAGCTGAAGCCAAAGTCTTCCATAAAAAGGTTTTTCCAGTTCCACCGTAACCATAGACAAAAAAGGGCCTCCTTTACGCCCTACAACTGCTTCCATTATTTCGTCAAAAACCGCTCGTTGTTCATCTGTAAGAGACTGATGCAACCTGTTAAACTCAGCTTGTACTTCATCTAGGTCATGTGACATCTCTTCATTGATCAGACGATTAGAAGCATCACGTAAGGAATCGTCATCAGGATACAGCATAGTGACAAACCTTCGTAATGATGAACCATTGGAAATTAAATAGTTTACAATTTTCAACAAAGTAAGGTTCTTAATCTGATATTCAGGAAGCACTAAACCTAACAAATCAAAAAATTAGCATTATTAATTAAAAAATCAAAATGTAGTATGTGAAATAAAAAAGATAGATCAGAACCTGAAATATTTGTTTCTTTTTGACGTCTATAAACAATATCATCAGCTAAGTATTTCCACGTGTTCTCCCAAACAAATTCTGGCCGTGAAAGAGTATTTGACAAAAGCAGGGTAGCAAATAACGCTCGAAGATACCCAGCATGTCCTTCAAAACTTGCTTCTTTAATGGCCTCAACGTATTCATTGTCATCATCTAAGAGTCCCATCGCATAGCAAGCATCTCTAAAAGTAGGGAATAATTGACCATTAACTGTACGTATCTCCTCGAATGATCTAGGCCCTTTAACTTTATTGAGTAGTATCCTCAAAAAATAAGGTTCGCCCAATGCAGGAGATACAAAATGAATCCGACCAACACACTGGTACAACTTACGTGCCTTCCAACATCTATCTTTAAGTATCCAAACAAATTTGGAAGGTAACTCAACATAAGTCAGCTTTCTAGCATCTTCATTTGTCTCGTTCAACTTCATCCATTGCACAAATATTGAAGAAGCAACAAAAGGCTTGTTTAAAACATTATCAATATCGTCATCTGCACCATACACAACATTCTGTTGGCCCGGCAAATGAAAGGGAAGCCTCATAACAGCAGGATACCTATAGTGAACCTCATTAGAGAATATTCTCCAAGATGCCTCACAAGCTGAAATATATCTACAATCATAATACTCCTTGATCTCGTCTTTAGGCTTTTCCTTGATGGTTGAATTTGTATCACCAGAAACTACCGCAATAGCCATATCAGGACCTTTGTTAATGTACTTGAACAAATATTTCACTGAACCGGCTTGATTACACCATTCAACATTAATGTGTGCTTGATATCTTTTCAAAAGCCTTCTGTTATAAGGAATAACATTTCTGTTGTCTAATCTAACACCAGATTTTATAACTGTATGACCTGAATCTCTTCTTCTGTATACAGGAAAACCACTTGAATCAATAGTTGTATGTGGTGTGAATTTCTTCAGAAAGTTTTTTGAACATCTTTTATCAACCATGCAAGGACAATTCAAATTAGCATTCCCACACGGACCATGAATCATATAATCAGTCACAAGAGAATAAAGTTCAGGATCTTCTTTTTTATCGGGAATCTCAGCATAAATAAATGGATCTATGTGATCTATGGTTGGAAGTTTGTGATCGACCTTCATGAATAAGCATATATGTGCATGAGAAAGACCACGCTTTTTGAAATTCTATTGTATAAACAACTAAATAAAAAGGAAAAATAAATAGATTTAGTAGTTGATAACCTTGATTACAAAATACATATCAGAGGATAAGATGTGAAAACGAAATAACATACCAGCTTTAATCTCCCCGAAATACTTAGAATCCTTCAAATCTTTGAGTAACGAATCAAGCTTCATTTTAAACAATCGACACAATATGTCAGGCCTGTCTTCGGCTTTGATGGTTGAATCTTTTAGAAATCTTTTTTACTTCAGGCCACTTAGGATTACACGTTATAGTTATGAAGAAATCAGGGTACCCATACCACTTACATAAGGCCATTGCATCGAGGTAATTTTGTTGCATGAATCTTGCACCACCAGTAAATGAAGAAGGAAGTATAACAGGCTTTCCAGTATTCGTTAAAACTTTCTTACCTTTAGATTTATACTTTTGAAGATTCTCAAATGTTTCAGAGTGAAGGTTTGCTTATTGCCTACGGATGTACTTTAGTCTTTCGCTCTCAGTCATTGTGTACGCATCAACCAAAAACTGTTGTAACAACCTTCGCCCATTTAAAATTAAGAAAAATCCATAAGTTCTATCTTGGATCCTATATGAAAAAAAAATTCTCTCATTGTGCACTTTGGTTTTATTTTCTTTGGTGTGGACATAAAATCTCTATGAGGAATATCAACTCTATAACCATCATCACCATATGGGAAAAGTAACGGATATTGCAGAGCAAGATACGATGGGCGTAATTTGCTAATACGCTGCAGCATTCCCGACTGAGTCTCGACAACAATATCACGATGGTCTATAGCTTTATCTATGTCTCCGATAACCAAAGCAGCAACTTCAGATGTGGTGGGTAAGTTATATGTTCTGCCGTCTTTTTCTCTTTTATAAATAAGTCGCAGACTAAGGTTGGCCTCTGGAGTTTTGTGAAAATGGTCTCTGACCATCCTATATGTCTTAACCAACATATTTTGTGAATCTAATAAAGCCCTCAAATACTCTATCATTTCAACATCAAGTTCTTTATCAATAGGCGATGAAGGTTTGGTTCCTTTGCTGTTAAAAGAAAAAAAAACAAAACATTAACATAACATAACTATAATAGTATCACGTTTTATAAAAACTTATAGAATATGTTGACAAAAAGTAAGATTTCAGTTTACCTACAACCACTGATGAGTTTAGATTGAGTAAACCAAACTACTGTTTAGTACTAAGTCAAACAGCTGATGGAAACCTTGTAAGCACTGCTAGTGATTAAAACATTGATGGTACTTAATAACTGATAGTGAACTACATATGGTTAACAACTGCTATTGTAATAAGCAGTGGATAAAGAATCAGTGATTAATAATTAATTGTTAAGGAAGAGCAGTTGTTAACAACTGCTGATACCAGCCCAAAACTTTTAGAGTATGTTGAGAAAAAGTAACATTTCAGTTTACCTACAACCACTGATGAATTTAGAATGAATAAAGCAAACTACTCTGAAGTCAAACAGCTGATGAAAACCTTGTAAGCACTGCTAGTGATTAAAACACTCATGGTACTTAACAACTGATAGTGAACTACTAATGGTTAACAACTGCTGTTGTAGTAATCAGTGGATAGAGAATCAGTGATTAAGGATTAAGTGATGGTACTTAACAACTGATAGTGAACTACAAATGCTTCAATTTCTAGTTGTTCTTTAATAGAATAAAAATGGAACTTAGAAATCACTCGTACCTGAATAATGCCTGTCTATTTGTTATTTCATTTTCGGTATCATGTATGTATAGCTGACAAAACTTAGCTTCATTTCCATCTGGAGGTTTGAGACTCCCCATGCAATGATAGTTTTGGCCACTGACACGATATATAAATAGAGCATTGCCCTTGTTGATATTAGAATCAACCTTTCCACCCATAGATGTAAAAGAGAACATAGAGTTGTATCGTCTTATGTTCTTCAGGAAGAACTTGCTTTTTGCATTTGAGGAAGAAAACAAAATTTGATAAGACGAATGTGCATCCTTTAAAGGCGGTAGCAGAACTTTACCATACCCACAACACATACTATAACATAGCTTATTTATAGTTAAACGACCTTTTCCACCTTCTGATGTCCATAACTTTGCACTACAAACCTAACATGTAAGCACTTGGTCACCATGGTCCAAATAATCTGTTAAAAAATGATTGATAGTTATATTACAAGTGGAACACAACAAATGTCCTAAAACAATAAAATAGATTAAAACCTTTAGATATCCCTTTATAAGGATCTTCATCAATGCACAAAAACACATCGTCTTCATCTGAATCTAAAGTCAGCATAGGTACATGAGTATTATCACGTTTGTTGCGCTCGAGGTTACGTTTACCAGAAGACAGCCGTGTAAGGGTAGAGGTACTACCCAATATCGGCTGATTGTTACTGCTAATGATGCTAGAAGTAATGGAATATCGACGATTGCTATCTAGAGGTGTACCTATGTTTATGCCGTTATATGAACATTCAATATTAAAACATACATGTTAGTATTGGTATGTTGTTTAGTAATGTATTTATCAAAAGAAATAATAAAGAAACAAAATACAAACCTGGTGTATGTGAAATTAAAGAACCAGTAGCATTTCTAACTGCTCGACATGCAATGGAGTACATATGTTGATTCGTAGTATCAGAACATTCCAGCAAATTTGCATTGTCAGAAAAGATGTTACGAACATTTGTTGATGATGACGATGAATTCTTTGATTTCTTATTATCAAGTATTAATTTTCGAAGCTTACGCCTTTCTTTCGGTGAAGTAACTAAACAACAGAGAAAGTATAATATGTACAAAACACAAGAATCAGTCCACTTGGAAACATAAAATGGAAAAAAGTATACTTATAATCAAATTCAAGAGTTATTACCATTTGTGATATCTGAAAGAGGAGATCTATTTGAGATATCTGAAAGAGCAGTTCTCATAAGAGGACCTAGAAAAAAACCAAGTAGAATTATGATTTCAATCTGAAAGCTGATTTTGATTTGGGAAATGATGAGTTAAGAAGTTATAATTTCACTTACTGTGTAAATTTCGTTGAGATGAATTAGCAGTTGTAGATGATGAACGTGAATTCTTTGACATTGCATACAATGAGAGAAGGAGAAGGATTCAAAAGAAGAAAGAGTAAAAGATAAGGAACATTAAAAAAATAGAACCAAACAGTGGTTTTTAAATTTTGAATTACAATATGTCATACCTAGGGATTAACATATCCTCAATAAATTATAATATTCCATTTTATCATTTTGTAATTAAAAATCATTTCATGAAAAGCAAAATGGAATTGTTTCAAATTATTGAATTAATTATTTCAAGCAATCTATTACATTGATAAAAAACTTAACAACAAATTTTGTAATCTTTGTGGAATGTAAATCGGGTGTTCATCGGTTAGGTTTATGGTTTATTTGTATATGATTTTTAAAATAAAGTATTATTATCTTTATTTAATAAATAATTAAGTTAAACGGTTTTTTTATTCAGTTATCCAAATAAACGAAACAAAACAAATAAAATAAAACGTGGATCCATAATCCGAACAAAAAACCGAATAAAATGGGTTTGCGTTTACGCTTCTTACTTGGATACGGTTTTTCTAAACACCCTACTTTGAATGACTTAGACAAAATTTGAAGTATATAAATAAGCTATTGAATGAGATTACTTAAATAAATTAATGGGAGAAACATGCACAAATTAAATATTTTTTATAAACTGTAATATATGACAGATACTTATTAAACCTTAGTGAGCAGGGATAACGGTAAAAACCAATAAAGAACAACCACATCCACTGATAATCCTATATAAATTATGAGATAAGATAATAAAATTAAAATTGCTTAAAGATTACAAATGTTTGTAGATAAAAAAATTGTTATTTGGGTTTATACAATATATATTATAAATTGTTGCTCCTATTCATACAAATAAGTTTTAAACATAAATATTGAATATTGAACATCTCAATATTTATTTAACATATACATTATAATAAGCAAAGAAAGGTCATACTCATTATAATATTAGAACATAACAGTATAATAAGCAGATAAGTTTTCAGGAATTCAAAACCACACAATCAGTCCAAAACATAACAACACCAAACACCCAAAACCAACAAAGCGAAAACCATAAGTTCAACGTGGCAACAACATATGAAATCAACACGTAAATGTATTTGAAAATACAGAGAAAACTATTTCTCAATCTTGGGAATCAAAAGCGTCGAAACACCAGCATCTTCATCATGAGATAGTTCATCACTCATGCGGCGCTTTGTCGAGGAGCAACCTAATGAATCATCTACATCGCACACTTCACGAATATTACGTTTTGTTTCATCAGAAGAAGGATTCTTATTCCCTACAAGTGCTTTGGATGCAGGTGTAACATTGTCACCGCTAAATGATATCTCATCCTGATATAAAAAGAAAATAAATATTAACGTTTCAAAAAAATTAGTACAAATAACCAAATTCTTATATTACCTTCATAAGGTAAACAAGAGTAGACAAACTGTAGGAATCTGGAACTTCCAACGATTCGGACTGCTCATGCTTTAATTACATAATACACAGTAACATAAAATACACACAATGGTATAAATCTATTTCATAAGGATATGACTATGAAATGAAAAGAATGACATAATGAAGATTTAAACCTGGTTAAGATTGAATTTGGCGCAGAGCGCGGCAAGGATCTCATCATCGTTAGTGTCCATTGAAATACCATAGTTTTCAACCTGATGCTCAATGTTATAGTCTTTAACATTTATGATGAACGCATACCTCTTTCCAATCAACGTGTCAAAAATCTCAGGATATGAGTTCGGTATCTCTCCAGAATTACAACCTATGATTTTATAAAAATTAATATAAATTACAATGAGCACAATGATTCTATAATTGAGAACCTACAATTTTATAAAAGTTAATTTTAAATTATATTTACTACACGGCCAAATAACTGAATGCATGTATTTGTTACCTGATCTTGGATAGCAAGTAACTCTTTGGCAGTTTTCTTAAGAATCTTGTAAGCTTCGAAATCAAACAGTGTCAAAGACACAGTACCGGAAGAGTCTTGCACCCTAATAGGTATCTTGAACCTATTAAAGTTAAAAACAAATGAAAACATTAGTATTACTAATAACAGAAGTGTGGTTCATATTAGTATTTAGTATAAGGAAATAAAACTGTAATCTTGTGACAACCCTCACTAAACCAGGTATCCGTACAACTTAATTAATAATTAATTACTGCTTAATTACTGTGCTTGTTTGAAATTACTGATGAACTGCTACTTGATTTCTGATACATGCATATACCTGCATCATACTTTACTTACCGTCACTACATTATTTACATGCTGAACCTTAGTGACAAACATGATGCACAAAAAGCACAGTAGCACTATAAACAGATAACCTATTGAGCATGCTGATAAAGCCAGCATCAGGCAGACACTGCCTCTATGGCCTGTATGAGCCAGAAATATTTTACTACACTAGTGGTGAGTGTAGGGATATAAGAGTTGTAGAACTGCGTCACTAGGAATAAATTACAGTGACCGGATGTGCCTAAAACGTACTCTAAGTACAAAATTCAGCATTTGGCTAACTATTAAAGTGCCAAAACATGAGAAAAACATTACTATACACCTTCCAAAGTGTCAGGAATAAGTTGTGTCACTAAAAATAATAATAACGACACTTTAAAGCTTCGTTAAGCACTTTAACGGATTACTATCCAACCGAACAACCGGATTATATCCGAAACATGAAAATATTGTCATTAACATTGTTTTTCTTTTTCTGAGCCAGTTAGGGTCCCTGAACACCCTAACACCCGCTATAACGCACCACACATTAGTAACCGAGTTAACCTTCACATTTAACTAACTAACACTTGATGTTTAGTTGGAATCTAACTAGGACCCTCCCCCCCCCCCCCCCTTTACGAATTCGGTCCCCAAGGGGACACCCCTTGTACCTTGTTGATTATAATAATCTAACATGTCTAATATCTATAAGACATAGAATCCATTGGTTAATGATCTTGACATTGCCTATAAGTTCCAAACTAAACACACTAACACCTTAACCACCAACACTTAGACAAAACTCTCTCTCCCTCTCCTTGCTAAACTCACGGCCGAACACCCCCTTGAGCATCCATCCATCTTTCGATTTTGATCTTCACATTCCAAGCTTACACAAGCGTTAAGGATCACATACGAGGAAGCTTGGTGCAATCGGAAGGCGAAGGACCTCACTCTATTGCTTTTATCCTCTCATTTTGCGACTAGTTTCTTCCCTAGCCTCGAGCTAGTAGTAAGTTGCTTAAATCACCTTCCCGAACTATTTTAAAGTGGTTAATATGATTTGTAACGGTTAAAACTCGTAAACATGCAAAATGATACATAAAAGTTTACTAAAAATGCTTGTAATGATGGTTAAAAGCTCATATGTTGTGTAAATCTTGTAGTAGTTGATTTGTGTAATTATTTGGACCCGATCTATGTTGTGGTAGCTCGGATCGTCATTTAACCCGGGGTGGTCATGATCATGGATCATGACATAAGGTTGTTTTGGTAGTAACAAGGGTTAAAGGATGAAACTCTACCACACACGAATCATGAACTTGTGTAAAAGCGATTTTGTTTGTGAAATAATGTTTAAAACTAGTAGATCTACGTATCTACAAGCGGTATTTTCAAAGAACCAAGTATCAAAGAACTCATGTTTTCTAAAGACGGATCTTACACTAACACGAATGATTTTTAGAACACACAAGTGTGTAAACACTTGTGTAGCACACACTTTCGACAAAATAACTATTTTTGAAAAAGATGACGAGAAGTTGTAAAGACGGAACTTCCCTAAAAACGAGGTTTTTACGAAATCGGATTGTTTTATATAAAGATCCGCTAAAAGTATGGGGATTTACATCATAGTGTTGGAAAAACTACAAGTTCATGAGATTCTTGCGAATTACATGTTTATTAACTAGTTTGATGCGTTGAATATTGTTTTGGTTAAATAAGAAAAATGGTTGATTTGATTTATAAAAGAAAATGATACGCTTGAAAGCGTGGCCACCTCCAGTTACAGAGGAAACTCTGGCGAAATTTTTCTAAAAACCTAACACTTAGAAATATTTTCACTATAAGTGTTAGAAATACTTTTCGACTTGTTTTCATATTATAGATTTCGCCACGACTTTATTTACAAAACATCAGAGGTGGGATTTCACAAAATAAAACTTGGTAAATATATATTTAGTATATATATTTTTCATAAAGTCACTTGATATGTGTTTATGATTATTTTGTGAAAATACTAGTATTATTTTTAGGGTAAAAATAATACTATCGAATGTTAATGGATCCAAAATAATACGAACGTCTCTACGATAAACATATAAGTTACACCGGTAATTATTATTACCACTCGATCGTTAAAACGTAACTTACACATTTTAAAGAAATATTCTTGAACGCGTATTTTTGTTAAAGTATTATTTTGGGGAAAATTATGTGTAATAGAAAATATAATATTTTTTAGAAGAATATTCATATTTGGGATTAGAAATAAAATATATTTTAAGAGAGACTTAATAATATATTTCGAAATTATACGAACACACATGTATTAAATTTCCCATCCTTGGGAAGGAAAATGATTACCAAGTACAGAATGTAAACACGAAATAGTTGTCTAACTATTTCCCGAAAATTAAACCTTAAAGCTAAGGCACGGCCGTCCGTCTAATAGAATTAGTACGTGTAGGTCGTCACACAGCTGCTTGATCAGGAGACATACTTGGTAGAGACGCACCACTGTGAGTTCATGTCCCCCTTTTCTCTTAACTGTTTTCAGTTTTCTAAACTACGGGGGTGAAATACATGTTACTTTGATTACAAGTACTTTATACATGGTATGGTTAGCGTAAGGAGGTTTACTACTTAGATCATGTGAGTGGGTAGGAGCAACATGAGGCCATTAGTCCTCATGGTAGAACCGAGGGACAGGAGCGGTAGATCTATCTGGGTGTAGCGAGCCCAGCCCCAGGCCAAACTAGAAACGGACCTCGGGGTGACTTCGTGCCCAACGCATAAATCCGCTAGGTTTGAGTCTCCCTACTTGCACTTCACACATATCAATGGCCTTGCAAACCATTGGTGATCTCAATTCCCTTATTTGCTACATACCAGGATTATTTCTATACTTACAAAGGTTTATTTACTCACTTACACATGAACTCGCTCAACATTATTGTTGATTTTTCAACTTACATGTATTTCAGGGAATTAAAGGATCTGGCGCGGTATGACACGTTTTCCCGCTGCACTAGTTACGAGGTCATCCGGGTTTAGGGAATGTGACTCTTTCTTGGACAAGTCACAGTCCTTAAACTATGCTTATGTTATGTTGTGTTTGTTGAACAATGTTTATGTCGTTAGGATGTGTTTCCGTTAAGACAATGTTATTGTATTTGGTTTCTAAAACTTAATTAAATGGATGATCTTGCATGGTTTTATTTCATATAGCTTTGTTATGGTTAAGCTATGGTATTAAGAAGTCACACCAAATTAACCACGCTTCCGCAAAGCCAGGGTGTGACAAATCTCAAACCGCGGAATAGAATAGATGTCGACTCCTGCACATTTATCATTTGTACACACCAAAGATTTTGCATGATCAACATCAAATGAACCATCCACATTTTCTTTCGTTACAAATCTTTCCTCCACACTCGACTTACAGTAGTTACAACCATTGTAATACCAAAGTTTATCAGTGCATATAGCTGTGATTGTGCCAAGAACCAAAACCTTCTTTGTCTATCAATATCAAACAAAAATAATAATACTTAGAAAAGACTATAAATAAACTCAGCATGTAAAGTACTTATTAGAAAATACACACCGTTGATATGGTTCCAAGGAAACCAATAAGCATGAAATCAGGGTTATTAAGAAACTCATCTTCAACACTTGAGATAACGTTTGAACCAACATGCTCATTTGATGAAGATGAAGCAGAAATTTTCTCTACATACCTAAACAGATTCATGTGATCATAAAAACGTAAAAAGTAAATGTGGGTACAAAATAATACTGTTTAATGTTTATATGCATATTACTAACTATACCTCTTCCTAAAAGAGGATATCTCTTCAATGTCAGTGTCGATAAAAAGTCTGCTAAGCTCAAACCCGTTTGCAACTCCACGCTTGCCTGAATTTATTTATAAAACCAAATGTAGATCAATATAAACAGTGTCAAATTTAAAACATATAAATAAATATAAATATAAATATAAATTACTAAATAAAAAAAACTAAACTAATTAAGTTTAAATTGTACCTTTGTAAAGGTTGACCATACCAAAATGACAAAGGATAACAACATATTTCTCTCGTTTCTTATCATTCATGTAAGCAAACATGTCAATAGAAAAAGCATCCCACAAAGTAACCGTACTCTTTTGCCCTCTAAAATATTAACATAAAACATAATAACATCAAGCAACCTTGTAATGCTTTAAACGCCAAAATGCAACAACTTAATAAAAAGAACTCACTCAAGGTCTTCAACTCTAAGATTAAGTCTCTTGTCCTTGCTCCCATCCTTCTTTGATGTATCCTATAGATTGAAACAAACTTCCACATAACCAATCCAATCTATAAACAAAAATATATTGTTAAAAGAAAACAACATTAAGAAGCGATAACATGAAAAAAAAACAATAAGACAAAACAGTACATATATATTATATAGTGATTTACATACCAATAACTGTATTAACTTCAATTTTATTTTGAACAACATCCTTGAGGTTAACGAAATTAAAACGGTATTTCGGTCCAGACCAGTCAAGGCATTTCTCAACAGAAGTATAGAAATACAGTGATATTTTGTCATTTCTCTTGGTATACTTAGCAGAGGACTTATTAGCAGCAAGAGAAGGTTTAGTGATAAGAAGACATTCATCCAACTGAAGGAAGTCTTTGAATTTTCCTAGCATCTTATGCAGACAGCTGGCTTGTATCATAGTTCCCTAAGAATATGAAACATCCGATTAAATAAAAAACGTGTTATATAACATTTGGGTATACATATGTCCAAAATAATTATAAGACAAATATATACGGTACCATCTCATCCATCAAGATCATATCAAGACGATATATTTCATTTTTGTTTTCATTCATCATCTTCTTGGACATGCTAACAATGTTCACTCTAATCGAATAGTTGTTTGAGAATGTATTAAGATAATTAAGCATGCTAACCTTTGCAACCTCCATTTGAAGACTGTAGATAAAAAAAAAGAATAAGCAAAATATATCTATTGCTAAACGTAATATGAAAATACAATAAGCATGGATGTTCTTAAAAAAATATCAAGGTTGGAATTCAAGCATACCGATTCTCCATTCAAAATTTCAATTGAATGCAGTGGCAAATGTAATTTGAAAGGTAAGTAGTGTATATCCTTATATCCTGCTTTATTAAAGTAATTAAATATTAGAAATGATATGCAAATTAAGAAAAAAAAAAAGAGAGAACGTCAATTTTAAATTACCATTTTGCATATTTTGAATTTCAAAATTACTGATATTATCAGTAATTATTGATTTGATTTGAAAGCAATTGTCATGATGACTTTTCTAATTTTTATTTTAACTTTAATTAAGAGATAATAACCGTCAATTTGAAATTCACGTTTTGCAAATTTTCAATGTTCAAAGCTCAAGAAATTAGCATTAATTACTGATTTGATTTGCAACAAATTGCCATCAACAGTATTTTATTTATTTTTTATTTTAACTTTAATTTTTATCATGAAAACAATGTTGGAGGAACTCTTATCTCATTGGAATGTAACGATTTGGTAAAATGGTAATTTCATTGTAATTCTAGTATTCTTTTGATAATTTCATTCTATCACTAATTAACCACATCAATAATAAAAATGTGAGCAGTGGCTGTTCTTTAGGGAAACCACTGATGGTCAATATCAGTGGATGTCAACAATAAAAATGTGAGCAGTGGCTGTTTTTTGACTATCAGTGGATAGCCAACAGTGATTGAAACACTGATGTTTAGTCAGTCAATGGTCAACATGAAGAATGAAGAAACAGAGGTTGTCTTTCAGCAGTGGATAACTTTTAACAATCAGATATTTGAACCAACATAGTGGTTGTAACATAATTTTAAGGATTAATTAAAACTATCATTTTTAAGTATTTTGAAGAGTGTTAAAAGATGAGAAGACAGTGGATCTGGTTAAACATCTGTTTAGACTTAAACAGATGTTGGGGCTTAAAAATATGTTTGGCCTTATATATCAGTTGTCTGGACTTAAACAGAAGTTTGACCTTAAACAGATGTTTGGCCATAAACACCAGTTTGCAAAAAAAGACCAATTTCAAGAATACTATACTAAAGAATACATCAGTTTCCAAGTGTATATCATTTTTATTTATTAGTATAAAGATCAAACAACTGTTCAATTTATAGTACAGATCAAACCACTGAGGTAATGTGATAAATACTGTTACATATAAACATTGTTGTGATAAACACTGTTACATATAAACACCGATGTCATATATACTGTTACATATAAACACTGAGGTGATGACATCTAACAACCTAACATATTATAAAACACTGATGTGATAAATACTGTTACATATAAACACTGTTAACATAAACAAAGGTAGAATAACTGCTGTTGATGCTGAACCACTGTTGTTGTTGGGCAGTGGTTCACCTTTGGTTGATCAGAACTTTGGTTCATCAGTGCTTGTCTTCAATAGAGCTTTGGTCTTCATGAGTGCTTTGGTCTTCAACAGTGGATAATCCTCATCAGTCTTTGTGTACAACAGTCTTTATATCCAACAGTTGTTAGGCAGATCAGTGTTTTGCCTTATTAACTTGTTATAACCACTGTCATTGGAGGAAACTTAGATGGGCAGTGCTTATTGTGGATCAACGTGCAGCTTCAATAGCCAGATCAACATCATCTTAATCTCCTTGAGCAATATCCGATATCTTTTATTCGGTTCTTGGATCAAACGGCTCGAACGTTTTCCCTTTTCATCAAAACAAAACCAATATATATATAGCAACAATTAATCTGAAATAAACACATGGAACTAACAGCAAAAAGTGTACCTGAAACAGAATCAACGATTAAGAATCAAAAAAACATGAGGAATTAACAAATGCATGGATTAATGAATGAAACTTATCGTGCTGTTTAAGAAAACTCCGTTTAATTTCTCAAATTAAGATGACGGGTGATCTGCAAGTGATTACAAATGAATCAATGCATCAATAAACAGTAAATTAAAATTTTACAAATACCAAAAAATAAATCAGACCAATTGAGGTTACCGTTTATATAGCAACAATCATTAAAGTAAACACAAATTAAGTAACAACCAACCTTAATTCACAAGCCTGAAAATATAAAGTTGCCATATGAATAATCAAGTAGAACATGCTGCAAAAATAATAAAGTGTGAAAACAATCTCAAAAACTTCTCTGTAATTGAGTAGTAAATCGACTCAATTTAGTTAACTACATAAACAATCCAACAATGAATTTACCGTCCTTCTCCTTGTCTTTCACATTTCCAACTCCTCAACAACCATCCGGCAGAGGTTACTTCTAATCAACAAACAGATTGTGAAAAACAGAGGATCAAGAAACATAGGTGCATCCAACATTACTAACATGGGTGAATAAATCAACAAAACATATTGTGAAAAACAAAAACTACAAACATATCAAAATCAATCTACTCGTAATCACATGATACAACAAAGCAAGCATCTGAATAAACAATAAAAAATAAAAGGAAAAAATCAAAAGCTACAAAAAGTTATTCATATAAAAAATAAAAAAAAACATTATTACAACATACCAGGGTCACCGATTAACAGGAGCTTGTACAAAAGGGTTCATTATGTACGATAAGAAACCCTAGGAGAGCTTCTTCTTCTTCTGAAGGTACAAAAGGGTTCATCGTGTTCAGTATAAGAAAATAGATAAAACCAAATAAAATTTCTGAATGAGAAAATAGATCTTACATGATTATTCTGTTCTTCAACTACTCGACGGTACAACAAAGCAAGCATCTGAATAAACAATAAAAAATAAAAGACAAAAATCAAAAGCTACAAAAAGTTATTCATATAAACAATAATAAAAACATTATTACAACATACCAGGGTCACCGATTAACAGGAGCTTGTACAAAAGGGTTCACTGTGTACGATAAGAACCCCTAGGAGAGCTTCTTCTTCTTCTGAAGGTACAAAAGGGTTCATCGTGTTCAGTATAAGAAAATAGATAAAACCAAATAAAATTTCTGAATGAGAAAATAGATCTTACATGATTATTCTGTTCTTTAACTACTCGACGGTACATGATTTAGGGTTTCAAACGCAGATGTATCCAATAGATGTAACCTTTGCCGGACGTTGTTGATGAGATGAAAATGTGAAGAAGGAGAAGGATGAACAGCAGAGAGAAAAGGGATCTTGTATGGAAAGGTGAAGGAGAAGAATGAAATAGGGTTTGTGAAAATGTGAGAATAAAGGGCAGTGGTTACTGTTGGGCGGGAAAAGGGGAAAAAGGATGCCCTAATTAAGTGACACGTGGCCCAAATCACTTTCATTTATTATATATAATAGATACTTTATTCATACAAACGAATCAGTTAATACATGCTTTATACGTTTACACTTTAGAAATACATGCATGCTAGAAGCCATTCTTGCACTATACTTTGCCATTAACTTCGTACGAGCCTACCTTAACATGTATAGCGATATAGAAGTAGAACACCGCCCTTGTTGGGTCCATGTTAAGTAATCATACAAACGGTCTTGTCGTTGCGACGACAAGATTATGCTAGTAGAATCTTTGGGTTGACACGTATGTGATGCATGCTAGTTCATGATATGTTATGCCTTAGTATACGTTTTTGCCATGTGGATTTCCTTAAAATTCTTTTATACATATGCTAGTAAACTAAACTTCTATGCTCACCAATACTTTTGTGTTGACATGTTACTTTAATATATATTGCAGGAGCTTGATGTTGATTCGTTGAAAAAGAAATCTAGTAGGAATGACTAGAAACACACTTATTTAAATCTATGTTTTGTTGTTTATTTTGTATTGTTCTAAACCTTTAGTATGAAATGTGTCACACCCTCAAATTCCACATGCGGAGTACCACCGCGAGGCGTGTGACTGACCAGGATCCAACCACCAATCATATTGAACAGTTAATATAGTAGAAGTATAGTTTTATCAAACCAATACGATTAGTGACAATTAAAATTTAAGTCCAAAGTTTTTAAGTTCAAAACATCATTTTAAGAAAGTAGCGGAAGCATAAGCAAAATGATTCAAACATAAGTTCTTAGTTCGTAATTATTAAAGAACTCAACACACGGGTTAAGACGACCACTACACATCCCCAAGCTGCAAGCTCCTAAGTCATTGTGTACCTGCAAAGCATGCAGTAGGGTGTCAACATAAAGTTGGCGAGTTCACGAGTTTGTCCAGTTTAAATTCCAAAAACTTGTTTAAGTAGTTAAGTTACTCATTTATACCATGCCCTGGGGAGCTACCCCATATGTAAGCTACTAAACTGTGTAATACCGAATACTTGCGACCGTACGTTTCCGTAATGTGCTCCGTTTGTCAATGTCTATCATCATTGACAGTTTTCCAGAGTCTATTAGTTCACGACCGATCCTATCCAGGCACGATGTGAGGCTGGTGAGACCTAAATAGAACTATAAACTAATAACCCGTTCGCCAGGCCCTGACGACTAATCGGTATAGTAAGTAGGGACTTCGAGAGTTTAGTTTAGTATGCTTGTTGCATCTAATATAATTAGTAATTAACTGAGCGCCCCACACAAGGGGAGAAAAGTATGTTTGTATCCCATACAAGGAGATAGTGTTGTTTGTTCTGTTTCCCAACCACCGGGAACACATGCTTTTAGTAAAAGTTGTGAACTCACCTTGGTTTGTTCGGCAGATAGTTTACTTGGTTTAGTTTGCTGGTCAACCATGTTCTATTATGGTTACCAGTATATGTCAGGTTTGGGTACCAATAGTTCACGTATATCCTACACGTATCTAACACAACATGCATGTCAAACTAACACATGAACAGTAGACAGTAGCAACAACATATAATCCAAATCATCACACAATAGTGTGTGGCCCAATGAATAAGTCGGTCCACGTAACTGTGAGGCCCAATTATTTAGCAGCCCAAAACTAAGTGAACCGGGTCAGTCGAAACCATGTGGTCTCGACTCGAAAGCAAGAGATCTCGAGTCGCAACCATGGGATTTCGAGTTGTACATCTCTTAGTCGAAACCTCATGGTTTCGGTTCAAGCTTTGAGTCGAAACTGGGCGATCTCAACTCGTAACCTTGCTGGTCTCGAGTTCCTTATTTGTGGTGTCTGGTTTCGAGTAGTGAATAAAAGGGTCTCGAGTCGCAACCAAGAGGTTCCGACTCGTAACCACTGTCGGAACTTCTAGAACCTTACCCAATTTAGTATGAGCCAATCAGATTTCATTAACATGTTTTCCTATCCGTACAATTACTAAATCAGATCAAACACAACAAATTTCAAATATTCTTAACACATTCAATCAGTTCATCACTGTTTTTTATCAATTTATTTCCCTCCTAAACAGTTCATCAGGTTCATCATTCATCAAACAAGTTTAATCACAATGATATCTAACAATGTATCCTTAAAACCTAATAACACATACTTTTTTCACACTAAACCATCATCTCGACAGATTCCTCAACATTCATTGTACCCATGAAAACCCTTAAACTCTTAACATCTCAAACCTCCAAATCGAGCATCAAGAATAGCTTTAAACAAGGAGCACATGATTCTAGACTCTACTAATCAGCCTTAATGCATAATATCACTTAACATTTCTACAAAACAGTTTGTATTTTATTATTACATCTAAACATTCAAACCAAGCATGCATCTTTAACATGTATTTTTAAACAAGTAAGCACCTTTATCATATAAGAATCATTAAAACACATAGTGTACTAACCGGTTGATTCGAGGGTGAAGATGGGTGTAGAAAAGAGTATAAAATGGAGCTCCCGGTTGATGATTTCCGGTTGCCTTCACCGAGTTATTGCTGCCGTCGAAAGGAGGGGGAAGAAGGTGTTTGTGTGATAGGGTTTTTAGAGAGAGAAACCGGATAAGGCTAGAGAGAGAGTGGGGAGGGAATGTTGGAATGTTTTCGGGATTTGTGGTGATGATTGCTGCCAAAAATGGAATGTCGGCTAATTTGAAGGGTTTTATACCCCTTCTCGGAACCGTGCACCCTTGTAGGGTTTTTGGGTGGTTTCGAGTGGGCCTTATGGTATTGGGCCAGATCATGTGTAGGTGTGTAGCCCACTTGTTTGGACTCAGGAGATCCCGAGTCGAGACCAGAAAGTTGTAACAACCCGACTTTCCGAGTCATTACTTGTCACTGTCATTTCTCGCTTAATTGCTTGTACTCCTGAGATTTCGATTATCGCTATGGGTTTAAACTATATTTTAGATGCATTTTTAAACACTTATTACGACGCTTAATCAAAACGCAGTTATCGCATTTAACGCTATTTACAACACTTACTACTTAATGCATTTTATCGCATTTTACATCGCATGTTTAGACTCAACGCAATCCCAACGCAAACGCAACGCAAGCTCGAAACACGGATATACTTTTATGCATCTTAGTTATTATGTGTGTTAATTGTGTGATTGCTTGTTTAATGTTATGTGATTATCTCAACGCAACGCTTATACGCTCAAATGTTCACTCGCAACTCAATTAAACGCAACACAACGCTTAACAAACGAAACGAAAGTTGGAAAACGAATGGACTTCCCTCTGGATGACCATCCGCTCGGATGGTCATCCGACTGAATGGCTATTCGACCGGGCAAGCCATCCGACCGAACACCACACTCCATCGACTTAACACGCTCTCTCACTCTATAAATACCGCCGTACACATTCTTTTCTCTGATGTGACACCTCCATCCGACCACACGCACCCAACTCGCTCTCAGTCACTTTTACACGCGATTTAAGGCTATTTCATAAGTATTTCTCCTCAAATCTTGTACAACCATCATCTCTAATCCCTTCTACATCATCTTCTCCATCAAAATCACACACAAACATTTGTTTTTCTCTGAAATCACTGATTTAGACCTCTGGAAGGTGGTTTCCACCTGTTTTGCTACGGAAAACGGTTAAGGAACACCATTTAATCGAGATTGGTTCTAGATCTAAGAGATTTCATATGTTTTGACTTAAATCTCAACAAGATTTCAACACTTTTCATCTATTTTTCAACTTTTCTTCATTTTTCTACTCAAAACCGATGGAATCGGGATTCATTCAGACTCTCTACTCATTTCCTAGTTGAGAGCCGGTTGAAAACGGATTTCCACCGGAGAGATGACCGACTTACGGGTTGAACATGGATCTTCGTCAAGAACAGTAAGTTTGACGGAATGGGCTGAGACCATCCGATCGAATGAGCTAAGCTTGGTGTATTCCCGTTGTTTGACACGTCGTCACGCCTGTAGGATCGTTTTCAGACCCGAACGAGTCGATCAGAAGAGTTTTGCTCAGTACGAAAGGCGGAAACAGACGTACTGAGGTCAATTCAGCTAGAAAATCACTTTAAACAGTCGTGTTATTGATTTCACAATGATTTACAGCGAGACGACACTTCGGCAGCACTTCGTTGCTCTGACCGGAATAGTTACATCTGATCTCGCTTGAACACCTTTATATAATGTTCTGATTTCGCTTGAATAGGTTCCAAGCAAAATAAGATTTCAAGCGGAATCTGATTTCGCTTGAAATAACATCCATGCACATTCAAGCGAAATTACATGTTCCAAGAGAAATTACTTTAAATCTCGAAATACGTGCCCTGATCTAACATTCTAAATATAAGACTCGATACAAGATGAAGTCGACAGACGCATGCACCAACAAACTCCCCCTCGAATGTTGACGAGTCTTAAAGTGTCGAGTCTTCGCACCTTCAGTCTTTATCAGTCCTCTCGAACTCTTTGAAGTATCTGACATTGTAAAGCATCCTCAAATCTTTTCTTCTCTTTTCATCAGCACCAACACACTCCTTCCTTTAGATATCTTCAGACTCCCCCATTCTCTACCCAAAAGTAAATTTTCTGATGACCACTTGTAAAAACAATCTCACCATCTAATGAACACTTGTGGATAAGATATTCAGACAATGATTTTACAATGTTAGTCTCTGATGAATCACTTGCAAGAATAACGTTTTTATTTCAAAAACCTTTTCTCATTTCATTTTTGAATCATCTCAAACAATTTCACCCAAACCATTTGTTCATCATGTTCAGCACTAGGAATTTTGAAAATCAGCTCTCCAACACCAGTTGTCGAAAATCTTTTTGTATTTTTTCAAACTTTATGCTAAAACACACTGAAAATCTTTTGGATTTTTGAAAATAGAATGAAATGCAGTAAAGAAATATTTACATACAATATTTTTGTGAGTTTGTGTAAGAGGATCATATCAGTTTTTGACAAGTCACAAGTACCGTTGAGCTTAGTTACACATTAAGAATTAAACAATTCACTTAGATTGCCGATATACTGATCCACTTAAATTTTCACACAAATTTCAACTGATTCAGGATATGAATTAGGTGTATTAAGGACTTAAACTCATTCATGTGTCCCACCTCTTGAATATACTCCCGTATCCAGATCCCAATATTCAGTCTTACAGGTGAGTATACCACAGATGATATCTGTAAGGGGTTAAATTACGAAACCGTGAGAGCTCAGGTCAGAACTTTCGTTCAGCAGAGAGATGACGGCTCGTCTTTTGGTGGGTCCCCTTTAGAGGATCTTTTTTACAGCAGCATTGATTAGCAATTTTATTGTCATATCATTTTATGCTGAGGGCGTCGCTATATTTCAAGCCAGCAGAAAAGTATTCTCCGGGGACTAGGCCATTGCTTCCGCAAAATCAGAAGTCCCGGGATAATACCCCAGATATCACTGAGCATAAAGACCTAGTATCTCAGAAAGAGAGACCTTTCAAACGAGATTTCAGGGGTTACCTATATATCCAAGTAGTGTTCCCCACGAAATAAGCAAGTTTGAATTTATGTTTATATCCCGAAAAAGCTTACTAAATGTGTAAAAACCTATCGGCATATCATCAATGAGACTGTTTAACGCTATTTAAACATTACATTTCTTTAGCATACTGTAACTGTCTACTGATGTACTATCATTTCCTCTTTTTTGACACAAAAACTCATTTTGAATTTTATCATGTTTTTGACTTTTTCAAATTTTCAAATGTTTTTGGATTTTCTGAAAATTTTTACTCCCCCTAAAATACAAACACATTTTTAAAAAAATTTGAAAACAAACTATACAAGTAAATTGACAACCGATATCGAATCGCATCAAATCGCCATTCACTTGGCATAAACAATCAGAACTCCCCCTCACAACAAACTATTTTCCCATTGATTTCAAAACACTTAAGTTTGTTTTAATCAAATGGTTTTTCAGGAAAATAAGTTTTGTTGATTATTTTTACCATTTGTAGGTTAGGGGTTTGGTTCATCACATTGTTTTTCAACCACTTGTAAGAAAGATAAATCAAGTACAAGTTAATGTCCCTGATTTACCACTTGTAGGTGAAACCTTTTTCAACCACTTGGCTTACCAACCAATACCACATGTAGGTTGAATTCTCAAGATGCCGATACCTACTCCTCACTTACCAACCTGGGAGTTCCGGCAAGTAATACTTGTGACCAATTTTCAATTCTTTAAACAAACAATATAAGAATGATGCCGATTCCTGCTCCGCGATTACCAACTTGGGAGCTCCGGCAAGTCCAGAATTTTACTGCTCATAGTAGGTACCATCCCAGTCACAAACCAGGGATGATACTTTACCTTGCTTCTTTGTTTTCTTTTCGTAAAATTCCTTGACTCCCTTGACCTTCCTGTCAACGATTTTTCCAAAAATATGTTTTACTTTGGAGTTAAATGCTTTTTCAACATCAAAATCTTTCTTTTCTGAGAAAAATTGATTTGAAATTTCAATTTTACCAACTTTTGTTTAAAATTTTCAGCCTTCAATGGTGGAAAATGAACATCATCCATTGGAGGGACTGAATTTTCACATTTTGATTCAATTTGTGGCTCCTCTGACTTTGTGGAATCAGATTCATCGCCAGAAGATAGCTCCTCTGATTTTGATGAAGCAGAATCATTGCTAGAACTATCATCTGATTTCTTAACAACCCATTTTTGGTTATCAAGATATGCCCTTTTCTTGTAGAATCTGTTTGAACATTCACCAATCTCAAAAGTTGAATTTTTGAAAAGTTTTGTTCTATTAATTGGTGATTCAAACACAACCTTTTTATCTTTCAGTTTATGAGAAACTCCCTGTTTTAATTATATTGCCTTGAAACAATTCTTTGCAATATGACCAACAATGTTGCATTTGAAACAGGTTCTCGTTTCTTTCATCTGATCAGCTGTCTTCATCTCTTATTGCTTCTTCGCAAGGAATTCTTTGTTCGATTGCTTTCTGAACAAATTTTCTTTCTCTTCTTCAGTAGTTGTACCTGAAACAAATATCATTTTTGATTTAAAATTTCTAACGTATTTTTCATTTTTATGATTTTCTGGTGGAATAAAACCAAGGCCTTTCTTTTTGAAATTACCGTTATGGTTTGGTTTCTTGTGAAAACCTGAACCAGAACTGTAACCCTTTTTCTTGTTTTCTCTTTGTTGAACTCTTGAGGTGTATTTTTTAGTTTCATCATTAAGATTTACATCTTTTATTTCAGAAATATTAATTTCTGTTAGTTTGAAAACCTTTTTTATCATTTCAGTTTTAACACCTCTTATTGGAAATTCCTCATCAAAATATAATTTGTCACAATTATTCAAAGTATATGCAACTTTAAATGTTTCGTCATTCAAATTAGATTTTGATAACAGGAATTCTTTATTGTAAACCCTTTTTCCCTGTTTGACTGTTTGACTCGGAGCGTTGGACTCAGACTTTGACTCTGACATAGACTCCGACTTTGACTCCTCGGTTTCATCTTTATCCAACACCTGATCGACCACTTTCTTTATTAACTCGGACTCATGATCAGTGTCAGATGACGTAAACGTGACATCAATATTATCTGGCAAGTTAACTGAAGACTCCGACTCCCAATGTAAATTTGTTGCCTTTTCGACTCTTTCTGAATTTGGATTTCTCGGAGAATATCCATTTTCAAGCGGGGGTGGACACTTGTTGTAACTGAAACCTTGTTTCTTACCAGAATTATTCACTTTAGTATCCTTCTTCTTTTCTTTCTTCTTGTCAGAAGTCTTTTCTTCAGAAGCCTTTTGTTCTTTAGTTACTTCATCATCTTCAAATGCCTTCATGCCTTCAACAGTTGGATAAATCCTGTCAATGACATAAGAAGTACATGAGTAACTTTTCAGCAAACGATTAACTCTTTCAGTTTCAATTCTTTGAGTTTCCAGTTTCTCTTCTAGCACAACACACTTCTCGATGTAGTTGTTCACAACTTTCTGCTTTATCATGAAAGCTCCCTGAAGTGTTTTCATGGCTGTTGCTTGTTCTTCACTTGATTGATTGTATTGGTTCATTGCTTTGTTCAGAACATCGTAATACTCTTTCAGCCTGTTCATGTTGTTCATTAACTCACTGTTTTTCTTCTTTATAATCTCACAATTTTCACAAATCACCAGACTCTTCTTTGCATCAACTTCTTCACTAACTTTGAACTTTGGAACCTCCTTTATCTTTTTCTTTATCACTGGAGCTTCCTCGTCATCACTGCTGACCGGTGTTTTGACCTTTTTCTTTTTCTTTTTGACTTTTTCATCTTCACTATCACTTTCTGCTATCAATTTCAAATCAGCTGCCAATCTTCTTGCATGATACTCTCTATCATCATCACTATCTTCTTCAACTCGAGCGACATATGCTTTGTGATTTGAATCTTTGTTTGGGTCATAATCATCCCAATTGAAATTTGCCCAGCTAAAACCTTCAGGCAATTTTTCATCATCTTGGTTTATCAGGCATGCTTTGTTATCAGCTGAGATATATTTGTCCCTACTGAATCCATTTGTTGTCTCTTTGTCATCCTGATTCACCATACAAGCTCTCTTTGATGATTCTTCAATCACTTTTCTTCCATGTGCCACTTGTGGTTCTTGTTGTTGTTGTGCAACTTGATGATAGATGGCCTTCCGATAGTAATCATTGTTGTTGTTGAACAGATTTTGAGCTCCACTTGCTTCGCGGTTTTTGCACTCCCTCTTGAAGTGTCCTTTTTCCCTGCAACGAAAACAAGTGACTTTAGATTTATCAAAACCTAAAGTAGAAACATTAGCTTCACGTAAGTCATCTCTTCCTGTGATCTGCTTAAATTTCTCAGCTCGTCTCAACACACTTGCCAAACACCACTTTATGTCCATCAATTCCATCTCTTCAGCATCAATCTGATCATAATCTTCTTTTGTCAACATAGGATTTTCGATCCGACCTGCAACAAAACTACCATAAGATTCCAACACGGTTCCCAACAGAGACATGTGACTCTTAGCAACTTCTGCTGAATAATCCTCATCATTCTCCAGATTCAAAACAATATTGCATTGTAGCTTCTTGCCAATCTTGGTTGTTGAAATGTTCGGATCAAATGATGGATATGATGAAAAACTTGTGTTGCTGTTTGATCCTTTGGATGACCTTCCTGATGAACTCTTAGCATTGAAAGCTGTCTCAATCTTTGGTGACAAGTTGGTGGTTTTATCACTGACCCCACCTTTGTAATAAAGTCCGATGTCTTGTTCACCGTCAAAATCTCTCATTCTTAAAGCTTTTCTTTGTTCCATTTCCTGAGCCTCAATCTTTTCAATGAACTTGCTCAGTGTCAGATTGCTAAACCCTTTCTTGTTCCTCAACATCATGAGATATGTACCCCAAGTCTCATATGGCAATGCATCAGCCAATTTTTCGATCAACCCTTCATTATCTTTCTCGATGCTCAACCTCCTCATGTTAGCTAGCAAATTGCAGTATCTCTCAATGATTTGCTTTGTACTTTCTTTTTCAAACCACGAAACAGATCGAATTCTTTCTTTAAAAGCGACTTTTTGTTCTTGACCATCTCTTGACTTCCTTGAAACTTCGATTTTAGTGCTTTCCAGATTGAATAAGAAGTTCCATTGTGTTGCAATAACACCAAGATATCTTCATTCACAGCTTGTTGTAGTAGACTTAGCATCATTTTCTCATCTTTGTATTTCTTTCTATTATCGGCACTTAGATCTTTGATTGCAATAATCTCTTCGTCATCATTCATCGGTCTAACGTACTTCGTATCGACACATTCCCAAGCATCCAAATAATTGGCTTGTACCTAGTTTTCGAACCGTCCTTCCCAACCTTTATACTCCTCGATGTTCATGAGTTTTGGCGGTTTTTGCATCGTCCCTGTTTCGTTTTCTAACATCGTGTTCTGTGCAAGAGTAATCGGGGTAACCGGGGTAGCTAGGGATCACATCACTTTACTTCACGTGTTCGCTGAACATGTGTCACACATACTCTACAACGCAGTCTCGTGGTTAAGTTGTATACATTGTGTGGTAGTTACATGCTTCGCCCTTTACGTGTTACATGCTGGTTATACGTAAACGCTTTCTCTACTATATGCTATGCAAACTTGTGTACTCACCTTTACATTTTATGTATTAACTTTATTTTAACGTATGAGACAGGTTGATGGTATGCTACGCTGGAAATCAAGATAGGCAGTCTAGAAACTACACTAATAGAAATCTAGGTTGTCGGACTTGTTTTGTTTAAGAGAAGCTCGTTATCTGTAATAATTACTTGTTGAATATTTTTTGATTGGTACGGGACAGTTAACCTTTAAAAATATTGGTAACAAATAGTTGTTATGGATCTCTTGAGCAATCTGGTTCGCCTAGTGCCGCGCCCCGATGTTTCCGCCATCGGTTGGGGTGTGACAGATTGGTATCAGAGCCATAACTATAGGGAATTAGGTCGCGTCTTAGGATTGACCTAGTCTATAGTCTAAGTACCTACAGACCAGCTTTGTGCGAACCTAGTAGGGGTTTTGCACGAGCCTACTTTTGATACTCTCGCTCAAACTCGCGAAAACTACATCTTTGTGTGAACACCGCATACTATAGCTTCGTATGAAGGAGACCTTTCCTAAGGTTGAAAACTATTTGGCCTTTCCTAAGGCTAACACAATACACGCATTTTCAAAAACACTCGCATAACACTATCGAGTGATTGGATCAAGAATAGGTGTGAAAACTAGGAACTCTCGATAAGATCACTCACTCTACGCATATTTTTACTCTCAGCACGAGAAACTTCGTTGAGTTAGGAGTGACATCCATATCTTGACGAAATTCTCCATCTCTATCTCGTGGTTTTGCCACACTATCAGGAACGAAGTTGTTAAGTTAGGGGTGAAACCCGCATCTTAATGACCAGTTCCACTCTCTACTTTGATTTTTATGAAACTCTCACCAAGGTCTCTACTGTTCTAATGACTCGAGTCACGTAGTAACTGGAAGGATGAGTGTTGTACGCCGTGTTTCGGTGAGAGCATAGTCTATTATGCTAAAGCGTGTACTCGAGGTCGTTGTGAATGATTGAATCACTTTGGGTAGTCGATGTCTAACACCCAAGACGTTCCATTTCGATTCTGAGCCCGCAGCCACTGATTTTATGATTTATCAATTTTATGCGTTTTATGTGTTATATGTTCGATTTTGGAGACTTATTTCGCTTTCCGCTCATCGCTTCACTAAACGCGCACAAACTCGCACAGCTATCGAACCTCAAATGCTAACTAATCGCAAACAAACTAAGAACTCTCGTACGCTACTCGCTATCTTACTCAACTCTCGCCCGCTATACTACTCGCTGTACTACTCGCAACGCTACTCGCCATCTCTCGCAACTCTCGAACTCGCTATTCCTCGCACCTAAAGTCCACGAAGCACGCACTTGAAAGATAGGTGAATACGTGCAAAATATGTGGATTATGTGCTCCTACGTGCTTATGTGAATACGTGCTTATGTGGTTTATGTGCCTACGTACTTATGTGTTTACGTGCCGACGTGTTCCTGCGCTTTATATAATAATAATAAAGGGTGTTTTACGAACGCTAGACTTTTCAGAAACCCGATATAATCGAATCTCGTGTAAATCATATGACGATGTCTGCTGCAGACAATGTCGTCATTTGGTCCCCATACGCAACGGTCCGCGCGACGCAACCATGCTGACAAGCGCATCGCTTCGCTGGTTGCCAAGGAAATGGCTAAAGTCATACCTCGGATCGTCAGTGAGATCAAAGAGGTCAGCAACAAGTCCTCTGTTGAATCAAAGAGCGACTCTCCAAAAACTCCTTTCAGCTTTAAGCAATTCAAGGCCTACGGTCCTGCTAACTTCACGGGTGAAGATGAACCTAGTGCTATGTTCCAATGGTTTGACTCAATCGAAGTCACCTTCAGGCAAAGTGGATGCCCAGAAAATCTGCATACTGTTAATGCTACTGGAGTTTTTCAGTCCAGGGCTCTGGACTGGTGGACTGCTGAACGCAACAGGCGCGGGAATGATTCAGCTTACGGTCTTTCATTGGAAGAACTCAGGGAGCTTATGTTGAAGGAGTTATGTCCTCCTCATGAAGTTCAAAAGTTGGAGAATGAATTCTGGCATATCAAACAAGATGGAGGTGACAACGCTGGTCTCACCGCTCGCTTCAAGCTGCTCAGTATCATCTATCCTAGCCAGGTGGCAACACCTGAGATGACAATAAAGAAATACATCTGTGCTCTCCCCGGCTGTGTAGCTGACTTTGTTCAAGCAGCTAAACCTACTACTATTGAGGAAACTTACCAACTCGGCGCTGAGATCAACGACAAGCGAATCTTAGCTGGGTATTTCAAGACCTCAACCAAGCAACCGTGATGTGTGTAAAATGCAACATATAAATTACATCAAATGAGGCATAAAACTAACCCTTTTTAGTACTAATGTTGGAAAAAGTGTGCTTTTGTCTTCCTTTTGTATTTTCAGGACCAAATGAGCTTAAATGAACAAAAGGAACAAATATCCAGCAAAAACAACATAAATACAAAGAAAAGGAAGAAACGTGACATGCCTGACCCCTCGGCAGCATCTCCCAAAGCAAAAATAAGAAGACAGAAGCTGACCATGGGGCTGTGCCTAGCTGACCATGGGGTTGTGCCTAGCTTACCACGGGGCGTGCCCAGCTCACCACGGGGCATGCCCAGCTCACCACGGGGCGTGGTCAGCCTTGGAACAAAAGACAAACCTGTAGAAGCTTCTACGCCCACCACAGGGTCGTACCCAGCTCAGCACGGGGCGTGGTCAATGCAAAGATACGCAGAATCTTGCCAAATTTGATAGTACAGATACACTTCTGCACACGGGGCCGTGCCCAGCGAACACGGGGGCGTGTGGAGCCTAATACGGACAATTGCAATTAAGGAAGAAAGAGAAAGAGGATGCACACGGGGCCGTGGCCAGAGTTCTGTTCAGGCTATAAATAAAGGTGCTTGGCTCACTTCAAAGGCATCCCTTGGCAAACCACCTCTCTCCCAATTCACCCACACTCCACCACCTTCACAACACCCACATCCACCACCATCATCCATCTAGAGTATGTGTAGTTGTATCGGGATCCAAGATTGATAGTAAGAGTTCTTGATAATCAAAGGCCATGTTTGCCTAAGTCTCTTACATCACTTGGTGAAGACAAGCATTTAGTGTAATACTTTTGATTTTTAATCTTTTCGCACTTTTTATTTGGTTTTGTATTAATGACTTTAATAACTAGTTTCTTATGTTGAAGGTGAAACTTCCTTATCATTTGTCCGTGGTGTCTTGGCATTATTTTACTGTCTATATAAAATAAAAGATTTTCACCATTCATATCTCTACGGCCTATATAGAGATATGTTGGCTGTCTAGTCGGGGGTTAAGGGAATGGTTTGGTAAGGTTCTTGCCTTGTTCAGTGTATAGATCCTGCTGATGTGTGTAAAATGAAACATATAAATTACATCATTTGAGGCATAAAACTAACCCTTTTTAGTACTAATGTTGGAAAAAGTGTGCTTTTGTCTTCCTTTTGTATTTTCAGGGCTAAATGAGCGTAAATGAACAAAAGGAACAAATATTCAGCAAAATCTAACATAAATAAAAGAAAAGGAACAAACGTGGCATGCCCGACCCCTCGACAGCATCTTCCCAAGCAAAAACAAGAAAACAGAAGGCTGACCACGGCCCCATGCCCAACAGACACGGGGGCGTGGCCAGGTGTCTGCAGAAAGGACAAAACTATAGAAGCTTCTATTCCCGACACGGGGGCGTGCCCAGATCAACACGGGCCATGGTCAACGCTAAGATTCGCAGAATCCAAGCAAATCTTGATAGTACAGATACGCTTCAGCACACGGGGCCGTGCCCAGCGGACACGGGGGCGTGTGGAGGTAATGCAGACAAATTGAAATTAATGAAGAAAGAGAATAAGGATGGACACGGGGCTGTGCCCAATGGACACGTGGCCTTGTCCGGGCTTCTGTGCAGGTTATAAATAGGGGTGCTTGGTTCACTTCAAAGGCATCACTTGGCAAACCACATCTCTACCACTTCACCCACACTCCACCACCATCACAACACCCACATCCACCACCATCATCCATCATCCATCTTAGAGTGTGTGTAGTAGTCTCGGGATCCAAGATTGATAGTAAGAGTTCTTGACAATCAAAGGCCATGTTTGCCTAAGTCTCTTACATCACTTGGTGAAGACAAGAATTTAGTGTAATACTTTTGATTTTTAATCTTTTCGAACTTTTTATTTGGTTTTGTATTAATGACTTTAATAACTAGTTTCTTATGTTGAAGGTGAAACTTCCTTATCCACTGAACCATCTTCTCTTTTTAGGAGGGAATGGCTCTTCAAACTGAGCCTTAAACACGAATATCCCTTCTTCATTGTCAGCTGAATACCCTAAGAGGGCAGGCTGTGAAGAGGTGCCATCGCTCCTGGGTGAGCTGGACAATTGACGATACGCGTCGGAAGGTCCTTGGTCGCTCATACTGTAAACTAACAAATAGTCAAATAACACACAACAATAAAATACAATTATGCACGTAATTCCGTAATTTATTTCCTAACATTTTGAATAATATCTTGGCGTCAGCAGAACATTTCTGTGGCTGAATCAGTGGCTTAGCTCTGATACCACCTTCTGTCGCAACCCCCGCCCCCTATCTGTCCCGGGAACGGGCGGCCGCAAGATTCAGTATTGGTGATATCGGTGTTTATCAATTTGGCAGCGGAAATTACATCAGGACCGTAGTTAGGAAATATTTTATCAGAGTAAAACACCATGTTTTATATAAATAAGTATATTAGGATAAAACCCAAGTTTTCATTACAAACTGATTTATAGGGATAAACCCCATTTTATTGAAATAAAACATCTTCTTTATTTGGGTAACTTTTATAGCCACTTTTCCAAGCCTTCAGTGCTGCCCAGCTGGCTTCTAGTTGGCTTTCACATTTTGTTACCTGAAACGCGTTTAAAAACATTTTGTCAGTGGGAAATACTGGTGAGTGAATCCCAGTTTAATCAAGAAGAGTTTTATCAATTAACAGTATTGAGAGCGATTACAATGTTAACATCTACACAATTACTCATTCAGTATTGTCAATCCTGACTGGTGGGTCATATTACGCATTGGCTAACTCTTTGTCCAATGGCAACATGTTCCACATTTTGTATACAAAACCCCAATGTACTGGCAGTAATTGAAGACTACAAAGACTCAATCACTGCTAATTTTAATTTAAAATAAATAAAGGTTTTGTGAAATAGTTTGCAAAAAGGTTTACAAAAAGGAGATTACTCACATTGTTGTCTTAGGTTTTCCTTTAGGGTTTCCTGGTGATTATCTATAAATTACACAAATGCACACGTGTTAGTATAATAACCCTTAATATTTACATTAGTAATACCCTCCCCGAGACGGCATTCCAACGACTACGTCGGGCAGAACCACGACAGCCGTTACGGAACCCTGGATCAATCGGGCAGCGTATCTAATACGTAACCGGGGTTATGATACTTACAATGGAGCAGAACTTCGTTATTTAGGGGGGTATTATGCCCGGAAATAGCTTATACTATGTGAGAATTCGAGAGAGAAAGAAAGGAATGAGCGACTGGAGACTGAAGGCTGGGGGCCTTCTTATATAGTGTCTCTTCAACTTCTCTCGCGGCCCGCGTAAGACGTAGCCAAAGGATATGCGGCCCGCGTAATAGGCTGAGTAGGCCCTAGCCTGGCCTAGTCATCGAACTAGCTTCAACACGAGTCCAACACGTGGCGGCACCGGGTTAAGCCTGGTCACCTATCTGTCGCGCCCCGCGTAAGAGACCCTAGTGGTCTACGCGGCCCGCGAGCGACACATAAAACTTGATTTTATTTTATTTTTAACTATATAAGGGTATTTGGGCTCGGTTTTCACATACGGGGTGTATTTTAAGACATATTGGGATATTTTAAATATATTAGGGGTGTTGAAAATTATTTTAGGGTTGTTATATCCTCCCCACCATGTTTTAGAGCTCGTCCTCAAGATCTACTGGAACAGGTGCGGGTATTTCCTTTGCATTTCTGATTCAAGCTCCCATGTGTATTCTGGTCCTCTTTTGGAGTCTCATTTTACTTTGACCAGAACTAATCTCTTGTGCTTGAGGTTCTTAATTTTCCTGTCTTCAATCTGTAGAGGTCTTTCCACAAATTTAGGCTGCTCATTTGCCTTTATATCCTTAAGAGGTACTACAAGTTATTCATCAGCTAAGCATTTCTTGAGATTAGATACATGAAATACATCATGTATTCCTGCCATTTCCTCTCGCAGTTGTAGCTGATAGGCTACAGGTCCTATTCTTCTAATAATATCAAAGGGTCCAACATACCTGGGACTTAGCTTTCCCCTTTTGATGAATCTTACCACTCCTTTCCAAGGAGAAACTTTTAATAACACTTTGTCTCCTACCTGAAATTCTAACGGCTTGCGTCTGTTATCAGCATAACTCTTTTGTCGATCACATGCTGCTTTTAGTCGTTCCTTGACCTGGATAATTTTGTCGGTAGTTTCTTGCACTATCTCTGATCCAGATAATTGTTTTTCTCCAATTTCTGCCCAACAGACTGGGGTTCGGCATTTTCGTCCATAAAGTGCTTCGAATGGTGCAGCATTAATACTTGTGTGATAACTGTTATTATAAGAAAATTCTATTAATGGTAAGTGATCGTCCCAATTACCTCCGAAATCAATTACACAAGATCTAAGCATATCTTCCATCGTTTGAATTGTCCTTTCGCTTTGTCCGTCTGTTTGAGGATGATAAGCGGTGCTTAGATTTAACTTGGTTCCCATTTCTTTTTGGAAACTTGCCCAAAAATAAAAGGTAAAACGACTATCTCTATCAGAAACAATTGATAACGGAATTCCATGTAATGAAACTATTTCATTTACATATAGTTTAGCTAACTGTTCCATACTGAAAGTTTCCTTTATTGGTAGAAAATGAGCTGACTTAGTTAGCCTATCTACAATCACCCAAATTGTATCATTACCTTTCCTTGTTTTGGGTAATTTGGTAACAAAATCCATTGTTATCAATTCCCATTTCCATACAGGCATTTCTAACTGTTGCAAAAATCCTGAGGGTTTCTGATGTTCAGCTTTGACATGTGAACAGGTTAAACATTTAGAAACATAAGCTGCTATATCCTTTTTCATTCCTATCCACCAAAAATTCTCTCTTAAGTCCTGATACATTTTATCACTTCCAGGATGCATCGTATACTTAGACTTATGGACTTCTTCTAATATACGGTGACGTAGGCTTACAAATTTAGGTATCCACATTCTTTTCTTATGGAATCTCCAAATTCCATCGGTTCCTTGTTCTAATTCTTTAATCATTCCTTTTAATTTTTCAGTATCATCCTTGATTACTGATTCTTGTGCTTCTCTAATCTGTTCATTTAAATCTACTTGCAGATTTAACTTAAGAGAACATACCCTTTTTGGCTTTTCATGATACTTTCGACTTAAAGCATCGGCTACCACATTTGCTTTTCCTGCATGATACTGGATATTACAATCATAGTCACTAAGAATTTCCATCCAGCGTCTTTGTCTCATATTCATCTCCTTTTGCCCGAAGACATACTTTAAACTCTTATGATCGGTGAAAATGGTAAACTTACTTCCGTAAAGGTAATGTCTTCAAATCTTAAGGGCAAAAATTATGGCTCCTAATTCCAAATCATGGGTTGAATAATTCTCTTCATGATTCTTAAGTTGTCTAGACGCATAGGCTATAACCTTTTGACGTTGCATTAACACACATCCATAACCTAACTTAGAAGCGTCACAGTACACTACAAAGTCTTCAGTTCCTTATGGTAATGCTAGTATGGGTGCATGGGTTAGTCTTTGCTTTAGAATTCTAAAGGCTTCTTCTTGTTTTGGTCCCCATTCAAACTTAACAGATTAACATGTTAGCTTAGTCAAGGGAATGGCTATTCTAGAAAAATCTCGAATAAATCTTCTATAATAACCGGCCAATCCTAAGAAACTTCTAACCTCGGTTGGTGATTCAGGGGTTTTCCATTTGGTAATCGCCTCGATCTTAGTGGGATCCACATGAATTCCTTCATGATTGACTAAATGTCCAAGAAATTTTACCTATTCTAACCAAAACTCGCACTTTGAAAATTTAGCGTAAAGCTTTTTCTTTCTAAATAAACTTAAAAGTGCGTGCAAATGCTTTGCATGTTCTTCTTTACTCTTAGAGTAAATGATAATATCATCTATAAAAACAATTATGAATTTATCCAAATATGGCTTACATATTCGGTTCATCATGTCCATAAATGCAGCTGGGGCATTGGTTAAACCAAATGGCATGACAGTAAATTCATAATGGCCATACCTTGTTCTGAAAGCGGTCTTAGGAATGTCCTCTTCCTGTACCTTTAATTGGTGATATCATGATCGTAAATCGATTTTCAAGAAAAATCGAGCTCCTTGCAACTGATCAAACAAATCATCGATTCTAGGTAATGGGTACCGATTCTTAATCATGACTTTGTTCAGTTCACGGTAATCAATGCACATTCGCATTGACCCGTCTTTCTTTTTGACGAACAGTATTGGTGCTAGCCATGGGGATGAACTTGGCTGTATGTGTAACACCCCAAAAACGGGTTTGGTAATCAAACCACGTTAATATTAATGACTAGGTAAAATACCATTAGTGGTAAAATTTAACCCGGTGAATAAAAGCTTTTAAGGAAATAAAAAGGTTAAAAGGCCCGACTTAACGGGACCTAAAATAAACTTAGTCATAAATATTCCCGAACCCGCTAAGTTAACTAGGAATATTAAACCTAGTTAATAAGTGGGAATATTATTGAAAATAATTAGGTTGTGACCTAATTAATAACTAACCAAACACGAGGGACCACAGCCGGGTAACTTGAAAATGGAATTATAAACTTAAAAACAAAACACAACACACACACACAAGTGTGTGTGTGCGTGCGTGGGTAAGGCCAGAAGAAAGCTCCCACGGAGCTTTAGCCCTAAATCCAACAAATCTCTCAAATTGAAGCTCAAATCAAACCCAAATCGTCTGCATGATTACAAATTCGTGATCACCTAGTCGTGGGGATTACAAGGTATGTTGAATTTTATGATTTGGTGATACTTTGAGATTATGATGAACAATCATAATCAAAATTCTGGAATGAATGTTTAATCTATGAGTGTTATTGTGATTATATCTTGGTTTAGAAACAAACCCTAGTAGAAAATTTGATGAATTGTTGTCAAAACAAGGGATTTGGTAATTACCCTATTATGTGCTAAGTGGGTTTTATGACAATAAGATGAACACTCGGATTAGAGCGTTAAATTGATGAAAATTGATTGTTATAATATATGTTCTTGATGTAATTCATGAACACTAGACTTAGAGGTTTGATTGTTATATAAATCTTGGTGAAAATAACTAATTATAAACTAGTTAGTAAATATGTGAAATTATGCACATTAGGTGTTTATTAAAATGCCTAAATGAGAACTAAAGTGTTGAAATTTAGAGTGAAAACGCGTATTCGAATGATAAGGCAATTACGCATGATATGAAGTGATAAGAGTTCTAAATACTATGTTGATTTAGACTTAATGTTGCAAACCATGCGATTGAAAGTAGTTAACTTTAGATAAGTTAAGTTAACTAATCATGAAGTCGAATAGTAGCTTCGGCATAGGAAATGAGTGAGGTGGAATAGTCATGATTTTTATGACTAATTTAACCGCCTTGTAAATGATTGACAATAGTTTGACGCTTAAACGATCTAGGAGGAGGCTTGGGAAAGAAGCGGTCAAATAAATCAAGTACAAGAAGGGAAGCGTAATTTGGATGCGAGGTAAGTAAAGCTTACGCCCCTTTTCAATATTTACAAATTACATGATTTCAAGTATAGTATATGAATGCTACTAAGTGGTTGGCATAGGATGTTCCGACACGATTCAATGAGAGTCGGAACGAGGGGAAAATGATAAGAAATCATAAGTTATGGACAAAGGGGTAAAATGGTAAATTAGTCATGTAATGACTAACAAACAAAAACGGTTTCAAGTAAAACGAGTTCAAGGAAAACCGGGATAGGTTTAAAGGGGATGAAATGGTACTTAAATACCATCTCATACGGACAAATGGTCAATTAGACTAAATAGGTCAATTGGTGTGGGTAACGCCATTTGACAATAACATTTGACAATCACTTGTTGAGTTTTGTAATCATAGGAAATAATATAAGCTTGCGTTGCTTTAACTATAAAGATTTAGAGCAAAAGTTAAGTAAATGGGTCAATACTTTGACCCGAGCCAGGTACGTATAACTAAGCTTTTTGGTTAAATATAAAATTTTGGTCAAAATATTTAGCGAAAGTCCTTCGTCATGAAGTGAGGGACTAAAGTTGACCAAAACACCCTTGAAGGGTATATTGGGCAAACGACTCATAGAGGTCGTTTAAGAACTTGCATAAAGATTATGGAATCATTAGACATGAACAAAGGTCATAGGAATGCACATTCGCGGGTCAAATGCTCAAAAATGGTCATTTTCGTAAAATGACCAACCGATGGGTAAAACTGGGAAAAAGGGGTGCATTATGATAAATCCACCACAAAATAGTTGTGGTGGAATATTTGTAGTTAATTAGATATGGAACTTTTGTAGCGACAAAAGAAAGACACAAGTTCTAGACTAAAATGCATAAATACCCTTAACGGGTCAAAATATGCATTTAAGCGTAAACGGGATTTTATTACTTAAGAAACCCGTGATTTGAGATTAATATAATATGAGATATTGAAATAATGAATTTCATGAGTTTAATGATCAAATAAACTTGTTGGTGTGATAAAATTATGAACGGGTCAATATTTGGTAAAAAGGGAAGTAAGCCGAAGACTTAAAAGTATGAAATTTTGTTAATCCGGATGTCGGATTTTAACTCCATGAGATGGAGAAATAATTTACGGACGCGTAGGAAAAAGAATCGGGTAAAACGGATTAAAAACGAGAGAGTTATGCTCGTTTCCGTGAAATCGGGTATTGCTGGGAATGTACAACAACTGGTTAACAACATTCTGTTGAAAATGGGGCTAGGCGTCACGCGACTCCCTTTGGCGTCACGCGACGCCCCCTAATTCGGAAAAATGTTATTTTTTTGTGTGTTTGACCCATTGCACTTGTTTAAACTTATTAGTTGACTATCAAAACTAACTTTTAAGTTGGTTTTGATCTTAGGTGATGTTGGGCACGCTACAGATGACGATCAAGCAGCTACGAAGAACCGAACACACGAGATTAAAGCTTCCGCACAGCGTTACGTCATAATTTTTAAATGGCGAACTTATTTATATTATATTGAAAACTTTTAAGTTGTAAAAGTTTTAAATTACTCGTATTTTCTAGGGATACTTAATCGAAATTACATGGTTGATATAGTATTTTTACGACAAATTTCAAAATAATAACATGGGTGTTACAGTATGAATCATTTCTCCAACAATTCGTCCAATTGTTTCTTCAGTTCCTGCATTTCGGCGGGTGCCAAACGGTAGGGTGCTTTGGCAATTGGTGATGTTCCTGGTAGCAGATGAATTCTGAATTCGACTTCTCTGTCCAGCGGTAGTCCTGGAAATTCTTCCGGAAATACATCTGGAAACTGGCATACTACTAAAATATCCTTTAGTTCTTTTCTTTAGTGTTAGTGATTATGGAGATCAAATACACTAAAGATCATTTTCTTATATAACTTGCTATTTTTATTACAGAAATGAATTTCGTGGATCTAGACGGTTTATCTCCTTTAATTGTGATCTTTTCACCCTTTGGTGAATTTACTTGGATTGACTTTTGATCACATAAAATACTGGCTTTATTGGTTATCAACCAATCCATTCCTAATACAACATCAAATCCTGCCAGATTCATTGGGTAAAGGTTTGCAACAAACTTTGGATTTAAAATTTCTATTCTTTCTTCCTGCAAGATTTTAGAAATCTTAATGGTTTCCCCATTTGTTGTTTCTACTAGACATTCTTGTGGGAGTTTAGTTAATGGTTGTTTAAGAAGTTTGCAAAATGAAGTATTAATAAAACTTTGGTTCGCACCAGAGTCAAATAATACTTTAGCAAAGACATCATTAACTAAAAACGTACCAATAATCATGTCTGGAATCATCTTGGTTTCTTCTGCAGTCAGAACAAATGCTCTAGCATTTTTGGTATTCTTGTTGTTCGTGGCTGGTGCTAGTTTCGGACAATTTGGCTTGATGTGACCTTGTTCTCCGCAGTTGTAGCATATCATGTTGTTAGCTTTCTTCCTGCAGTCTTCTTCCTTATGTCCAGATATTTTGCAAAAGTTACAGTAGATGGAGCATCTTCCAGAATGCTTCCTTTTGCAATACTTGCAATAAGGTGTAGAAGTAGAACCTACATTTTTCCCACGGTTGGAATTTCCAGAACGGAATTCCTGGGTAAGCCTCTGAGCTAGATTTTTCCTTTGGTCTTCTTCCCGTGTACGCACTAACTCAAATGTCAAGGTGTTTGCTAGCTCTACAGCTTCTTCTATGGTTTGAGGTCTAGCTGCTTTGACTACATGCATGATTTCACTGATTAATCCCCAAATGTAACGGGAGATTAATACCGGTTCAGGTGATGCAAGGGTTGGTACTATTCTAGCATATTCAAAGAATGTAGTGGTATAACCCTTACTATCCATTCCAGTCATTCTAAGGTTTGGAACTTATTTGCTATTTGTTCTTTTTCATTGGGAGGACAGAATTTCCTTTCTACCATATTTTTAAATTCCCTCCATTCCATATGGTAAACCCTGTCACTTCCCCTAGACTGGAGGATAGTGTTCCACTATTCTAAAGCTGAATTCTTAAACAAATTGGAAGCAAACATTATCTTATCCTCTTCCGCGCACTTGCTTATTTTTAAGACTGGCTCAGTCTTTTCTATCCAGCGTAGAGTTGCAATGGGTCCTTCATTGCCTGAGAATTCTATTGGTTTGCAGGACCATTGATGTGTGTAAAATGCAACATATAAATTACATCAAATGAGGCATAAAACTAACCCTTTTTTAGTACTAATATTGGAAAAAGAGTGTTTTTGTCTTCCTTTTGTATTTTCAGGATTAAATGAGCTCAAAAACGCAAAAGAAGCAAAAAGACAGCTAAATCCAACATAAATACAAGAAAAGGAACATTAGTGGATTGCCCGAACCCTCAACGGCACCTTCCAAAGCAAAATAGAGAAAACAGAAGGCTGAACACGCCCCGTGCTCAGCCAGCACGGGGTCGTGCCCAAGAAGCAGCAGAAAAGACAAACCTATAGAAGCTTCTATTGCCCACCACGGGCCGTGCTCAGCGGACACGGGGGGCGTGCCGAAAGTACTGCAGGCGCATTAATTGTAATTGCGAATTACAATTAATGAAGAGAGAGAGTGTCAGACAGACACGGGGCCGTGCCCAGCGGACACGGGGCCGTGCCCAGGCCTCTGTTCAGCCTATAAATAGGAGTGCTTGGTTTCATTGCAACTCATCCCTTGGCACACCACCTCTCTCACACTTCATCCACCACCCACCACCATCACAACACCATCATCCACCACCATCATCCATTGTCCATCATAGAGTGTGTGAGTCGTCTCGGGATCCAAGATTGATCGTAAGAGTTCTTGACAATCAAGGCCATGTTTGCCTAAGTCTCTTACATCACTTGGTGAAGACAAAGTGTCTAGTATAATACTTTTTATTTCTAATCTTTTGCACTTTTTATTTGGTTTTGTATTAATGACTTTAATAACTAGTTACTTATGTTGAAGGTGATCTTTCCTTATCGTTTGTCCGTGGTGTCTTGGCATTATTTTACTGTCTATATAAAATAAAGGATTTTCACCATTCATATCTCCACGGTCTATATGGAGGTATGTTGGCTACCTGGTAGGGGGTTAAGGGAACGGTTTGGTAAAGGTCTTGCCATTGTTCAGCGTTTAGAGGTCCTGCAATGGACCTGGGTCAAATTTAGTAGGACCTCCTTCAATACTTCACGGTATTGGATGGCGGGGGTCCAAACTCTTTGATCCCCTCATAAGTTAACTACTATTAATACTATAACCCGGCTATTTAGGACTGTATCCCTGCTGACTCAGACTACTTAGTCGAGGGTAACGTCACCGCCAAAAGCGGGGCCTACCACAATACTGCATTAATAACTTAATTCATTATCTTCCAATAATCCACCCCTTTAGGATTGTATCCCTGCTGACTCAAACTACTGGGGTGAGGGTAACGTCACCTTCAAAAGAGGGGCCTACTACAATAACTAAGATAATCTCTTAATTATGTGCAAAAGTGCGGAAATAATCAAAGGTTATACTAGATACGAGTCGGAACCAAGTGATTCATCTTGTCTATCTGTTTTTATTTTATTTTTATTTTCAGCATTTTAGTTAGTTTTTATTTTTCTTAGTTTAAAACATTTTTCCAAACTTTTATTTTGGTTAGACGTTGAGGATAAACCGGTACTAAAAGCTCTTGTGTCCTTGGACGACCTCGGTATCTTACCAACGCTATACTACACTGAACGATGGGTGCACTTGCCCATATGTGTGTTTAGTGTTAGTGAAATATCGTGTTTTATAAATTTAAAACTTGGCTAAAATAAGTGTTAAAAAGGGCTTAAAATATACACCTAAAATATACGACACTTTATCGCACATCAAGTTTTTGGCGCCGTTGCCGGGGACACAAGGATTTTAAGAAAGTTAGGAATCAACGGCCTAATCATCTTCTATTTTTCTTTTTTTTTTTTTAGGATTTTTCTTAGTTTTTCAGCTTCTGCAGATCTCAGCACGGGTCGTGCCCGCTGAACACGCCCACGTGCTCAATCATTGGAACTGGCAATCCTGTTTTACATCAGACAGTAAGCTGAACACGGGGCCGTGTCCACTCAACACGCCCCCGTGCCCAAGTTTCAGTTACTGAAAACAGAACCGTTAGATCCCGACGGTTGGTAATTTCTGACATAAACATGAGTGATAGTAATTATTTTTACTTTCGGCACTCTTATGGTACGTGGTGTCAATTATGTGGAGGCGAACATGAAGAAGTAAAATGCTACTTCCTAAATTATATGCCCCACTACATGGACCCACGATCTTTTCACAACCTTAAGAGGGGCGAAAGTAAAAATAAGCACTATTTCTCCCTCGAATGCGCCCAGCCAGATATTCTAGGGGAAATGTTCCTTAGCGAATTATTTCAACTAGAAGAGCTAATTCTGAAATGGATAGAAGAGCTTAGGAAGGATTTTATTAATCCGCCCCAAGACGATACCCATGAAGAAATGTTGGAACCGCATTCCGACAACCTCGTTGCTCCCGAAAATACCTTCGTACCTAGCAAAGACTTGGACGATAGTCGTCCCTGTGTCGATTGTGCCGTGAAGGACTCCCCATCGACTTCGTTCGGTGCATACATAGACCTGAGCGATTCGGCATATACCTTCTTTAACGAGAGCCCGGAAAAGGGTTGGACTTGTCCACCTAGAATGAAAATAGGAATTACCCTCACCGACAACCTCTTGCGTTCTCGCCTTAGTCTAGGACAATTAAGGTATATTAGGCACTTTGGGGTTGTTCCAACCAGTAAGGAACCACCCGATATCGGGGAGATCCTTGAATTAGCAAAACTCCATAAAGCAGCCTCCAGACACGGGGCCGTGTCCAGGTCAACACGCCCCCGTGCTCACTAAAAAGATTCTCTGCTGATTTGGTCAGAATACGGACAAAATGTGTCAGGATTTTCTCTGAACACGGGGCCGTGTCCAGTCAACACGGGGCCGTGCCCAGGGCGCTGTCGTTTTCTTTAAATACAGCCTGATTCCTGCTCATTTTGACCACTTCAATTGACAGAGATCTCTGGAATTTTCACTCATACCATCCTAGGTAAGTGTCAAAAGAAGGTTCCAAGGGACCCTCTTGTCCTTTCCACTTTTATTCATTTCCTCCTCTTTCAAAATTTTTCAAAAGTTCCTCCATGGAAGCTTGGAAATCCTTTGATTCCAATCCTCTATGTGAAGTTTGTAAGATTATTTGCTGAAGATTCTGGGCTAAAGTTAGTTGAATAACTTTACTTTAAATTATCCAAGCTTAAAACCCAGATAACAATCATAAAAATAATTTAAAACTCCAAGAATCTTTAGCCAAAAATCCTGCAGACAAATGGACACGGGGCCGTGCTCAACGAGCACGGGGACGTGTCCAGGGGCTCTGTTTTGTAAAAATTTAGTTTTCCTCGGTTTTCTTCACAGAAAATGGCAAGCAGAACAAGCGGATCGTCTTCAAGGAATAACCGACAAGGGAGGAGATCTTCAACAGCAGAAGACTCTCTTGTAAACTATGTTTACGCTCTAAGGGAGGCTATTGATGAAATGACGGGAGTGGAAGAAGCATTGATCGACCGTATCAACCATCTTTCTGTGGGGCTGGAGGGCTGTCTCCATGAAGTAAACCTCTTGCACCAGAGGTTGAATCTTCTTGCCTCCCCGCCTTTGGTACCCATAATAACCCAAAGGGCGTGGAACGTGGTACCCGAAGTTGTCATTCCAGCTGAATGGTACGCCATGCACCAAGAACTTCCTCGAAGAGTGGTGCAAGGAGTCCCGGTGAATGTTCCCCCTCAACCACCAACAGCAGAAGAAAACGAAGCCGCATTCTTCCTCCCTAGAGAGATCGAAGAATGGCTTTAAACAAAGTTTAGGAAGGAACTCGTTCGGCTAAAAGTCCTACTCTATCGGGAAATCATTCTCGAAATTTTCCTAAAATTAGTAGAACTCCTAATGATAACCTCGTGTACTTGCTGACCTAACTAGTTAAGTTTTAATTTAGGTTTATGTAAGTTCTCTCTATGATGAAATGAAATGATGGTTTTAATGTTTGGATGGTTTGTAATGAATAAAACACACTCATGGTGGCAAAGGATGAAAAGGGGAACGAGAAAAATGATCCCATGCACAAGAACAAGGCAACCCGACAATTTTCTCCCTTTCAGAAGGTTCAACACGGGCCGTGCCCAACCAACACGGCCCCGTGTTGAACCACCTGCAGAAAACGCCCAGTACAGGTAACTGGACACGGGCCGTGTTCACCCAACACGCCCCCGTGTCCAGACTTCTGTTTCTCTTATTTCAATTTTGTTACTGGCACTTGAACACGGGGACGTGCCCGGATAACACGGGGCCGTGCTCAGTGCCCAGTAACACAAATTTTTGCTTTTTAAACACTATTTTACACATCTAATCAACCTAAAAAATTATTTTTGGGACACATTGAGGACAATGTGTAATTTAAGTGTGGGGGGGATGCTAAAACCTTGAACTTTGCAAGTCCTAAATACAAGCCTTACACAAAACTCTATTGGAACCGCTAATCACCCCAAATTTTTTCAAAAATTTCATTTTTTTTACTTGTCTAGGTTTAACTCGGGAAATTCAAGCTCTCAAAAAGGTTATATTTTTACAAATTTACAACCGATAGCGTAGTGATAAAAAGAACCAACATAAGAAAATTATGAAAAGGCATGACAAACTTATTTAAAATTTGATTATATATACTTGATCACATAAAAAAACCCATTCCCACAAAAGTGAGTTTTGAGCCTTTATTGAGCACTCAATTTCATACCATTTGACTAAATGCTCATTTTTCGTTTCTTGTGTGAATAGCCGCTTGGTTCTTACGACTCTAGAACTTGCCATGACAATACATTCCCGGTCCTTATCAACTTAAACCCGAGTAAGTAAATGATAGAGGCATTAGGACTAACCTTTTTCATTTCCACACCATTATTTTTCTTTTTCTTTTACCACCTACCCAAAAATCCCCCTAGTTAGCCCCTTTGAGCCTAAACCTTTTCGTTTCATCACCCAAAACAAAAACCATTTCACCCACCAAAACCTTTTTCATTTTTACCCTTTATTTTAGTAACAAGTTCGGTTCTTCGAAAAAAAAAAAAAAAAAAAAAAATTATATGAAGCAAAAAGAAAATAAACAAACAAAGTAATCAAAAATAACTTTGTTTGAATAAAAGCTTCATCAAAAATAAAAGGTTGCAAAAATACGAAAACCGACACTTGTTACGCTTTTTTAGCCCTTTTTCTACTAACCACTAACCCAACCACCTACCTTTAACCCTAGCCAACCCTTAACCCACAAAGTCCTCTTGATATCTACAAAGGTATAAAGGTTAAAAAGGAGGAGGATTGATTTCTTGGCAAGCCTATGGTAGGAGTAAGTTCCATGCCGCTCTCGAGTGATTCACTAAAAACACACCTTCGGCCGAGTGTGAGTGATTTCCCCGCGAGGTATGTGAACTTGTATATAAATAGAATTTTAAAAAGGCATGTTATGCCCAAATAAGTAATTTCTTTTATGAACAGTTCTAAATAAATCATTACGAATAGGAGTGTAAATAAATAAAAATAAAACCCTAAAAAGATCTTGGAAATCCCGACACTCTATGACAAGCCCAAAACCTTCTCTTCTACCTATTCCATTTGGGAGTGTAAGCCAAATATTAAAGAGTTTTGCTTGAGGACAAGCAAAAGTTCAAGTGTGGGGGTATTTGATGTGTGTAAAATGCAACATATAAATTACATCAAATGAGGCATAAAACTAACCCTTTTTTAGTACTAATATTGGAAAAAGAGTGTTTTTGTCTTCCTTTTGTATTTTCAGGATTAAATGAGCTCAAAAACGCAAAAGAAGCAAAAAGACAGCTAAATCCAACATAAATACAAGAAAAGGAACATTAGTGGATTGCCCGAACCCTCAACGGCACCTTCCAAAGCAAAATAGAGAAAACAGAAGGCTGAACACGCCCCGTGCTCAGCCAGCACGGGGTCGTGCCCAAGAAGCAGCAGAAAAGACAAACCTATAGAAGCTTCTATTGCCCACCACGGGCCGTGCTCAGCGGACACGGGGGGCGTGCCGAAAGTACTGCAGGCGCATTAATTGTAATTGCGAATTACAATTAATGAAGAGAGAGAGTGTCAGACAGACACGGGGCCGTGCCCAGCGGACACGGGGCCGTGCCCAGGCCTCTGTTCAGCCTATAAATAGGAGTGCTTGGTTTCATTGCAACTCATCCCTTGGCACACCACCTCTCTCACACTTCATCCACCACCCACCACCATCACAACACCATCATCCACCACCATCATCCATTGTCCATCATAGAGTGTGTGAGTCGTCTCGGGATCCAAGATTAATCGTAAGAGTTCTTGACAATCAAGGCCATGTTTGCCTAAGTCTCTTACATCACTTGGTGAAGACAAAGTGTCTAGTATAATACTTTTTATTTCTAATCTTTTGCACTTTTTATTTGGTTTTGTATTAATGACTTTAATAACTAGTTACTTATGTTGAAGGTGATCTTTCCTTATCGTTTGTCCGTGGTGTCTTGGCATTATTTTACTGTCTATATAAAATAAAGGATTTTCACCATTCATATCTCCACGGTCTATATGGAGGTATGTTGGCTACCTGGTAGGGGGTTAAGGGAACGGTTTGGTAAAGGTCTTGCCATTGTTCAGCGTTTAGAGGTCCTGCAATGGACCTGGGTCAAATTTAGTAGGACCTCCTTCAATACTTCACGGTATTGGATGGCGGGGGTCCAAACTCTTTGATCCCCTCATAAGTTAACTACTATTAATACTATAACCCGGCTATTTAGGACTGTATCCCTGCTGACTCAGACTACTTAGTCGAGGGTAACGTCACCGCCAAAAGCGGGGCCTACCACAATACTGCATTAATAACTTAATTCATTATCTTCCAATAATCCACCCCTTTAGGATTGTATCCCTGCTGACTCAAACTACTGGGGTGAGGGTAACGTCACCTTCAAAAGAGGGGCCTACTACAATAACTAAGATAATCTCTTAATTATGTGCAAAAGTGCGGAAATAATCAAAGGTTATACTAGATACGAGTCGGAACCAAGTGATTCATATTGTCTATCTGTTTTTATTTTATTTTTATTTTCAGCATTTTAGTTAGTTTTTATTTTTCTTAGTTTAAAACATTTTTCCAAACTTTTATTTTGGTTAGACGTTGAGGATAAACCGGTACTAAAAGCTCTTGTGTCCTTGGACGACCTCGGTATCTTACCAACGCTATACTACACTGAACGATGGGTGCACTTGCCCATATGTGTGTTTAGTGTTAGTGAAATATCGTGTTTTATAAATTTAAAACTTGGCTAAAATAAGTGTTAAAAAGGGCTTAAAATATACACCTAAAATATACGACACTTTATCGCACATCAACCATAATTCTTTATAAGAACAACCATAAGACATGGTTCTTCTTCTTTTGGGGATGGGCATTTGAAGTGCAGGTCCATTGTCACGCTGTGTTCCGGTTCAGTTTGTCGCTTACTGCCATTATTACTTTTATTATCAGCTTCCTTAACAGTTTGAATAATAAATGACATTGCATCTATAATCCCTTGTGCCACTATATGTTGGATGGCACTATTATCCACTTGGTTTCCATTGTTATTGTTGTTCGGATTATCATTGTTCGGGTTATCGTTATTCTGATTTTCCTAGTTCACTTCGTTGTCCATCTGAATTTTAAACATTTACTAATTATTAATATCACAAAATAATATTCAATACAACCAATCACACAACACGCATGTTGATCAAAAACGTCGAGCATTGCGACTTACTCTTTCTTATATATAGTATGCATCCATATATATATTACAGTACAACTGGAATTGAAATTACACTACTAGTAGGCATCAGGTAGATATTGTCTAGTTTTTTTTTCAAACATACACACATAATATATATATATATATATATATATATTATTACTACTACCATCACCATCACTGATATGGGTTCATCCAGAACTCCATATTGCGCTCGTTATACTTCCAGACGAGTCGCTCTCCAACCTGTCTCATCCTCTCGCTACTTTCTAAAATCTCTTCTCCGAAAGTTCGAAGCTCTTGCACATTTTCTGCACTCATTAGGGGTGCAGGTGCTGGGATTGGCTTTGGGAACTGGGGCATGGGCTCCTGGTTCGGGTATGGATTCTCTAAAATTTCTCTAATGTATTGATCACTATCATAGAAGGGATCTAGAGGGTCCAAACCTGGGTAGGCTGCTAGATTCGGCATGGGCTCATCTTCGGATATTGGGTAATGTGGCTGGTAATCCCTATGGTCATCGAACCACGAGTCGTAGTTTGGGTCTAAAGTATTGGGTGCTGGAATTCTAGGTATCTCCTCTGGGTTAAAATCATGCATTTGGATTTGATTTTCTGGGTTGTTTTCTATTTCCATTGGCTGGGTAGGGAACAGTGGTAATGGTTCGGGTGCTATCAGTTGCTCCAGGTTAGGGTTTGCGGCTGTAGTTGCTAGAATATGGAAGTTTGCTAGACTCCTATTTAACATATCCTGGGCATGGGCATCTGTTTCTCTCTTAGCGGCGGCTAACACACATTGCTGCTGTAACTTTTTCATTCTCTTCCTACGTTCATGCGCTCCTCTACTGAACCATCTTCTCTTTTTAGGAGGAAATGGCTCTTCAGACTAAGCCTTAAACACGAATATCCCTTCTTCATTGTCAGCTGAATACCCTGAGAGGGCAGGCTGTGAAGAGGTGCATTCGCTTCTAGGTGAGCTGGACAACTGACGATACGCGTCGGAAGGTACTTGGTCGCTCATACTGTAAACTAACAAATAGTCAAATAACACACAACAATAAAATACAATTATGCACGTAATTTCGTAATTTATTTCCTAACATTTTGAATAATATCTAGGCTTCAGCAGAACATTTCTGTGGCTGAATCAGTGGCTTAGCTCTGATACCACCTTCTGTCGCAACCCCCGCCCCCTATCTGTCCCGGAAACGTGCGGCCGCGAGATTCAGTATTGGTGGTATCGGTGTTTATCAATTTGGCAGCAGAAATTACATTAGAACCGTAGTTAGGAAATATTTTATCAGAGTAAAACACCATGTTTTATATAAATAAGTATATTGGGATAAAACCCAAGTTTTCATTACAAACTGATTTATAGGGATAAACCCCATTTTATTGAAATAAAACATCTTCTTTATTTAGGTAACTTTTATAGCCACTTTTCCAAGCCTTCAGTGTTGTCCAGCTGGCTTCTAGTTGGCTTTCACATTTTGTTACCTGAAACGCGTTTAAAACATTTTGTTAGTGGGAAATACTGGTGAGTGAATCCCAGTTTAATCAATAAGAGTTTTATCAATTAACAGTATTGAGAGCGATTACAATGTTTATATCTACATAATTACTCATTTTGTATTGTCAATCCTGACTGGTGGGTCATATTACGCGTTGGCTAACTTTTTGTCCAATGGTAACGTGTTCCACATTTTGTATACAAAATCCCAACATACCGGCAGTAATTGAAGACTACAAAGACTCAATTTGCTGTCTTAGGTTTGCCTTTAGGTTTTGTGAAAATAGTTATAATTTAAAATAAATAAAGGTTTTGTGAAATAGTTTGCAAAAAGGTTTACAAAAAGGAGATTACTCACATTGCTGTCTTAGGTTTGCCTTTAGGTTTTCCTTTAGGGTTTCCTGGTGATTATCTATAAATTACACAAATGCACACGTGTTAGTATAATAACCCTTAATATTTACATTAGCAATACCCTCCCGGAGACGGCATTCCAACGACAACGTCGGGCATAACCATGACAGCCGTTACAGAACCCTGGATCAATCGGGCAGCGTATCTAATACGTAACCGGGGTTATGATACTTACAACGGGGCAGAACTTCATTATTTAGGGGGTATTATGCCCGGAAATAGCTTATACTATGTGAGAATTCGAGAGAGAAAGAAAGGAATGAGCGACTGGAGACTGAAGGCTGAGGGCCTTCTTATATAGTGTCTCTTCGACTTCTCTCACGGCCCGCGTAATAGGCTGGGTAGGCCCTAGCCTGGCCCAGTCATCATACTAGCTTCAACATGAGTCCAACACATGGCGGCACCGGGTTAAGCCTGGTCACCTATCTGTCGCGCCCCGCGTAAGAGACCCTAATGGTCTTCGCGGCCCGCGAGCGACACATAAAACTTGATTTTATTTTATTTTTAATTATATAAGGGTATTTGGCCTCGGTTTTCACATACGGGGTGTATTTTAAGACATATTGGGATATTTTAAATATATTAGGGGTGTCGAAAATTATTTAGGGTTGTTATATCATTTGTCCGTGGCGTCTTGGCGTTATTTTACTGTCTATATAAAATAAAAGATTTTCACCATTCATATCTCTACGGTCTATATAGAGATATGTTGGCTACCTGGTCGGGGGTTAAGGGAATGGGTTGGTAAGGTTCTTTCCTTGTTCAGTGTATAGATCCAGCAAGGACCTGGGTCAAGCTTACTAGGACCTCCTTCAATACCCACTGGTATTGGATGACGGGGGTGCGAATGGCTTGATCCCCTCATATGTAAACTATTATTAATACATTAACCCGGCTACTTGGGATTGTATCCCTGCTGACTCAAACCACTTAGCCTAGGGTAACGTCGTCTTCAAAAGAGGGGCCTACCACATTATGTATTAATAAATTAATTAATTATCTTTCAATATTCTGACCCTTTAGTATTGTATCCTTGCTGACTCAAACTACTGGGTTGAGGGTAACGTCACCTTCAAAAGAGGGGCCTACTACTATAACTAAGATAATCTCTTAAAAAGTGCAAAAGTACGGAAATCATCAAAGGTTACACTAAAGGCGAGTTGGATCCATGTGATTCATCTTGTCTATATGTTTTATTTTATTTTTGTTTTCAACATTTTTAGTTTTTAATTTTCATTTTTAAAACCTTTTCTAAACTTTTGATTTGATTAGACGTTGAGGATAAACCGGTATTAAAAGCTCTTGTATCCTTGGACGACCTCGGTATCTTACCAACGCTATACTACGCTCACGATGGGTGCACTTGCCCATATGTGTGTTTAGTGTTAGTAAAATATCGTGTTTTATAAATTTAAAACTTGACTAAATTGTTAAAAAGGGCTTAAAATATAAATAAAAATATATCACGCTACACACGCATCACCTGCAAGGACCTGGGTCAAGCTTACTAGGACCTCCTTCAATACCCACTGGTATTGGATGGCGGGGGTGCGAATAGCTTGATCCCCTCATATGTAAATTACTATTAATACATTAACCCGGCTACTTGGGATTGTATCCCTGCTGACTCAAACCACTTAGCCGAGGGTAACGTCACCTTCAAAAGAGGGGCCTACCATATTACGCATTAATAACTTAATTAATTATCATCCAATATTCTAACCCTTTAGTATTGTATCCTTGCTGAATCAAACTACTAGGTTGAGGGTAACGTCACCTTCAAAAGAGGGGCCTACTACTATAACTAAGACAATCTCTTAAAAAGTGCAAAAGTGCGGAAATCATCAAAGGTTACACTAAAGGCGAGTCGGATCCAAGTGATTCATCTTGTCTATCTGTTTTTATTTTATTTTTATTTTACAGCTTTTTTAGTTTTTATTTTTATGTTTAAAACATTTTCTAAAACTTTTTATTTGATTAGACGTCGAGGATAAACCGGTATTAAAAGCTCTTGTGTCCTTGGGCGACCTCGGTATCTTACCAACGCAATACAATGCTCATGATGGGTGCACTTGCCCATGTGTGTGTTTAGTGTTAGTAGAATATCGTGTTTTATAAATTTAAAACTTGACTAACGTGTTAAAAAGGGCTTAAAATATAAAGAAAAATATAATACACCTGACACACACCAAGTTTTTGGCGCCGTTTCCGGGGACACAAGGATTTTAAGAAAGCTTAAAATCGACGGACTAATCAATTTTTCAAAAACCTTTTTAAAACCGCACGCATTTTTTTCATTTTTAGTTAGTTTTTGCATTACAGTAGCCTGAACACGGGACCGTGCTGCATATTTTTTTTTAAAACACCCAGATATAGAGTATAAACACGGGGTCGTGTTCGCTGAACATGCCCCCGTGCTGCACAAAAGCAGTTACATTTTTTCAAACGCCCAGATACAGAACCTGAACACGGGGCCATGCTCACTGCACACGGGGCCGTGTCCAGCCTCTGTTTTCGTTTTTATTTTTGTTTTCTGGTCCCGAGACTCTGTTGTGATCTGCTGAGTGATTCTTATGGATCAATACTCAGAAGGTTACAACTACCACTATGAGGAGGATGATTATTGGGAAGAGTATTGTACTATTTGTGGCAACCCTCATTCGGTGCAATACTATGATCTCTTTGAGCCATCCCCTTCGTACACAGACTATGAGGAGCCCAGGTATGAGCCATCAACTTCATTCACATCCTATGAAGAGCCAAGGTATGAACCTTTTCCCTCATACTCATATTTTGATGAACCAAGGTATGAGCCTTCACACCCATACTTTGAGGAACCAAGATATGAGCCTCCACATTCATATGCTTACTATGAGGAACCATGGCGTGAACAACCCACCTCATATGAGTATTATGAGGAACCAAGTTACAACCCTTATCCATCATATACTTGCAATGAGGAACAATGGTGTGAACCATCTACCTCATACGAGTACTATGAGGAACCAAGGATCGAATTTCCAAACTCAAGATTTGAGGATACTTATTCCACTCACTTTGACGAACCACCAACTATTTCACCCATAGCCGAAAAGATAATAGAGCACCTTAAAAGTATCGAGCGCTGTATAAAAGAAGCCCGCGCAAGGGAAGAGGAATCCCGCGCAAGGGAAGAATTAACTTGTAATAAAGAAGAGATAGTTGAAGAGGTAAAGATGGAAGAACAAGTAAGTGAAAAACCGACACATGAGTTAAACAACGAAAAAGGTGAGTCCGATAACGTTAAAATTCAAGAAAAGTCTAATTTTCAAGAAATTAATCTCTTGTCACCTTCTTTCGAAAATCATTGTTTAATACCCACTCATGCTAAGTTTTTAAAAGAGTTAAACACTGACACTAAAATTGACGAAATGGTAAGCATTAAGTTAACAAATGATCAAACTACGCTAATAAAAGATGATCCATTTGAAATTAACATTACACCGGTTCCATGTTTCTTTCAAAATTTCTTTATTAGTAATATTACAATTGATAAAGATCTTTGTGTTAATATAATGTCAAACTACATTTTCGAAAAATTAAGTATTAGTGATTTTTCTCCACTTCAAATACCCATTTTCTATCTAATCGGAAAACAATAAAATCAATAGGGATAGTTGAAGATGTGTTAGTCCAAACAAATCAAATGGTAATCCCAACCGACTTCGTCATCCTTGATGACGCTCCACTAGTGTTGGGACGACCTTTTGTAAAAACCCACGAAGCTTTGATTAATCAGAAGAAAAACAACTTACCCATTCAATTAGGGGCCTTCAAAAGATGTGTCAATCTTGAACGATCAATGAAATATCCAATCGGCAATGACGACCCCCAATTGAAGATGAGCCAGAACCACCCGATAAGGTGGGTCTAGCCAAGGACCCTTATAAACGTGGCACACCACGGAGGCATTCCGCGAAACTAACCTTAGTTTTAGATTAGTTTAACTTTTATGTTTTCTAGTTTAGTTTTAATTTTCAGGAATAAACCACACTCAAAATGGTGGAGGTTACTAAGGTAAACTTGAACCCACACCCCATGCACAAAAACAAAGCCTCCCGATAATTTTTCTTCATTACAGCAAGTTCAGCACGAGGCCGTGCTCAACCCAACACGCCCCCGTGCCCGAGGTTCTGTAGAAAACGCCCAGTTTAGGTAACTGGACACGGGGCCGTGTTTACTCAAAACGCCCCCGTGCCCGGCCTTCTGTTTAAATTTGATACTGGCAGTCTGACCACGGGGCCGTGCTCAGCCCACCACACCCCGTGTTCAGCTGCCTAGTAACATAAAATCTTGTTTTTAACCCACTTTTACACATTTTAATCAACCAAAAAACGTATTTTTGAACACATTGAGGACAATGTGTAATTTAGGTGTGGGGGGATGCTAAAACCTTGAATCTTGCAAGTCCTAATAACAAGCCTTACACAAAACTCTATTGGAATCGCTAATCACCAACCGATAGCACCGTGATAAAAATAACCAAATAAGAAAATTATGAAAAGACATGGCAAATCTAATTAAAATTTGATTATATATACTTGATCACATTATAAACCCATTCCCATAAAAAGTGAGTTTTGAGCCTTTATTGAGCATACAAGCATACATCTTTAAACTAAATACTCATTTTTCGTTTCTTGTGTGAGCTGCTTGGTTTCTTACGACTCTAGAACTTGCCATGACGATACATTCCCGGTCCTTACCAACTTAAATCCAAGTAAGTAAATGATGGAGGCATTAGGACTAACCCATTTTCCTTTCAACACCATTATTTTTCATTTTCTTTATCACCTACCCAAAATCCCCCTAGTTAACCCCTTTGAGCCTAAACCTTTTCGTTTCAAAACTCACAAAACAAACACCCTTTACCCACCAAAACCTTTTCCTTTTCAAAACCCTTTTGTTTTAGTAAAAAGCTCGGTTATCTTGTGAAAAAAAGAGGATTTTGCAATAACCAAACAAGTTCCTCAAAAATCTTGTTTGAATATGCTTAGTTTGAACAAATGTCAAAAAAAGGGTTCACGACAACCGACGCTTTTTACGCTTTTAGCCCTTTTACTAACCACTAACCAAAACCACCTACCTTTAGCCTAAGCCTAACCCTTTACCAAGTCCTCTTGATATTTACAAAGGTTCATAGTTAAAAAGGAGGAGTATTGATTGCTTGGCAAGCATATAGTAGAAGTAAGTTCCATGCCGGTCTCGAGTGTTTCACAAAAATACATCTTCGGCCGAGTGTTGAGTGATCTCTCGTGAGGTATGTGAACTTGTATATAAATGGAATTTTAAAAAAGGCTTTTTATGCCCAAATAAGTAATTTCTCTTATGAAACGTTCTAAATAAATCATAACGAATAGGATTGTAAATAACATAAAAATAAAACTCAATAAAGATCTTGGATTCCCGACACTCAAGACAAGCCCAAAACTTCTCTTCTACCCATTCCATTTGGGTGTGTAAGCCACATAATAAACAGTTTTGCTTGAGGACAAGAAAATATTCAAGTGTGGGGGTATTTGATGTGTGTAAAATGCAACATATAAATTACATCAAATGAGGCATAAAACTAACCTTTAGTACTAATGTTGGAAAAAGTGTGCTTTTGTCTTCCTTTTGTATTTTCAGGACCAAATGAGCTCAAATGAACAAAAGGAACAAATATGCAGCAAAAACCAACATAAATACAAAGAGAAGGAAGAAACGTGACATGCCTGACCCCTCGGCAGCATCTCCCAAAGCAAAAACAAGAAGACAGAAGCTGACCATGGGGCTGTGCCCAGCTCACCACGGGGCGTGGTCAGCCTTGGCACGAAAGACAAACCTGTAGAAGCTTCTACGCCCACCACGGGGCCGTGCCCAGCTCCGCACGGGGTGTGGTCAACGTAAAGATACGCAAAATCTTGCCAAATCTGATAGTACAAATACGCTTCTACACACGGGGTCGTGCCCAGCGAACACGGGGGCGTGTGGAGCCTAATACGGACAATTGCAATTAATGAAGAAAGAGAAAGAGGATGCACATGGGGTCGTGCCTAGCGGGCACGGGGCAGTGGCCAGAGTTCTATTCAGGCTATCAATAGAGGTGCTTGGCTCACTTCAAAGGCATCCCTTGGCAAACCACATCTCTCCCGCTTCACCCACACTCCACCACCACCACCATCACAATACCCACATCCACCACCATCATACATCATCCATCTAGAGTGTGTGTAGTAGTCTCGGGATCCAAGATTGATAGTAAGAGTTCTTGATAATCAAAGGCCATGTTTGCCTAAGTCTCTTTCATCACTTGGTGAAGACAAGCATTTAGTGTAATACTTTTGATTTTTAATCTTTTTGCACTTTTTATTTGTTTTTTTATTAATGAATTTAATAACTAGTTTCTTATGTTGAAGGTGAAACTTCCTTATCATTTGTCTGTGGTGTCTTGGAATTATTTTACTGTCTATATAAAATAAAAGATTTTCACCATTCATATCTCTACGGTCTATATAGAGATATGTTGGCTACCTGGTCGAGGGTTAAGGGAATGGTTTGGTAAGGTTCTTGCCTTGTTCAATGTATAGATCCTGCAACGACCTAGGTCAAGCTTACTAGGACCTCCTTCAATACCCACTGGTATTGGATGGCGGGGGTGCGAATAGCTTAATCCCCTCATATGTAAACTACTATTAATACACTAACCCGACTACTTGGGATTGTATCCCTGCTGATTCAAACTACTGGGTTGTGGGTAACGTCACCTTCAAAAGAAGGGCCTACTACTATAACCAAGATAATTTCTTAAAAAGTGCAAAAGTGCGGAAATCATCAAAGGTTACACTAAAGGCGAGTCGGATCCGAGTGATTCATCTTGTCTATCTGTTTTTATTTTATTTTTATTTTTTCAGCATTTTTAGTTTTTATTTTTATGTTTAAAACCTTTTCTAAAACTTTTGATTTGATTAGACGTTGAGGATAAACCGGTATTAAAAGCTCTTGTGTTCTTGGACGACCTCGGTATCTTACCAACGCTATACTACGCTCACGATGGGTGCACTTGCCCTTGTGTGTGTTTAGTGTTAGTAGAATATCGTGTTTTATAAATTTAGAACTTGACTAACGTGTTAAAAAGGGCTTAAGATATAAAGAAAAATATAATACACCCGACACACACCAAGTTTTTGGCGTCATTATCGGGGACACAAGGATTTTAAGAAAGCTTAAAATCGACGGCCTAATCAATTTTTCAAAAACCTTTTTAAAACCGCGCGCATTTTTTTTTCATTTTTAGTTAGTTTTTGCATTACAGTAGCCTAAACACGGGGCCGTGCTGCAATATCTATAGGCACTTTACTGCTCACTGCCGTTCAGGCCCACGCCAGCAAGCTGTTAAAGCTCCTCCAGCACCACCAACTCAACCCCTTGCTATTCAGGGTAACTAAGCAGCTCTTGCACCCGCTGTTCATGCACGAGCTTGCTACTCTTGTGGTGACCCGAATCACTTTGCTAACGTTTTCCCGTACCGCGTTGTGAAACAAGAACCGCCGCAACAACCGCTGCAGCAGCAATCGCAGCAACAATAGCAGTACCTTCAGCAGCAGCAGCAACAACCACAACAAGCAGCCCGCGGAAGAACTTTGAACATCAACGTCCGCCAGGCTCAAACTGACAACAAGGTTGTTAATGGTACGTTCCTTGTTAACGGTATTTACGCTTCGTGTTTATTTGATACTGGAGCCGATAACTGTTTTGTGTCGTTTGAATTCGAAAAGCTCCTAAACCCTAAACATGCTAACCTCCCAACGGCGTTTGACGTAGAAATTGCCACCGGAAGAACAGTCACCGTCAGTTCCGTTCTCCGTGATTGTACTCTTGAACTCAACAATCATGTTTTCCCGATCGACCTTATTCCGATGCAACTTGGTGGTTTCGATATCATAGTAGGCATGGATTTTCTTCGTGAAAATCGTGCTGAAGTCGTTTGTTTCGAAAAGATGATTCATTTTTCTCTTTCAAATGGTGATCAACTTTGTGTTTATGGCGAAGTATCTTCGAAGGAACTGAAACTTATGTCGTGTATACAAGAAAGCAAGTACCTCCGCAAGGAATACTTGGCTTTCTTAGCTCACATTGTAGTAGGGGAGAAGGAAAAGAAGCCGATGGAAAAGGTACTTGTGGTTCGTGATTTTCCTAATGTCTTCCCTGACGATTTACCCGGTCTACCCCCGACTTGTGATATTGACTTTCGTATCGACCTTATTCTTGGAGCTAACCCTATCGCAAAAGCCCCTTATCGCCTCGCACCGTCCGAAATGCATGAACTTTCTAGTCAACTCCAGGAATTATTTGATAAAGGCTTCATACGCCCTAGCACATCTCCATGGGGCGCACCGGTCCTTTTCGTGAAAAAGAAGGATGGATCGTTCTGAATGTGCATCGATTATAGGGAACTCAATAAGCTTACTATCAAGAATCGCTATCCCCTACCTCGAATCGATGACTTATTTGATCAACTACAAGGCGCTTCGTGTTTCTCTAAGAACGATCTACGTTCTGGTTACCATCAACTGCGAATTCAGAAGCAAGATATCCCTAAAACCGCTTTTCGTACCCGCTATGGCCATTACGAATTCGTGGTCATGCCTTTTGGTCTCACAAACGCAGTCGCTGTCTTCATGGATTTGATGAATTGCGTGTGTAAACCCTTTCTTGATCGCTTCGTCATCGTGTTTATCGATGATATCCTTATCTATTCGAAGTCGAAAGCCGAACATGCGCAACATCTTCGTTTGGTACTCGAGCTTCTCTAAGGGAATCGCCTCTATGCCAAGTTCTCCAAGTGTGAATTTTGGCTTGTGGAAGTTCAATTCCTCGATCACATCGTTAACAGTCAAGGTATTCACGTCGATCCCATGAAGATTGAACCAGTTAAGAGTTGGATTACACCAAAAACCTTGTCCGAAGTTCGTTCTTTTCTCGGATTGGCAGATTATTTCCGTCGATTTATTGCTGATTTCTCTAAAATAGTCGTTCCTCTCACCTCTCTAACGCACAAAGACAAGACTTTTGTTTGGGGAACCGAATAAGAGGATGCCCTTCAGACCCTAAAGAATATGCTTTGCAACGCTCCCGTACTCGCGCTACCCGATGGAAACGATGACTTTGTTGTTTATTGCGATGCCTCTAACCTAGGTCTTGGTTGTGTTCTCATGCAACGAGATAAGGGTATCGCGTATGCATCATGCCAACTTAAAGTCCATGAGAAGAACTACACAACCCACGATCTCGAACTCGGTGCAGTTGTCTTTGCGTTAAAGATTTGGCGACACTACCTTTATGGTACCAAGTGTACGGTCTTCACCGACCATAAGAGCCTACAACACATCTTGAACCAGAAGGAACTGAACATGTGTCAACGCAGATGGGTGGAACTTCTTGACGACTACGACTGTGAGATAGGCTACCACCCAGGCAAAGCAAACGGTGTTGCCGATGCTCTTAGCTGACGAAGCTATTTACACAGTGTTCGCAATGTTCAAGCCCAACACGACCTCGAAGCCCTCATTCACGACGCTCAACACGCTTGAAAGCACCTTAAAGGAAGAAAGAATACTTGGAACTGAAAACCAACTAGTTAATAAACCGAATTGTATCTTTCACTATCTAGACCACATTTGGATACCTAGTCGCAATAATCTCTGAGAGATTTTGTTGACAGAAGCCCACAAATCTCGATATTCCATTCATCCCGGTGACGACAAGATGTACCAGGACCTCCGTGCCAGGTATTGGTGGCCAGGAATGAAGAAGGATATTGCCCTCTAAGTTTCGAAATGCCTAACTTGCTCAAAAGTCAAGGTAGAACACCAACGACCCTCTGGCTTACTCGAACAACCCGAGATCCCGATGTAGAAATGGGAGAGTATAGTTATGGACTTCATTACGAAACTCCCTCGCACGCCATCAGGTCACGATAGCATTTCGGTTATCGTTGATCATCTTACGAAATTCGCCCACTTTTTACCGATACGAGAAGACTATAAGGTTGAACGATTAGCATGAATCTATACCGACGAAGTCATTTATCGACATGGGACACCTCGTGACATCATATCTGACCGCGATGGTCGATTTACTTCGCGTCTCTGGGAGACATTCCAATCCACGCTCGGTACTACTTTTAATCTCAGTACCGATTTCCATCCCTAGACCGACGGTCATACTGAGCGCACGATTCGCACCCTTGAAAACATGCTTCGTTCGTGCGTTATAGATTTTGGTGGTAATTGGGATTCGTATTTACCTTTAGTAGAATTCTCGTATAATAACAGCTATCACGCTAGTATTCAAATGGCACCATTTGAGGCATGATATGGTAGAAAATGTCGATCGCCTATTGTATGGCACGAGATCGGAGACGCTCAAATCACCGGTCCCGAGTTGTTACAAGAAACGAGTGACAAGATCATCCAGATACGAGACAATCTCTTGAAAGCTCGGAGTCATCAAAAGAGTTACGCCGACAAATGCCGCAAGCCCCTTGAGTTTGAAGTTGGTGATCACGTACTACTAAAGGTTTCACCTTGGAAGGGGGTAGTCCGATTCGGAAAGAAAGGAAAGCTAGCGCCACGATACGTGGGTCCCTTTAAAATTCTGGAAAGAATTGATAAAGTGGCCTACCGACTCGAATTACCGGAGGAACTCAGCAACGTACATCCGACTTTCCACGTCTCGAACCTTAAAAAGTGCCTGGCCGAAGAGAATCTTCATGCTCCTCTTGAAGATTTGCAAGTTAACGAAACTCTACACTTTGTGGAAAAGCCAATAGAAATCATGGATCGAAAGACCAAGAAACTCCGACGCTCTAGCATTCCTATAGTGAAGGTTCGCTGGGAAGGCAAACGCGGCGCCGAGTTCACTTGGGAACTCGAAAGTGATATGAAAGCTAAATACCCACAACTCTTTGTTACACCTGCGCCTTAATTTCGGGACGAAATTCCTTAAAGTACGGGAGGCTGTAACAACCCGACTTTCCGGGTCATTACTTGTCACTGTCATTTCTCGCTTAATTGCTTGTACTCCCGAGATTTCGATTATCGCCATGGGTTTAAACTATATTTTAAACGCATTTTTAAACACTTATTACGACGCTTAATCCAAATGCAATTATCGCATTTAACGCTATTTTCAACGCTTACTATTTAACGCATTTTATCGCATTTTACATCGCATGTTTAGACTTAACGCAATCCCAAAGCAAACGCAATGCAAGCTCGAAACGCGGATTTACTTTTATGCATCTTAGTTATTATGTGTGTTAATTGTGTGATTGCTTGTTTAATGTTATGTGGTTATCTCAACGCAACGCTTATGCGCTCAAACGCTCACTCGCAACTCAAATTAACGCAACCCAACGCTTAACAAACGAAACGAAAGTTGGAAAACCAACAAAACGCAACTCGGCTGATCAAATGGACAACCGATCGAATGGACTTCCATTCGGATGACCATCCTCTCGGATGGCCATCCGACCAGGCAAGCCATCCGACCGAACACCACACTCCACCAACTTAATACTCTCTCTCACTCTATAAATACCGCCGTACACCTCTTTTTCTCTGACTTGACACCTCCATCCGACCACACGCACCCAAGTCGTTGTCAGTCACTTTTACACGCGATTCTAGGCTATTTAGTAAGTATTTCTCCTCAAATCTTGTACAACCATCATCTATAATCACTTCTACATCATCATCTCCATCAAAATCACACACAAACACTTGTTTTTCTCTGAAATAATTGATTTAGACCTCTTGAAGGTGGTTTCCACCTGTTTTGCTCTGGCAAACGGTTAAGGAACACCATTTAATCGAGATTGGTTCTAGATCTAAGAGATTTCACACGTTTTGACTTAAATCTCAACAAGATTTCAACACTTTTCATCTATTTTTCAACTTTTATTCATTTTTCTACTCAAAATCGATGGAATCTGGATTCATTCATACTCTCTACTCATTTCCTAGTTGAGAGACGGTTGAAAATGGATTTCCACCGGAGAGATGACCGACTTAGTTGAACATGGATCTTCGTCAAGAACACTAAGTTTGACCGAATGGGCTGAGACCATCCGACCGAATGAGCTAACCTTGGTGTATTCCCGTTGTTTGACACGTCGTCATGCCGTCTCCATTAAACTTCAAACTTTTACTTAGAAAATTCTACAAATTTTTAAACAACAGATCGCCCACTCGAGTGGCTATCCGATCGAATGACCATCCGATCGAATGACCATCCGACCAGGTGACCTAACCCTTATATTATTCCTTGTTCAAAACGAATTGATTAAACTTCGAACTTTAACAATTTTACAAACAAGCACCTCTCATTCGAATGGCCATCCGTTTGGATGACCATCCGTCCGGATGACCATCCGCTCGAATGAAGACCCATCCATTCGAATCACCATTCGAACACTCAACCATCCAACATTCTGTTTGCGCATTATTCAATGACTCACGCTACTGTTCTATGCTCAGGCTAACTCCAGCGCGCTCCCTTCAATCCAATCAAGCCTGTTTACTTGTTAAACACCTACATTGAGTATACTCGAACCCATTTCTTTTAACGCACTTTTGGCTGTTACATACGTTCTATATCAAAACACAACACACAACGCAAACACTTTATAACGCTAACCGCCCCCGCATGCTATACGTGATCTATGAATGCTTGTACTATGCTTATACAGTGTTACACTATACCGCCTCTTGCAACGATAGTACTATAGTTTGGACTCAGCACCTGTCGTGGACCGGGGTTGCTAGGGATTACATCACTTTACTTCACGTGTTCGCTGAACATGTGTCACGCATACTCTACAACGCAGTCTTGTGGTTAAGTTGTATACATTGTGTGGTAGTTACATGTTTCGCCCGTTACGTGTTACATGCTAGTTATGCGTAAACGCTTTCTCTACTATATGATATGCAAACTTGTGTACTTACTTTATTTTAACGTATGTGACAGGCTGATGGTATGCTACGCTAGAAATCAAGATAGGCAGTCTAGAAACTACACTAATAGAAATCTAGGTTGTCGGACTTGTTTTGTTTGGAAGAAACTCGTTATCTGTAATAATTACTTGTTGAATATTTGTTGATTGGTATGGGACAATTAACCTTTAAAAATATTGGTAACAAATAGTTGTTATGGATCTCTTGAGCAATCTCGCCTAGTGCCGCGCCCCGATGTTTCCGCCATCGGTTGGGGTGTGACAGAAGTCTCGAGTCGGAACCGATGGGTTTTGATTCCCACTTTGAACAGACATTATGCTCATGTATAATTTTATAACAACTATATATATATAGATTTAGCTTACACATTTTCACATAACTAGCACATAATAATTTAGTTAATTACCAAGTAAAGCTTCGTTTATTAATTCCACACAGTTACAATCATAAAAGAAACGCGCGTGAAAACCCGAAGTGTCACATTATCCCCAAGTTTTAGGAACTTTCGTCCCGAAAGTTTAGAGCGCAGCCATTGGCAAGCTAGTGTGTTACAAAATGTTTTTCGCGGGGTGTATTTTAAATATTTGTCACAATTAGTCGTTATGAAGTCTCTTGCAATCTCGTTTTCGTCTCACTCTGATGTTTCCTCCATCGGTTGGGGTGTGACAATCTTCATCTTCAGAAACCCTAGTTCATATGAAAGTCATGTCGTTAACTCACTTTCTTTCTTCTCTCTTTCGATTCAAGCAACAGCAGTGTTCCTTTTTCTACTCTTTTCTTTTTCTTTTATGAAAACCAAGACTGTTTGTGCGAATGTCGTGGTGGCGAGTGGGGGAGGTGTAGATCAGAGGTGATGGTGGTTGGTAATAGTTGGTTTGACGAAGATGGTGAAAGGCGATGGTTAGGGATGGTTAATCGGAGGTGTGTGTTTGCGGTTGAGAGGGTTGTTATTGTGTTTGGGTGTAAGTAGGTTGGTGAACGGAGGTTTGTAGTGCTCTGATGGAGCTGAAAACCATTTCAATCAAAGAAAAAACTGTTGAAGAACCCTAAAGGTCAAGCTTTGATCTCAGTTAATACCCACCACAAAAACACACAAACAAATCTAACAATATACTCATATGGTATCTAGGTGCTTGTATATGCAAATCTTGGTATTCAGTTAAAGAAACCCATTGTTCTTTTAATTGTTTTTGCTTTAAAGATGCTTGTTTTTTTACTTCAAATCATAAATCTTGGTGAAACAAATCTGGGATTTCCTTAAAAATTGTGTTTATGCAAGTTTCAACTTTCAAGATTATAAAAGCTTGCAAGATTAGGGCTTTACATATATCCTCCTACAAACTTCATAAATTACGTTTTTACCCGGCCTAAAAATTAAATTACATATTTCCCCTTATTAAAAGCTAAGAATATCATATATATACACATCCTGTTAAAAATGGATAAAAGAATGACTATTTTACCCTTTATTTACTAAACTATAAAATCGCAATCAAACACAAACAAATACCATGAATCAAAAACACTAAACCTACTGTATACCTTAGTGTACAACTATATGATGCTACAATAAATATTATATGAATAAGAAGACTACCAAAACGAGCATCGCAATGTGATGTGTCGCTCCCGTCGCATCATGCGGGCATCCATACGTAAATTCCTTGCATATCTTTGCTTTTACATATTTCAGTTAAATCTCTACTCAATTAATTTTTTTAAATTAATATTCCCTGTCTTATATTATATATCTCCTATTAATTTATGTTTATATTCAAAAGATTATCAAATTTGGGGAAGTTCAAATGATCATCAATGTTATTAAAAATAATGTTATCAATAAAAATTAAATATATAACACCAAAGATATATGGAAAATTAAATATATAGGGGAAGGTTCAAATGAAACCACTAGTTACTGTGAAAACTCGAAAACAAATTAAAAAAGCCAAAAAAGCATACAAAAAAAAATTTTTTTTTTTTTTGCATACCATATTTCGCCCTTTTTTATATATAAAAAAAATTTCAAAAAAAAATTGTAGTGCACATGTGTATATGTACTACACATGTGTACTACAAAAAAAATTCATATAAAAAACATGCGATTCTTATAAAAAAAATTGAAAAAAAAATTTGGTGCGCTTTTTAGGCTTTTTTTAGTTAGTTTTCGAGTTTTCACGTTAAAAGTGGTTTTCATTTGCCTAAATATATAACACCAAAGATATATGGAAAAAATGAATTTTACATACATACAAACTCAAGTGAGCCTACGTCAGCCGGTAATGGTGCCGGCCCTCAATTGGGCAAAATGGGCGGCATGTATAATAGTGCCAGGCTGCCTGGCACTCCTCTATTGGCCCAACAAATTTACGATTTTATCCCGATTTAAAATAACGATTTTGCCATCAGTTTAAATTTATGTTTTCGCCCCCGCTTAAAAATAAATTTACGCTTTTGCTCCCAGCTAAATATTTCAATTTTGCCCCCGGTTAAAAATTACGATTTTTACCCGTTTCAATTTACAGTTTTGCCATTAGTTTTTTTCCCTTAAAATTACGATTTTGCCATCAGGTCAAAGTTATGTTTTTGCCCACACTTAAAAATACATTTACGCTTTTGCTCCCGCATAAAAATTCTAATTTTGCCATCGGCTCAAAATTACGATTTTGCTCCGTATAAATTAATACTTTCGCCATTAGTTTTTTTTTCTCACAACGAGGTTACGATTTTGCCCTCAACTTAAATTTATATTTTTCCATCGTTTTTGTTTGATTTCCTGGTGACATTACAAGTTTGCCCCCAGTGCAAAATTACAGTCGTGCCGGCAACTTCCTGGCACTCGCCTGTTGGTCCATTTAGTTTACGATTTATCCCTGAATTAAAATTATAATTTGGCCCTCGGTTAAAAATTACGTTTTTCCCATCGTTTTAGTTTTTTTACCAAAACTATAAAGGTTTTTTGTTTTAATTGTTTTACTCGATTTAATTTCTTCCCGTGTCAATGAGTTGCCTAACACTGGCTAATTAGTCCTGAGAAATTACAGTTTTGCCCTGAGCCAAAAAATACGGTCTTATCATTGTTTTTATTTTCTTTTTTCCTAGCAAAATTATAGTAGTCTTTTTTTAATTGGTTGCGAATTATTCGGCTATCGCCCCGCAACACGGGCGGGACATCTACTAGTTCAGAACAATATGTATTGTGAGAACATATATATTGTGAGAATAGGGATGATGATTTTAGAATACTAATTTTTACGAAAACGTTCTCCTATATATAAATAGATGAATCAAATTAACAGCAATTATAATATAATAAAATATTATATACATTTTTTTTATGGTTTTATTATTTTCACATTATAATAATTATTATCTTCTTTACTTTTTAAGTTTGATAAGCTTGGTGTTAACCGGTACTTGTATCAAAAATACCGGTTCGTTATCGATACATGAAGGTAAAAAACAGCACCAGCCTGATACATAAAACGCCAAAAGTCGGTACCGGATTGAGTTTGATAATCTTTTAATTCGATAAATTTGGTACTACTACCCAGTACCATTTGCTCGTCCCTGATCACGGGTACCGTACGAATAACGGTATCGTACAACTTTTTTTTAGTTTCAGGGGTAGGGATGAGCTCGGTACCAACTGATACTGAATCGGTATTGGTACCGAAAATACCGGTTACGGTATCGGTATATGAAGGTAAAAACTGGTAGCGAACCGGTACCAGGAACGCCAAACGTCAGTACCGAACTGGTACTTAGGATCTTTCGGTTCAGGAAATTCGGTACCGGTACCCATTACTATTTGCTCATCTCTGACTACGGGTTTCTACCGAACAACATAATTACCATACAACTTTTTTAGTTGATTTTCTTTCGGTTATTTTTTAGTGTTTTTTTCTACATTTTCTTTTTATTCTTCTCAGCGATTCTGTGTGCAATGCTCTCGTAGTGATTTCAAACATATATAAACATAGAGTAAAAAACAAAACAAGTTTGCCGCAACGCGGCGACCTCTGAACTCTAATAACTCTTTTCTTATAAAGTGATTTACGTGTATATCTTTAGACTTTAATAGATTTATCATACAGAAGTGTAATAATAATTCTTTCTGTAAATGATTTATGTTTTGACCCTCGAACTTTAATAAAGTTATCATACAAAAAGTTTTAATAAAGTTAAATTTTTAACAAATTTATGTTCTTTTATCTTTTTATAAGTTTTGTTCTTTTTTATGTTACTGATTATTTATTTAGCTTGTCATTATTAAAACTAACTTTTAACTCTAGACATATTTACTTAGGGGCTGTTTGGTAGCATCTGAATGGTCATTAAGATGCTACCTCTTAATGGAATCATTAAGAATTTTACCTATGAGAAGGTAGAAGAATGTGACATGTGATGATTTACCATTAAGAGGTTATCTCTTAACCATTCAGACTTGAGGTTACCTCTTATTCATTCAGAGGTTTTAAACCATTAAGAGGTAGCATCTGACTGTTCATTAAGAGGCTACCAAACAGCCCCTTAACCTTGTTTCTTGCTTATTTTTACCGCCATTTGGATTAAGACATACATGGTCTGTATTAACCTCTTAGTATACCAGGCAACAAACTTAATTATTTTTTATTTACCTTATTATAGTTATAGCTAACTTTTAACTCTGGACATGTTTACTAAACCGTGTTAATTAGTTATTTTTTACCGTCGTTTAGATTAAAGTATGCATGTGTTATAATAACCCATCGATATATTATGTAACAAATACATCCTCACGATAATTCTCCTACAGCCCCGCCGCAAAGTGCGGGCTCCAGTACTAGTTATATATAATGACAATTTGCGTCGATCTTGGCTACAGTTCCGGTTTTCAGTTTTTGCTCACCTATATCTACCGGTCATCACCACTGGTATACGGTAGCTTCTTTGGAACAACAACACACACGTCATCCACCCGTTTATACCACCGACAACTACCGCCTTGCCCTAAATCCAGCTCCTGTGACAAACGAAATCGAAAGCGGCAACAGATTCCCTGAATCGTCGCTCTCCCCCAAATTGATCTCGGAGGCACACCCATCGGCAAGCCAACTGCGGCAACTGAGCTTTTCCATTGGCTAATCGCCACCAAAATCTCATTCGCTCGAAGTATAGGGCAATTCCTCAACACAATTCGCGCATGATTGATAACCCGTTGAAAGTGGGTGTGGCGAGGCAAGCTCGCTCATAACAAATCTAAACCACTTATTTTTTTAGTCAATGCCTCATATTTTTTCACGTTTTATACTTATACTATTTTATTTTTTATTTTTTTAAGATTGAATAAATTAATAATTTATTTTGTTTGTCATGCTCTCATACATGGTGTTGTGAATTCGTCCCTCGCATATATTATGTTGTTCGGTGTTACATTTACTTTTCATTAATAATATTGCTTTTAATACCTTTGATCATCAACGTTTAACTTCCCCAAACTTGATTATAATGCACGTCTAGGAACTAGATGGTTCATAAAAGACCTATATTGAAGCAAGCAACAAGCTAGTTTAATGATTTTTGGACCACAAGTTCTTATTATCTTTTTGCCATAGAAAAATGGTGGGAAGTGAGATTAATAAACATTACTTTTAGTTTACAAGCTATTAAAGATCAAATTGCATTCTTATTTTTTTTTTTTAACGGCCAACAGAAATTTTCACATAGTATTAATACTAGGTTTAAACTCCGTGTATTATACGAATTAAATAAATAAATATTATCGTAAACAAATAGTTTTAAGAAATAAAATATCATTAATTTGTTGCTTATAATTATTATTAGTTTGATAAATAAATAATTAGATTATTATGTTGTTACTAATATTAATGTGAGTGATATGTAACATTCTTTGGAAGCCTGTATATTAGAAAGGTTGAATATCAAAAAAATATGGCAATTGGAAAATAATAATCCCATATTTCTGAAATTGGCCGATAATAATCCCAAGTCAGTTCTTAGCCAATAATAATAATCCGACCTCGTCCATTTTTTTGTAAAATAGACCGACGTTAAAATAAGCTTAACGGAGTTAAGTTTTTTTCCGAATTACAAACCGATGTTTTAGGGCTTTTGATCAGAACGAGGATACGAGTCGATTGAAGTAAAACTTACATGGAAATTGTGTTCGAAATGGCTTGAATTTTGTTAATTGGAAGTTAAACACCCGAATTGAAGCACCGTTTTCGTGGGTTGAGGGCAGTATTTTGAGGTAAGTTTTACATCAATCAACTCGTATACTCGTTCTGATCAAAAGCTCTAAAACATCGGTTTGTAATTCGGAAAAAAAACTTAACTCCATTAAGCTATTTTAACGGCAGACTATTTAAAAAAAAAATTGGACGAGGTCGGATTATTATTGGCTAATAACTGACTTGGGATTATTATCGGCCAATTTCAGAAAGATGGGATTATTATTTTCCAATTTGCCGAAAAGAAAAAATATGAATTATAAAGTTTTTTAATTAATTATTATACGTGTATTTCAAACCCGTATATTACACGGGTTGACATTATTTAGAACCGTGAATTAGTTAATTATTAAAAAGGGTAAATGTCTTTAATTAACTATTAAAAAATAACTTTTTTAAGTTGTAATATATGACGAACCCATTACACTGTATTACAATTAATAACATATTTCAATTAAATATATCTATTTCTCATTGTGGTATACTGATACGTTAATATTTGTGGGTAAATATTATATATATGTAAATCAACTTTACCTTTTTAATTAATTAATTACCTGGAGTAATTTATTAATTAATTTTATTATAATCGATAAAGATAAGTCATATTTATGTATTAATTAATTGTTAAAAAAGTAAAAAAAATATAAATATATTTTTTAGAATTAAAGCCTTTATTAGAATTTAGAAGATTAGATTTTGATATATAAATATAGATAGATATAAATATAGATAAACCTAAATATAAATAGATATTAATTTTTTTTAATGGCTAACGTTGCACACCATGGGGATTGAACCCCTAACCTCTCCTATCCTAAGCTCTATCTAAACTCACCAACACCACTGGGCTATTCTATAATAATTAACTTTAATTAATAATAATTATCCATAATTAAGTAGAAGATAAAGACGGGAAAATTAAAAAACGAATAGCTCCAATGAATGGCACATGTCCTGTCACAACCCCCGACCAAACCCCGGGTGGGAGTCGTGAGCAGATACAAGTGGTACCGGTGTTTATTAAATTATCGCAGCGGAAAACTTATCAGTACCGGGTATCAGGAAAAATATCAGAGTTTCAAAACACTGAAAGTTTCATTTAATAAACTGTAGGGTAAAACCCGTATTTACATGATTAGCGAAAAATACTAGTGAGCTCATTCAGTTGTACAAAACACATTGTTATAATTACAGCATTAAGGGTTTTTACATTTGTTTATATCTTTCAATTACTCAATCAGTAGTTGTCTCTCGGTGGCAGTTCCTGTGACTATGGTCATATCACTATTGGCCCTCAATTGTCCAATAGCGAAGCTTATCAAGTAGTGTATACAAAACCCCACATACCGGCAATAATTTCATATTACAAAAAAAAAAAAAAAAAAAAACTTAATCACTGTAAGTACAACTAGAAAACATTTAGGGTTTTGAAAACATTTTAATCAAAGAGAATGACTCACATTGCAGATTTAAAGTGTCTGTACTAGCCTGCTGGTTTAATGCTCGTATTCCTAATTAAACACACAATGCACATGTATTAGTATATTAACTCAATTCAACTTTAACGATAATCACGAGATCAAAACCCACAACGAATGACAAAGTATAGCCGTATACAGGCAACACTTAAACATCCGTTGGATCGGTTTCAATCGATCGTACAAAGTACCATACCAGTGATTCGAGTTATTACTCTGATAACTGGCAGAGTTTCAGTGCTTCGGGTATAGTGGGTAGACAACAGAATTTCAGAGGAAGAAAGATATTTGTGAGCGAATTCTGAAGTCCCATGCACGTCCCTTTTATAGCCTGAAATTGATCTCGTCGCGTCACGCGACCGAAACAACACAATCCCTGCACGCAACGTGAAGGGTCTAGCTAGGGCATAGGTGGCCTTAGTCAACAAGTCGGCTTACCATGTGGACAACACGTGTCTGCTACGTGTCTCATGCGGTTTATAAATGCGTCGCGTCACGCGACCAAACTATGTTAACATCGTTGATTAGCGCGATGTGGTTGAAGACATGACTCCTTCTTTTTTCGTGCTGGTTCTCATCGTGCGTACTTAGAGTTCCGGTTACGATTCGTTATGGTCCTTTTCGATGGTTGTTACATCCTCCACACCTTGTTTTAAATCTCGTTCTCGAGATTTACTGGAACAAGTAAGGATATTTTCGTTTCATTTCTGACTCTAGTTCCCATGTGTATTCTGGTCCTCTTTTCGAATCTCACTTCACTTTGAACAGAACTAACCTCTTGTGTTTGAGATTCTTAATCTTTCTATCATCAATTTGTAGAGGTTTCTCAACAAACTTCAGTTTCTCATTTACCTCTATGTCTTGAAGAGGTACTATCAGTGATTCATCAGCTAAACATTTCTTTAGTTTACATACATGACATACATCATGTATACCTGCCATTTCTTCTATAGTTGTAGCTAATAAGCGACTGATCCTATTCGTTTTATAACTTTAAATGGTCTAACATACCTAGGGCTTAGCTTTACTTTCTTACCGAATCAGACTGCTCCTTTCCAAGGAGAAACTTTCAGTAGCACGTTGTCTCCAACTTGAAATTCCAATGGCTTACATCGATGATTAGCATAGCTCTTTTGACGATCTCGGGCTGTTTTCAATCTTTCCTTAATTTGAATTATCTTATCAGTGGTTTCTTGCACAATCTCAGGACCTGATAATTGACTTTCTCCTAATTTTGCCCAACATACTGGAGTTCGACACTTTCGTCCATAAAGTGCTTCAAATGGGGCAACATTAATGCTTGTATGATAACTATTGTTATAGGAGAATTCTATTAATGGTAAGTGATCGTCCCAACTTCCTCCAATATCTATTACACATGCCCTTAGCATGTCTTCTAAGGTTTGGATTGTCCTTTCACTCTGTCCATCTGTTTGAGGGTGATAAGTTGTACTTAACTTTAATCGTGTTCCCGTAGCTTTTTGGAAACTTTTCCAAAAGTGAGAAGTGAAACGACTATCTCTGTCGGACACAATGAATAGTGGAATTCCATGTAACGAAACTATCTCATCTACATATAGTTTAGCCAGTTTCTCCTTACTAAAGGTTTCCTTCATGGGTAGAAAATGAGCTGACTTGGTTAATCGATCCACAATCACCCAGATTGTGTCATTACCTTTCCTTGTTTTGGGTAAATTAGTAACAAAATCCATTGTTATCAGTTCCCATTTCCATACTAGCAATTATAATTGTTGAAGTAAACCTAAAGGCTTCTGATGTTCAGCTTTAACTTGTGAAAAAGTCAGACACTTAGAAACGTAACTAGCTATATCTTTCTTCATTCCTATCCACCAAAAAACATTTCTTAAATCTTGATACATCTTGTCACTACCAGGATGCATCGCATACTTAGACTTATGAGATTCTTCTAAAATTCTTTCCCATAGGTTTCCTTGGATAGGTACCCAAATTCTTTTCTTTAGGAATCTCCAAATTCCATCAGTTCCTTTTTCTAATTCCTTCATTACTTTCATTCCTTCATCATCATCCTTGATGGCTATTTCTTGGGTCTTCCTCAATTATTCCATTAAATCTATCTGAAGATTTAATCTGAGAGCATGTACCCGTTTCGGCTTCTCGTGATACTTACGACTTAAAGCATCGACTACTACATTAGCTTTATCTTCGTGATAATGGATATCACAGTCGTAGCCATTTAAAATCTCCATCCATCGTCTTTGTCTCATGTTCAATTCTTTTTGCCCAAAAAAAGCTTTTATGATCTGTAAAGATGGTAAACTTACTACCATACAAATAATTTCTCCAAATTCTAAGGGCAAAAATTATCGCTCCTAGCTCTAAGTCATGTGTTTTATAGTTTTCCTCGTGCTTCTTCAGTTGCCTAGATGCGTAAGCAATCACCTTCTCACGTTGCATCAACACGCATCCTAATCCTAATTTAGAAGCATCACAAAAGACTACAAAATCTTCAGTTCCTTCTGGCAATGTAAGTATTGGTGCATTTATTAACTTTTGCTTCAAGGTTGTAAATGCTTTTTCTTGCTTGGGTCCCCATTCAAACTTAACCGATTTACAAGTTAACTTGGTTAACGGAACAACTACCTTGAGAAGTCTTGAATAAAGCGTCGATAGTATCCGGCTAATCCTAGGAAACTTCTGACTTCTGTAGATGACTTGGGGACTCTCCAATTAGTAGTCGCCTCAATCTTTGAGGGATCTGCACGAATTCCTTCATGATTAATTAAATGGCCTAAGAATTTCACTTCTTGTAACCAGAATTCACATTTAGAAAATTTAGCATAAAGCTTCTCTTTTCTCAAGAGTGTTAAAACTACATGCAGATGCTTAGAGTTTTCTTCCTTGCTCTTGGAATAAATGAGTATATCGTCTATAAAGATAATTACAAATTTATCCAAATACGCTTTACATATCCAATTCATCATGTCCATAAATGTTGCGAGGGTATTTTTCAAACCGAATGGCATGACTGTAAACTCGTAATGACCATACCTAGTTCTGAAAGCAGTTTTAGGAATGTCCTCTTCCTGTACTTTCAGTTGATGATATGCGAAGCGTAAATCAATCTTAGAAAAATATCAAGCTCCTTGAAGTTGATCAAAGAGATCATCAATCCTAGGTAATGGGTACGATTCTTAATGGTGACCTTATTCAATTCCCTGTAATCAATACAAATACGCATCGACCCATCCTTCTTCTTAACAAACCACACAGGTGCTCCTAAGGGCACGAACTTGGTTGTATGAACCTTTTCTCTAACAATTCATCTAATTGTTTCTTTAATTCCAACATCTCCGTTGGCGCTAAACGATAAGGTGCTTTAGTGATTGGTGCGGTTCCAGGTATTAAATGAATTCTGAATTCTACTTCTCGGTCAGGCGGTAGTCCAGGTAGATCTTTTGGGAAAACATCGGGGTATTCTGATACTACCGGAATTTCCTTCAGTTCTTTTCTTTTAGTGTGAATGGTCACCGAAACCATATACACAATGCCTTGTTTATGAGCATAACTCGCAGCTTTCATCACTGAGATGAATTTTGTTGGCATGTTCGGCTTGTCTCCTCGTATCAGGATCATCTCTCCTGTTGGCATACGAATCTCAACATAATTATGATCAGATAGGATTCACGCATGGTTTGCTACTAACCAGTCCATTCCTAATACTACATCGAATCCAACTAGATTCATAGGTAGTAGATTTGCCGTGAACTTATGTCCTAACAATTCTATATTTCCTCCTTGAAGTATGTCGCGTATGTCGGCGGAGTTTCCTTCTGCCGTTTTACCGTACAAGCTTGACTATGCTTAGTTAACGGTTGATTAAGCGCTTGACAGAATGCAATATTTATAAAACTTTGGTTTGCACCAGAGTCAAATAATACTTTAGCGTAGACATCGTGAATAAGAAACGTACCGGTAATTACGTCGGGAATCATGCCTGCCTCTTGTGTTGTAAGCGTGAAGGATCGTGCGTTCTTCTTGGCTCCGTCTACTGCTTTTGCTTTATTATCAGGTGCCTTTATCAGTTTCGGGCAATATGAGCGAATGTGACCCGTTTCTCCGCAATTGAAACAAATATTAGTTTTTCTTTTACATTCTTTCTCTGTATGTCTAGTCATTTTGCAGAAATTGTAGTACTTAGCGCATCTTCCTGAATGCTTCCTTTTACAAAATTTACAGAAAGGCTGTGAAGATGTCTGCGCAACTCCTCTCCAGTAGGTATTACCCGAGCGAAATTCTTGGGTAATTTTCTGAGTTAACTCTTTTTTCTTGTTTTCTTCTCTTGTGCGGATCAATCCGTCAACCAGAGTATTAGCAAATTCGACTGTTTCCTCAATTGTCTAATGTCTAGCGGCCTTGACTATGTCGCGGATCTCACTAATTAATCCCCAAATATAACGAGAGATTAGTACAGATTCTGGCGAGGCCAGAGTTGGTACTATTCTTACGTATTCGAATAATTTTCTCGTATACTCACGACAATTCACATCAATCATTTTGTGATTTAGGAACTTATTAGCCATTTGTTCCTTTTCATCAGGGGGACAAAATTTCCTTTCTGCCATTTCCTTAAATTCTCTCTCCAGTTCATGGCGTAGGCCATGTCGCTTCCTTTTGCCTGAAGAATAATATTCCACCATTCTAAGGTTTTTTCCTTAAAGAGATTGGAAGCATACATTACTTTATATTGTTCAGCACATTACTGATTTTAAGAACAGCTTCCGTCTTTTCTAACCATCGCAGAGCAGCTGTAGCTCTTTCACTGCCTGTGAACTCAGTTGGCTTACATGCTAGAAATTCCTTGTAACTACATCCAATATTCATTGCCTTCATCTTTGTAGGAAATGGAGTTGTGACAATATCATCATTTCCTCCACTAACAATGTGACTAAAGTCGTTACTATGAGTACGCTTGCTACTCATAGCTTTAATGTGTTCTACGGGGTTTCTAACAGCTTCAGTTATTAAAGGTATAGCGTCGGCTATTCCTTGGGAAATTATGTTTTCTATGACACTTTTATCCACGGAGTTTTCCAGGTTGTTCTGGACCGTTTGGTTAACTTTGTTTGACATGTGAATTGCAAACATATTCCAAATATTAATATCACAGAATAATTAGCAAAACAATCAAACTATTGTAAACACAAATGCACAAATAATCAGAGCATATTGTCAAAAAGTCGATCATTGCGACTTATATATTTCTTATATATAATATGCTTCTTATATTTTACCAACACTACCACAGATAGTTATATATATATATATATATATATATATATATACATATTTTTTTTACAAAATACAGAAATTATATTATACAAGCATGTCATATCTGGTTAGTTTTCTAGAAATGATGCCCCCTCTCGTCGAATTTCCAAACGAGATTTTCTCCCTCGTTCCTAATTCTACTTCTCGCATCCATTAACTCCTCGCCATAGTGGCAAAGCTCGGCCACATTTTCGGGGTTCATCGGGGGATAAATTGGAGGTCCTGGTTGGAAATTTGGGTAGAATTGAAAAGGATTGTTCATAAGATTATGAAATTCCCAATCATTAGTCCACCACTCTTCCACCGGATTTGGGAGAGGCTGTTGTGGGATTGCTGGTTCGGGCATCATAGGCTTAGGGTTCATTTGCATCGCAGGGTGAGCGGGCATGTTCAGGTTAATGTCCTATGGTATCGGCCTGAACATTTCGCAGTTTGCCAACCTTTGATCTAACTCCTCCCACATTAGTGGCATAGTGGTTGGATTCGAACTTTCTCCTGCAATTTCTTTTCTACTTGTTTCTCCAGTCTTTTTTTGTTTTTGGTGCAGCTGGCGCCTTCTTCTTCCTTCTTACCTTCCAATCTAATACTCTCTTCCTCTCTTTAGGTGGTGCTTTTGGTAACGGTTGTGCTTGGAAGATCATTGGTTCATCTGTATCAGCTTGGTACCTAGATTGATTCTCAGCAGTTTCCATATCGGTATGGTTAACAGATATATTTTGGAAAGCGTTTGATAGTTCTCTAGCGCTCAAACTGTTAGTCAAAAACAATAAAAACAACGAACTCCGAAATCGAATGTATAATATTAGTATCCCAGATTTCACAGAAGTGTTTAATCTAATTCCTGACTATTAATTTTAAGTATTCTCATAATACTTAATTAGCTTAAACCAATGGCTCTGATACCATCTTCTGTCATAACCCCCGACCTGCACCCGGGCAAGAGCCGTGAGCAGATACAAGTGGTACCAGTTTTTATTAAATTATTGCATCGCAAAACTTATCAGGAGCGGGTTTCAGGAAAAACTATCAGAGTTTCAAAACACCAAAAGTTTCATTTCATAAAGTGTAGGGTAAAACCCGCATTTACATAAAGGATCTTCACGGGGATAAATCCTTGATTACAAAAACACGTTTTATTCAGGTTTACATAGCCACTTATTAAAGTTGAGTGCTTCATAGCACCTTTTCTTCTCTTCACAATAGATCACCTGAAACGCGTTTTAAAAACATTTGATCAGCAAAAAATACCGGTGAGCTCATTCAGTTGTACAAAACACATTGTTATAATTACAGCATTAAGGGTTTTTACATTTGTGTATATCTTTCAATTACTCAATCGGTATTTGTCACTCGGTGGCAGTTCCTGTGACTATGGTCATATCACCATTGGTGTAACACCTCGAAAAAATCACGTCCAACGAAGTATTGACACGTGTAATAAACCCTAATGAAGTCAAACGTTGAATTTAAGGGACTAACTTTTTCGAAAAATCGAAAACTTTGATTATGAAAGAACTGGAAGTATTATCATACCTAAAATAAGATTCTAAATAACCTTTTACGGTTTTATACTCACAAATGAGCCACTTGTTAATCAAGTGTAGCCGTTTATGTAATTAATTGAAAGTTTGCGCAGAAAAGGGTTAAAAGCATCAACATGTTAATTCTTACCTCTGAGTGACCTTTTAACAAACCGAGAGCCTCATGATATTTGATTATACTCTCGGGATTGCCAATCATTGGCCACCCAAGGCTTTTATGCCCAAAAGTGAAGTTACGCGCAACTTTGCAAATATAAGAGACTAAAAGTGTCAATATGTTTAATTATACCTCTGAATGACCTTTTATCGAGCCCGAAGCACTATAATGTTTAATAATAATTTCAAGAATGCCTAATATGGATTAGATGAGGCTTCAATGCTATTAAATGATGATTTACGCAAGTTTACGCATTTGAGGGACCTAAAGCGTCAAACTGCTAAAGTATACCGATTTGTATGTTATCGGACCTTCCGGAATATGACCATGAGATAAACATACCATAATTATCCCTAATATAGCTTAGATATAGGCTTAGAGGTGTTTGGTGCGCAAAAATAAGCTTTTAAGTCATGCAGGGACTAAAAGTGTCGAAAAGCGCACAAGTTTGCGTTTACGCGCATATCTCACATTCTGAATATCCCCGGACACCCAAAAATTTATGTAAGCACTAAAATATTTTATTTTAGTGTTTGGCATGAGAAAAATCCATTCGTCATGCAATTTGGATCGTTTTTCGCGCTTATGCGCATTCCGTCGTAATTAAGCGAACATCGCGATCGTACGACCAAACGAACCGACATCCGGGATATTTTTGAGCATGTTTCAAGTCCACAATGTTTAGGCATCATTTTAGGGCCTTAAATTTGATTTAACGAGCCTTAAACATGTTGGAAATGACCTTAATACACAACGGGGACTGAAATGGAAGCTTTGGAAAATGTTTGCTGATCAGAAGGACCTTAGCGTGACACCTAGCCCCTTGGCGTCACGCGAGGCCCCTTCAGACCAGAAAAACTTGTTTAATAAATTGTTGATAGCTTCTAAACACTCCAAAGGCCAATGCCACATGTTAATCCCTGATGTTGGGGGGGCAAACTTGGGTACCAAGGTGTGCAACAAGTGTAGGGGCAAGATCAAAGCACGGTATTCGAAGAACGATCCTAACGGTGGTCCATTTCCTATAAATACCCACCTTATGTTTCACTTCTTCCTCACAAAATCAGATCTAAAGTGCTCTAAGTTGAAGCCTTTGCTTCATACCTGAGCTATTTGGATCGGGATTGCTTGCGGGGACCCTTTGTAAGTGTTCCTTCGTTCTTTTATTCGTTTTAGCGTTAAAGTCAAACTTTGTTTGACTTTATACATTGACCAGTTTATGGTCAATGCGAAGTTCGTTTGAACTTCATAACGTGAGCGTAATCACGATGGTTATAGTCCCTAGTGACTATACCTACTGATTACCACGTTATCTAGGCTCAGTGACGAGTCGTAGTTTCGGCCAAAATGCGTATTCTTGCGTATTTTGTAACCAAACTACTCTTAGGTATCAAAACCGTTGTTTTGATACCAAACCTGTTTTCTAAACTTAGTTAAGCATGTTTTAACATGCTTAGCTCGTCACTTTTAGTTTAGTGCTTATAAAGGGTCGTAAGGTAAGCGATCTAAACAATCGCTTATACTTCCGAACCCGACCCGTTTGGTCGATCATTAGGATCCGACCAAACCCATTAGGTGACCATAGTATATAGGGAATAACCTTCCGAGGTTATACCTTATGGTCACGACGTTTAGTTAGTTGTATGACAGGTAGTATATATGCCTTAGGTAAGTGACCAAAATACCCCTTCGGGGCTTATATTGAGATTAAACTCGTTTTGGGCATATTGGAAGGTATCCTACTGATATCACAACATATTTAAGGCATATTAACTTAGGAAACCTGTATATGACTCTTATGGTTACTCGTTACGCGCTTGTCGCGTTCGGATCGGCTTATGTGACTAGTTTGCATAAATTAGCCGAAACGGGTCAAACCATATCTTTTTGGTCTCAAAATCCAGAATGTGTTTAAGTTACCCATATTAAACAAGCATACAAGCTTGTCGGGTCAAAAACCACATTCTAAACCGGTCTTCGCCTTATCATGCGTTTGAACCGTATCTTCCTCTTTAAAACTAACCGGTCTAAGCATAGGCTTAATTAAAGACCCGTTAGAAATCTAATAAGTTATTAAAAAACTTCGTTCCAGATTAAGAGCCCCAGTAGAAGTACTTGTGCTTGCTGAATTGATATACGGCTGGGATTGAATTTATATTTAGCTCAGGTAAATACTCTTAACTTATTTTCCCTATACGGGCTTGGGATACGGTATTATAATAATACCGCTTGGTCGGGTATTGAATGTTTAATCGTATTCTGATTAAATTATTGAGGTAACCCGTTTTAATCTGTGTTGTTTGAAATAAAAGCCTTTAGGGGTTAATGACCATGTCCCGGATATCCTTGACATCATTGTATTATAAAATGGCCACGCCTTAAGCACGGGGTGTAGGCATACACTGAAAGTTGCTTAAAGGGAAACGGTATCTCACTCTCTTGTGGGCTTATACTTGTGGCGTGTCTGTTAATCTTGACTCGGTTTCTACATCGGGCCCTGAACGTATAACGAACCTGTAAATCTGTATACAAGATTATAAATATAATTGTCCCAAGTTATAAAATATTAATTTTGCCTTGTGCATTTTAATCAAAGTGTCAAAATATTTTGTGCCTGGTGCATTTAAATCAATTTTCTTAAACTCTTTTCAAATGAGTCGGTTGAGTGTATTTACCAGTGTAAACTGACGTATTTTTTCCAAAAAGGTTAAGTGACAGGTACTGAACGTAATTGGCTGGAAGCTCAGGGCGTTAATAAGGAATCTTGCAAGTTCTAGGCGTCTAAAGTCTGTTGAACAATGTTCATGTTTTAAGATCCGCCTGTGGATCCTTTACTTTCCGTTGTAATACTTGATATTACTTTATATTCGGATTGTAATATATTTATCGTTTGCTTCCGCTGTGCATTTATATATTGTGTTGTTTGACTATGATGATATCAACTACGTCACGATACTCCCCACCGGGCCCACCGGTCAAACGTGGAAATATCGGGGTGTGACAGGTTGGTATCAGAGCCAACACTGAGTGAATTAAACACTAGCCTTTTGTGTTTAATCTCAGTTACACAGTTGCACATTCTTGAGTCTAGACAAGAACATAGGACAAATTCTAATTCGTTTTATTTTGTCCTTATTTGGTTCCTTTGTTATTTTCTGATTAGCTCTTGCATGGGCAAGTCATTTTCTGCTAGAAGTCCCGTTTAGGGAAACCATATACTTGTTTAAATTTAATGGAACGATTATATTTAAGATATCATTCCTATATTATAAGATCTACCATTATAATAAAATGGCAATATCTAAAAAGGACAAGACCTAGCCATGTGTCACTTTAAGACAGGGCCAAGATGGTAGTTCCACAATTAGATTCAGATCCTTGTTAACATCACAATTTAGGATTGTTCTGCGTTAAATATTAAAAGAATCTTAAAGGTAAAACCTAGCCTAATTGTCATAGTAGACATGGCCAAGACGGTAAAACTTATCTAAAAGATTCCAAACCCTGTTAACATCTGTAAGTATGTTAACATTTTTGGTAAACTGTGAATCCTTAAAGTCACACAGGCCATCTTTAAAAAGGGGGGGGGGGGTTTAATCTAAATTCCCTTATTTGAAATAATCATCCATTAGTGATGAAGTGCCTACGGGCCAAACTTGTTGTCAGATAAGACAACGACCGTGGTGGTCTCTGACCCCGTCTAAAGATGTTGGACTACGTCCAAGCATAATAGTTTGTATGATCAATGCGATCCTGACTAATATCATCAAATGAAGATGATCATATTATAAACATCCATAAGTGATGAAATGCCTACGAGCCATAATTATTGTCCTAAGGGACTAAAGACAGTAATAGTCTTTGACTCTCTGTCCAGAAAAGGTAATGAAATGTGTTCAAACCTTAATGCCTCGATTCTCTGAAATCATGGCTTGTAAATTTAAAAACTGTCCTTGTGACTAGGCCTTTGCGCCACCTTAATATCCTTAATGTTTTATAACTAGGATAAATTATAATGCCTCCTCGATTCTCTGAAATCATGGCTTGAAAATTTAAAACTGTCCTTGTGACTAGGCCTTTGCGCCACCTTAATATCCTTAATGTTTTATAACTAGGATAAATTATAATGAAAATGCTGATTAAATATAACTAACAAATTAACCAATATGGTTTATATTACCATGGTTGATGAATCGTCAAAAATGATGATTCCATAATAACCTCTGAATGAATCATCGTCGATATTTATGTAGCCATCAAACTACATGGCTGGATCGGATGAGGTCAACAGCCACCAGAGAGAGAATAATGATGCTACCAGAGTTAATATAACTGGTGCGGAACTGCGGGCATTAATAGATGATGCCGTTACACGAGCTCTCGACAGGCAGTATGATGAATCTAGTGGTACACACTCTAAGACTCTATCTGTGGCTCGTAGTAAGCCCCCTTCTAAATCACATGAGTCAGGGGAAGACGATGTTCATAACTCGTCAAATCAGAGGAGTGTTCCGTCTGGACAGGTTGTGCTTAATCAAGATCCACATGTTAAAACTTGTTCGTATAAATATTTCGTCTCCTGCAAGCCCAGAGACTTCACAGGAGAAAAGGGAGCCATCGACTGCATGACGTGGCTCGATGAGATGGATACTGTTGTGGATATTAGCGGATGTGCAGAGCAAGACATTGTGAAGTTTGTTTCACAATCTTTTAAAGGAGAAGCTCTAGCTTGGTGGAGGTCACTGATCCAAGCTACAGGGAAGATCCCTTTATACAACATGACATGGGAGCAGTTTGTTACTCTTATCAAAGAAAATTACTGTCCTCAACATGAAGTTGAGAAAATTGAGACTGAATTCTTGACATTAGTCATGGAGAACTTAGATTGTCAAGCATACCTTACAAGTTTCAATACCATGTCTCGATTGGTTCCTTACTTGATCACACCGGAACCAAAGCGAATAGCTCGCTTTATTGGGGGTTTAGCCCCAGAAATAAAGGCCAGTGTGAAAGCATCGAGACCTACTGCATTCAGGTCAGCGGCAGATCTGTCGCTATCTTTCACACTCGATGTGGTCAGAAACAAGGCTGCCAAAGCCTCTGAAGATGGAAAGCGTAAAACGGAGGATGAAAATTCTCATCGCTCCGATAGGAAGGCAAAGAGGAACTCTGAGGATAAGAAGAGTTCCGGGTTTAAGGAAGACAGCCAGCAGTCGGGTGAGAAGACCAGGTGCAAAACCTGTCGGAAATACCACCTAGGGAAATGCAGATTTGAATCTCAGCCTCTACCTTGTGGGATTTGCAAGTCTAAGGAACATAACACCCTCGATTGCAAGAAGTTGAAAGACGCAACCTGTTATGGTTGCAACGAGAAGGGGCATATCAGGACCAACTGCCCGAGGAATCAGAAGAAGCCCGAATAGGCTAAGAAAATAAACGCATGAGTCTTCCAGATGAACGCCCAGGAGATGGTGTAGAATGATAACTATATAGCAGGTACCTTTCCATATCAAGCAGTTTATGCAGAAATTTATTTGATACTGGCACATATGATTCTATAATAAGCGATAAATGTTGAGAACTGTTGTCTCCGCCTGGTTTGGACTCCGGTCATTGAATGCGAGGTAGCAATTGACCGATGATACTTTAGAAAATGCTCCAACAAATCCTAGATTGATATTTTATATCTATTAGGAATCACTCTTTTCTAATATCCTTATGACAAGCTTTCAAGCTATCCAAATTCATCAATATAATAAAGACAGATGTGACGTTTTGATCCCCTGTCAAAAAGGTGATGGACTAGGTCCAACCCTTAAATGCCATTGATGGTCTTTTGTGACCTAGGCTAAGTGATATTAATATATTTAAAAAAAAACGTTCATTAGGAATGTTAGTGCCATATTGGCCTGGATAGTCTAATGAAACCATGGTTAGTACATGTTAAGGCCATCAGGATGATGAATAGCAATTGTTGAATTGCAACTAAGTAAATGATCCAATTACTAATAGGAACCAAATCTTGAGTATGACAAACTCGGATAAGACAACAGTCAATCGTGCCATTGATGATGCGACGCCTGCTAATGATGCTACAATTGTAAACCTTAGAATTTCCAAAGATGTTCTTCAAACTATGATAGAAGCAGCTGTTGAAAAACTGTGAAGAAGGCCGTGAAAAGTTCAAGGAGCCAAATGCTACGTGCCCCAAATCTGTCAAAGGAAATACGGTTAAGGATAGAAAGCCTAAGATGATAGCGCTTAAACTCTCCTAAAGAGGGTCAGGAGTAGTCCATATCAATAATAACGTTGGGTACGTTCTTTAAGTATAAATGCTAAGAATTCTGTTTTAATACGAATACCAATAAATCCTTCATAAATTGTAAGTATATTAGACTTTTAAAAATCTATCATAAAAATCCTAGATATTAAGTGTAAGGTAAAGCTTACAGATAGCAAATCATAGAAACCATTTCTTCTGTTCCTGTCAGAAATCTTCAAACATAAAATTCTAAAGTACCCTCTCTCCAGATAAATGCATTCATATGTAATTGATATCTCTTTGATCCCTATTGATTACGAATACCAATGGTATGACAAAAGCGCCATATGAGGATTGGTGTATCTTAATATGTTCCATAGATTGCTTCCATGCCTGATCAGTATGGAGGTTTAATGCATGGAACCACAAAGATATCCCAATGATCATATGGTACTAAAGTCAGCTAATGGCATTCAAGGAAGATATCTAGAAAATAGAATTTTTCCAAATAAATGTTCCTGGTAAAGGAACCTATGGACTCATAACATAAAAGTGTCACTCATTTGGCACAAGCGAGGATGGATGAACTAGAGCCTGAGATTTGGAAAATCTCTGTAACCTCCTTGTATCTTGATTATCTTTTCCTAAGATTACCCTTTTTACCCCTGAGAGGCAGGTAGAGTTAAGGTTCATATCTCATTTAAGGTTGTATTATTATGAAATTCCCTAAACGGCTAGTACCATCATTGGAGGAATCAAAACCTCGATCAAGTAAGTTTTAAAATAGAGGATTCATATAGCCTAACTCAATATTCCGAGAGTTTGATATTGTTAAATAAGAAAGACGGTTCATTTTGCTTATGCATTGATTACCGCAACCCTATTTAGGCAACAATTGAGAATTCACCATCAGCTGCCCAGGATCGTCGATTTGTTCGACTAACGACAAGGATTAGCTATTCCTTAAAAGTTAATTAAGCGGTGGTTGGAATAACCATCTCACCTTAAGATAAGCTTTTCTATAATAGTTGATATATAAGCATCAAGGCTGCTCCTTTGGAGACCTTGTATTGGTGGAATGTTAAACATCTATTGTTAGGACAATAGACTGGTAAGTCCAATTATCAGGATCTGAAAGTTGCATTGGAAACAACAAATAAGATCACACAAATCCCTAATCATCTATAAGTTTCCAGTATTCGGCAGAAAAATCAAGAATTAATGAAAGTAGCAACCCTCTTAAATTATTGGTAAAGAATAAGGTTCAACAAAAGATATCACCCAGGAAGGGTGTGCCAAATTGTTAAATTATCAGGCTAGTTAAGCTCTGAATATATAGAATTATTCGGAGGAAATCGAATGTATCAAGATCAAGTAGCTCATAAGCTAAAACCTATTTAAGGAGCTTGGCGGAGCTCGCAATACATTGCACACTAGTGATAGAAGGATGTGTTTTCACCAATAAGTCAAGGAGCACTATCACATAATGATATGCAGATTTATGATGTGATGAGCATCCTGTATCGATTAAGGATCGACAGGTTAATAAGCTCCAAAAGGATACATGCACCTAATATAGGGGTCACTTTGGGAGCTTAGAAGGACTCCAGATATGTTATAGAAATTAAGTCCATTATGCGACAGAAAGTACTTCCAGCATTTTAACAAATCTCGAGGTCGAGATTTCTTTTAAGGGGGTGAGGATGTAACACCTCGAAAAAATCACGTCCAATGAAGTATTGACACGTGTAATAAACCCTAATGAAGTCAAACGTTGAATTTAAGGGACTAACTTTTTTGAAAAATTGAAAACTTTGATTATGAAAGAACTGGAAGTATTATCATACCTAAAATAAGATTCTAAATAACCTTTTATGGTTTTATACTCACAAATGAGCCACTTGTTAATCAAGTGTAGCCGTTTATGTAATTAATTGGAAGTTTGCGCAGAAAAAGGTTAAAAGCGTCAACATGTTAATTCTTACCTCTGAGTGACCTTTTAACAAACCGAGAGCCTCATGATATTTGATTATACTCTCGGGATTGCCAATCATTGGCCACCCAAGGCTTTTATGCCCAAAAGTGAAGTTACGCGCAACTTTGCAAATATAAGGGACTAAAAGTGTCAATACGTTTAATTATACCTCTGAATGACCTTTTATCGAGCCCAAAGCACTATAATGTTTAATAATACTTTCAAGAATGCCTAATATGGATTAGATGAGGCTTCAATGCTATTAAATGATGATTTACGCAAGTTTACGCATTTGAGGGACCTAAAGCGTCAAACTGCTAAAGTATACCGATTTGTATGTTATCGGACCTTCCGGAATATGACCATGAGATAAACATACCATAATTATCCCTAATATAGCTTAGATATAGGCTTAGAGGTGTTTGGTGTGCAAAAATAAGCTTTTAAGTCATGCAGGGACTAAAAGTGTCAAAAAGCGCACAAGTTTGCGTTTACGCGCATATCTCACATTTTGAATATCCCCGGACACCCAAAAATTTATGTAAGCACTAAAATATTTTATTTTAGTGTTTGGCATGAGAAAAATCCATTCGTCACGCAATTTGGATCGTTTTTCGCGCTTATGCGCATTCCGTCGTAATTAAGCGAACATCGCGATCGTACGACCAAACGAACCGACATCCTAGATATTTTTGAGCATGTTTCATGTCCACAATATTTAGGCATCATTTTAGGGCCTTAAAGTTGATTTAACGAGCCTTAAACATGTCGGAAATGGCCTTAATACACAACGGGGACTGAAATGGGAGCTTTGGAAAATGTTTGCTGATCAGAAGGACCTTAGCGTGACACCTAGCCCCTTGGCGTCACGCGAGGCCCATTCAGACCAGCAAAAGTTGTTTAATCAATTGTTGATAGCTTCTAAACACTCCAAAGGCCAATGCCACATGTTAATCCCTGATGTTGGGGGGCCAAACTTGGGTACCAAGGTGTGCAACAAGTGTAGGGGCAAGATCAAAGCACGGTATTCGAAGAACGATCCTAACGGTGGTCCATTTCCTATAAATACCCACCTTATGTTTCACTTCTTCCTCACAAAATCAGATCTAAAGTGCTCTAAGTTGAAGCCTTTGCTTCATACCTGAGCTATTTGGATCGGGATTGCTTGCAGGGACCCTTTGTAAGTGTTCCTTCGTTCTTTTATTCGTTTTAGCGTTAAAGTCAAACTTTGTTTGACTTTATGCATTGACCAGTTTATGGTCAATGCGAAGTTCGTTTGAACTTCATAACGTGAGCGTAATCACGATGGTTATAGTCCCTAATGACTATACCTACTGATTACCACGTTATCTAGGCTCAGTGACGAGTCGTAGTTTCGGCCAAAATGCGTATTCTTGCGTATTTTGTAACCAAACTACTCTTAGGTATCAAAACCATTGTTTTGATACCAAACCTGTTTTCTAAACTTAGTTAAGCATGTTTTAACATGCTTAGCTCGTCACTTTTAGTTTAGTGCTTATAAAGGGTCGTAAGGTAAGCGATCTAAACAATCGCTTATACTTCCGAACCCGACCCGTTTGGTCGATCATTAGGATCCGACCAAACACATTAGGTGACCATAGTATATAGGGAATAACCTTCCGAGGTTATACCTTATGGTCACGACGTTTAGTTAGTTGTATGACAGGTAGTATATATGCCTTAGGTAAATGACCAAAATACCCCTTCGGGGCTTATATTGAGATTAAACTCGTTTTGGGCATATTGGAAGGTATCATACTGATATCACAACATATTTAAGGCATATTAACTTAGGAAACCTGTATATGACTCTTATGGTTACTCGTTACGCGCTTGTCGCGTTCGGATCGGCTTATGTGACTAGTTTGCATAAATTAGCCGAAACGGGTCAAACCATATCTTTTTGGTCTCAAAATCCAGAATGTGTTTAAGTTACCCATATTAAACAAGCATACAAGCTTGTCGGGTCAAAAACCACATTCTAAACCGGTCTTCGCCTTATCATGCGTTTGAACCGTATCTTCCTCTTTAAAACTAACCGGTCTAAGCATAGGCTTAATTAAAGACCCGTTAGAAATCTAATAAGTTATTAAAAAACTTCGTTCCAGATTAAGAGCCCCAGTAGAAGTACTTGTGCTTGCTGAATTGATATACGGCTGGGATTGAATTTATATTTAGCTCAGGTAAATACTCTTAACTTATTTTCCCTATACGGGCTTGGGATACGGTATTATAATAATACCGCTTGGTCGGGTATTGAATGTTTAATCGTATTCTGATTAAATTATTGAGGTAACCCGTTTTAATCTGTGTTGTTTGAAATAAAAGCCTTTAGGGGTTAATGACCATGTCCCGGATATCCTTGACATCATTGTATTATAAAATGGCCACGCCTTAAGCACGGGGTGTAGGCATACACTGAAAGTTGCTTAAAGGGAAACGGTATCTCACTCTCTTGTGGGCTTATACTTGTGGCGTGTCTGTTAATCTTGACTCGGTTTCTACATCGGGCCCTGAACGTATAACGAACCTGTAAATCTGTATACAAGATTATAAATATAATTGTCCCAAGTTATAAAATATTAATTTTGCCTTGTGCATTTTAATCAAAGTGTCAAAATATTTTGTGCCTGGTGCATTTAAATCAATTTTCTTAAACTCTTTTCAAATGAGTCGGTTGAGTGTATTTACCAGTGTAAACTGACGTATTTTTTCCAAAAAGGTTAAGTGACAGGTACTGAACGTAATTGGCTGGAAGCTCAGGGCGTTAATAAGGAATCTTGCAAGTTCTAGGCGTCTAAAGTCTGTTGAACAATGTTCATGTTTTAAGATCCGCCTGTGGATCCTTTACTTTCCGTTGTAATACTTGATATTACTTTATATTCGGATTGTAATATATTTATCGTTTGCTTCCGCTGTGCATTTATATATTGTGTTGTTTGACTATGATGATATCAACTACGTCACGATACTCCCTACCGGGCCCACCGGTCAAACGTGGAAATATCGGGGTGTGACAATTGGCCCTCAATTTTCCAATAGCGAAGCTTATCAAGTAGTGTATACAAAACCTCATATACCGGCAGTAATTTCAGAATGCAAAAACTTAATCACTGTAAGTACAACTAGAAAACATTTAGGGTTTTGAAAGCATTTTAATCAAAGACAATGACTCACATTGCAGATTTAAAGTGTCTGTACTAGCCTGCTGGTTTAATGCTCGTATTCCTAATTAAACACACAATGAACACGTATTAGTGTATTAACTCAATTCAACTTTAACGATAATCACGAGATTAAAACCCACAACGAATGACAAAGTATAGCCGTATACAGGCATCACTTAAACATCCGTTGGATAGGTTTCAATTGATCGGACAAAGTACCGTACCAGTGATTCGAGTTATTACTTTGATAACGGGCAGAGTTTCAGTGCTTCGGGTATAGTTGGTAGACAGCAGAATTTCAGAGAAAGAAAGAAATTTGTGAGCGAATTCTGAAGTCCCATGCACGTCCCTTTTATAGCCTGAAATTGATCTCGTTGCGTCGCGCGACCGAAACAACACAACCTCTTCGCGTAGCGTAAAGGGTCTAGCTAGGGCATAGGTGACCTTAGTCAACAAGTAGGTTTGCCACGTGGACGACATGTGTCCGCTACGTATCTGAGGCGGTTTATAAATGCGTCGCGTCACGCGACCAAACTATGTTAACACCGTCGCGTAGCGCGTCGTGGTTGAAGCCATGACTCCTTCGTTTTTCGTGTTGGTTCTCGTCATGCGTGCTTAGAGTTTCGGTTACGAGTCGTTATGATCCTTTTCGATGGTTGTCACATGTCCCTCCATTGATATACTTTATTATATGTATAGATTTAATGTTGAATTATTAAAAAAAGTGGGATAAGTTGAAACCAAAATACTTTAATAAAACGTGTGTTAATAAGCAGACCAAGACTTGGCCTAGCGAGGTAACACCCCTACTCTAATTTGGTCCAATAGTGTAGAAACATCCACACTTTTAAACAAAACTTTTTTGGCCTCTTCGAATAAATGAGTAGGCCCTAGTCCAACCACATTTATATTCTTCGAGCTCAAGACCATTTTTGAACTAATTTATGTTTGGCGAAGTAATACGTTTCTTTGCTGCCCTAAATGCAACTCTTTACCAAATTCTTGTAGTCTATCGGTATCAAGGTGTAGTAGAGGTGTTCTCTCACATTGGTTAAGAGATCTTTTCCCATAATAAAGATTGATGTAAATTTAAAAATAGGTTTAGAGGGTGTGAGTAAAAAAATGTACAATTTCTTGAACTTTTGGTTCTATTTGACTGAGTAGTAAATGAAATATAAGCATACATTATGTAATGATAGCAATCTAGACATCTAGCAATGAAATTTCGTTTACTATTGGAAATCGTCTTGTGATGCTAATTTTCGTTATTCAGATCTCATCTATAAACTCAAGTTTTTTATTTATAACAAATACTTTTAATATCATGTATAGACAAAAAACGAATAGTAGATAATATTTTTATAAAATCATTTGATTCTTTCACACTTTGCAATCTTGGATTAGAAGAAACTTCGTTGCTTTGTGCATTATTTTGATTTTTAAAACAACTTACTACGTTCAAAAAATATTCTAATTTTTAGAAACATTTTTATAATATAAAGTTGCCTAGATTTTTGAGCCTCTCATTGACAAAAATAAAAAATAACATTGATGATCACGTTCTAAGGGAGTATATAAATTAAGTAATCAATTAAATAATTGGTCAAAGAAATGTTCTTAAAACAATAATTAGGGTTGCTTCAATCATTGATAGACACGTTATATACACTATGTATACTTATATTATAAAGTGCTAAGGTATTACCTCACTTTACGCTTTATAAAAAGTATAAATTTAAAATGTATAAACTTTATAAACATATTGTTACTATCTCGTTATCTCATGACACGATATTAATATAAATATCTGAAATAAGAAAAAAAAATTACAAGTAAACAACAAAAGAAAAAAAAACCGTTATTACTTGTGACCCACGTAAAAAAAATTACAAGTAAACATAAAGCAATTAGATACCTCTCATGATTTGTTTTTATAACAAAAAATTTGATCTTTTGAGGGTTTTGTTTTTGTGAAGGTTGTAGTGCTGCATTTTTTTTTATATTTAAGACATTGTCATTTATCAATCCTACTTGGTTTATATTGTGTGTGTTCATCCTTTTGAAGGATTGAATGGTACAAGTTTGAATACCAAGTAATTATTTGTGTTATTTGTTGATTATTTTAACAGATTTTATGAAGTAATTAAATATGGTAAAGTTTATATAGAAAACTTGAATGAAACGTTGGTACTTAAGGGTATATCATACGTCTCGATATAAATTTTACTAAAAATTATGCCTTGTTAACAGGGCTGGACCTATAGTAAAAGCAACCCAGGTTTAGAGCTAGGGCCTCCAAAAATAAGGTCTCCAATTAAAAGTAAATTAATATGCTAATTATTAATATTAGTGCTAACTTATTGTTTTAGATTTGTTTGACTTCCTATACAAGCAAACCACTGTGTTATAGTTGTGTTAGATTTTTGTCATTTATCAATGCTATTTGGTTTATATTGTGTGTGTTCATCCTTTTTGAAGGATTGAATGGTACAAGTTTGAGTACCAAGTAATTATTTGTGTTATTTGTTGATTATTTTAACAGATTTTTATGAAGTAATTAAATATGGTAAAGTTTATATAGAAAACTTGAATGAAAAGTTGGTATTTAAGGGTATATCATACGTCTCGATATAAATTTTACTAAAAATTAGGACTTGTTAACAAGGCCGTACCTATAGTAAAAGCAACCCAGGCTTAGGGCTAGGGCTTTCAAAAAATAGGGTCTCCAAGTAAAAGTAAATTAATATGCTAACTATTAATATTAGTGTAAACTTATTGTTTTAGATTTGTTTGATTTCCTATACAAGCAAGCCACTGTGGTATAGTTGTGTTAGATTTTTGTCTGGTTCAAAACACAGATAAAGAAGTATCGTTTATAACAATCAGAAAAAGGGAAAACGGCCCCAAAGTTTCATTTCGTCTTGAGCCTCCAAAAAGGTTGGAACGACAAAATTATATCTTCGTATGGTTTTACATGCTTTAAAAGTTAAGTTTTTTTAGCTTGTATATCTTCATATGGTTTTACATGCATGACAAAATTATAATTAATTACTATATGATAAAAATATGATGCAAAAATGATAAAAACTATTACAATGTCGTACCATACAACTGAGCAATGGTGCGACCAAAATTTCAAAATGGTGCAATTTTATATACAGTGTTCTAAACAACTTTGGCAGACAAACAACATTTTTTGTGTAAGAAAATGAATGATTTAGTCTGTTTATATTAAAGAAAATGTAAAAACTATTTTAGATTTTTTTTTACAGCTATATAGCCATTATTTGTTTGAATTCCATCAGTAAAATCCACCTTTGATCTAGCTCTCCTTATCGCACGAGATGAAAACTTGGTGGGCCCGAACACCATGGAGGTGGTGTTCCCGATCTCACTGCGTGGTCCTAAGGGTCACGGGAGCTCAAATTCACACACCTTAATGGTGTGTCTATCACCTTCAACGGTTTATTCAAATCCATTACAATGATGTGTCTAAAATTATAATGTTACTGTAGTGTTGTAATTGTTTTAATGCATAATCCTTGTCGAAGGCAGCACAACTGAAAACACAATAGATCCATTGATATTTACAACTCGTATTTGATTAAAATTTATATCGAGACGTGCATAAAAGTGAGCACGTCACAACAGTATACTCAAAATTTTATAGAAAAAACCATTTATAGATGTTGCAGGAGAAAAATAAAATGTATTCAAAATTTTAATTATAATAAAAAGTAATAACTAAATAAATTAATTAATTAAACACTTCTGAAGGAGCGCACACACAAATTCCAACCCTGTTGATAAATATTACTACATCCGTCCCATTAAAAGTGTCATATTTTGAATTTTCAAAGTCTTTATTTATAAACTTTGACCTTAAATAATTTTATTTGTGTTAGATAATACTTGATGAAAGTTATATGATTTGAGTGTGTTTTACAAGTGTTTTTATCGGGTTAATTTTTATCAAGTTTTATATAACACAAAAAATATATAATTAAAGTCAAAGTTTATAAATAAAGACTTTGAAAATTTAAAATAAGACACATTTAATGGGACGGATGGAGTAGTACTATAAGACCAATTGCAGTGAAATAACGAAAACATGTCAAAGTTACCGCCTAACAGTGAGACTTTAACTAATTAAATCCTCAAAATCATGCGATGGTTTAATTAACCACCTTGCTAAAATAATTTTTGAATTAAATAGATAAAATCCAGAATAAAATAGATGATATGTAATATTTTTATTGGTTGTGACAAATTATTTTTGTGGAGAAGAGTGGGAATGAGACGTTTGTGGCCTCACGCTCTGGGGGCTCAACCCTCCTTGGCACCCATGCAAAAAGGGTTGGAGAGCGTTAAATAATGAGGTGGCTTGAGACGTCATCCTACTACAACCCGCCTATTATTGTATAATATTTGATATTGTAATAGTTTTTTTTTACTAATACTTCTAACTTGTTATTGTATTTAAATTATCAATCATCTTATAAAATTATTGTATTTAAATTATCAATAATCTTATAACTAGATTATTTGTTTAAAATTATTACTGATATAAATAAAGATGTTGCGACTAAATATAAATAAAAGCAATGTTTTAAAAACAGATTATTATACCGTATCAAGTTAGGTTCAGAAATGGTTCAACTCGTTGTAATGGGTGGTTCAACCGGATTGGCTAGTCAACCCTATAATTCCATAAAAATATAATTTCAACTAAAAAACAACCCAAAACTACATTATTCCATAATAAAAAATCAATGTTCCAACAAAGGTTTTTTAAATAAAAATATACAATGGGTTTATAGCATTAAAGTGTTGAATGCATCAAGTTCACTATCGCTTAAAAGACGAAATTCACTATCATCGTCGTCGTCATCATCAACAAGAATATAAATATTTTCGTTTCCTACAAAATAAAATAAGAAGTTTTAATTACCAATAATCATAATATACTAAAATTATGTAAGATAAGTAACATATATAACAAGTAACATTGTGCTTGAGAAGTTGGTTTATGCTCTTCCTCGCAAACATGTTCTCTATATCAATCATTATGAAGGTCTCCTTCCGACTATTCTTCCACCACCCAAAATTCCGGGTGATTAATACTTTCATAATCAACCAGATCATAGGATCTCATAGCATAGTTGAGTCTAGAAAAAACATTAACCCAAAATGTCGCTTTAGAGTTTGGTACACTAGGTTAAATGGGGAGTTTAAACTCAAAATTAAACATATAAACCGGTTTCGGTATGTACCGGTAATACAGGATTTTCTGACGGTTCAATAAACTAAACCTATACCCTAATTTACCCGATGTCTCCGATAGCCAACTCAATTGGTAATACCAACCGGTTTGAACATGTTTTAAAACATTGTATAAAGGAACTCCGTGTTAACCAAGAAATTTCATTCATTTCTTTTAACAACTAGTTTTATAAATGTGACGTTGACCGAGACAAATCCCACATAACATATACATCTTTCCTGGTCATTGACGAGTATGCAGTCTTATAATTATAAAACAATGTGTTATATCTGTAACGACCCGACTTTTTGAAGTCAAAGTACAAGTCAAAGTCAAAGGAAGAAAAGATTGCTAATCCGATCTGTCATTTCTTGCTTAATTATTACTTGTACTCATTGACTCGATAATCGATACTCGAGTTTATATTGTTTTAGTTGTATTATGTGGAGTAAGTGCAATAAACGCAGTTAAATGCTAATCTACTTAACGCTATCGCATCGCAACTTGAATCGCAGTTCTGGATATTGTTTTACGTGTGTGTGCTATTATGTGTTACTTGTGCAAGTTTAACTATGTTAAAGGTATTAATCGTAAATGCAATCGCAACGCAATCTCATCGCGAACAAGAAACGCAAAGTTACTTATGATGTTGTATGTTATTTGTGTAACTATTAGTTAAAACTATCGCATCGCTTAATCGACACTCGCTTAAACGCATCGTAACGCTCAACGCACGAAATGAAAAGTTGGAAAACAACGCACTAAAGCCCTCTGATCGAACCACTACTCACCGCCTTTCTCACCTTCACCTATAAATACTCAACTGTCACATCACTGTTCATGTGATGTGACAGCTCTTGATGTGTGTAAAATGCAACATATAAATTACATCAAATGTGGCATAAAACTAACCCTTTTTTAGTACTAATGTTGGAAAAAGTGTGCTTTTGTCTTCCTTCTGTATTTTCAGGGTTAAAAGAGCTTAAATGAACAAAAGAAGCAAAAATGCAGCTAAATCTAACAATAATACAAGAAAAGGAATAAACGTGGCATGCCCGACCCCTCGACAGCATCTCCCCAAGTAAAAACAAGAGAATAGAAGGATGAACACGCCCCGTGCTCATTGAACATGGGGGCGTGCCCAAGTGTCTGCAGAAAAGACAAAGTTGTAGAAGCTTCTATTTCCCAACACGGGGGCGTGGCCAGCGGACACGGGGCAGTGGTCAACACAAAGATTCGCAGAATCTAGGCAAATCTTGATAGTACAGATACGCTTCTGCACACGGGGTCGTGCCCAGCGGACACGGGGGCGTGGTCAACTAATGCAAACATACTGTAATTAATGATGAAAGAGAAGATGGATGGACACGGGGCCGTGTCCGGGCTTCTGTGTAGGCTATAAATAGGGGTGCTTGGCTCACTTGCAAATCATCCCTTGGCAAACCACCTCTCTCACACTTCACTCACCCACCACCACCATCATAACCCACATCCACCACCATCATCCATCATCCATCATAGAGTGTGTGTAGTAGTCTCGGGATCCAAGATTGATCGTAAGAGTTCTTGACAATCAAAGGCCATGTTTTCCTAAGTCTCTTACATCACTTGGTGAAGACAAACATTTAGTGTAATACATTTTATTTTTAATCTTTTCGCACTTTTTATTTGGTTATGTATTAATGACTTTAATAACTAGTTTCTTATGTTGAAGGTGAAACTTCCTTATCATTTGTCCGTGGTGTCTTGGCGTTATTTTACTGTCTATATAAAATAAAAGATTTTCACCATTCATATCTCCACGGTCTATATGGAGATATGTTGGCTACCTGGTCGAGGGTTAAGGGAATGGTTTGGTAAGCGTCTTGCCTTGTTCAGTGTATAGATCCTGCAAGGACCTGGGTCAAGTTTAGTAGGACCTCCTTTAATACCCACTGGTATTGGATGGCGGGGTTCCGAACTCCTTGATCCCCTCATATGTAAACTACTATTAATACATTAACCCGGCTACTTAGGATTGTATTCCTGCTGACTCAAACTACTTAGCCGAGGGTAACGTCACCTTCAAAAGAGGGGCCTACCACATTACGCATTAATAACTTAATTAATTATCTTTCAATAATCCAACCCTTTAGGATTGTATCCTTGCTGACTCAAACTACTGGGTTGAGGGTAACGTCACCTTCAAAAGAGGGGCCTACTACTATAACTAAGATAATCTCTTAAAAAGTGCAAAAGTGCGGAAATAATCAAAGGTTACACTAAAGACGAGTCGGATCCAAGTGATTCATCTTGTCTATCTGTTTTTATTTTTTTTTATTTTTCAGCATTTTTAGTTTTTATTTTCATGTTTAAACCTTTTTCTAAAATTTTGATTTGATTAGACGTTGAGGATAAACCGGTACTAAAAGCTCTTGTGTCCTTGGACGACCTCGGTATCTTACCAACGCTATACTACGCTCACGATGGGTGCACTTGCCCATATGTGTGTTTAGTGTTAGTAAAATATCATGTTTTATAAATTTAAAACTTGACTAAAGTGTAAAAAGGACTAAAAATATACATAAATATATATTACACTCAACACGCATCAAGTTTTTGGCGCCGTTGCCGGGGACACAAGGATTTTAAGAAAGTTAGGAATCAACGGCCTAATCATTTTTATTATTTTTCTGTTTTTTTTAGGATTTTTCTTAAATTTTCAGCTTCTGCAGAACTCAGCACGGGCCGTGCCCGCTGAACACGCCCCCGTGCCCAATCTTTGGTACTAGCAATCCTGTTTTAAGTCAGATAGTAGCTGAACACGGGGTCGTGCCCAATCAACACGCCCCGTGCCCAAGTATCAGATACTGAAAACAGAACCGTAAGATCCCGACGGTTGGTAATTTCTGACACAACCATGAGTGATACTGATAATTTTTACTTCTGGCCCTCTTATGGTACGTGGTGTCAAATATGTGGCGGAAATCATGAAGATTTAAAATGTTATTTTTTAAATTATAAGCCCCACTTTATAGACCCATTGTTTTCCTGTAGCCTTAAGAGGGGCGAAAGTAAAAATAATCCCTATCTCTCCCTCGAATGCTCTCAATCAACCCTTCTAGGAGAAATGCTTCTTGATGAGTTATTTCAAATGGAAGATCTAATTCTTAATTGGGTAAAAGAACTTGAGATAGATATCATTAATTCACCTCAAGACGATACCCAAGAAGAATTATTGAGATCGCATTCGAATAAAAACAACTTCGTTGTTCCCGATACCGCCTCTAACTCTCGTGAAGACTTGAACGATAGTCGTCCCTGTGTCGATTGTGCCGTGAAGGACTCCCCATCGACTTCCTTCGATGCATACATAGACCCGAGCGATTCGACATACACCTTCTTTAACGAGAGCCCGGGAAAGGGTTACATTTAGCATAGGAATCACCCTTACCGCCAACCTCTTGCATTCTCGTCTAAATCTAGAGAAACTTAGGTATCTTAGGCACTTCGGTGTTGTTCCATCCAGTAAGGAACCACCCGATCCGGATAAATTCCTTAAAAATAGACGAAACTTCATAAAAAGCCTCTAGACACGGGGCCGTGTCCAGGTCAGCGTGTAACAACTCTCATCAAAAAGTCATAATTATTATTTTAATTGACCAATAGGAAACCCTAATTGAGAAACCCAAGTGATTTTGAGCAAACCCTAAAATTTTCGGAACAATCAGAATCAGGATCAGGGCCCCTAAAACTCAGGGGGGGGGGGTATTTCCTAATTAACGATTATCTTAAAATCGTGCTGTCAAAAATAAAATTCGAGAAACTGTCAAGTCATCAGGCCTAGTCCCACACGTGGCTACTCTATAAAAAAATAGGTAACCCTTACGGACCGTAAGGGTTATTTGTTACGGTCCGTAAGGGGTGGCAAAATTCGGGTATAAATAGCAGACATTGGCACTTGAAATTCTGCGTATGTTCGACGAAGAAATTCGTTCTAGGCACTGAGATATGCTCTGTTTATCACAATTAACACACACAGATCACTAATTGATGCCGCAATCAGGGTATTAACTCGATCGCTATTACGATTCAACGTCCGATCGATTATAACTATCCAACGATTGTTTAAGTGCCGCTCAAATTGAGTTTATACTTTGTTATTCATCGTGATTTCGACTTGAATGTTTAAGTGCTGTTCGAAATCAGACTATACTCTGTCATTCGTTGTGAATCCGCTGAATTGTTAAGTATTGCACTTGTAAATTGTTGTGAGGGTTTAATCTCGTGAATTGTCGTAACTGCTGTATTAGTTACTAACCTGTTTGTGTGTGTATTGTTATTTAAATTAGGATAATCAAGGCTAATCAGTAGGCTTATACTCTGCTCGTTAAATCTACAATGTGAGTCATTCTCTTTTTATCAACTATTTTACAATACCTCAAATTATTTTCAAAGGTTATAATTACAGGGACTAAGTCATGGATATCTTGAATTACTGGTTAGTGGGGTATTGTGCACATTACTAATTTCTCCCAGTTTGGTTCATTGACCTACTCGGGATAATCACTGTTAGGTTCATTGACCTACAGGGATAATCATCACTATTTAGGTTCATTGATCTAATAGTGGTATGACCATCGTCACCATTGTGACATGTCACCATTGTGACAGGATGCCAGATAAAGATAAGATAGAAGCCATTGTAATCGCTCTTATGCTGTAATTAATAACTAGGCATCATTATGCAAAATAGAATGATTCACTCAGTATTTGCCGCTGACAAAACCTTTTTCAAACATGTTTCAGGTGATCTGTTATGATCTAGGAAAAGTGCCATAAAGCACTACAAGCTCAAGGAAGTGGCTCAGTATAAAATAAAGAAACATGTTTTAAGAAATAAAGATTTCCCAGTGAAATCACTTTATTGTAAATTATGGGATTTATCCCTATATTATATATAAATGAGCAGTTTTAATAATAATCGATCCTGTTTAAAAGGACTTCCGCTGTCACTAAATTAGATACCACGGGATTCCTGCCTCGCGGCTCTGGACCGGGTCAAACCGGGGCCGAGGGCCGTGACAGGAAAAGGTGGTATCAGAGCCACTGATTTAAGCTTACTATTGATTTTAGCCTATTAAAGTAATTGAGAGATACTTCGGAAATTTAATTGCCATTTTATGATTATGTGTTTTATTATCTGACTAACTGTGTACATTATGGACAGATCTCTATATGCTAGCCATTGTAGCAATAAATATAAATCTTTAAAATAATTTAACTCAAAGTTTTAGCAACCTTATTTAAATATAAGCCAGAAACCTGATTCAGTGAATAAATAAATTTACAAATAAAACTTAAGTTTCAGTTGTTTTGGTAATTAACCAGTATGAAATAATATTTAAAAGTTTTTCTATAAAATTTTGTTATGATTTCTAATTTAGTGTGTATTTTGCTAAACAGCATGAGTAACTTATCTGACGCCCTTCAGAATTTAAATCTCTATCCAGTAAGAATAGAGGTTTCCAGAGATTTCAATAGGTATATACCAGACATAGAAGAACCTATAGAATTCAACGCTTCACCTCTCGAGAAACCCAAGCCTAAGAAAATGGAAATTGGGGAAAGTTCTAGGCAAATTGAGGGGTTACCATCTCAAGAAGAACTAGATTTTATAATAGCAAACGATGATACTATTGAGCCTATTAATGAAAATGATTTTATTCATTCTCTTGAAACACAACTACCAATGAACTTAGAACCAGCTATTCCAAACCCTTCAATCCACTCGCAAATAGACGAATGGTTGAATAATGAAATACTGTTACAAAACCATCCCTATAAGCTTTTTCCTAAATTCAAACCAGAACCTTTACCAAAACCACCAATGAGTAACGAGAATATGATTAAACTTCACCACTTTGGTAAAGAATTAATAGATACTGGGAATAGGATCCAAGAGATTTTGGGACAGATCTCCTGGAAATACGATGAAAAGGAACGCCGTTACTAGAATACCATCTGACAAAGGATAGGGGATTATGGAACTGTGGTTATGTAATAGTAATATTAAAATCAGTATGTGTAAAATAAATAATAAAACGGGTGTATATAGAAGCATGATATATAAAACAAATGAAATTTTAGAAAATTACAGTTTTGTTTGTATATTCGTTTAAGTAAGTATGTGCAATTAATTGTGACATTGGATTATTTCTTTTATACTAATTATTTATCTATAAATTAGTTATTAGATGGAAAACGCTAATAATGAACCAGCTAATGAGATTAATCAACCTGAGCAACAACCGGGGGATCAATTTATGACTAGGCAGGATATAGAAAATATCGTTGCTCAAGGGATAGCCAACGCTATTCCAGAAATAGTTGCTCAAGAAATAGCCCATGCTATTCCAGCAATCGTTGCTGCTGTTAAAAATCCAATCGAACCGCAACAAATCATTCCTAGTAAACGTATTTCTGAAGATAACTTCAGTAATAGCGTAAACGTAGGCAATAATCATGTTAATCATGATAATGAACCACGGCAAGCTCCGCTCCCTAAGAAAAGGAAAACTGCAACGCCTGGTTGCCCTTACAAAGAATTTCTTGCTTGTAAACCCACTGAGTTTGCAGGCAATGAAGGAGCGACTGCGGCACTGCGTTGGTTAGAGAAAACCGAGGCAGTAATTGCCATAAGTAAATGTGCTCAGGATGATCAGGTCATGTATGCGTCAAATCTTTTCAAAGAAGTAGCGCTAGAATGGTGGAATACGGTGTTACAAGCAAAAGGAAGAAGGATGGCATATGCTATGAACTGGGAAGAATTTAAGAGCTTTGTAGAAAGAAAATTCTGTCCCGAGTATGAAAAGGAACAAATGACAAATAAATTTCTAACCCACCGGATGGTGGATGTAGATTGTCGAGGATATACTTCTACATTCTTCGAATATGCTCGAGTGGTACCAACCCTGGCTTCGCCAGAGCCGGTACTTATTTCTCGTTATATTTGGGGATTAATTTCCGAAATCCGTAATATCGTCAAGGCTGCGAAACCTCGCACGATTGATGATGCGGTGGATTTAGCCAATACTCTGACTGATGAGCTAGTCCGGACAAGAGAAGAAAATAGAAGGAAGGAAGTAGCCCAAAGGATTACCCAAGAATTCCGTTCGGGTAACCATAACAATTTCAAGAAAGGAGGGAATGGGCAATCTTCTACTAACCCATTTTGCAATTTTTGCAAAAGGAAGCATTTTGGAAGATGCAAAGGATATTGCAATTTTTGCAAAATTCCGGGGCATCAAGAAGAAGACTGCAGGAGGAAGAAATTTTCAGTCTGCTACAACTGTGGAGAAGCTGGACATCTTAGGCCAGATTGTCCAAAACTAAACAAACCATCTGACAGTAAAGCCAAACCGGCAGAAGGAGCAAAAAGGAATGCGAGAGCCTTCCAGCTGACTACTCAAGAAGCCGAGATGATTCCAGATGTGATAGCCGGTATGTTCTTAGTTCGTAATGTTTACACAGAAGTATTATTTGACTCGGGTGCAAACCAAAGTTTTATCAATACTTCATTTTGCCAAACTCTTAACTTATCTTTAATCAGCATTAGGCAAATTTCTACAATAGAAACGGCAGATGGGAATTCAGTTAAAATAAATAAGGTTCTGCAAAACGTAGAAATAGAACTTTTTAAGTCATAAATTTTCCGCAACCCTATTATCTATGAAATTAGTTGAAATCAAGGTTGTGCTAAGAATGGATTGATTAGTAAAACAATTATGCTCGAATTATCTATGATAAGAATTCCATAGAAATTTGTACACCACTGGAGAAGTAATAATGATTACAGGAGATAAGCTATGTAAAACCCTAAAGTTCATATCAGTAATGAAAGTTGCTAATTATGAACGAAAGTAAGGAATAGTATACATGATTTCAGTAATCATCAATACTAAAGATAAAGAATTTAAGGAAATTTCTGTAGTTTCAGAATACCCAGATGTATTCCCAGAAGATTTACCTGGATTACCACCAGATAGGGAGATAAAATTTAAGATTCATCTAATTCCAGGAATTTTACCAATAAGCCAAGGAACCTTATCGGTTAGCACCTACAGAAAAAAAAAACTGAAAAAGCAATTAGATGAATTATTAAGTAAAGGTTTCATACAACCTAATTTATTCCCGTGTGGGGGGGGGGGCACTAGTGTTGTTTATTAAGAAAAAGATGGTTCGATGAGTATGTATATTGATTATAGAGAATTGAATAAAGTTACAATTAAGAATCGATATCCATTACCTAGAATTTATGATCTATTCGATCAATTCCAGGGAGATAGATATTTTTCTAAGATAGATTTACAATTCGGATATCATCAATTGAAAGTACAAGAAGAAGACATACCTAAAACTGCTTCCAGGAATAGGTATGGTCATTATAAGTTTACAGTCATGCCCTTCGGATTAAAGAATACACCTGCAGCATTCATGGACATGATGAATAGAATCTGTAAACCGTATTTGGATAAATTTGTAATTGTCTTCATAGATGATATACTTATTTATTCAAAAAGTCAAGACGAACATTGTCAGCATTTGCATGCACTCTTAACTTTGTTAAGAAAAGAAAAGCTTTATGCCAAATTCTCGAATTGTGAATTTTGGTTGCCAAAAGTGCAAGTTTTAGGTCATATGGTGAATCATGAAGGTATTCACGTAGATCCTGCTAAGATAGCAGCAATTATCAAATGGAAGATTCCGCAATCAGCAATGGAAATTAGGGGTTTTGTAGGTTTAGCCGGATACTATAGACGGTTTATTAAGGATTTTTTTTTCTAAAGTAGCTATACCATTAACTAAGTTAACCTGTAAAACAATTAAGTTTGATTAGAGATCTAAACAAGAAGAAGCCTTTAGGATCTTAAAGCATAAATTAACAAAATCCTAGCCTCACCAGAAGGAACAGAAGATTTTAAAGTATACGGTGATGCTTCAAAACTAGGATTTGGAAATATGTTAATGCAATGCAAAAAGGTAATTTCATATGCATCAAGGCTATTGAAAAGGTACGAAGAAAACTATACCACTCATGACTTAGAATTAGGAATTATAATTTTTGCCCTTAAGATTTGGAGACATTATCTGTATGGAAGTAAGTTTACTATCTATACGAATCATAAGAATTTAAGATATATTTTGGGCAAAAAGAATTAAACATAAAGCAAAGGAAATACGACTGTGATATTCAGTATCACGAAGGAAAGGCTGAAGACAGCTATAGATAGCCAGAGGAGTTATACAGATAATAGATAAAATCCGTTGGAGTTCGAGTTGGAGACAAAAAGTTATTAAAAGTATCTCCTTGGAAAGGAGTAGTTCGATTTGGTAAGAAAGGAAAGCTAAGTCCAAGATACGTAGGACCATTTTGCTTATCGATTACAACTACTAGAAGAATTAGCTAGAGTACATGATGTATTTCATGTATCCAACCTCAAGAAATGTCTATCAGACGAATCTTTAGTAGTACCTCTCCAAGATATAGAGGTAAACGAAAAGTTAAAAATTGTTGAGAAACCTCTTCAGATAGAACACAGAAAAGTGAAGTTTCTCAAGCACAAACGACTAGTGCTAGTTTAAGTTAAGTGGGATTCGAAACGAGGACCCGAATACACTTGGGAACTGGAATTATAAAAGAAGCGAAGGTATCCTCAATTATTCAAGTAAATCTCGAGGACGAGATTTTTTTTAAGGTGGGGAGAATGTAACAACTCTCATTAAAAAGTCATAATTATTATTTTAATTGACCAATAGGAAACCCTAATTGAGAAACCCAAGTGATTTTGAGCAAACCCTAAAATTTTCGGAACAATCAGAATCAGGATCAGGGCCCCTAAAACTCAGGGGGGGGTATTTCCTAATTAACGATTATCTTAAAATCGTGCTGTCAAAAATAAAATTCGAGAAACTGTCAAGTCATCAGGCCTAGTCCCACACGTGGCTACTCTATAAAAAAATAGGTAACCCTTACGGACCGTAAGGGTTATTTGTTACGGTCCGTAAGGGGTGGCAAAATTCGGGTATAAATAGCAGACATTGGCACTTGAAATTCTGCGTATGTTCGATGAAGAAATTCGTTCTAGGCACTGAGATATGCTCTGTTTATCACAATTAACACACACAGATCACTAATTGATGCCGCAATCAGGGTATTAACTCGATCGCTATTACGATTCAACGTCCGATCGATTATAACTATCCAACGATTGTTTAAGTGCCGCTCAAATTGAGTTTATACTTTGTTATTCATCGTGATTTCGACTTGAATGTTTAAGTGCTGTTCGAAATCGGACTATACTCTGTCATTCGTTGTGAATCCGCTGAATTGTTAAGTATTGCACTTGTAAATTGTTGTGAGGGTTTAATCTCGTGAATTGTCGTAACTGCTGTATTAGTTACTAACCTGTTTGTGTGTGTATTGTTATTTAAATTAGGATAATCAAGGCTAATCAGTAGGCTTATACTCTGCTCGTTAAATCTACAATGTGAGTCATTCTCTTTTTATCAACTATTTTACAATACCTCAAATTATTTTCAAAGGTTATAATTACAGGGACTAAGTCATGGATATCTTGAATTACTGGTTAGTGGGGTATTGTGCACATTACTAATTTCTCCCAGTTAGGTTCATTGACCTACTCGGGATAATCACTGTTAGGTTCATTGACCTACAGGGATAATCATCACTATTTAGGTTCATTGATCTAATAGTGGTATGACCATCGTCACCGTTGTGACATGTCACCATTGTGACAGGATGCCAGATAAAGATAAGATAGAAGCCATTGTAATCGCTCTTATGCTGTAATTAATAACTATGCATCATTATGCAAAATAGAATGATTCACTCAGTATTTGCCGCTGACAAAACCTTTTTCAAACATGTTTCAGGTGATCTGTTATGATCTAGGAAAAGTGCCATAAAGCACTACAAGCTCAAGGAAGTGGCTCAGTATAAAATAAAGAAACATGTTTTAAGAAATAAAGATTTCCCAGTGAAATCACTTTATTGTAAATTATGGGATTTATCCCTATATTATATATAAATGAGCAGTTTTAATAATAATCGATCCTGTTTAAAAAGACTTCCGCTGTCACTAAATTAGATACCACGGGATTCCTGCCTCGCGGCTCTGGACCGGGTCAAACCGGGGCCGAGGGCCGTGACACAGCGCGCCCCCGTGTCCACCAAAAGATTCCCATCTGACTTTTGGTCAGAATACAGACAAAATGTGTCAGGATCTTGTCTGCACACGGGGCCGTGTTCAGCCGACACGGGGCCGTGTGCAACGTGCTGTTGTTTTCTATAAATGCAGCCAAGATTCCTGCACATTTGGACCACTCCAAAGACAAAGATCTGGTGGGATCTTCACACATACCATCCTAGGAATATTCTAAAGAAGGTTCTCAACAACCATCTTGTCTTTTCCACTTTTGTCCATTGCCTTCTTCTTCAATTTTCACCACAACACCTCCATTAGAGCTTGAAATCACCATAGTTCCAAGCTTTATTGTGATGTTTGTTAAATTTTTATTCAAGGAATCTTGTTAAAAATAAGTTCTACAACATTGTTTTAAGTTATTTCTGCTTAAAAATGCTTTAAAAATCAGAAAAATAATTTGAAACTCCAAGATTCCTTGTTCCAAAAATCTGCAGACAGGTGAACACGGGGCCGTGCTCATTGAGCACGGGGCCGCGTCCGTGTTACTGTTTCATTAAAATGAACTCTTTTCAGTTTATTTTCGTAGAATGTCAAGCCAAAACAGTGGAACTTTTTCAGCACATTCCAGAAACAGTCGACGAGAACGAAGGTCTTCAATCGAAGCAACTCTCGTACGCTATGTGATGGCATTACGTAAGGCTCTCGATGAGATGACATCGGTAGAGGAGGTCCTAATAGACCGTATAAACTATCTTACGGTGGGGCTGGAAAACAGTTTTCAAGAAATCAACCTCTTGCACCAGAGGTTGAACATTCTTCTGACACCCCCCATGGAACCAATCCTCCCCCAAGAGGATTGGAACTTAGAACTTGGAGTCAATAATCCCACCGGGTGGGATGACATCCCCGCGGAACCTCCTCTTGACAACTTGCAAGAGGTCCCGGTGGAAACTACACCCCCTCAAAATGATGATGCCAATGAGTCCGCCTTTCTTCTCCCTAGGGATATAGAAGAATGGTTCGCCGACGTATGAAGTTCTTCAAGCCGCATCCAACCGAGAAAATTATCTTTTCGGAAATTTTGCTATTAGAATAAACCATAAGCTAGAACTTCTTTTAGGGTTTAGACTTCTTGTGTTTTCTGACCTACTTATCTAATGTTTTAGTTTATTAGGAACCTTATGTAACTTTCTCTATTTTAATGAATGATGGTTTTAATTAAATTGGCGTTTAGATGATGTTTTAATGGGTAAAACACACTCGGGATGGTGAAGGATACTAAGGGAAACTTGAACCAACACCCCATGCACAAAAACAGAGCCTCCCGACAATTTTTCTTCATTACAGCAAGTTCAGCACGGGCCGTGCCCAGCCAACACGGCCCCGTGCTGAAAGATCTGCAGAAAATCGCCCAGTTCAGGTAACTGGACACGGGGCGTGTTCACTGAACACGCCCCCGTGCCCAGGCTTCTGTTACTTTCTAAAAATTTCTGTTATTGGCAACCTGAACACGGGGCCGTGCCCGGACACCACGGGCCCGTGTCCAGCTGCCCAGTAACATTAAATTTTGTTTTTAACACACCTTTTACACATTCAATCAACCTAAAAACTTATTTTTGGGACACATTGAGGGCAATGTGTAATTTAAGTGGGGGGGGGGGGATGCTAAAACCTTGAATTTTGCAAGTCCTAATTACAAGCCTTACACAAAACTCTATTGGAACCGCTAAACACCCCAAATTTTTTCAAAAATTTTTCATTTTTTTACTTGTCTTGGTTTAATTTGGGAATTACAAGTTCTAAAAAGGTTATATTTTTACAAATTTACAACCGATAGCGTCGTGATAAAAAGAACCAACATAAGAAAATTATGAAACGGCATGACAAATCTAGTTAAAATTTGATTATATATACTTGATCACATAAAAACTCATTCCCACAAAAAGTGAGTTTTGAGCCTTTATTAAGCATACAAATACACATCTTTAAACTAAATGATCATTTTTCGTTTCTTGTGTGAATAGCCGCTTGGTTTCTTACGACTCTAGAACTTGCCATGACGATACATTGCCGGTCCTTACGAACTTAAACCCAAGTAAGTAAATGATGGAGGCATTAGGACTAACCCTTTTTCTTTCAACACCATTTTTTTTACCATCTACCCAAAATCCCCCTAGTTAACCCCTTTGAGCCTAAACCTTTTCATTTCTAAACCCACAAAACAAACACCCTTTACCCACCAAAACCCTTTTTTTTAAACCCTTTATTTTAGTAAAAAGCTCGGCTTTTCATATGACATCCCTTATAAAAAAAATGAAAATGATGAAGTCAAGAAATAAACAAACAAGTTCATCAAAAAGAACTTTGTTTGAAGAAATGCTTCATTAGAATAAAAAGTCATAAAAATAAAAAGTCTTACGAAAACCGACGCTTTTTACGCCTTTCGCCCTTTTATACTAACCACTAACCCAATCACCTACCTTTAACCAAGCCTAACCCTTCCCCAAAGTCCTCTTGATATTTACAAAGGTGTATAGTTAAAAAGGAGGATGATTGATTGCTTGGCAAGCATATGATAGAAGTAAGTTCCATGCCGCTCTCGAGTGTTTCACAAAAATACATCTTCAGCCGAGTGTTGAGTGATCTCCCGTGAGGTATGTGAACTTGTATATAAATTGAATTTTAAAGAGGCATGTTATGCCCCAAATAAGTAATTTTTCTTGTGTAATGTTCTAAATAAATCATTACGAATAGGATTGTAAATAAAATAAAAATAAAACCTAATAAAAATCTTGGATTCCCGACACTCAAGACAAACCCAAAAACCTTCTCTTCTACCCATTCCATTTGGGTGTGTAAGCCACATTATAAGGAGTTTTGCTTGAGGACAAGCAAAGATTCAAGTGTGGGGGTATTTGATGTGTGTAAAATGCTACATATCAATTACATCAAATGTGGCATAAAAGTAACCCTTTTTAGTACTAATGTCGGAAAAAGTGTGCTTTTGTCTTGTATTTTCAGGGTTCAAAGAGCTTAAATGAACAAAAGAAGCAAAAATGCAGCTAAATCTAACAATAATACAAGAAAAGGAATAAACGTGGCATGCCCGACCCCTCGACAGGATCTCCCCAAGCAAAAACAAGAGAACAGAAGGTTGAACACGCCCCGTACTCATTGAACACGGGGCGTGCCCAAGTGTCTGCAGAAAAAGACAAAGTTGTAGAAGCTTCTATTTCCCAACACGGGGGCGTGGCCAGCGGACACGGGGCCGTGGTCAACCCTAAGATTCGCAGAATCTAGGCAAATCTTGATAGTAAAGATACGCTTCTACACACGGGGTCGTGCCCAACGGACACGGGGGCGTGGTCAACTAATGTAGATAAACTGCAATTAATGAAGAAAGAGAAGATGGATGGACACGGGGCCGTGTCCGGACTTCTGTGCAGGCTATAAATAGGGGTGCTTGGCTCACTTGCAAATCATCCCTTGGCAAACCACCTCTCTCACACTTCACCCACCCACCACCACCATCATAACCCATATCCACCACCATCATCCATCATCCATCATAGAGTGTGTGTAGTAGTCTCGGGATCCAAGATTGATAATAAGAGTTCTTGATAATCAAAGGCCATGTTTGCCTAAGTCTCTTACATCACTTGGTGAAGACAAACATTTAGTGTAATACTTTTTATTTTTAATCTTTTCGCACTTTTTATTTGGTTATGTATTAACGACTTTAATAACTAGTTTCTTATGTTGAAGGTGAAACTTCCTTATCATTTGTCCGTGGTGTCTTGGCGTTATTTTACTGTCTATATAAAATAAAATATTTTCACCATTCATATCTCCACAGTCTATATGGAGATATGTTGGCTACCTGGTCGGGGGTTAAGGGAATGGTTTGGTAAGCGTCTTGCCTTGTTCAGTGTATAGATCCTGCAAGGACCTGGGTCAAGTTTAGTAGGACCTCCTTCAATACCCACTGGTATTGGATGGCGGGGGTCCGAACTCCTTGATCCCCTCATATGTAAACTACTATTAATACATTAACCCGGCTACTTAGGATTGTATCCCTGCTGACACAAACTACTTAGCCGAGGGTAACGTCACCTTCAAAAGAGGGGCCTACCACATTACGCATTAATAACTTAATTAATTATCTTTCAATAATCCAACCCTTTAGGATTATATCCTTGCTGAATCAAACTACTGGGTTGAGGGTAACGTCACCTTCAAAAGAGGGGCCTACTACTATAACTAAGATAATCTCTTAAAAAGTGCAAAAATGCGGAAATAATCAAAGGTTACACTAAAGGCGAGTCGGATCCAAGTGATGCATCTTGTCTATCTGTTTTTTTTTCAGCATTTTTAGTTTTTATTTTCATATTTAAACCTTTTTCTAAAATTTTGATTTGATTAGACGTTGAGGATAAACCGGTACTAAAAGTTCATGTGTCCTTTGTAGGTCCCTTGAGCCGTGCGGATCGTAACAGAATCGTCGATCCAACCTAGAGTGCGGAATCCTCTAGATCAGATTTAACAGAAAACTTGTAGAACACCGAAATCACTTTAAACCCGATCTTTATTGATTATCTTCAAACGATTACAATCAATCAAGATCCTAATTCGTCCAAGCCTTTATCTTTCACGAATTCTCTCCAAGAGTGATTAGTAGATTGGAAGATCAACCTAAAACCTAATGCTAAGCTTTGTTTATATAGGACAAAGCTTTGCACATGGGCTAGGTCATGGGCTAGACCCATTTCGCCTACCATCCCCATATGTGGGTTTGGTTTGGCCCAATCACTCTTAGTTAACTATAACAAAGCTAAAACCGCTAACTGTTTATCGTTTTACTAATTACAAGATATCCAAAGACCAAATCTAAGCTGTTGTCACAAATATGCACCAACAAACTCCCCCTTGACAATAGCTCGCAAAGGTAACTTCAGTTTTCAGAATCTCACAATCTTTTGGTCTTTGGATAGCTTCAGCTTCAACAGCTTCTGTCAGCAACAGACTCCCCCTAAGCTGATGCATCCAATCACCAAATCTTCAAAACTTTAGCGTTTGAGTAAACTCCAGTTCAGCATTTGTAAAGCACTCTTCAAACTCTTCAACTTTGTCTGCAATGTAGAAAGGAGGGTCTACCATGCATCCAATCAAACTCTCATCTTGACATCAACTTCTCAGCAACACAACAACTTCTCAGCAACTCACAGCTACAATCTGTATACTATAAAACAAACATCTCGAGAAACCATAAGAATTTTTCAACATAAGTTAAACAAATTATTATTATTCAAGAGATTAGTTAAACTGTATAGCAGATTAAGCACTTTCCAACTCAACACCAACACGCAAAATTTTTTAACCAAACACCCCATAACCTGCATCATTTCAAAATTTTGAACCCACTTACTAACACCGTCTCCCCCTATCAGTAACAATTCCTCCAAGAATAACAATTTCCCGTACATTAAGAATTTTTAACCGAAAAAGACACTATTTTTGTATTTTCTGAAAGCAAATAAATACGAAAAGCAATAAACACTCTATTTTTGTGAGAATCACCGGTAAGAAGATCATATCAGCACAATCAAACTGTTTCACACTATGAGATAATTCTTTATTTAATTTTTCGTGAAAAGCAGTTCAAGACGATTACCAGTATGTCTGTCCACTTAAACAAATGCATGAACATTTCAAGTACCATTACCGTATGATACGTTAAGGTAATTTTAATTCTGATATACTAGTGTGTCCCACTTCAGGATATACCCCCGCGATCAAGGTATGCACAAAGATTCATCGTAGTAGGTGAGTATACTGAATTCATCCGTTTTGTTTTTCAACGATAGATAATTGGTGAACAGGTCAGTACTTCCGTACAGCAGAGAGACCAAAATATCTTATCGAGGGCTAAGACAGATACCATTTTTGGTATGATTTGTGCATTTTGCACTTATTTTGAATGACTCTCTATGAGAGCTTCTTCATTTTCAGGGTTTTGGCATTTTAGCTCTTTTAAGATATCCGGGGTGTGTCTAGGTCAGCATGTATCTGGATGCAGCAGAAGGACACCCCTGATATCCCCAGATGAAATAACAGTATAAAGACCCAAAACTTCAGATTTTGGCAATCTATCAACGCAAGATTTAAGGTCATTAAACCATACACCACTGATGTGTTCCCCACTCATACTCAGTGCATTTAGGTTTATATCACATTGGTAAGTTGATTATTTCATGCTTTTGCCTACTGGTATATCATATGATGAAGCTACTATCACACTTAAGCAATTTAAATTCAGTTCGAGTGTGACAGTCTAACTTGCTGATGTACTATCATTTCTCCTTTTTCACACAGTGAAAACTCATTTTTAATTTTCTATTTTTTTTTTTATGTTTTTGATTTTTCAATGTTTTTGTATTTTTGATTTTTTTTTTTGAAAAAGCAGTAAACTATTTACAAAATTCTTATGAAAAACCAGTTATTCAGGATTCCTCATCCCGTTGAGTTCGACTAAGTGTTCAAAGCGAGCTCGATCAAAAGCTTTTGTGTAAAGATCAGCAAGGTTATCTTCTGTGTCGACTCGGTGCAATTCAATGAGTCGTTTTTCAGCACAATCCCGTATAAAGTGATGACGTATGTCAATATGTTTAGTTCTACTATGCTTTACGGGATTGTTTGTGATTGATATAGTGGCATTATTATCTATCATAATAGGAGTACGAGTGAAATCCAAACCGTAATCGCGCATCTGCTGTTGAATCCAGAGGACTTGAGAGCAACAGCTACCCGCAGCAATATATCCAGCTTCACACGTAGACGTAGACACACAGGATTGCTTCTTGCATTGCCAAGACACGATCCTGCCTCCTAAGAACTGACAACCACCTGTTGTAGACTTTCTGTTTGATTTGCATCCTCCAAAGTCCGAATCAGTGTAAGCAACGAACCTCAAATCACTATCAGCTGGATACCACAACCCAAGTTTAGGTTTCCCCTTCAAGTAACGAAGAATACGCTTCACTGCTTTCATGTGTGACTCTTTTGGATTCACTTGATATCTGGCACATAAGCATACTGCAAACATTATGTCAGGTCTTGAAGCAGTCAAGTACATTAGAGAACCAATCATCGCCCTGTATTGAGTAGGATCAACATCTTCAGTGCTTTCATGATCTGGGCCAAGATTGTGATTTTCGCAAATGGGTGTGTTGAAAGTAGAGCAATCATTCATTTTGAACCGATCCAAAATGTCATACACATACTTCGTTTGATGAATAAACATCCCATCCTCCTTCTGTTCAACTTGTAATCCCAGAAAGTAAGACAGCTCACCCATAGCGCTCATTTCAAACTTGCTCTTCATCACCTGTTCAAACTCTTTACACATGTTTACATCAGATGATCCAAAGATGATGTCATCCACGTATACATGTACCAGCAGAAAATCTTCCTTTTTCCTCTTTATGAACAGTGTACTGTCTATCTGACCCCTTTCAAAACCATTCTTGAGCAGATGTGTAGACAGTGTCTCGTACCACGCCCTGGGAGCTTGATGTAACCCATACAAAGCCTTATCAAGTTTGTAAACTTGATCTGGATAGTCTGGATCAACGAACCCATCTGGTTGTGAGACATACACCACTTCTTGGACTTGACCGTAAAGAAATGCACTCTTCACGTCTAGTTGGTAAACTTTAAAGCCCTTGAATGAAGCGAAAGCTAGAAACAACCTAATTGCCTCCAACCTTGCCACTGGTGCAAACACTTCATTGTAATCTATCCCTTCTTGCTGATTGAACCCTTTGACAACCAACCGAGCCTTATTGCGCGTGACAATTCCTCTTTCATCTTTCTTGCACCGAAATACCCATTTAGTGCCAATCTCTCTCTCACCTTTAGGAAGGTCCACTAACTCCCATACCTTCAACTTCGCAAACTGGGCCAATTCTTCTTGCATAGCTTCAACCCATGAATTGTCTTTAAGAGCCATATGAATGTTCTTCGGCTCCTCTTGGGAAATAAAGCAACTATACAAGCACTCATTCACAATCCCAGTCTTCTCAATCGAAACAAATAACCCTGAATTCGCTGCTATGCTTCTTCTCGTCTGAACACCTACAGTAGGATCTCCAAGTATCATGTCAACTGGATGATCTCTATTTGCTCGTGTAGAAGCAACTGCATCAACTTCAAGATTATCACCCAGGTTTGAACCAACCTCCCCCTGAATATTCTGATTTGCAAACGGATTAACAAACTCCTCCCCCTGAATAGGTTCAGAGTCACTATCGCTTGAATCAGGATTAGTAGCACCATGGGAAGTTTCCGGAGCATCTGACATATCAACATTCGATCTAGGCATAAACTCGCCTTCATCGTCTTCACCAATCACCGTTTGAATCAGCTGAGAATCACCTGCATCAGAAACCTCAGGAATATTAAATGATTTAAACACACTTTCATAATCATATAATATAGCAGGACCACTCGTTGATTGTTGAGGTTTGTAGGAAGTAATTTCCACATTAAAAACAACCTCAATTTTACCAGTTTTGAGATTAAAAACCCTTTTATTCGGTGTGCCAGGCACGTAACCTAGAAAGTAGCCTTCGTCAGCCACCTCACCGAATTTTTGTTTATCTTTGTTTCGCACAATGGTGCAGGGTAATCCAAATGGTTCAAAGCCTTTTAAGTTTGGTTTTTCGTTAAACATAAGTTCATGACAAGTTTTGTTAAAACGTTTAACGGTTAAAACTTTGTTTAGGACGTAGCAAGCTGTATTCACAGCTTCTCCCCAGAAAAGAACTGGTAGCTTTGAATCTGAAAGCATAGTCCTAGCGGCTTCAATCAACGTCCTATTTTTCCTCTCAGCGACTCCATTCTGTTGAGGAGTATAAGGAGCAGAATATTGATGTTCTATTCCCTTTCGAAGACAGTAGAGATCCAGAACTCGATTCTTGAACTCCGTGCCATTATCACTCCTTATCCTCTTAATCCTTGCATCATGGACGTTTTCCAATTTCGTAAAAAGATCTATCAGCATCTCCGCTGTCTCATCTTTTGTACCTAAAAAGAAAACCCATGAATAACGTGAGTAATCATCAGTGACAACCAGACAGTAGTACTTTCCACCTATGCTCCTCACGTTCACTGGACCGAATAAATCCATGTGAAGTAATTCATAAGGGGCATTAATGGAATTTACTGTTTTAGACTTATGAGGTTTCTTGTGTTGTTTTCCCTTTTGGCATGGAAGACATTTATCTTCCACTTGAAACCTCAGCAATGGAACCCCTTTCACTAGCTCATTTTTAATAATGTAATTCATTTTGCGGTAGTGAATGTGGGCCATGCGTCTGTGCCACAACATAGATTCAGCTTCAGATGCTTTTGACAGTAAACACGCCACCGCAGCAGTTGGATCCTTGGCACCCATGTCCATGACATAAGTATCATTTTTCCTTGGTGCACGCATTACTATCCAATCGTCCGGAATAACCAAACCCGGTTTCAACACCAATGCCTCAGTTTTGGTAAAATGGACCGAGTGACCCTTGTCGCAGACTTGAGACACGCTCATCAGATTGTGTTTAAGCTGCTCAACATAGTTCACTTTGTCCAATGTGATCTTCCCATTCGTCACTTTTCCTCGACCGGTAATCCTACCACCTTTAGCACCAGCAAAATTAACATGTCCACCATCATATTCTTCAAATTCAGAAAACAACCTCGCATCCCCCGTCATGTGCCTAGAGCAGCCACTATCAATATACCATAAGTTGATAATCCTCCTTAGCAGCTCCTGCACACACCAACCAAAAGATTAGTTAGTTTGGGGGACCCAAGCCTTAATGGTCTTGGGTCTTCCAGATTCATCAACTACAGGAACATCCATCCAGTATCCATCACTCCTAGCTGGAGTCTTGGATCTTGGGCCTGTTGATGGAAATGGGGCATGATTTCCATAAGGTCTCTGGTCCTGAGGGTACCTATTTGTGTTTGGACTATGTGACCTTTGAAAATTTTGATTTTGATTCCAAGAACCTTGATTGTAATTTCTAAAGCCATTGTTATAAAAAGTTCGACCACCATTATTTTGGTATCGATTTTGATATTGACTCTGACTTCTGAAATTATTTGAATTTTGATTTTTCATTCTTGGTGAGTTACTTCTAGGTCTTTCATATCTGCCTGATGTAGATTCAGGCTGAAATCTTGGTTGATTTCTTTGAAAACGAGGAACTTGTGGAGTTCCTTTTTCAGCCTTATCTACACCACCAGCAACACCCGGTTGTTGCTTTGAAGCAGATTTCTTTGGAGAATTTGAGACTTTCTCCTCATTATCACCTTGCTTCTCAGGTGATTTCCCTCTTTGTTTCTCATTAACTTGTGCTTCACCTGTCACGACCCCCGACCCACCCTGGACGGAATCGGGAGCCGCGAACAGTCCAGTGGTACCGGTGATTATTTTGAAAATGTTTGCAGCGGAAATTTCCTCAGAACCGTGAGTTAGGAAAAATATCAGAGTTTAGAAACACCGGATTTTATTTCAATAAATAAATAAATAAATGGGATAAACCCATGTTTTATAATGGTAGCTTTAATAAAGATACATTTTATTATATAAAACAATATTTCTACAAATTTAATTAACAAAATAAGCCACTTCTGGATGCCTTTTTGTGCCGTATCCATCTTTTACTCCAATTCTACTGTAATTACCTGAAAAGTGTTTAAAAAGGTTTTGTCAGCGGAAAATACTGAGTGAGTTCATTCATTTTACTAAAACGACCCGTTTGTTATAATATACAGTATTAAGAGCGATTACAATGTTTCTGATATCAATCCAACTACCCACGGTACTTGTCACTCGAATCTTTACGGTGACTGTGGTCATATCACCATTGGCTGCCCCAATGAATGACGAATATCACTAATTAGGTTCGCCCACCTAACGTGATACTTTATAGGTACGCTCACCTAACAACAGTAATGTGCACACTACCCCACATACCGGCTGTAAATTGGTGATTACAAAGACTTAATCCCCGTAATTATAACTTTGAATAAAACATGATTTTGTAAATAGATTTGAAAAAGAGAGAATGACTCACAGATAATCAGGCAGATTCATACGGACAAAGTTTAGTTTACAGATAAGCCTTTGATATATTGCAGATTTGTACAAGCAGAGCTTAGCCTATTACTTAGCCTTGGAACCTAATGCATACGAACTAGGTAGATAACTTAATACAGCATTTACGATAATCCATGAGATTAAATTCTCACAATGAATGTCAAAATGCAATACTTTGTCCATCGAATTAACGATGATCCATTGAATTAACAATGAATGACAAGGTATAATACTTTACCTATCGAATTAACGATAATCCGTTGAATTAACAACGAACGATAAAGTATAATACTTTACCTATCGAATTAACGACAATCCGTCAAATTAATGACGAACGATAAAGTATAACCCTAATGTGGGCGGCACTTAAACATCCCTTGGATAGTTTAATCGATCGGATAATGAATCGTAAGAGCGATTGAGTTAATATCCTGTTCTGCAGCACCCCGCTATACTTAATTTGAGTTTTGTGGGTGTTATTTGAAGTAATTTGGACAGAACTCGAAGAATTTTACGAATTCTTTCGTCGAACAATTGCCCAGAAGTCAGTCCCAATGCCTGCTATTTATACACGAAAAGTGACTAGCTTACGGACCGTAAGCTTGTTGATGTTGCGGTCCGTATGGAATCTTACGGACCGTAAGACTCACAGCTTTACGGTCCGTAAGGGACTAAAAGCTGCTATGTGGTTGCCACGTGTGGGTGTAGGCTAGCTGAGTCGATACTTTTCGAAAATTCCTTGTTGCCTACGTTTTATATGGATAATCGTCAATAGGGTTTAACCCCCCCTGAGTTTTAGGGGCCCTAATCCTGATTCTGATTGTTCTGAAAATTTTAGGGTTTGCGTAGAATCACTTGGGTGTCTTAATTAGGGTTTCTTTTTGGTTAAAATAAGATAAGAAATATTATTTTAATGAGAGTTGTTTTATCAGGGGTCCGGGTTCATACTTACGGAATGTTTTTAGGATGTTTTTGTGTGAGTCGTTACATTCTACCCACCTTAATAAAAATCTCGTCCTCGAGATTTACTGGAATAAATAGGAATACTTTTTCTTCATCTCAGATTCCAGCTTCCAAGTGTATTTGGGTTATAATATTTCTTTTGGAATTATGTCATCTTTTAGTTAATAGTATTAGGGTAGATGATCCAGAATTGAAATATTAAATTTTATGAATATGAATTGTATAGTAGGATTCAATGGTTCAACTGAATTAGTTCAAGAAATCGATGATAAACGAATGAAATGAAATGATAAAATGTTCAAAGTGACTAGGTTTAAACCAAAAGATATATGATCAATAAATTCTTTAAAATGAATGTGAAGGACTTTTAGAATCAATAAAATTCTTTGTCAAAAGAAAGCTTACTTTGATTGAGGAAGACGTAGAACTGACAGGTTCCAAATGAAATCAAAGCATGAAAAATGATTTGTCAAATATTTATGATATGAGAAATCAAAGTGTTGAAAGGAATGAATTGCAAAGATATATCAAAAGATAATAGAGTTAGTGTATTATTTTAAAGTTTCAAATTGTTTTAATTGTGAAACATTGTGATAGTACACTTTTAATGACTATACTTTTCATACTATCTCCTAGAAATTGAAATATAATAAGAACAAATTATTTTGATTTGACCAACCATTATACTTTTGTAAAGCAATTTGAATATATATATTATTTGTTATGCATTTTTACTATATGTAAATGGTCACCACTTTTAAATAAATATTATTTTAGTATTTTATCATACTATGTAAAATAATTATGTAAGATATATTACAAAATACCGTAATGAAGTCATTATGTTTACAAAATATTATTTTGTAAAAGAAATCATTATTATTTATAATGTTAAATAAGATTGGTAAAAATATTTATTATACAAAATATTTATACATATATTATACTTAGTGGGTCGATTCTATGGGATTACTTATTTGCCTTTGGAAATCATATAACTTTTGTGAATGTATTTACAAATGTTGTAAATAAGTGAAAACAGAGACTATTCTTATATAGTATAAGGTTCCCTTAACCCAGCGTAGTTGATGACTTTTGTATTATTCTTATATGGTTATTTTCTTGCCCGAGTGTTATGGTACATAGTTACCACAAAATATGTGATATATAATTATTTATATAATTTTATTCATCCCTCTAATTCTGGTATTGTTTTATGAAAATATATCTTTCTCCAATATATATATTTTCATATAAAATTAAAATTTACTAAATATGTATGGTGACTAGTCATTATCATGGTTGGATATTGGTTAGTGCTGCCTTGTTTAAGCATAGGTGGCCAATCCATGCCTAACTAAGGCTAGGTTACCCAATATCTGCCCTTGACAATAATCCTGGTATTTTAAAATAATACTAACACTTATTATTATTAATATTTTCTTACTAATAATAAAACTGATATTAGTATTACATAGAAAAATTTCTAATAAAAATGGTGAAATTGGCCGTCCCCAGGATCGAACCCGGGTCTAGGCCACACCCTTTCGCGCTTTTAGCCAATCGAGCTAAGTGCCTAGTTTGTGAAAATCTCCATTTTGGTTAAATATAAGCACATGTACCATAAATTCGGTACTTTTTATTATAAGTCACTCACTTATATTGACTAAGTTTTTGCTTATCCTCCTTATGATGACTAATAAGAATATAGTAATACTATTAGGCAATCACTTATGTAAGTTTCCAAAAATAATGTTTTTCGATTGAAGATGTTAAAGTAATAATTTATCACGAAAGGCTAGATTGATGTTGTAAAAATCATTTAAGAGATACATTAAAATATGACAAGAATTTGTGTATCATTATCTTAATACATGATTTGTGTTAAGATAACTTTTATAAATATCCGTATATGATATATATATATAAATGAGATTAGTGCAAGTTTTAAATTTTATGAAAACGTTAGTACAAGGTGACCGTGATCAAAGAAATGATTTAGTGAAGTCGAAGACCAAATAAGCATTTTATAGTTCTAGAGAATTGAAGTGTTTGTTGGAGAATATGATATCTTTAAATCCATCATATGGAAATTTGAAATGAGCAAGTTTAAACAACTGAAATCGGTTTAAACAAAACGAGTTTAAATAAGAAAGTTCGGACATGGTCATAATAGAAACCATGGATGCCAAAGAAAATTGAGTTTTTCAAAAATTTATTGACTTGATATTCTGAGTCATTGTTTAGCAATAATGTGGTTTACCGTACCAAAATCAAGTCTAACTAAAGAATATTTGAGTTTGGATAAAACGACAAATTAGAATGAATCCTTTTAGTGGAAATTTAGAAATTAAACGAACCATATGTGTAACAAACGGTGCATGTGTGGATTTACCAAGAAATGAAATGAATCAATATCCGCTACTATGAAATAAATCCTTCTGGTATGATGACCGTTAGGAAAAGTAGAAATGCGAAAGTCAACTTTTTATATGCAAAAGTCAGAATTTTCAACAAAAGAAATATAAGAACTTCTATCTGGAATTTCGAATGATAACCGTTATTTAAATAATATTATCAGGGAATGTCAAAAATACAATGAAAATAGAGAATTTGCAAAAGTATATGACTCCTTTTTCAGTGCTAATACTTATGACTCTGATTAGACTGTGCACCGATGTTTTTGTGAAATCTTGTTCTAATATACCTCAGTGAAATTTTATGTTGGTTGTAGGATCATGTGATAAAGTGTTGTTTTTAGTTCTTCTACTGACAGAATTTTAACATTAGTGTCATTGTGCCCAATTTATATTTTCCAAAGATCTTGCCTCGAAAGTTGTGTGTGATATATTTTAACGTCTGCGGATTTATAATTAAATTTTCATGTGCATTAGCACAACTTTTCATACTTCTTACTTGCGTTAATAGTTTATGGTAACGTATTAGAAATTCTTTATACTTTCAATGGTATCCCAACTTAATGGGTTTTTTTTTTTTATTATTGTCGCTTGAGTTACTAAGCAGATAATTAAACAAAATAATGTTTGATATCAGAAAAGAAATTCCTAATAAAGAATTCTAGACATAGATGCTTATGCTTTATTTCATATTGACTTTTTGGAATTTCTTATAGATATATCTATCTATATAATCACATATTTTACATGCTGAATTAAACATTTCATCTATCAGGTAAATGTATTTAACAAATTCATTTTTCCAAAACCAGTCAAATATCTGATTATGATACTATTTAGGGAAATCTTGTCACTCGTGTGACATATTATATATTCCGTCTTATCCGATTCGCGCCGGAGCGGTAATTCCAATATATCCGAACAAACTGAAGAGTCTTATTACCTCATACCCAGTCTTGCCGGAGAAAATATTCTATTTCCCATAAATAGTATCTTTTCAAAAAGTGCCTTATCTTATTAGGACTTTTATTCAGAATTAAGGAAATTTGTATTTCCATAACATATCTTATTATTATATTGATCACTACATGATTCCGGTGACAGTGTCAATTTGATCATTTTTTTTTTTTTCCAATTAGTGACTCAGGTCATATTACTGTTGATCATTCTTTCAACTAGTAATTCTGGACTTAGTTATCCCGTGATATTACTTTATTAAATATATTACTTATGGCATAAAACCATTTAACCCAGAGAATGACATATATCATTTTATTTCAAACTACTATAACTTATCAAATATAATATGTTAATTTACTTAAATAATTGTAATATCGTTATTTGATTTAATTTAAAAAAATATAATCTCCGTATAGTAGAATATATTATACTTGACTATTTTATTATGGGATACATTAATTAAATTTATTTTAAACATTTATTAACTTTATTAATGATTCAATGTTTAAAATAATATTAGTCATAGGCTATGGTTACTGATGCGTAGTTTCTATTGTGATTGTGGTTATGCTATTATTAGCTAACTTTCTATTAGAAATTATATATAACTTTAATTACTGTAAGTATAACTGATAAATATTTTAGGATTTTGAAAAGTCTTTGTAATTATAATTGTACAAAAAGGTGATAAAACTATGAAAATAGAATGGACTTACAAACTGTGAGAAAAGAAATGAACTTACCAAAATCCATCATATTTATTTACACAAATACTTAGCTTATTGTGAAGCTAATATTAAGGCATCTTTTCTTAAATTTGAGTCTAAATGCTACCAATTAACATCAATCCCCTAACTCTTTTATATAAATTTAGGTATTATTATTACAACACCTAAAGGCGTAAAGCAGTGGCTTTGCTTAGTGGCTCTGATACCACCTTCTGTCACGACCCCCGACCCACCCTGGACGGAATCGGGAGCCGCGAACAGTCCAGTGGTACCGGTGATTATTTTGAAAATGTTTGCAGCGGAAATTTCCTCAGAACCGTGAGTTAGGAAAAATATCAGAGTTTAGAAACACCGGATTTTATTTCAATAAATAAATAAATAAATGGGATAAACCCATGTTTTATAATGGTAGCTTTAATAAAGATACATTTTATTATATAAAACAATATTTCTACAAATTTAATTAACAAAATAAGCCACTTCTGGATGCCTTTTTGTGCCGTATCCATCTTTTACTCCAATTCTACTGTAATTACCTGAAAAGTGTTTAAAAAGGTTTTGTCAGCGGAAAATACTGAGTGAGTTCATTCATTTTACTAAAACGACCCGTTTGTTATAATATACAGTATTAAGAGCGATTACAATGTTTCTGATATCAATCCAACTACCCACGGTACTTGTCACTCGAATCTTTACGGTGACTGTGGTCATATCACCATTGGCTGCCCCAATGAATGACGAATATCACTAATTAGGTTCGCCCACCTAACGTGATACTTTATAGGTACGCTCACCTAACAACAGTAATGTGCACACTACCCCACATACCGGCTGTAAATTGGTGATTACAAAGACTTAATCCCCGTAATTATAACTTTGAATAAAACATGATTTTGTAAATAGATTTGAAAAAGAGAGAATGACTCACAGATAATCAGGCAGATTCATACGGACAAAGTTTAGTTTACAGATAAGCCTTTGATATATTGCAGATTTGTACAAGCAGAGCTTAGCCTATTACTTAGCCTTGGAACCTAATGCATACGAACTAGGTAGATAACTTAATACAGCATTTACGATAATCCATGAGATTAAATTCTCACAATGAATGTCAAAATGCAATACTTTGTCCATCGAATTAACGATGATCCATTGAATTAACAATGAATGACAAGGTATAATACTTTACCTATCGAATTAACGATAATCCGTTGAATTAACAACGAACGATAAAGTATAATACTTTACCTATCGAATTAACGACAATCCGTCAAATTAATGACGAACGATAAAGTATAACCCTAATGTGGGCGGCACTTAAACATCCCTTGGATAGTTTAATCGATCGGATAATGAATCGTAAGAGCGATTGAGTTAATATCCTGTTCTGCAGCACCCCGCTATACTTAATTTGAGTTTTGTGGGTGTTATTTGAAGTAATTTGGACAGAACTCGAAGAATTTTACGAATTCTTTCGTCGAACAATTGCCCAGAAGTCAGTCCCAATGCCTGCTATTTATACACGAAAAGTGACTAGCTTACGGACCGTAAGCTTGTTGATGTTGCGGTCCGTATGGAATCTTACGGACCGTAAGACTCACAGCTTTACGGTCCGTAAGGGACTAAAAGCTGCTATGTGGTTGCCACGTGTGGGTGTAGGCTAGCTGAGTCGATACTTTTCGAAAATTCCTTGTTGCCTACGTTTTATATGGATAATCGTCAATAGGGTTTAACCCCCCTGAGTTTTAGGGGCCCTAATCCTGATTCTGATTGTTCTGAAAATTTTAGGGTTTGCGTAGAATCACTTGGGTGTCTTAATTAGGGTTTCTTTTTGGTTAAAATAAGATAAGAAATATTATTTTAATGAGAGTTGTTTTATCAGGGGTCCGGGTTCATACTTACGGAATGTTTTTAGGATGTTTTTGTGTGAGTCGTTACATCACCCTTTTTGTTAGGACAGCAGCTAGCTACATGTCCCTTTGTGTGACATTTGAAGCACGATTTCTTTTTCGAAGACTTCTCAGCTGAAGCCTTTGAACTAGATTCTGGTGTTGATGATGATGCCTTAGAAGGATTTGGTTCAGTTTGCTTAGTTTCAAGATTTTCTATGTTCTTATTTTTTGCAAACTTTAAATTTGATTCGTTTTCAATAACAGCTGTTTCGTTTTTCATGTCACTTCCTTGAACAAAATTAACCTTTTTAACAAAAGTTGGATTTTTATTCGTAGGATTTGAGTTTTTCTTTTTCAAAACAGGTTTGCTGTTATTTTCCTTCTTAGCATCATTATCTTCAGACACATCACCTTGACTAGATGTGAAACTACTCGGTGATGTTGACAGAAAGTCTGTGAACTCATCTTCATCAAGTAAGAAAGAATAGTCATGACTAAGAGGAGGTGGGACTTCATTGAAGCCCTTGAATCCCACACTGGTCTTGTCATTACTCTTCTTTAACCCACCCATCATGTGTTTCATAACAAAAGTAGAATCCCTGAATTGACCTAATTTCTTTTCAAGTTCAACAATTTTGAGTTGTGCATCTGACAACTCTTTGCATTTTTCAGAGATCTCTTTTGTTTTCTCAGCCATCATGTCATGAGCTAAGTCTATGACTTGAAGTTTTTCGTTTAGTTTGCTGGTTAAAACTTCAATTTCAGCCTCATAGCCTTTTATCTTTTTCAAATATGATGACTCGTTTCTTTTAGCAAAGAAATTTGATTCTTTTACGTTAGATATTTCGCTCACCAGACTTTTGTTTTGAGTTGACAACCTGTCAACTTCACCCTGTAATTCACGACACTTTAAACAAACAGAAGTAGCAGAGTTACTTACCTCTCCTGTCGATTTGTCTGAGTTGGCCATAAGAGCAGCAATTTGAGCTTCCATTCTTTTGATGATCTCATCTTTAGCTTCGTCTTCCCTTTCATGCTCAGACTTTGGCTTTTCTTTTTCAGCTTCTGTGGTCTGATCAGCTTTCCTTTCCTCAGCTTCACTTTTCTTTTCAACTTCAGCATTCACGTTAGCTTCAGCATCATCAACGGGTACAATCTCTGCCATGAATGCTTGAGTGACATTCTCATCATTTTCCAAATGAATACTCCAGTCATATGAACCTTCTCGAGCAGTAGAGATCAATGCCCTTGAGTTAGAGTTGTTGGAAGCATTCCTGTTGTTTGAATTCTGATTCGACGTCTCTTGCTTTTGTTTTTGACATTCTCTAGCGAAATGTCCATAACTTTGACAGTTAAAGCACCTTACTTTGGTCTTGTCAAAACCAACAGTTTTCCCCACAAACTTCCTTCCAGTTCTGTTCATGAACCTCTTCACACGTCTGGTAATCATGGCCATTTGCCATTGCAAATCCATATCTTCAAGATCATCAGGGTCAATCTGATCGTAATCTTCATCTAAAACGGCAGGATCAGATATCTTCCCCTGAATGTAGTTTTCATAAGAAGCAACAAACGATGCAAGTAGAGCAAGATGTTCTTCAGCAGACTTCACACTCATAGGCATCGATTTTGAACTACTACTTTGCTTAGCAGTTGATGTTCTCTTAGCTCCGGTTGATCCTCCCGATGCAGCCACAAAACACACATCACCATCTTCATTTACTATGACCTGCTCATTTTCACGCGAGAGAAAAGCAGTGGCAGAGTCGCTAGAAGCATCGTGAGATGAAGAAGATGTAAGCCCATTGTAAATCCCTGGATCTTGAACCTGATCATATCCAGTGTCCTTCTTCTTCATGCTGAGCTCATAAGCTCTTAGCTTCCCAACCACTTCTTCCAGCTCTTTTGTTTCATAATCAGCTTCTCCCTTTATCATGAGAGTGTAAATATCCCATTTAGCAGGTAGAGCATCAAGTAGCTTGTCATTTTTCTCAATGTCAGTATAGCAATCTATATCATAATTGTCCAATTCTGACATCAGATGGTAGTATCGAGTGATGACGTCCTCAAGTGACTCATTTTTCATGTATTTGAACACAGCAAACTGCTTCTTCAATAGATCAACTTTGTTCTTCTTTACATCAGGATTTCCCTCATATCTCTTCTCTAGTGCATCCCACATTTCCTTGGAAGTAGTGTACTTCTTAAAGGTATGTTTGATGCCATCAGGTAAAGACATTTTAATGGCAGCCAAGGCTCTCTTTTCAGCCTCATACATTTTCTTTTGTTCGGCCTCCATATCAACATAAGCAGTTATACGTTGTCTTCCCTCAAACTCATGAGTTGGGTTCACATACCCATCATCTATACATATCCACATACGAGTGTCCTGGTACTCAACAAAGGATTGAAACCTATCCTTCCATGTCAAGTAGTTTTCCACCTTCATCATCTTAGGTGGTTTGTTCGTTGTGCCTACCTCATGTTCCATCCTTAAGAGTTCGTTCAATTTAGACATATTCGACATTTTAACTTAAGCAGACTGGTAAAACCGTACAATTTTAGTTCGGAATCAGTTTTTACCAAGTTATACCGTTAGATTCGTCTCGAGATTACGATTCCAGTGATGTATAATGTCGAAAACCGTTTTCGGGATTTTCCAGAGTCTTTTTTTTTTTTTTTACCCTAAAAATCCAACGATTCCAACGGTGCGAACGGTTTCCTGTAACGAGTTACGGATAATTTTCTAAACACGAAACAATGAAATTTTTCTTACGCGAGCCAAGAAATATTCCACCCCTACCGAAATGGTCAGAAAAGGTCCGAAATGGTTAATGGTTATCCGTATTTGTCCGAAATGGTTATTTTTATCCGAAATGAACACCCTTTTGTCCGAAATGGTCCGAAATGAGTTAAACTGATCCGTAATCACCACTTGTTTATCCGAAATGGAACTTCTGATCCGAAATGCAAGTGGAACTTGTCCGAAATGCAACTGATCTGGTCCGAAATGCTGATATTTTATCCGTAATGATCCGAAATCAATGTTGTTGATCCGTAATGCAAGTTACTGGTCCGAAATTGATCCGTAATCCAAGCTTTCTAATCCGAAATGAAAGTCTTCAAGTTCGAAATGATCCGAAATGATGGAATTCTGGTCCGAAATGCAATCAGAAGATCCGTAATGCCTGTATTTGGTCCGAAATGATGCTGTTTCAATCCGTAATGGATGATTTCTGATCCGAAATGCAATTTCTCAATCCGAAATGCAACTTGTTTGATCCGAAATCGTCCGTAATTGCTTGTTTCTGTCCGAAATCAACAGCAGAACCCAAGAACAGCCTTCAAAAACGCCTGAAACTTCGATTTTTCTGCAGAAAGGATTCTGAACCGAGCAAAATCAAGAGCCGAATGCTCTGATACCAAATGTAGGTCCCTTGAGCCGTGCGGATCGTAACAGAATCGTCGATCCAACCTAGAGTGCGGAATCCTCTAGATCAGATTTAACAGAAAACTTGTAGAACACCGAAATCACTTTAAACCCGATCTTTATTGATTATCTTCAAACGATTACAATCAATCAAGATCCTAATTCGTCCAAGCCTTTATCTTTCACGAATTCTCTCCAAGAGTGATTAGTAGATTGGAAGATCAACCTAAAACCTAATGCTAAGCTTTGTTTATATAGGACAAAGCTTTGCACATGGGCTAGGTCATGGGCTAGACCCATTTCGCCTACCATCCCCATATGTGGGTTTGGTTTGGCCCAATCACTTTTAGTTAACTATAACAAAGCTAAAACCGCTAACTGTTTATCGTTTTACTAATTACAAGATATCCAAAGACCAAATCTAAGCTGTTGTCACAAATATGCACCAACATCCTTGGACGACCTCGGTATCTTACCAACGCTATACTACGCTTACGATGGGTGCACTTGCCCATATGTGTGTTTAGTGTTAGTAAAATATCGTGTTTTATAAATTTAATACTTGACTAAAGTGTAAAAAGGGCTAAAAATATACATAAATATATATCACACTCAACACGCATCACTCTCCTCCGACCAGCGCATTCTCAGGCCTTTTTCTCTCAATTCCTAGCGATTCTTGTAAGTTTTCATCTCAAATCTTGTACTTCCTTGATCTACACACACTGTCTCATCGATTTCACGATCAAATCTTAACTTTTCACCATGAAATCTATGGATTTGGGCTGTTCTAGGATGGTGTCATCATGGGCCCTCATGAACACCAAAGTATGACCTCATTCCACCAAGAACAACTCAGGTCTAAATGATTTCTACAAGGTTTAAACACTGATTTCTCTTAAAACTAAACATTTTCCAACTGATTTCCACTTTTCTTCAACATCCTCAACTTCTCACATAAAACCGATAGGATCTGAGCTCATGCAGGCCTTCTACTCATCCTCTAGTTAAGTGCTGGACTGAGAACGGATTACTATCGAAGAGATGACCAACTTAACGGGTTGAACATGAAGTTCCGTCAAGAACAGTTACCGATCGGACAGGTTGATTCCCACCCGATCGAATGACTTGGACTTGATGGGGTTTTCGTTGTTTAAACAAGTCATCCTACCGTGTCGGTTCAACCACAAACTTTCTAAAACTTAACTAATTTTACCAATACTCGAACAAACAGGTTACCGAACGAATAGTCGTTCGATCGGATTGCCATCCGATCGAATGACAATCCGAACGAATGACTTGTAATTTCTTTCAACACTTAAGTTTTTTTATAAAACTTCAAAGAATACCAGTTCCAAACGAATAGTCATCCGATCGGATGACCATCCGATCGAATGACTATTCTACCAGGGGACTTGAGTCTTTGAAACATCTCTCTCAAACGGATTGCCATCCGAGCGAACGACCATCCGTCCGGATGACCTTTCGACCGGACGACCTGATAGGTAGAGATACTTCTATCTTTTATAAATACTACAATGAAAACTTCGAAGTCACATCATACACAAACACATCCTTCCCAAACGGACAACCCTCCGACCGAATGGTCATCCGTCCGGATGACCATTCGTCCGGAAGGTCATCCGATCGGATCACAATCCGTCACTCAATTCACTCGACACCATTTAACGCACTGTTCAACGCTTATACTATCGTACTGTGATCAGGCTAACCTCTCAAGCGCTCCCTTCAATCCAAGCTTGTGTTTATTTATTTAAACACGAACTGTGAGTATACTCGATCCCTTTTTACTTAACACGCTTTTGGGTGTTACATACGTTATTTATATCAAATCACATTTATCACACAACGGAAACACTTTTATACGCTAACCGCTCTGCATCTTATACGTGTTATGCGATGAATGCTTGTATGTTATGTTTACACAGTGATTGTTGCCTGACACCTTAGCAATGATAGTACTATAGTTTGGACTCAGCACCTATTGTGGACAGGGGTTGTTAAGGGTATTTTTTCACGTGTCACAGTGGTGATATGTGTTGTGCATTCTATAACTCGCAGTCATGTCTGTGCATATTTCATTGTCGATAGCTTACTTGCTTCACATTTCAACATGTTACATGTTGGTTAAGCGTAAACCGTTTTCGCTATACTACTATGCTATTTAAACTTGTATGATCACCTTTACACTATGTGTATTGACCTATTTTAACGTATGTGATAGGTGTTTAGGATGATGTTCTATGCTTGCTGTGGTGAATCAAGATTAGATGGTCTAGAAACAAACTAAATAAATTGAGTTGTCGGAACAATATTTGTCTTTGAGAACAATATCTGTAATATTTATTTGTGCTTTATATGTTATGGTATGGGACATGACATTAAATATATTGTTGCTAATAGTGTTATGGATTCTCTTGGACAATCTGTTTCACTCAATGTCTCACCCCGATGTTTCCGCCATCGGTTGGGGTGTAACAGATTGGTACAAGAGCCATAACTATATGGAATTAGGCAAGACTCAACCTAGTCCGGGTCGATGTCTTAGAAACGACCTAGTCTATAGTCTAAGTACCAACAGACCGCCTTGTGCAAACCCGGTAGGGGTTCCGCGCGAGCCTATTTCTATTATTCTATCGACTCGCGAACATACTACACTCCATCGGCCTTTCCTAAGGACGAGTACTATCACTTTGCCTTTCCCAAGGCAAGCACACCACACATACAAATTTTTCGAAAATAAACGAGTGATTGAATCGAGATTAGGTGTGAAAACCACAAACTCTCGATTAGATCGCTTGTTCGACGCGCGTTTTTACTATAAACACGAAAATTTACGTTGAATCAGGGTGAAATCCATACTTCGACGCAAATATCCCCTCTATCTCGTGATTCTATCACACAAACAGGAATGCAGTCGTTAAGTTAGGGGTGAAAACCCGAACCTTGATGACTTATCCCGTTCTTTATGTTGGTTTCACAAAACTCTCACCAAAGTCTCGATGGATTCCAATGACTCGAATTGCGTGACTAACCGAAAGGATGCGTGCCATTCACCGTCTGTCGGTGAAAGAGCACAGTCTGTTAGCCCAAAACGTATACTCAAAGTCCTTGAGAATAACCGAATCACTTTGGGTAGTCGATGTCTATCACCTGAGACGATCTATTTTCAATTTCAAGCCTGCAATCGCTGATTTTATGTGTTTCTAATCTGAGTTCGCAAGCCGCTGACTTTATGATCTATCGCTTTTATGAGGAATTTTTATGTGTTTTATGTGGTTTTATATGTCTATTTTGTTAGCGTTTCGAGATAAAGAGTGTTGTGGTCTATACTAATGATTTCGATTTAACGCTTCTTGCTCTGCAAAACACACACGACTCACGATACCACACTAACAAATCACATGCTATGTTACTCGCTACTCGCACTCGCTATTCTCGAACGCGCTCGTGAATTTGAATGATAGGTGAATACGTGCAATATATGTAGGTGAATACGTGCAAAATATAGCTAAATATGTGCTTCTGTGCTCTATGTGCTTCCGTGCTAGGTGTTTACATGCCTATGTGATTTATGTGCCTATTTGATTGCGTGCCTAAGTGATTGATGTGTTCCTGAGCTTTAATTAGTAGTAAGTATGTTGTGAGGTGAGACTCGATTAAATTGTGTCTGAGTCCTGTGACGATGTCTGTTGCAGACAATGTCGTCATTCGGATCACACACTTCCCGCGCTGCACGTCACAATCATGCTGACAAGCGTATCGCTTCTCTAGTCGCAAAGCAGATGGCTAAGGTCATTCTGCAAATTGTCAGCGAGCATAATGAAAACACTAGCAAGTCCTCTGAGGTATATAGGACCGACTCTCCAAAGGGTACTTTCAGCTTCAAGCAGTTTAAGGCCTGTGGCCCCAAAGACTTCACAAGCGAAGACGGACCAAGCACTATGTTTCAATGGTTCGACTCAATTGATGTCACGCTGCACCAAAGCGGATGTGCCGATCACCTTTGCACTGTCAACATAACTGGCGTTTTCCAGTCCAGGGGGCTGAATTGGTGGACCGCCGAAAGGAACAGGCGTGAGAACGACGCGGCCTATGGGCTTACTTGGGATGAGTTGAAGGAACTTATGATGAAAGAATTATTCACTCCCCATGAGCTCCAGAAGCTGGAGAACGAATTTTGGAACATCAAGCAAGAGGGTGGCGATAACGTCGGTCTAACTGCCCGCTTCAAGCAGCTGAGTATCATTTGTCCCAGCCAGGTGGCAACACTTGAGATGTCGATCAAGAAATACATCCGTGCTTTACCGGATTGTGTTGCTGACTTCGTGCAAGCCGCGAAGACAACAACCATCGAAGAGACTTATTTACTCGCTGCCAAGATTAATGACAAGAGAGTTTTGGCTGGTTACTTCAAGAATACCACCAAAAGTCTCCACCAAGTCACCGCTGCTTCCACCGCTGAAACCGCCACACCGCAAGCTTCCAAGTCTTCACGTCGCAAGCGCAAGAACAACAACAACAACAACAAGAACTGTGCAGTCACCGCTGCACCGCTGAACGCCGTACCTGCCCAACCGCAACCGTAGAACCGCCAAGTAGCGGCGCCCGTGACCAATGCACCGCCAGCCAAGCGTGCTTATACTGGTCCACACCCGCTCTGCCCTACTTGTACTTTTCATCACCCGGTTGGAATCGCGTGTCGATTTTGTGTTCACTGTAACCTGTACGGCCACTTTACTGCCAACTGCCGTACTGGTCCCCGCCAAGCTCAAGCTCAAGTTCAAGCTCCTTCACTGCCAGGTCCTCTTCCTGCTCCCCAGGGCCAACAAGCAGCTCCTGCCCCCACTGCTCAGGCAAGAGCCTGCTTTGCATGTGGTGATCCTAACCACTTTGCAAATGTTTGCCCAAACAGAGTGGTGAAGCAAGAGCCACAACAGCAACCAGCGCAGCAACAACATCAGCAGCAGCAGCAGCCAGCAGCCCGCGGATGTGCATCCAACATCAACACCCGCCAGGCGCAAGCAGACAACAATGTGGTTAATGGTGCGTTCCTTGTCAACGGTATATATGCTTCATGTTTATTTGATACTGGAGTCGATACATGTTTTGTATCGTTAGAATTCGAAAAGCTCCTAAATCGTAAACGTGCTAATCTCCCTACGATGTTCGACGTTGAAGTTGCCACTGGAAGAACCGTCACTGTTCATTCTGTCCTCCGTGATTATACGCTTAAACTCAACAATCACGTCTTCCCTATCAACCTCATCCCGATGCTTGGTAGTTTTGACATCATAGTAGGCATGGATTTTCTTCGCGAAACTCGCGCTGAAGTTGTTTGTTTTGATAAAATGATTTGTTTCTCACTCGCTAATGGTGATTATCTCTGTGTCTATGGCGAAATCTCATCGAATAATCTTAAACTCATGTCGTGTATCCAAGCAAGAAAGTATCTACGCAAGGAATAGAAAGCTTTCTTGGCGCACATCATAGTAGTGGAGGAAAAGGAAAAGAAGACAATGGATAAGGTGCCTGTGGTTCGTGATTTTCTTACTGTCTTTCCTAACGATTTACCTGGTTTACCCCCGAGTCATGATATTGATTCCCGTATTGACCTCATTCCTAGAGCAAATCCTGTTGTTAAAGCTCCCTATCGCCTCGCTCTGTCTGAAATGCGCGAACTCTCGAGTCAACTCCAGGAATTGCTTGACAAAGGATTCATTCGCCCTAGCACCTCTACTTGGGGCGCACCTGTCCTTTTCGTCAAAAAGAAGGACGGATCGTTCCAGATGTGCATCGATTATAGGGAATTGAATAAGCTGACTATCAAGAATCACTATCCCCTGCCCCGAATCGACGATTTGTTTGATCAATTGCAAGGTGTTACGTGTTTCTCGAAGATCGATTTACGCTCAGGCTATCACTAGTTAGGAATCCATGAGGAAGATATACCCAAAACCGCTTTTCGAACCCAATACGGCCACTATGAGTTTGTCGTTATGCCCTTTGGTTTAACCAACGCACCCGCGGTTTTCATGGATCTGATGAACCACGTGTGTAAATCCTTTCTCGACTGTTTCGTCATCGTGTTTATCGATGATATCCTGATCTATTCGAAATCGAAAGCCGAACACGCGCAACATCTACGTTTGGTTCTCGAATTACTCCAAGGGAATAGACTCTATGCCAAGTTCTCCAAGTGTGAATTTTTGCTAAAGGAGGTTCAATTCCTCGGTCACATCGTCAATAGTCAAGGTATACACGTCGACCCCGCGAAAATCGAAGCTGTTAAGAGTTGGGTTACACCCAAGTCGCCATCCGAAGTTCGTTCATTCCTCGGATTGGCGGGCTACTACCGTCGATTCATCGCTGATTTCTCGAAAATCGCCGTGCCGCTTACTTCTCTCACGCATTAAGATAAGCCTTTTGTTTGGGGAACTGAACAAGAGACTGCCTTTCAGACTCTAAACCATATGCTTTGCAATGCTCCTATCCTCGCATTACCGGATGGAAACGATGACTTCGTAGTCTATTGCGATGCCTCGAACCTTGGTCTCGGTTGCGTTCTCATGCAACGGGACAAGGTTATCGCGTACGCCTCTCGTCAGCTCAAGATCCATGAGAAGAATTATACAACCCACGATCTCCAGCATGGTGCAGTTGTTTTTGCATTAAAGATTTGGCGACACTACCTTTACGGTACCAAGTGTATGGTCTTCACCGACCATAAGATCCTGCAACATATCTTGAATCAAAAGGAACTGAATATGCACCAACGCCGATGGGTTGAACTTCTTAATGATTACGACTGTGAGATTCGTTACCATCCCGGCAAAGAAAATTTCGTTGCCGATGCTCTAAGTCGACGAAGCAATTTGCACAGCGTTAGTAATACTCACACCCAGCACGACCTCGAAGCCTTAATTCGCGACGCTCAGCACGCCTGCTTCATTGAGAATACCCTGCGAGAGGAAATGAAGAAGTGCGGTGCTAAATCTCAATTTGTCACCAAATCGAACGGTATCTACTACTATCTCGATCGCATCTGGATTCCAAGTTGCAATAACCTTCGGGAGATATTGCTGACTGAAGCGCACAAGTCCCGATATTCCATTCATCCTGTTACCGACAAGATGTACCATGACCTTCGTCTTCGGTATTGGTGGCCTGGAATGAAGAAGGATATCGCTCTCTATGTTTCAAAGTGCCTGACTTGTTTGAAAGTCACGGCTGAGCAACAAAGACCCTCTGGCTTACTCGTGCAACACGAGATCCCTATTTGGAAATGGGAGAGTATAGCTATGGACTTCGTAACGAAACTTCCCCGCACGCCATCAGGTCACGATAGCATCTGGGTTATCATTGATCATCTTACAAAATCTGCTCATTTTCTGCCGATACGAGAAGACTTTAAGGTAGAATGATTAGCACGGATCTACACTGATGAAATTATCTGTCGACACGGGACGCCTCGTGATATCATCTCTGACCGCGATGGTCGGTTTACCTCACATCTTTGGGAAACATTTCAATTTGCTCACGGTACTACTCTTAATCTAAGTACCGCCTTCCATCCCTAAACCGACGGTCAGACTGAACGCACGATACGTACTCTTGACGACATGCTTCGCTCGTGTGTCGTAGATTTCAGTGGAAATTTGGACACGCACTTACCTTTGGTCGAATTCTCGTACAATAGCAGTTATCATTCTAGCATTCAAATGACACCATTTGAGGCATTGTATGGAAGAAAATGTCGATCGCCTATTGTATGGCATGAGATCGGAGATGCGCAAATTACCGTTCCTAAGCTGCTGCAAGAAACGACTGACAAGATCCTCCAAATTCGAGACAATCTGCTGAAAGCTCAGAGTCGATAAAAGAGTTACGCCGATAGACACCGCAAGCCCCTTGAATTTGACGTTGGCGATCATGTACTCCTAAAGGTTTCACCTTGGAAGGGGGTGATCCGATTCGGCAAGAAAGGAAAGCTCGCGCCTCGATATGTTGGACCCACCCTTTAAAATTCTGGAAAGAATTGGTAAAGTGGCCTACAGACTCGAACTACTGGAGGAACTTAGCAACGTCCACCCGACTTTCCACGTTTCGAACCTCAAAAAGTGTCTGGCCGAGCAAAATTTACATGTACCACTTGAGGATCTACAAGTAGACGAAACATTACACTTCGTGGAAAAGCCAGTCGAGATCATGGATTGAGAAACCAAGAAGCTCCGACGCTCACGCATTCCCATAGTGAAGGTTCTTTGGGAAGGCAAACGCGGCGCCGAGTTCACCTGGGAACTCGAAGGTGACATGAAGGCTAAATACCCGCAGCTATTCATTACACCTGCGCCTTAATTTCGGGACGAAATTCCCTAAAGTAGGGGAGGCTGTAACAACCCGACGTTTTGAAGTCAAAGTACAAGTCAAAGTCAATGTCAAATGAAGAAAAGATTGCTAATCCGATCTGTCATTCCTTGCTTAATTATTACTTGTACTCCTTGACTCGATAATCGATACTCGAGTTTATATTGTTTTAGTTGTATTATGTGGAGTAAGTGCAATAAACCCAGTTAAACGCTAATCTACTTAACGATATCTCACCGCTATCGCATCGCAACTTGAATCGCAGTTCTAGATATTGTTTTATGTGTGTGTGCTATTATGTGTTACTTGTGCATGTTTAATTATGTTAAAGATGTTAATCACAAATGCAATCGCAACCCTATCGCAACGCAATCTCATCGCGAACAAGAAACGCAAAGTTACTTATGATGTTGTATGTTAGTTATGTTATTTGTGTAACTATTAGTTAAAACTATCGCATCGCTTAATCGACACTCGCTTAAACACATCGCAACGCTCAATGCACAAAACGAAAAGTCAGAAAACAACGCACTAAAGCCCTTCAATTGAATGACCCTTCGATCGAACCACTACCCACCGCCTTTCTCACATTCACCTATAAATACTCACCTGTCACATCACTGTTCATGTGATGTAATAGCTCTCCTCCGACCAGCGCATTCTCAGGCCTTTTTCTCTCAATTTCTTGCGATTCTTGTAAGTTTTCATCTCAAATCTTATACTTCCTTGATCTACATACACTTTCTCATCGATTTCACCATCAAATCTGAACTTTTCACCATGAAATCTATGGATTTGGGCAGTTTTAGGATGATGTCATCATGGGTCCTCATGAACACCAAAGTGTGACCTTATTCCACCAAGAACAACTCAGATCTAAAGGATTTCTACAAGGTTTAAACACTGATTTCTCTTAAAACTAAACATTTTCCAACTGATTTCCACTTTTTTTCAACATCCTCAACTTCTCACATAAAACCGATAGGATATGAGCTCGTTCAGGCCTTCTACTCATCCTCTAGTGAAGTGCCGGACTGAGAACGGATTACTATCAAAGAGATGACCGACTTAACGGGTTGAACATGAAGTTCCGTCAAGAATAGTTACCGATCGGACGGGGTGATTCCCATCCGATTGGATGACTTGGACTTGATGGGGTTTTCGTTGTTTAAACAAGTCGTCCTACCATCTCGATTCAACCTCAAACTTTCTAAAACTCAACTAATTTTACAAATACTCGAACAAACAGGTTACCGAACGAATTGCCGTCCGATCGGATTGCCATCCGATCGAACGACAATCCAAACGAATGACTTGTAATTTCTTTCAACACTTAAGTTTTTTTTTATAAAACTTCAAAGAATACCAGTTCCAAACGAATAGTCATCCGATCAGATGACCATCCGATCGAATGACTATTCTACCAGGGGACTTGAGTCTTTGAAACATCTCTCTCAAACGGATCGCCATTCGAGCGAACGACCATCCATCCGGATGACCGTTCGACTGGACGACCTAATAGGTAGAGATACTTCTCTCTTTTATAAATGCTACAACGAAAACTTCAAAGTCACATCATACACAAACACTTCCTTCCCTAACGGGCAACCCTCTGGCCGAATGGTCATCCGTCCGGATGACCATCGTCCGGATGACCATTCGTCCGTGTCACACCCTGATATTTCCACGTATTACCAGTGGACCCGGTGGGGAGTATCATGACGTAGTTGATATCATAGACAGTTTATATTATCACAGTTTAATACACAGCGGAATTCGAAAGATAAAATCATTACAAACCGAATAAAAGTAATATCAAGTGTATTACAAAACGGTTGTAAGGATCCACAGGCGGATCAGAATTCAAAAGATCATTGTTCAACAGATTTAATAACATCTAAGCTTGCAAGACTCTTTATTGATGCTAGGAGTAGCCAGCCTATTCCGTATAATACCTGCACTTAGCCTTTTTTGGGAAAATACGTCAGTTTACACTGTTAAATACAATTAACTGACTCATTTTGAAAATGTTTAAGAAAATTGATTTGAATGCACATGGCACAAAATAATCTTTTATAACTTGGGATAATTATTTATGTATAAACTTGTAAAAGAATTACATGTTCGTTATACGTTCAGTAGCCCGGGCTGAATACCGGGTTAAAGATTAATAGACACACCACATGATATAATCCCGCGGCGAGTTATTCTCAAACCCGCGGTTATACCTTTTTATATATATGCACTGGCCGGTGTATGCCTACACCCCGTGCTTAGGTCGTGGCCATTTCAATGAATGACACCAAGGATATCCGGGACATGATCATTAACCCCCCAAAGGCTTTAAGCAAACAAAACAGATTAAACAGGTCATCTCAATAAATTAACCTTCATATGATTAACAATTCAATGCCCGACCAAGCTGTATTTTATATACCGTACCCCAAGCCCGTATAAGGGAAAATAAGTTAAAAGTATTTACCTGAGCAATTATTCAAATTTATCTCAACCGTATTCAATCAGCAAGTGCAGATAGCTTTTACTGGTCCCCTAATCTAGAACGAAGGTTTTAATAACCTATTAGATTTCTAACGGGTCTTAATTAAGCCTAAACTTAGACCGGTTAGTTTTAAAGGAAGATACGGTTCAAAACGCATGATTAAGCGAAGACCGGAATAGAATGTGATTTAGACCCGACAAGTTTGAAGACTTGTGTAATATGGGTAAACTAAACACATTCTGGATTTTGAGACAAAAATGATAAGGTTTGACCCGTTTCGGTCAATTTATGCAAACTAGTTACATAAACCGAACCGAACGCGAAAATGCGTAACGGGTAACCGTAAGAGTCATATACAGGTTTCCTAAGTTAATATGCTTTCAATATGTTGTGACATCAGTAAGATATCTTCTATTATGCTCAAAACGAATTTAAACTCAAATTATGCCCCGTATGGGTATTTTGGTCATTTTAAAGGTTATAAAAGAGTTTAAATACTAATCTGAGTTTCAGGTATGAGATAATCAGTAAAAATACTCAATTTAATAAGTTATATCAGTAGGATATTACATATATGTGAAATTTATCATTTATAACCAAACTATGCACCGAAGGGGCATTTTGGTAATTTCACATAAGATTTAAAGGTCAAATCTGGAAATCTGAGTTTAAAACTTTTGCTTACTGTTAAAGTATAAAAATTTACTTAAAATATCAGTAGATATCAACTCTTATATGTTTAAAATAGTTTTAATACATACTATGCGCTTAAAACGCGTAAAAAGGCGGTTTTAAGCGATTTCCGGGTTTTATAAGAAAAGCTGATATTTTTATCATTCCAGAAGGCTTAAAATATTTTATTTATCATGTAGGATCAGTAGAAAAAGGTTTGGTATCAAAATGATTTGTAAAACTCATTTTATAGGCCAAAAGGGCAAAACCGACAATTACCGATTTAAAGCTAGAACCCTATGTTATGCTCAGCCTAAAAATAAAAAAAAATCTTCAAAAATCCAAAAATATTATTTTATATCAGTAGGTAAAAAGTTTGGTATCAAAAATTGGGTTTAGATAGGCTATATGCTAATTACGCCGTTTAATTAATAAAAAGTTTTCTATTTACGCTAATGAGCATAACTCCTAATCTAGACCTCAAACTGATGTCAAATTTTTAGGGCAAGTTTATAAATCAGTAATAAAGGTTTATATTCTTTTACATTTTAAAAAATCACGTTTTAAGGTTAAAAGGGCATAATAGTCAACATTTAAGCATTTAACGGAAACATGCATATGAATCGGATAACTAATGAACCAAGTTGTATAATCACAGAGGGTTATACTAACATGTAACCTGGTCCTAATAAATCTCTAAAGCATTCTAAACTATGCTCTAATGGGTCAGAACTGAAAGTCAAAGCAAAAGTCTACTTTTGCGACTTTCGGTTCCGAACCGAGCTTATATTGAAAATTGTCTGGTTGAACATGCTTAGACATGTTCTTATATTAATTACCAAGTTATATGAATGATAAAACAGGTTGCATGGCTTCTACATTGTTAATTATGTGTTTATTTGAAAATTAGCTTTCTGTTGACTTTTTATGATTAAGTTTGACCCGACAATTGACCTAGTTAGAGTGAGAATCAGAGAGTGCCCTTTTAAGGGTTTATTACCCATATAATTACCAACTCATAGGTACTTTCAATTCGAGATTTGACTGGACAAATTATGATTAATCACGAAGTCAAACCTTAATTACGACGGTTTGACTTTAGGCTAATAAACTAAGTAAAACTGAATTAAGAAAGGTTAAGGACACTTACTGAAGTCCTATGCACGACTAATGATCACTAGGAATTGGTCTTGAGCTCCAGGAATCTCCAGAACAAGTGCTATGAAAGTTTACAAGTGAAGTGCCCAATGTTTGCAACTAAGAGCTTCTTATATAGGAGTTTTGATGCAACTAGATCATGCCAAGAAAGTCTACAGATGTTATATGATGCTTACAGGTGCCCCCTATGCATGAAAACCTGTTGGTGCAGCCCCTGGTATGTAAAACAAAGCACTTAAGTCGGTTACACGGCTCTAATAGGCAGCTGTCTTCATTTTCTATCGCTGGTAGTCCCAGGCGGCCCGCGTAAGAATCCCTAGGGGGCTTACGCGGCCGGTATGAGTGTCCAGAACAGGTTAAACAAGTTTCATTAATTACATTTCAGCCCTTGGTCCTTTTAAAAGTGGTTTTAACTTCCATATTTGCACTTTTAACCCATCAAATTGATTTCTAAGGACCTTAAGACATAACCAAACTTTGTTAAGTCCTTGGTTAACTTATGATAACCCAAAAAGCCTTAAATTTCAACGTTGACGCTTTTAACCCCTCATATACGAATGTTATCATAACTTTCTCATACTTTATCGAAACCTTATGGAATTTTTATCACTTATTCTAGTGAGCATAATTAATTGTTACAAAGCTTCGGGTATGCTAAAAGGTCAATCAGAGGTATAAATTTAACATGTTGACACATTTAACCCCTGTAGTTTGTAATCTCTCACTTTCTTCCACAAATGGCTTCATATGCTTCATGTTTCATTCGTTTAACGTTATAAACATCGTGTAGGGTTGTTGAAAGGTATAATTATCAATTGTTGACACTTTGAATCCTTTTATACACGTACATTCTTCGTTTGTCAACTTTAGTCCCTCATAAGTAATCTGTTACTCGTCTAAAGCTTATGACACGTGTCATTATTGTATTGGACATGAAATTACGAGGTGTTACAGTCCGGAAGGTCATCTGATCGGATCACAATCCGTCACTCAGTTCACTCGACCCCGTTTAACGCACTGTTCAATGCTTATACTATCGTACTTTGATCAAGCTAACCTCTCAAGCGCTCCATTCAATCCAAGCTTGTGTTTATTTATTTAAACACGAACTGTGAGTATACTCGATCCCTTTTTGCTTAACACACATTTGGGTGTTACATACGTCACTTATATCAAATCACATTTATCACACAACGCAAACACTTTTATACGCTAACCGCTCTGCATGTTATACGTGTTATTCGATGAATGCTTGTATGTTATGTTTACACAGCGATTGTTGCCTGACACCTTAGCAACGATAGTACTATAGTTTGGACTCACCACCTGTCATAGACAGGGGTTGTTAAGGGTATTTCTTCACGTGTCATAGTGGTGATATGTGTTGCGCATTCTACAACTCGCAGTCATGTCTGTGCATATTTCATTGTTGATAGCTTACTTGCTTCACATTTCAACATGTTACATGCTGGTTATGCGTAAACCGTTTTCGCTATACTACTATGCTATTTAAACTTGTATGCTCACCTTTACACTATGTGTATTGACCTATTTTAACGTATGTGACAGCTGTTTAGGATGATGTTCTATGCTTGCTGTGGTGAATCAAGATTAGGTGGTCTAGAAACAAACTAAATAAATTGAGTTGTCGGAACAATATTTGTCTTTGAGAACAATATCTGTAATATTTATTTGTGCTTTATATGTTATGGTATGGGACATGACGTTAAATATATTGTCGCTAATAGTGTTATGGATTCTCTTGGACAATCTGTTTCGCTCAGTGCCTCACCCTGATGTTTCCGCCATCGGTTGGAGTGTTACAATATCTGGCGATTATCCATTACTCGCTAAGCATCTGTTTCAAATATATACTGATGGGTAGATACAGTGGCAGACCCATGATTTTTTTCCAATGGGGTCTATTTTTTCGGTGTTCAAAATTTTAATGACAAAACGTTAAAATTTTCGGGTCGGTACTCGTTCGGGTCGGGTCAGAGCGAGGTTTGAACTAGATTTAAAAAAAAAAACAGATAAAACAAGCTATACATGGATTGAACCAATGACCTCTTGTTGTTAAAGAATGATGTTTACCACTACACCAACTTTCTTTTTCTTTCTATGGTGTTCACCTAATTGTATTTATGGGGTTCTTATAAAATTTAATATACCAGATCTACTAGTTTTTTAAAAAACATTAAGGTCCGGGGACCCCGACTTGTTCAATGTGGGTCCGGCCCTAGGTAGATATGCTGGTTTATGATTTATATCCTTAGAAAAATAATTGTTAGGGTACCTAGAACCTAATTTAAAGCTCACCTCAAAAGGCGACTTGAAATGCCAAATACTTATATACATAACAACATTTCTAGCAATTTTATAATTTTCATAATTTTAACTTTCTAACAAGCGTAACATATTATTTGTTATATTTTCTTAAAACCATATACTATATTAGTAAGTTCGTTTTTTATATGAGTAAACACGTTAAGTAACTAGGCATTATCTAATATTATACTTTTTTAAGCTTATAAACTTTTTTTTTAAAGTAATCACATACACAATCATATACATTTATTTTTCTTCCGTTTGTTTTCTAATCTTGTATTTTTTTATTTTTTTTTTTTGTTGGAGGCCATCCCTTACACTTCACGCATTTCCATAATTTGATGAATGTTAATAATAGAAAGCGTTAGAAAAAATAAAAACAAACATATATATTATTGATTAATATTTATTCAGAAACCAATCATTTTAAGATATAATCATTCTCAGATTTTCTAGTATACCAAAAACTATCTTTAAATGATATTCGTTTATTTCATTGGACCCGCATAAATCTCCACTATTATTCACTTTGCCGTGAAAGTTAAAAAAAAAATCAATATTTAATGAACTAAGAGGCTACCAAACGCTTTGGATTTTCAACATTCAATAATTTTTGTTATTTGTACTCTTTTATTTTACAAGCCACACACCACTAAAATATACTTCTAACATCCATTTATTTCTTACTTTGTGGAACTCAAAACCATACCATATTGATGAGAATATGATTATAAAAACTGTAAAGTTAGGTGTATCGCTATAACGAGTTAGATAGGGGTGTGCACGGTTCGGTTCGGTTATTAGCATTATCCGTAACCGTAACCGAAGTCATCGGTTAATCGGTTCGGTTAATTCAGTTAATTTGTCGGTTTTCGGTTCGGTTCGGTTAATTTTCGGTTAATAACCAATTCAAACAAGGGCTAATTTTTTTGCTTAGCAATAAATGTAATGGAGGTATAAATACATGAAATAGATGTATAATTACATGAAATTGATGTATAAATAAATGAAATGGAGGTATAAATGCATGAATAGATGTTTAAATAAATGAAATGAAGGTATTATTACATGAAATGAAAGTATAAAACATGAAATACATGAAATAGAGGTATAAAAGCTAGAAATATAAAAAAAATGATTCGGTTCGGTTTGGTTAATTTCGGTTAACCGATGGTAAAAAAAATATACGTTAACCGACTTTCGGTTAATTCGGTTTCGGTTAATTTCGGTTCGGTTAACTCATTACAACAATAAACCGAACCCTAGAAAGTGGACGCAATAGCTCAGACAATCATTATATACATGTGCCTTAAAACTTATTATTATTATATTATATTATAACATATATAATAGAGGTTAGGATATAATAGGAAGTTTATTTGGTTAGGAAGGCTTGGAAGTAATGTTGATCATCAATTGATTTAATCAAGGGCTAAGATTAAATAGGTGAAATTGAAGAGAAGAAAGTGATGCGTGGGTTTGTGTAAGGGCATTGTAGTCAATTTAGGACAATAGTTTCTCTCTCCTCCAATTCCCAACAGTTTGACTTTCGGTTTTGACCATCAATTGGTCAAGTCAAAGTTCAATTAAACTTTGCAACGTGATTGTAATCACGATGGTTATTGATGTGTGTAAAATGCAACATATAAATTACATCAAATAAGGCATAAAACTAACCCTTTTTTAGTACTAATGTTGGAAAAAGTGTGTTTTTGTCTTCCTTTTGAATTTACAGGGTCAAATGAGCTTAAACGAACAAAAGGAACAAAAATACAGCCAAAACCAACATAAATACAAAGAAAAGGAAGAAACGTGGCATGCCCGACCCCTCGACAACAACTCCCAAAGCAAAAACAAGAAGAAAGCTGAGCATGGGGCTGTGCCCAGCTGAGCATGGGGCTGTGCCCAGCCCGACACGGGGCGTGCCCAGCCCGACATGGGGCGTGTCCAGCCCGACACGGGGCGTGCCCAGCTCAGCACGGGGCAGTGCTCAGGATGGACAGCTCTGGCACTAAAGACAAACCTGTAGAAGCTTCTATTGCCCACCACGGGGCCGTGCCCAGCGGACACGGGGGCGTGGCGAAAGTACAGCAGGCGCATTAATTGTAATTGCGAATTACAATTAATGAAGAGAGAGAATGTCAGACAAGCACGGGGGCGTGCCCAGCGGACACGGGGGCGTGTGGAGCTAATAAAGACAAACTGTATTAATGAAGAAAGAGAAAAGGGTGGACACGGGGCCGTGTCCAGCGGACACGGGGCCGTGTCCAGGCTTCTGTACAGGCTATAAATAGGAGTGCTTGGCTCAAGCTCAAACCATCCCTTGGCACACCACCTCTCTCACACTTCATCCACCACCCACCACCATCACAACACCATCATCCACCACCATCATCCATTGTCCATCATAGAGTGTGTGAGTCGTCTCGGGATCCAAGATTGATCGTAAGAGTTCTTGACAATCAAGGCCATGTTTGCCTAAGTCTCTTACATCACTTGGTGAAGACAAAGTGTCTAGTATAATACTTTTTATTTCTAATCTTTTGCACTTTTTATTTGGTTTTGTATTAATGACTTTAATAACTAGTTACTTATGTTGAAGGTGATCTTTCCTTATCGTTTGTCCGTGGTGTCTTGGCATTATTTTACTGTCTATATAAAATAAAGGATTTTCACCATTCATATCTCCACGGTCTATATGGAGGTATGTTGGCTACCTGGTCGGGGGTTAAGGGAACGGTTTGGTAAAGGTCTTGCCATTGTTCAGCGTTTAGAGGTCCTGCAATGGACCTGGGTCAAATTTAGTAGGACCTCCTTCAATACTTCACGGTATTGGATGGCGGGGGTCCAAACTCTTTGATCCCCTCATAAGCTAACTACTATTAATACTATAACCCGGCTATTTAGGACTGTATCCCTGCTGACTCAGACTACTTAGTCGAGGGTAACGTCACCGCCAAAAGCGGGGCCTACCACAATACTGCATTAATAACTTAATTCATTATCTTCCAATAATCCACCCCTTTAGGATTGTATCCCTGCTGACTCAAACTACTGGGGTGAGGGTAACGTCACCTTCAAAAGAGGGGCCTACTACAATAACTAAGATAATCTCTTAATTATGTGCAAAAGTGCGGAAATAATCAAAGGTTATACTAGATACGAGTCGGAACCAAGTGATTCATCTTGTCTATCTGTTTTTATTTTATTTTTATTTTCAGCATTTTAGTTAGTTTTTATTTTTCTTAGTTTAAAACATTTTTCTAAACTTTTATTTTGGTTAGACGTTGAGGATAAACCGGTACTAAAAGCTCTTGTGTCCTTGGACGACCTCGGTATCTTACCAACGCTATACTACACTCAACGATGGGTGCACTTGCCCATATGTGTGTTTAGTGTTAGTGAAATATCGTGTTTTATAAATTTAAAACTTGGCTAAAATAAGTGTTAAAAAGGGCTTAAAATATACAACACTTTATCGCACATCAAGTTTTTGGCGCCGTTGCCGGGGACACAAGGATTTTAGGAAAGCTTAAAATCGACGGCCTAATCAGTTTTTCAAAACCTTTTTAAAACGGGCCCACATTTTTCTGCATTTAGTTTAGTTTTGCATTTACAGTAGGTTGAACACGGGCCGTGCTCACTGAACACGCCCCGTGCTCAACTAGATCTGTAAATTTAATTAAAACGCCCAGATACAGATCCTGAACACGGGGCCGTGTCCACTGAGCACGGGGCCGTGTCCAGCCTCTGTTTCCGTTTTTCTTTTTATTTTCTGATCTCGGGACTCAGTTGTGGTCTGCTGAGTGATTCTTATGGATCAATACTCAGGAGGTTACAACTACACCTATGAGGAGGATGATTATAGGGGTAATTATTGCACTAATTGTCGTAATGCACGATCGGTTCAAAATAATCGCTCATATCAACCATCCAATTCATACACCTACTATGAGGAGCCCAGGTACGAGCCATCAACTTCATACACATCCTATGAAGACCAAAGGTATGAACCTCCTCCCTCATACTCATATTTTGATGAACCAAGGAATGAGTCTTCATACTCATACTTTGAGGAACCAAGATATGAGCCACCACCTTCATATGCTTATTATGAGGAACCATGGCGTGAACAACCCACCTCATATGAGTATTACGAAGAACAAAATTACGACCCTTATCCATCATATACTTACAATGAAGAACAATGGTGCGAACCATCTACTTCATATGGGTATTATGAGGAACAAAGGATCGAACAACCGGATTCAAGCTTAGAAAATACCGATTCTTTTTCTATAACCGAAGTGACCGATAGGATATTAGAACACATTAGAGTTATCGATCGATGTATAAAAGAAGCTCGTGCAAGGGAAGAGGAGTCCCGCGCAAGAGAAGAATTAAAAAAGGAAGAGATAACTGAAAATGTTAAAATGGAAGAACAAATAAGTGAAAAACCGACACATGAGTTAAACAACGAAAAAGGTGAGTCCGACAACGTTAAAATTCAAGAAGAGTCTAATTTTGAAGAAATTAATCTCTTGTCACCTTCTTTTGAAAATCATTGTTTAGTACCCACTCATGCTAAGTTTTTAAAAGAGTTAAACACTAACACTAAAATTGACGAAACGGTAAGTGTTAAGTTAACTGATGATCAAACCTCACTAATAAAAGAAGACCCATTTGAAATTAACATTACACCGGTTCCATGTTTCTTTCAAAATTCGTTTATTAGTAATGTCACAATCGATAAAGATCTTTGTGTTAACATAATGCCTAACTACATTTTCGAAAAATTAAGTATTAGTGATTTTTCTCCACTTCAAATACCCATTTTTCTATCCAATCGGAAAGTAATAAAATCAATCGGTATAGTTGAGGATGTATTGGTTCAAACAAATCAAATGGTAATCCCGACCGATTTTGTCATCCTAGATGACGCTCCTCTAGTGTTGGGACGACCATTTGTAAAAACTCACGAAGCTTTGAAAAACCGGAAGTTCAACAATCTACCTCTTCAATTAGGGGCATTTAAAAAGAGTGTCGATCTTGAGCGATCAATGAAATATCCATTCGGCAATGACGACCCCCTAATTGAAGATGAGCCAGAACCACCTGATAAGGAGGGTCTAGCCAAGGACCCTTATAAACGTGGCGCACCACGGAGGCATTCCGCGGAACTATCCGTAGTTTTAGTTTAGATTAACTTTTACGTTTTCTAGTTTAGTTTTTTTTTTCAGGAATAAAACACACTCGGGATGGTGAAGGATGATAAGGGAAGCTTGAACCAACACCCCATACACAAAAACAGGGCCTCCCTACGATTTTTCTTCATTACAGCAAGTTCAGCACGGGGCCGTGCTCACCCCAACACGCCCCGTGCCCAAGGTTCTGTAGAAAATGCCCAGTTCAGGTACCTGGACACGGGGCCGTTCTCACTGGACACGCCCCCGTGCCCAGCCTTCTATTTACTTTTGGTACTGGCAGTCTGGACACTGGGCCGTGCTCAGCCAACACCACCCCGTGTTCAGCTACCCAGTACCATAAAATCTTGTTTTTAACCCATTTTTACACATTTAATCAGCCTAAAAACTTATTTTTGGGACACATTGAGGACAATGTGTAATTTAAGTGTGGGGGGGATGCTAAAACCTTGAATCTTGCAAGTCCTAATAACAAGCCTTACACAAAACTCTATTGGAACCGCTAATCACCCCAAATTTTTTTCAAAAATTTTCAATTTTTTTTACTTGTCTAGGTTTAATTTGGGAATTTCAAAATTCTAAAAAGGTTATATTTTTGCAAATTTACAACCGATAGCGTCGTGATAAAAAGAACCAACATAAGAAAATTATGAAAAGGCATGACAAGCTTAGTTAAAATTTAATTATATATACTTGATCACATAAAAAAAAAACCCATTCCCACAAAAGTGAGTTTTGAGCCTTTATTGAGCATACAAATATATACCTTTAAATTAAATGCTCATCTTTCGTTTCTTGTGTGAATAGCCGCTTGGTTCTTACGACTCTAGAACTTGCCATGACGATACATTCCCGGTCCTTACCAACTTAAACCCGAGTAAGTAAATGATGGAGGCATTAGGACTAACCCTTTTTATTTCTACACCATTATTTTTCTTTTTTTACCACCTACCCAAAATCCCCCTAGTTAACCCCTTTGAGCCTAAACCTTTTCATTTCATAACCCAAAACAAAAACCCTTTCACCCACCAAAACCTTTTTATTTTTAACCCTTTGTTTTAGTAACAAGCTCGGTTTTTCTAATAACTTTCAAAAAAAAAAAAAAAAAAAAAAAAGATGATGATGATGAAGAAGCAAAAGAGTAATAAACAAACAAGTTTATCAAAAATAACTTTGTTTGAATAGTGCCTTCATCAAAAAAAAAAAAAAAAAAAAAAAAAAAAAGGTCTTACGAAAACCGATGCTTTTTACGCCTTTCGCCCTTTTACTAACCACTAACCCAACCACCTACCTTTAGCCCAAGCCAAACCCTTCACCCCAAAAGTCCTCTTGATATTTACAAAGGTGTATAGTTAAAAAGGAGGAGGATTGATTGCTTGGCAAGCCTATGGTAGGAGTAAGTTCCATGCCGCTCTCGAGTGATTCACTAAAAATACACCTTCGGCCAAGTGTGAGTGATTTCTCCCGTGAGGTATGTGAACTTGTATATAAATGGAATTTTAAAAAGGCATGTTATGCCCAAATAAGTAATTTCTCCTATGAAACGTTCTAAACAAATCATAACGAATAGGATTGTAAATAACATAAAAATAAAGCCTAATAAAGAATCTTGGATTCCCGGCACTCTATGACAAGCCCAAAAACCTTCTCTTCTACCAATTCCATTTGGGAGTGTAAAGCCACATTATAAAGAGTTTTGCTTGAGGACAAGCAAAGATTCAAGTGTGGGGGTATTTGATGTGTGTAAAATGCAACATATAAATTACATCAAATAAGGCATAAAACTAACCCTTTTTTAGTACTAATGTTGGAAAAAGTGTGTTTTTGTCTTCCTTTTGAATTTACAGGGTCAAATGAGCTTAAACGAACAAAAGGAACAAAAATACAGCCAAAACCAACATAAATACAAAGAAAAGGAAGAAACGTGGCATGCCCGACCCCTCGACAACAACTCCCAAAGCAAAAACAAGAAGAAAGCTGAGCATGGGGCTGTGCCCAGCTGAGCATGGGGCTGTGCCCAGCCCGACACGGGGCGTGCCCAGCCCGACATGGGGCGTGTCCAGCCCGACACGGGGCGTGCCCAGCTCAGCACGGGGCAGTGCTCAGGATGGACAGCTCTGGCACTAAAGACAAACCTGTAGAAGCTTCTATTGCCCACCACGGGGCCGTGCCCAGCGGACACGGGGGCGTGGCGAAAGTACAGCAGGCGCATTAATTGTAATTGCGAATTACAATTAATGAAGAGAGAGAATGTCAGACAAGCACGGGGGCGTGCCCAGCGGACACGGGGGCGTGTGGAGCTAATAAAGACAAACTGTATTAATGAAGAAAGAGAAAAGGGTGGACACGGGGCCGTGTCCAGCGGACACGGGGCCGTGTCCAGGCTTCTGTACAGGCTATAAATAGGAGTGCTTGGCTCAAGCTCAAACCATCCCTTGGCACACCACCTCTCTCACACTTCATCCACCACCCACCACCATCACAACACCATCATCCACCACCATCATCCATTGTCCATCATAGAGTGTGTGAGTCGTCTCGGGATCTAAGATTGATCGTAAGAGTTCTTGACAATCAAGGCCATGTTTGCCTAAGTCTCTTACATCACTTGGTGAAGACAAAGTGTCTAGTATAATACTTTTTATTTCTAATCTTTTGCACTTTTTATTTGGTTTTGTATTAATGACTTTAATAACTAGTTACTTATGTTGAAGGTGATCTTTCCTTATCGTTTGTCCGTGGTGTCTTGGCATTATTTTACTGTCTATATAAAATAAAGGATTTTCACCATTCATATCTCCACGGTCTATATGGAGGTATGTTGGCTACCTGGTCGGGGGTTAAGGGAACGGTTTGGTAAAGGTCTTGCCATTGTTCAGCGTTTAGAGGTCCTGCAATGGACCTGGGTCAAATTTAGTAGGACCTCCTTCAATACTTCACGGTATTGGATGGCGGGGGTCCAAACTCTTTGATCCCCTCATAAGCTAACTACTATTAATACTATAACCCGGCTATTTAGGACTGTATCCCTGCTGACTCAGACTACTTAGTCGAGGGTAACGTCACCGCCAAAAGCGGGGCCTACCACAATACTGCATTAATAACTTAATTCATTATCTTCCAATAATCCACCCCTTTAGGATTGTATCCCTGCTGACTTAAACTACTGGGGTGAGGGTAACGTCACCTTCAAAAGAGGGGCCTACTACAATAACTAAGATAATCTCTTAATTATGTGCAAAAGTGCGGAAATAATCAAAGGTTATACTAGATACGAGTCGGAACCAAGTGATTCATCTTGTCTATCTGTTTTTATTTTATTTTTATTTTCAGCATTTTAGTTAGTTTTTATTTTTCTTAGTTTAAAACATTTTTCTAAACTTTTATTTTGGTTAGACGTTGAGGATAAACCGGTACTAAAAGCTCTTGTGTCCTTGGACGACCTCGGTATCTTACCAACGCTATACTACACTCAACGATGGGTGCACTTGCCCATATGTGTGTTTAGTGTTAGTGAAATATCGTGTTTTATAAATTTAAAACTTGGCTAAAATAAGTGTTAAAAAGGGCTTAAAATATACAACACTTTATCGCACATCAGTTATAATCCTCAGCGATTATACCTACTGATTACCACGTTGGCTAGGTGTAGTAACGAGTCAAAGTTTCGGTCAAATTGCATATTAACGCGCATTTTGCAACGGAACTACTTTTAGGTATCAAAACACTTTGTTTTGATACCAAATCAGTTTTCTAAGTTAATTAAACATGTTTTGACATGTTTAACTCGTCACTACTAGTTTAGTGCTTGTTTAGGGTCGTAAGTTAAGCGGTCTCGACAACCGCTTACACTTTCGAACCCGACCCTTTTGGTCGATCATTAGGATCCGACCAAGCATGATTAGTGATCATAGTTGCATATGGAATAACCTCCGAGGTTATACCTTATGATCACATAGGTTGGTTAGTTATCCGTTAAGTAGTTTATATGCCCATAGAAAATGACCAAAACGCCCTTTTGAAGCATGAATCCGTATTTTGCATATGTGATCAAGTTTTTGACATATAATTTGATCTAGTAACATGTTTAGGAATAATTGGGCATGTAAGAATTGGCATAGGACATAGATAATCATCCCACCTTAGTTTTACGCAAACGACGCGTTAGAGTAGCTTAAGCTACCGTAACGGGTCGAAACGGGTCAAAAGCACTTAGGTAGACTTCCAAATCAGAATGTTAGCTCTATTAAATCATACCATATGAGTCCAAACACTCATTTGATTTATAGAACATCATTCTATCCTATCTCCCAATTTAGGATCCGATTATTAACATAGTTACCTATATTAAGGTGTCGTTTGATTTCGTGATCCTTGGAGCTTAACTTGGTCATATTCTCAAGACTATTAGGCAATCCTAAGTGAGTCCATAGTCCCATCTTTTACCGCTTTCAATTACTTTGGGGTGATACACATGTGCATACTTGTTACTTTCGTGCTTTTCAATGCTTTTATGACATAAACATGTTAGATTCACCTAGTACACCTATAGTACATGATTTCAACTATGTTTTGCTGTGTATGTTTACTTAGCATGCTAGCACATTGATTTCATGAACAATTCTACTAATCATGTTTACATTAGCATACTTAGTACATGGTTTTCATTTAGCATGCTTACATTGGTATGACATTTGGTATGTTTAACTGGACAATAATACATTCATTAATACTGATCATGCCGCTCGGTAGTATGTAATGGTACCATAGGACTTGACAAATCCCGTTTCCGACTTCCTAGGTTTGTTTGGAAGTTGGGAATGACAGAATCCGATATACATAACTTAGATAAACCTTTAATTTGTTTAAGGGTTTGTCGCCACAGTCACAAGGCTTGAATGTATGCGATTAACATTACTGCATAAATGTTTGTAATCATAAAGTATTATTTTCTGCAAAACATAATATTTGATTTAAACTTAGGTTTATTTAAAAACTTTGTTTTGTACATTTTCCTACGGGGTTGAGTAAATTCTTTTATTTACCGTACATGACATTGTTTTCATATTGACATTATCATATACTTTGAGTAGATACTTTCTACTTGCTATACGTTACATTTGGATATACATGACACAGTTTACACATGACATTGAACATGGTTTACACATGAACATTTTGACATTGGTTTTGAACATGACATTTTGGTTGATTATTGATAAGTGACTTGTATAACGATGCTATGTGTAATGTGATAAAAGCATGGTGGATACGCAGCTGGTACTTCCTATATATAAGTGCTTTTATTATATTATACATTGTAGCGTTATCTAAATCACTTTGACAAAGACATGAAACATTTTATACAAGGACACGACATTGTTTTACAAAATACATATTTTATACAAATTCATTTGTACTTGGTTATTCGTTTAACTATGTATATCCTTTTATATCATCTGATTTTCACATCGATTTTCTTATGATTTTATAAAGAAAAACATTTTACAAGGTTCATGACTACATTTTCGTTAAACACTTCTTTTAACTACAAGTCATGAATCCTGTATAAACAAAACCTATGTAACTCACAGGCATTTTTATGCTGACGTACCTATTTTTACATGTGTTTCAGGTGTTAATGCATGATGATGTTTGTGCTACACTTAGGCGGACTTGGGCCTTAGTGACTTAAAAGACAGTTAATTATGTTATGCTTTCGTTAATTCATAAGACAATGTAAACACTTTTCTTAATAATACAAAACTTTAATTACCATGGTTGTTGAAACAATAATTCTGTCGCTCCACTCCCCGACGTTTCCGCCGCGGTTTTTTGTTTTACGCGGCCGGGGTGTGACAGAAGAGTTGGTATCAGAGCCAGGTTTATTGGAAATTAGGTTATTAGTAATGCTTTAACCTAGACTATAACTTTCTAGGACCCAGACACAAGTTATCTTGTGTTTAGTCTTAAAACAATACACGCCACCTATCCTTAGGTGATTACCAAAACATGAACACAAATTTCCAAAATGATTTTGAAATCAATCATCTATCCATGGATGATTTCTTTTGGCCTTGTGCCATTCAAATTTTCAAAATATCGTCAAAATTTGGGGCTAAATAATGTGAACACGTGCAAACTGGAAGGGTGGATGCCTGTACCCTGAGTTTTCTGTCTAAGGCTAGAGTGTTCGTACAAATCCGCAGTATCGACCAGTCACTCCTACCTGGGAACTCTTGGGGTGAGTGTCCACTTATAGGCGAGCATGTCTTCAGTGATACATTATTATGATCTATTTACTTTGATTTGTCACAGTGTGTCGTTTGTTTGCTTTGTGGTAACGAACAAATGACCACCATCCTTACATATTGTCGATTTTTATTGGCATCTCATTTCTTTCATCACATCATCTCACTCGTTTTCTCTCATGTTTCCTCTTTTAGAATTCCTCCTCGACGTAACGTTCAACAACCCAATGCCAAACTGGCGGCTATTATAGCACAACAGATGGCTGCTATGCTACCTAATCTCATCACTCAAATAAACCAAGCCAACAATAACAATAATGCACCTGCTCCGTGCAATTTTAAAAGTTTTAACTCGGCTAAACCGCTCAAGTTTAGTGGTTCTAAAGGAGCAACTGGGCTCCTACAGTGGTTTGAGAGTCTTGAGAGCACCTTTCGCCATGTTCAGTGTCCGAACAACCGTAAGGTCGAGTTTGCTTCTAGCGTATTCCAAAAGAGGGCTCTCACATGGTGGAATGGGGTAATGAGAGATCGAGGTGCTGATGTTGCTTTGGGTCAAACATGGGAGGAACTTAGAGCTCTTATGATGAGAGATTTCTGCCCTCGTCACGAGCAGAAGGCACTTGAAAATGAGTTCCATGACCTGAAACAAGACAGTGGTGAACACCGAGCTTACACAGACAGATATGATGAGTTAAGCTTATTCTGTCCTACAATGGTCACGCCCTTGGATAAGGCTATAGAGAAGTACATAGACGGTTTGCCAGATCCTGTTCAGGATATTATCACTAGCAGCAACCCTACTACCGTCCGACAGGCCATTGAGCTAGCTGCAACCCTAACAGACTCTCAAGTCAAGAAGGGTAAACTCCACAGAAAAGGTGACAAGAAACAGTCTGATAGCACCAAGGAGCAGAAGGGTAAGAAGGCTGCTGAGTCTTCAAAGAAATCAAGGAAGCGTAAGGCTTCCAAGAATTTCACTGTCACTGCTCAGACTAACCAGGCTGCTCCTAATCAGGTTGCACAACCTGCCGCCAAGAGGCAGTATGCTGGTAATGCACCTATGTGCAACAAGTGTAATAGCCACCACCAGCCACAAGTGCAATGTCGTATCCGCACAAACTGTGGCAAGTCTGGTCATCTTGCAATCACCTGTCGTTTCACTACTAACCAAAATCAGGCTGCTCAAAACTTAGCATAAAACCCTGCCCAGAATCCTGCTCGACCTCACTATCCGCCTGGTTCATGTTTCAACTGTGGGGACCTAACCCACTACAGGAACAACTGCCCGAGGTTGGCAAACGCAAATCAGGCACAGGCTCGCAGTAGAGCTTTTAATCTGAATGCAAATGAGGCACGCGCAGATAACGAAGTGGTGAATGGTACGTTCTTCGTTAACAACCAACCTGCTTCTATTCTATTTGATTCGGGTGCCGATAAGAGTTTTGTGTCCTCAGTTTTTGAGCCTTTGCTTTCGATGAATAGAACAAAACTAGGAAAGCCCTTGACAGTAGAAGTAGCTAGTGGTGAACCCGTTGTACTCGACTATGTTCTTCAAAATTGCCAGTTGAACCTTAATAACCATCTTTTCCCTATTGACCTCACACCGATGCAACTTGGGAGCTTCGATGTAATAGTAAGAATGGATTGGTTAGCCAAGTACCACGCTGAGGTGGTCTGTTTTGAGAAGATTGTCCGTATACCCATTTCGACTGGTGAGATCTTAGAAGTTCGTGGGGAGAAACCCGTTAATGGTCTTAAGCTCATGTCTTGTACCCAAGCCCAAAAATACCTACGAAAGAAATATGTCGCCTTCTTGGCACATGTCGTAGAGGAGAAAGGCAAAGGTGAGACTATCTAAGATATCCCTGTTGTTCCGGATAATCCTGAGGTATTTCCTGAAGAATTACCTGGTTTACCCCCTGTAAGCCAAGTTGAGTTCAGTATCGATCTCGTACCTGGTGCAAATCCTATTGCTAAATCACCTTATCGTCTTGCACCGTCTGAGATGCAAGAGTTGTCTAAGCAGCTTCAGGAGCTTTCTGACAAAGGATTCATTCGTCAGAGCTTTTCACCTTGGGTCGCTCCTGTCCTATTCGTGAAAAAGAAAGATGGATCTTTCAGGATGTGTATCGATTATCGTGAGCTCAACAAGCTTACCATCAAGAATCGATATCCCCTACCTCGCATTGATGATCTCTTTGATCAGCTATAGGGTGCTACTTGCTTTTCAAAGATTGACCTACGTTCTGGGTATCATCAACTTCGAGTGCTTGAAGAAGATATTCCCAAGACAGCTTTTCGTACACGATACGGTCATTATGAGTTTACTGTTATGCCTTTCGGTTTAACAAATGATCCTGCTGTTTTCATGGACTTGATGAATAGGGTCTGTAAGCCTTATTTGGACAAGTTCATCATCGTTTTCATTGATGACATTTTGATCTATTCTAAGACACGAGTTGATCATGAACAACATCTTCGTTTGACAATGGAGCTTCTAAAGAAAGAACAACTTTTCGCCAAATTCTCCAAGTGCAAATTCTGGCTTAAGGAAGTTCAATTTTTGGGGCACATTGTTAATGAACAAGGTATTCATGTAGATCCCGCCAAAATCAGTGCGATTAAGGATTGGGATACACCTATTACTCCTACCGAGGTTCGTTCATTTCTTGGTCTAGCGGGTTATTACCGCCGTTTCATTGAAAACTTCTCCAAGATTGCGGTTCCTCTCACTGCTCTAACTCAGAAGAATAAACCTTTTGAGTGGGGATCCAAACAGGAAGAAGCTTTCCAGACCTTGAAACAGAAACTCTGTGATGCACCTATTCTATCTTTACCTGAGGGCAATGACGATTTTGTTGTATACTGTGATGCATCCAATTTAGGTCTTGGCTGCGTTCTTATGCAAAGAAACAAAGTCATAGCTTATGCATCAAGACAGCTGAAGGTACACGAGAAAAACTACACGACTAATGATCTTGAATTGGGTGCAGTAGTTTTTGCTCTCAAAATCTGGAGACACTACCTTTACGGTACAAAGTGTGTAGTGTTTACTGACCATAAGAGTCTCCAGCATATTTTCAATCAGAAAGAACTTAACATGAGGCAACGACATTGGGTTGAACTCTTGAATGACTATGATTGCGAAATTCGCTACCATCCTGGTAAGGCGAATGTCGTGGCTGATGCATTAAGTCGTAAGGAATGTGTCAAGCTTCACTGTGTTCAGGTTCGATCTGATATTTAGACCCGCATTTCTCAAGCTCAACATACTTGTGTTTCACAAGACTTGATGGGTAAAGAATTACCGTGTCATATTAAGCCTGAGCTTGAACTGAAAGACTATGGGTTATTTTATTTCATGGGCCGTTTGTGGGTCCCAAGTCAAGACAATCTTTGCACCTTGCTAATGGATGAAGCTCATAAGTCTCGTTATTCTATTCATCCTGGTGCAGATAAAATGTATAAGGACCTTCGAACCCAGTATTGGTGGCCGGGTATGAAAAAGGATATTGCCTTATATGTTTCCAAATGCCTTACTTGTCTTAAGGTTAAGGCAGAACATCAACATCCCTCTGGATTATTGGAGCAACCAGAGATACCGGTTTGGAAATGGGAAAACATTGCTATGGACCTCATTACCAAGCTGCTGCGCATTAATAGAGGGTATTATGCCATTTGGGTAATCATTGATCGTCTTACAAAGTCAGCACATTTCTTACCGATTCGTGAGGATCTATCTGCAGACAAGCTTGCTAAAATCTATGTGGATGAGATTGTATCCCGACATGGTGTTCCTTTGAACATTATATCTGACAGAGATGCTCGATTCTCGTCTCACTTTTAGAGAACCATGCAATCTGCTATGGGAACACAACTTAATTTGAGCACAGCATATCATCCTCAATCGGATGGTCAATCTGAGAGAATAATCCAGACACTGGAGGATATGCTTAGAGCTTGTGTGATCGATTTTGGTGGTAGTTGGGATTCGCATCTACCGTTGATCGAATTCTCCTACAACAATAGTTATCACTTTAGCATCAACATGGCTCCTTTCGAAGCTTTATACGGTCGAAAATGCCGTTCACCGGTCTGTTGGAATGAGATAGATGAAGCTCAGCTTACTAGACCTGAACTCATTCTAGAGACTACAGATAAGGTCAAGAAGATTCGTGATAACCTTCAGACAGCTAGAAGCCGTCAAAAGAGTTACGGGGATCGACAATGCAAGCCCTTGGAATTTCAAGTCGGTGATCACGTCCTACTCAAGGTATCCCCTTGGAAAGGTGTGATTAGATTTGGAAAGAAAGGAAAACTTGCACCACGCTATGTTGGACCATTCAAGATCGTTGAAAGAATCCGAAAAGTGGCCTACAGATTAGAGCTACCTCCTGAACTTGGAAATGTTCATCCAACTTTCCACGTGTCCAATCTCAAAAAGTGTTTAGCTGATGAGAACCTCCGCATACCACTTGATGAAATTCGTGTTGATAACACGATGCACTTCGTTGAGAAACCTGTGGAAATTATGGACCGTGAAGTCAAAAAGCTCAAACGCAAGCGCATACCTATTGTCAAAGTTCGCTGGGAATCTAAACGTGGCCCAGAATTTACTTGGGAATGTGAAGATCAGATGAAAGCAAAATATCCACATCTATTCTCACAAGTTTCCTCTAAATAAATTTCGGGACGAAATTTCCTAAAGTAGGGGAGACTGTGACATCTGTGCTTGTGTAATCATTGTACAAACTCTAAGCAATTAAAATATCAATAAAACAATGTGTTTTGATCCCAATATTTGTTATTTATATTTGACATTTTGCATGTTTTGATTTTTGATCGATTTTAAACTCTATATCGCTTTCTGGAAAGTTATACGCAAACTGATGCGTAAACGTAACCAGTTTAACGCGAAAAACATTCCAGAATAAAAACATAAGCTTAACATACCTTAAATAACCTTTACATAACTTAGAAATAAGTTTTAAAGGGTTTGGTATGGCAAAAACAAGTTTATTCGCTCACAGGGACTATTTGCGTCAAACTGCAAAAGTCTGCCGATTCGTATGGCAACATACACACCAGAGTATGATCATAAGCTAAACATACCATAAATAACATTAACATAGCTTAGAAATAAGCTTTGAGTGGTTCGGAGTGCGAAAATACGCTTCTTTGATCATACAGGGACTAAAAGTGTCAAAAATGGCGTAAGTTTGCATTTATGCGCATATCTTACGTTCTGACCACATCCGGATATCCAAAAAGTTTTGTAATCATTGAAATTTTTTATTTAATGATAGGAATGCAAAACTTCTTTCGTTTCGTAATTTGGATCGTTTTCGCGTCCGTTACGATTTCCGTCGTAATTAACCGAACAACGCAACCGTACAGCCAAACGAACCGACATCCGTAACATTTTTTAGCATAATTCAAGTTAAATATACTTTAACTTCATTATGGAGCTTGAAAATGGGCTTGACGGGTGTTAGAAGTGCCAAAACGTGACGAAACAAGCTTAGGGGCTGAAACTGCCAAAATATGAAAGTTGCTGGTCTGCAAGCTGCATACGGACCGTATGCATATACCCTTACGGTCCGTAAGGTGTTTCCAGCACCATAGAATTTAGAACCTTCTAATTCAGCTGCTGTCTTGGTTTTAATTTCTGGTTTCTTCAATTGGTGGGCTGGTTTGTGTGATGAACAAGTCCTCCAATCAATTCCTAACAATTGTATGGCCATGATTCTTCCTTGATCAACACACAAACACTTGTAATGATCTTGTTCCTCATCTACAAGTATAAATAGCATGGCCATCTTCTTGTTTCTTTGCTCATTCATATTTTGGAACTCTAAGTGGAGGAATCCCTGCAAAGGAGCCACCTACCTGAGTTCTAAGATCATCCTTCTAGCCTTTGAACACCAAGTGAGTGTTCTTTCATGGCTTGTAGTGATTTTCAGCTTTGTAGAGCTGAAAGTCAAACTGTTTGACCAACAGTTTAACTTTCGGTTTTTATCATCAATTGCTCAAGTCAAAGTTCAATTGAACTTTGCAACGTGATTGTAATCACGATGGTTATCATCCTCAGCGATTATACCTACTGATTACCACATTGGCTAGGTGTAGTGACGAGTCAAAATTTCGGTCAAAATGTGTATTAACGCGCATTTTGCAGCGGACCTACTTTTAGGTATCAAAACACTTTGTTTTGATACCAAATCAGTTTTCTAAGTTAGTTAAACATATTTAACTCGTCACTACTAGTTTAGTGCTTGTTTAGGGTCGTAAGTTAAGCGGTCTCGACAACCGCCTACACTTTCGAACCCGACCCGTTTGGTCGATCATTAGGATCCGACCAAGCATGATTAGTGATCATAGTTGCATATGGAATAACCTCTGAGGTTATACCTTATGATCACATAGGTTGGTTAGTTATCCGTTAAGTAGTTTATATGCCCATAGAAAATGACCAAAACGCCCTTTTGAAGCATGAATCCGTATTTTGCATATGTGATCAAGTTTTTGACATATAATCTGATCTAGTAACATGTTTAGCCATAATTGGGCATGTAAGACTTGACATAGGACATAGATAACCATCCGACCTTAGTTTTACGCAAACGACGCGTTATAGTAGCTTAAGCTGCCGTAACGGGTCGAAACGGGTCAAAAGCACTTAGGTAGACTTCCAAATCAGAATCTTAGCTCTATTAAATCATACCATATGAGTCCAAACATTCATTTGATTTATAGAACATCATTCTATCCTATCTCCCGATTTAGGATCCGATTATTAACATAGTTACCTATATTAAGGTGCCGTTTGATTTCGTGATCCTTGGAGCTTAAATTGGTCTTATTCTCAAGACTATTAGGCAATCCCAAGTGAGTACATAGTCCCCTTTTTTATCCCTTTCAATTACTTTGGGGTGATACACATGTGCATACTTGTTACTTTCGTGCTTTTCAATGCTTTTATGACATAAACATGTTAGATTCACCTAGTACACCTATAGTACATGATTTCAACTATGTTTTGCTATGTATGTTTACTTAGCATGCTAGCACATTGATTTCATGAACATTTCTACTAAGCATGTTTACATTAGCATACTTAGTACATGGTTTTCATTTAGCATGCTTACATTGGTATGACATTTGGTATGTTTAACGGGACAATAATACATTCATTAACACTGATCATGCCGCTCGGTAGTATGTAATGGTACCATAGGACTTGACAAATCCCGTTTCCGACTTCCTAGGTTTGTTTGAAAGTTGGGAATGACAGAATCCGATATACATAATTTAGATAAACCTTTAATTTGTTTAAGGGTTTGTCGCCACAGTCACAAGGCTTGAATGTATGCGATTAACATTACTGCATAAATGTTTGTAATCATAAAGCATTGCTTTCTGCAAAACATAATATTTGATTTAAACTTAGGTTTATTTAAAAACTTTGTTTTGTACATTTTCCTACGGGGTTGAGTAAATTCTTTTATTCACCGTACATGACATTGTTTTCACATTGACATTATCATATAGTTTGAGTAGATACTTTCTACTTGCTATACATTACATTTGGATATACATGACACAGTTTACACATGACATTGAACATGGTTTACACATGAACATTTTGACATTGGTTTTGAACATGACATTTTGGTTGATTATTGATAAGTGACTTATATAACGAGGCTATGTGTAATGTGATAAAAGCATGGTGGATACGCCGCTGGTACTTCCTATATATAAGTGCTTTTATTATATTATACATTATAGCATTATCTAAATCACTTTGAAAAAGACATGAAACATTTTATACAAGGACACGACATTGTTTTACAAAATACATATTTTATACAAATTCATTTGTACTTGGTTATTCGTTTAACCATGTATATCCTTTTATATCATCTGATTTTCATATCGATTTTCTTATGATTTTATAAATGAAAACATTTTACAAGGTTCATGACTACATTTTCGTTAAACACTTCTTTTAACTACAAGTCATGAATCATGCATAAACAAAACCTATTGTAAGTCCCGTTTAACCGGATCTTTCAATGATATCAAACAATCACCAAGTTTGTGCGGAATCCAAACTTGGTGAGATTCAAGAAAAACACGAAAATATGAAGAACAAACCAAATACGAAGAACACACCGAATCACTTTCAACACTTGCACACGATTCTATTACTTTAACAAGCAAAATCGTCTAGTACAAGTGCTCACAACCAAATCGCCTCCCACTCTCTGTTTTTCTCTAGAATTTCTGTAACTAGGAGGTTCAAACCTAAAAACAAGTTGAAAACTTGTTTATATACATGGACAAGCCCACTTCCCTACATGGGCTTCCCTTGGGCCTGCTTGGCCCACATGGCCTAAAGCTTGGCCCAAAAGACCTATAAAGGTCCACAACCTAATATAAACTAACCCGGTAAGGCCCAGCTCGTAACCATAGCTCGTTGTATTAATTTGATGCGTCAATCTCACACTTTAGGGCCTAACACCTATGTAACTCACAGGCATTTTTATGCTGACGTACCTATTTTTACATGTGTTTCAGGTGTTAATGCATGATGATGTTTGTGTTACACTTAGGCGGACTTGGGCCTTAGTGACTTAAAAGACAATTAATTATGTTATGCTTTTGTTAATTCATAAGACAATGTAAACACTTTTCTTAATAATACAAAACTTTAATTACCATGGTTGTTGAAACAATAATTCTGTCGCTCCACTCCCCGACATTTCCGTCGCGGTTTATTGTTTTAAGCAGTCGGGGTGTGACATCGGGTGTTTGAGTCATTGATTGGTGATGAAAAGTGCACTATAATGTAGTGATTATTAAGATAGAAAGTGAAGAAATGGTTGAAGATAGTGGGTTTTGAAAATGGTGGGTTTTGAAGTTATTGGGGAGAAGAAGAAAGGATATGATTGACTAAAATACCCTTGCTCTTTATTTTAAATTTTGCCACATGTCATAATCCTATTGCTTCCTATCCTTCCTAGCCAAAATAAACTTCGTATTTGATCCTCACCCTATATAATAGACCAAGTTATTAGCTATAGTAATTTGATTTTTGTTATCTTTTTGTGAATTTCACCCTTCAACTTTTAATATTTACATTTAAACGCTCTAAAATTTCTAAAAACCTTGTAACATGTCATTTTGACACCCCGTCGATTTTTATGTGCTTTTTTTATGTACATGTCGGGTATAAATTGACGTTTTATTTTTCGATGTAATTTTTATCGAACATGAGTCATGTCAAATATAATACATTTTGTGCTTATTTTTGTGGACGTTTTCAATTGGCATACACTTTGATGTAAATTTTGTTCAGAAACGAATCAGGTCTATTAGAAGTCACTTTACGTTTTCAGTTGGCCTGCATTTTGATGTACATTTTCTTTAGACTTTATAAATATAGTTACTTTACGTTTCATGACTCATGTCAAATATAAGAGAGTTACTTTTGATCGTTAAGCAATTAAAAAACAGTCAGTACGCTCAAATCACATAAAAAACCCGACCCCGTAACATGAAGAACCAATTCTAGTTATTGCAATAGACCAAACATGAAAAGTTGACACAAAATTATAAGTGTATCAAAAATTATTACACAATGCATCAAACATGTGTAACACCCGTTCTTATAAATCAAAGTTTAACGTATATTTTACCAAAACAATCATGTAATTAAGATTACATATACATCGGAAATACGGCTTATTAAAAACTTTTTTAAAATTTACAAGTTTAGAACATAACGTGATTAAGTTCGTCATTTAAAAGTAACAACGAAACGTCATGCGGAAGCTTATTTCTTGATCGTGTTCGGTTCTTCATTGTGCTTGATCGTCCTCCGGTGCTAGAATTTTACCTGAAACTCATAAAACATGAGTTGGATTAGTCATACGTAACTTAGAACGTATTTAAACGGGTTCGCAATACATCAACGGTTAAAATAAACGATTTTCGCGAAACTGCACCCCATCGCGTCGCGCCACGGCCTGGGGCCTTCCCCGTCGCGCGACGCCATGGCCTGTTTTCATCAGATTGTTGTTTGCTGGTGCTGCATATTCCCAGCATAACCCGATTTCACGGAAACGAGCATAACTCTCTCGTTTTTAATCCGTTTTACCCTATTCTTTTTCCTACGCGTCCGTAATTTAATTCTCCATCTAATGGAGTTAAAATCCAACATCCGGATTAACAAAATTTCTAACTTTTAAGTCTTTGACTTATTACCCTTTTTACCAAATTTTGACCCGTTCGTGATATTATCAAACAAACATGTTTATTTGATCTATAAACTCATGAGATTCATCATTTCAATATTGACTATCATATTAGGTTCGAATCACGCGTTTCTTACGCATTCTTAACCTGTTTTCACTCATATGCTTATTTTAACCCGTTAAGGGTAATTAAGCCTATTTTAACCATGAATCTCTTTCACTCACATCAACCATTACACTACCACATTTCTTATCAAATAATCTTTCTTCATAACTATATTTGAGTTGTATTAAGTGTGGAAATTCCTAAACTCCGAGTTTTACCCCTCGAATCATTATTTTACGGCAAAGACTATTATAGAGTCAAATGACTAAGGATTCACATCTTTCGCTTTTGTATACTCATTCTAAGTGTTTAATTATGCATACTACTCTTTTCCGAACAACCTTTATGGGTCGTTCACTCGATTTAGCTTACAAGGGCATTTTGGTCCATTTAGTCCTTTCATTAATATATAGGACCTTTAAAAGCATTTTCGACCCAAAAGCCCTGTTTTAAATTATGCATTTGATTCAAAAAGTCATTATGTTTTCAAAACACAACGATCATCATATGAATCATTCGGTTTGCTTATTAAAGTAACCAAATATCTATATGACTGCATTTAACTATCAAGGAGCCTCTAGTTCCTATTGAGTAGTTAATCTATATTATACATACCTGGCTCGGATCAATATATATATTGACTCGTTTCGATACCTTGCCTTAGTAACCGCTAAGTAATAGCGATGTAAGTATCCATTTGATATTTATTCCTGAAATCATACAACTCGACAAACCATTAGTCGATATTGTCAAAGGGTGATATCTTCACCCTTTTGACCCGTTTGTTTTAATTGACCGATTATATTGGCGAGATGTAGCTTATTGTCATCTCGCCTACACGACTCGCTCCAGTTTACATCGTGCGGTCATTTTAATTATAAATAACTTCTTAACGCTTTTGTGGCCTATCAAGGCTTTCGAAATAAAGTATCTTTCAAAACCAACAATTATTGTCAACGAGTGACCAAATTACAATTTTACCCTTATTGGTTATTATGATTTACCTTATATGGTAACCCTTAAAAGTACATGTTTCATTCTTCACAATATGATCGAATTACCGATTTAACTCATTTTTTTAGCCATCACTATGGTTTCTTATCATATTTGATTATCTTGTTCTGTACGACTACACGCTGGAACACCATATCTCAATTAGGTATTTGTCTTATTCGTAATCAATACGACAAAGAATATTCCAAAATATATGACTAGTGTAAGCTATACTTACATTGCATCCGAATTATGCTTTTCCTTCATTCTTGATTTGTTTGACCCGCTTCCTTCCCCAAACTTTCACCTAGCTTGCCAAGCGTCAAACTATCATTGAAATTGTAAGATGGTTAGGTTAGCCATAATCATTTACGACTATTCCATCCTATGCCCTTATGTCGAATTTATCGTTCGATCATGTACTTGGTCGGTTTGACTTTTTTTAAAGTCAATCGACTTATCAACTTATTCAATGCACGTTTGGTTTATTGAATTTCGCTTAGGCATTTCATCTGAACTCTTAACGAAATCAAATTTTACACACTAACTACTAGGTAACATGATTTCAAGCATCTATATCATGATCTTAACATCAATTCTCTTATATCATACAAAACCCATTTCGTGAGAAGTATGATCTTGTACCCAAATTCATGGTTTAATCGAACACCTTTTATTTGTTATCATGCATGTTGATTCTAAGCATAGTTATATCATCAATTTCATCATAACATTAAAACCCACTTATCTAAATGTGTTAATTCATCAAATCCTTCAATTCATAGCATGTTATGTATGATTTTCACTTAGGGTTTTGTTCCTAAGCAAGTATACATCACTAATCTAGCCATAGCTTCTCTAATCCATGCCTAATTCGTGATTAGGATGATTATCAAATTCTTACAACTTCACCAAACACCAAGATTTTACATACCTCCTGATCCTCTTGTTCAGGTGATCATTAATCCACGTTCGGTTGTGAATTTAGGCGTCGTTTGGCCCTCCAATTTGATGAATTTGGATGAGCTAGGGTTTGGAGCCCTTGCTCCTTCTCCTGGACGATTTAACGCACACACACACACCAAGTGTGTGTGTTGTGTTTTATTTTTTTGTTTTAATAAACAAAGTTTCCCACTCGGCAATATTAGTCCCTCATGTTTTATCTTGACCAATTGAAGCTATAACTCACCATTAGTCATCTGATCTCATGCTACCAACTAGGTTAATTATTCCTAGTTACCTTAACTGGTTCGGGAAGTTATAACCTGTTATGTTTTAAGTCTCGTTAATTCGGGCCTTTTATAACTTTGTTTTCTCAAAGCATTTATTCTCCTTTTTATTAATTATTAGGCTTATTTATTTAAATCCTAATAAATTTCCGGGTTAATTTTTACCGCTGACGGTATTTTACCCGCTCTTTTGTATTAACGGGGTTTAATTACCAAACCCGTTTTCGGGGTGTTACAAGTCTTCCCCCCTTAAAGAGGTTTCGTCCCCGAAACCTTATTTACGTAGTTCATTGGTTTAATCAAACGAACCTAGTTTCGTTTTCAAGGCACCCATTCCTTTTGGTCAAAAGTTTTCACTTTTATATTGTCGCGTGCGTCTTTCATGTGTAAGGCCTCGAGGGCCGTTACTTTCCGCTTGTATCCATTATCTTTATTGATTATTTAAGTTGGCGGTTAGACTTGTTAGTCACCGGTTACCTTATACCCCATCACCCGGGTTTACTATATTGGCGGCATTGGCCTTTTGCGTGTTTATGATTTCATATCTTGCAACTCACGTTATAACATGGTTATATTTTGTATCACCTTTGTGACCGTGATCCCATCACGTCATGTTTAAGTTTATGTCGTCTTTTCTTATCGAAAATCTTTCTTTCGAATGCATTGTCTTGCACCCATCGGTGTTAAGATCTAAATTCTTTGATATTAATCATTTTCCGAATTCGGCTCATAACATTCATATTTGTTAAAATGTTGTTTCTTACTAAAACTGAATTTTAGTTTAACGTTTTTCCTTTTAACTAAGTCAATTACTCATATCAAGGAAATTGACAACCCATAATTTATTCCCTTCCATTCTCATTTTACGCGAGGAATCGTAGCAAGTTCCCTCGCTTTCTCCTATTGACCCGTAGGTTCTTTCACTTAGCCTCGTAGGTTATTCCTTTATATTTTCACCTTTTTACCTTATTAAGATGAGACCTCAACAATTCGTTTCTTTCTATTTGTGACCCGAAGGTCTTTTTGGTCCTGTAGACCTTAGCATCATTTATAATCTCCTAGGGTATGATAGTCCCGTAGATCATCTTTTATTCAAGTCTTTATTCAAAGGTATATATATATTTATATACGTATATGGCATTAAGGCACTCTTTTATGTTCAAAATCGTTTATTTTCGCCTTGGTATTTCCTTTGACCTTGAGCGTAGTCTAAGGCTACATTCGTTTTCTTTCGGACAATTTTTTTTTTACTTTATGACTTCTCACGTCATTTATGCGTCGGTTTATCTTATGCTCACCATTATCCAGTTTACATACATTCGTATTTGATTATATCCCATTACCGGGCTCATTATTCTTTTGCTTTTAACGCTACCATTATCCCGCTTGTGTTTACTCATGCTGTCCGGCATGATATTATATTCGACCCGTTCAACTTTAAAATAGTTGAACATAATTTATTCAAAATTTGTATTTAAATTATCTTGTCGTCTTTTAGTTATGACTCAAAACCCGAGTCTTTTAACTTTCCATCCGAGTTCCCGTTTCTCGGTCTACGCATGTGTTTAATTCTTATCCATCAACCGGGTGTTTTACCGAAGTCGTTATTATTGCAACCCTCCCGGTACGCATTAAGACCTCACTTCATTTTTATATTCCGACTTTGTCCTCAAGTTTGACGTTTTACCAAAAACGGCCCGTTAAGAGGCATATTTGCATTTTCCGGGTTCGAGTGTGAGTATACCCCCTCCCAGTGCGTACTTTAATCATTTTACATGTTTGCATTCTCCGGGTTCGAGTGTAAGTACACCCCCTCCCAGTGCGTACTTTAATCGTTTTACATGTTCGTATTCTCCGGGTTCGAGTGTAAGTACACCCCCTCCCAGTGCGTCTTTAATCGTTTTACATGTTTCTTTGTCCCTTCACTCGGGCTCATTATCCTAATGTAATACGCTTCCGTCACCCGGCTGTGTGTTTACATTATTATCAAGTATTTTGCTCATTTGATTCAGTTGGGTACTTTTAATTTGTCTCACTCACCCCGTCCTTACTACATCGGATGTAAGCATGTCCATCATAAAAAGTTCATGGTGCCACGTGCTCACCACTTACTTGGCCAGAGTAAGCGATCAATACCTGGTATACATGACCTTTTTATAATTTTCACATTACACCCCATGTAAGTAATGCCTCTATTTGTTTCTCTTGGAAACAATATCCCGGATAGGTTTTCTATTCGGGTTTTTCCAAGTTTTCAATCTACATATGCAACTTTCAATCTCTACGTATTTGTTGCATATTACTATTTATGCAATTAAATTTAAACGTGCACCTAGTAAATGCTTGCCCTAACGGGCTTTCCTTTCCATTACTTTTTTGCGATCGTTACGCGATTTAGGTCCTTGATGAGTATGTTCTTCTTGTCATACCTCAGACTGTTCCATCATCATATCCACAATTCGCTAAACTCTCGCTATCTTCAGATGCGAGTTTCCTTCAATTAAAACATTTACAAGAATTAGTAACATCAACTTCAATAATCACCCGTATTATAATACAAGGCTTTTCTACTATACGCGTCAACGCGCGCAATTTCGTCAACTATATTTATCATTTAATTAAGATAACATGTATCACACGATAGCCCTATGTGTTGTTTACAACACTTTAGCATGCTAAACTATTAACATACATGTACTTACCGGATTTGCGATCAAGCTTCGAACCGAACACTTTATTCTTTTAACCTTGAGCTCTGATACCAACTTGTAACACCCGTTCTTATAAATCAAAGTTTAACGTATATTTTACCAAAACAATCATGTAATTAAGATTACATATACATCGGAAATACGGCTTATTAAAAACTTTTTTTCAATTTACAAGTTTAGTTTTTTTCAATTTACAAGTTTAGAACATAACGTGATTAAGTTCGTCATTTAAAACTAACAACGAAACGTCGTGCGGAAGCTTATTTCTTGATCGTGTTCGGTTCTTCATTGTGCTTGATCGTCCTCCGGTGCTAGAATTTTACCTGAAACTCATAAAACATGAGTTGGATTAGTCATACATAACTTAGAACGTATTTAAACGGGTTCGCAATACATCAACGGTTAAAATAAACGATTTTCGTGAAACTGCACCCCGTCGTGTCGCGCCACGGCCTGGGGCCTTCCCCGTCGTGCGACGCCACGGCCTGTTTTCATCAGATTGTTGTTTGCTGGTGCTGCATATTCCCAGCATAACCCGATTTCACGGAAACGAGCATAACTCTCTCGTTTTTAATCCGTTTTACCCGATTCTTTTTCCTATGCGTCCGTAATTTAATTCTCCATCTAATGGAGTTAAAATCCAACATCCGGATTAACAAAATTTCTGACTTTTAAGTCTTCGACTTATTACCCTTTTTACCAAATTTTGACCCGTTCGTGATATTATCAAACAAACATGTTTATTTGATCTATAAACTCATGAGATTCATCATTTCAATATTGACTATCATATTAGGTTCGAATCACGCGTTTCTTACGCATTCTTAATCTGTTTTCGCTCATATGCTTATTTTGACCCGTTAAGGGTAATTAAGCCTATTTTAAGCATGAATCTCTTTCACTCACATCAACCATTACACTACCACATTTCTTATCAAATAATCTTTCTTCACAACTATATTTGAGTTGTATTAAGTGTGGAAATTCCTAAACTCCAAGTTTTACCCCTCGAATCATTATTTTACGGCAAAGACTATTATAGAGTCAAATGACTAAGGATTCACATCTTTCGCTTTTGTATACTCATTCTAAGTGTTTAATTATGCATACTACTGTTTTCCGAACAACCTTTATAGGTCGTTCGCTCGATTTAGCTTACAAGGGCATTTTGGTCCATTTAGTATTAATATAAAGGACCTTTAAAAGCATTTTCGACCCAAAAGCCCTGTTTTAAACTATGCATTTGATTCAAAAAGTCATTATGTTTTCAAAACACAACGATCATCATATGAATCATTCGGTTTGCTTATTAAAGTAACCAAATGTCTATATGATTGCATTTAACTATCAAGGAGCCTCTAGTTCCTATTGAGTAGTTAATCTATATTATACATACCGGGCTCGGATCAATAAATATATTGACTCGTTTCGATACCTTGCCTTAGTAACCGCTAAGTAATAGCGATGTAAGTATCCATTTGATATTTATTCCTGAAATCATACAACTCGACAAACCATTAGTCGATATTGTCAAAGGGTGATATCTTCACCCTTTTGACCCGTTTGTTTAAATTGACCGATTATATTGGCGAGATGTAGCTTATTGTCATCTCGCCTACACGACTCGCTCTAGTTTACATCATGCGGTCATTTTAATTATAAATCAATTCTTAACGCTTTTTTGGCCTATCAAGGCTTTCGAAATAAAGTATCTTTCAAAACCAACAATTATTGTCAACGAGTGACCAAATTACAATTTTACCCTTATTGGTTATTATGATTTACCTTATATGGTAACCCTTAAAAGTACATGTTTCATTCGTCATAATATGATCGAATTACCGATTTAACTCATTTTTTTAGCCATCACTATGGTTTCTTATCATATTTGATTATCTTGTTCTGTACGACTACACGCTGGAACACCATATCTCAATTAGGTATTTGTCTTATTCGTAATCAATACGACAAAGAATATTCCAAAATATATGACTAGTGTAAGCTATACTTACATTGCATCCGAATTATGCTTTTCCTTCATTCTTGATTTGTTTGACCCGCTTCCTTCCCCAAACTTTCACCTAGCTTGCCAAGCGTCAAACTATCATTGAAATTGTAAGATGGTTAGGTTAGCCATAATCATTTACGACTATTCCATCCTATGCCCTTATGTCGAATTTATCGTTCGATCATGTACTTGGTCGGTTTGACTTTTTTTAAAGTCAATCGACTTATCAACTTATTCAATGCACGTTTGGTTTATTGAATTTCGCTTAGGCATTTCATCCGAACTCTTAACGAAATTAAATTTTACACACTAACTACTAGGTAACATGATTTCAAGCATCTATATCATGATCTTAACATCAATTCTCTTGTATCATACAAAACCCATTTCGTGAGAAGTATGATCTTGTACCCAAATTCATGGTTTAATTGAACACCTTCTATTTATTATCATGCATGTTGATTCTAAGCATAGTTATATCATCAATTTCATCATAACATTAAAACCCACTTATCTAAATGTGTTAATTCATCAAATCCTTCAATTCATAGCATATTATGTATGATTTTCACTTAGGGTTTTGTTCCTAAGCAAGTATACATCACTAATCTAGCCATAGCTTCTCTAATCCATGCTTAATTCACGATTAGGATGATTATCAAATTCTTACAACTTCATCAAACACCAAGATTTTACATACCTCCTGATCCTCTTGTTCGGGTGATCATTAATCCACGTTCGGTTGTGAATTTAGGCGTCGTTTGGCCCTCCAATTTGATGAATTTGGATGAGCTAGGGTTTGGAGCCCTTGCTCCTTCTCCTGGACGATTTCACGCACACACACACACACACCAAGTGTGTGTGTTGTGTTTTATTTTTTTGTTTTAATAAACCAAGTTTCCCACTCGGCAATATTAGACCCTCATGTTTTATCTTGACCAATTGAAGCTATAACTCACCATTAGTCATCTGATCTCATGCTACCAACTAGGTTAATTATTCCTAGTTACCTTAACGGGTTCGGGAAGTTATAACCTGTTATGTTTTAAGTCTCGTTAATTCGGGCCTTTTATAACTTTGTTTTCTCAAAGCATTTATTCTCCTTTTTATTAATTATTAGGCTTATTTATTTAAATCCTAATAAATTTCCAGGTTAATTTTTACTGCTAACGGTATTTTACCCTCTTTTGTATTAACGGGGTTTAATTACCAAACCCGTTTTCGGGGTGTTATAACATGAAAAACGGATGTAGTGCTATAATAGGTAAAATACATCATTTTATACATGTGTATCAAAACTCATTACAATATCGAATGACAAAACTCAATATAACAACGAATCAACCCTAGAAATTGAATACACCATTATAATAAGTTAGACACGTTGACTTAGTCAACAATGGATCATACCCGCTTTAAAATGTCATTTTAAAAATATATACGTACATATAGCAAGGGTAGGGATATTGTAAAAAAATGTGTTTTGTAAGAAGTGTAGAAAAGAATCTACACCATTTGATCTATAATATAATGGTTGAGATTATAATGACAAAATTGTAAATTGTATTTACCATTAAAATAATTAATTTTCTAGATTAAGAGTATAAAGGTAAATTTAACATTTTTAAATTTAGAAACCCACATGCAATGCACATGCAAGTTCCCCCCTTCTTTTTTAAACGTCAATAACTTTTTATATGTAATTTTTTTTAATTACACTACAATAACAAGTGTTTTTTTTATCTTTAATATGAGTACTATATTGTTATACTTATATAGAGAAAAAAATTACGTTTTGATTGGATGTTTTAGTCCATGGTGTTTTAATTGTATTGTGATTCAAGGCGTTGTGTTTTATAGTAAAATACCATGAACATATATAAGACACCATAACATTGCAAATAATGAATTATGATTCAAGTCATGGTGTTTTGACATCTAAAATCTGTAACATTGTATTGTGATTACAGTCACGTGGTTTTAACATCTGGAATAGCAATAGAATCATTCTAGATGCTAAAACACCACGACTGTATTATGATTTAATTCATGGTGTTTTTGAAATTTGTATGGTTTTTATACCTGCAAAATAACAAAAACCATTCCAGATGTTAGAATACCATGACTGTATTACGATTCAAGTTGTGGTGTTTTCTGGAATTCGTATGGTGTTTTATACGAACTGATTATTCAAAAAACTAAGAACTGATGATTCAAAAAATACGAACCGTAATTTCCTTCGATCTCTATGAATCAGACGATAATGATTTAAAAAGTCTCTGAGCTGGTATATAAAACTGAATTCTTAAATCTTTGTAAAAAATAAAATTATATCACTAACCTAAAATAACTTACTGGAGGTTACAAAGATTATTTTATCAATTAATTAAAATTTGAAGTAAATTACATTATTGCCCTTTCTAATTAATTAAAATTGAAGGATACATGTCAATACTATATTATTTCCTACACTTATCACACTATTAACATTTTTTTTATAGTATCCTTAATCTATATAACTCATATCAAATCAAAGAGTATGAAGTTTCTGATTTATTGGTATATCTTTTTGAAAAACTTGAAACATATTAAAGATCGATAAGACTAAAAAAACTAACTTAAACTTAAAAAAATACTCTAAACATATTTAACTTGTTAGTAATCAAAACATTGTCATCATTTTAATCTTAAAGGTGCAATAAGTTCGTCAAAAAAATCTGGACACTTCCTACTTTAATACAAAAGTTGGTCTAATGGTTAGTAATTTGGTTTCTTTCCTTAAGGTCCCAAGTTCAACTCTCACTAGCATCGCTTTGAAGGACATTGGTGGTGACAATGAAGTTTAGAACTAGGCCTCTCTAGAGGTCGCCAGTTCGAAACCGAGCCAAACCTGGTTTTACCGCAGTGGACCTTCGGGCGGGCGAGTTTTCCTTGGAACCGGTGGCTTGGTGACTCGGGTATGCATCCAACTCACATCGTTATAGAGGAGGAGATGCATTTACTCAATTGAGGGTCATCCTATGATGCTTATCCAGTAATTTAGTTGGCCGTTAAAAAAAATACAAAATCACTTTTAAACATAGAAGTATGAAAATTATATGAACTATGTTTTAACTATGATACATAAGACAATTATATTACAATATAACTGACTCTTTTCCACTATATCTGACTACTATACTATATTAGTTCAAAAATGATTTACACCAAGGTTGTATCAGTTTATGTAAAACGGAGTAATGAATAACGTTACAAAGCATAAATACACTTTTAATATATTAGTTCAAAAATGATTTACTCCAAATTGATATATATTCATCTATATATTAATAAATGACTGATTTGAACAGTAAACTCTAATATAAAATATTATATAAAGTTTTCTTATAGTTTTATTATTTTAATACTATAATAATTGTTATCTTCTTTACTTTTTAAGTTTAATAAGCTTGGTATTAACCCGTACTTGTTTCAAAAATACCGGTTCATTATCGGTACATGAAGGTAAAAACCAGCACCAGCCTGGTACATAAAACGCCAAAAGTCGGTACCGGATTGAGTTTGATAATCTTATAGTTCGAGAAATTTGGTACTGCTACCCAGTACCATTTGCTCCTCTCTGATCACGTGTACCGTACGAACAACAACGGTATCGTACAACTTTTTTTTTTAGTTTCAGGGGTAGGGATGAACTCGGTGCCAACTGATACCGAATCGGTATTGGTACTGAAAATACCAATTACAGTATCGGTATATAAAGGTAAAAACCGGTAGCGAACCGGTACCAGGAACGCCAAACGTCAGTACCGAACTGGTACTTAGGATCTTTCGGTTCAAGAAATTCGGTACCGGTACCCATTACTATTTGCTCATCTCTGACTACGGGTTTCTACCGAACAACAGGGCCGGCTCAAAAATTTTTAATTTTTTCTAGGCCCAAAGCGGATAGTAAAATTGGGGCCCTTTTTGTAAACGAAAAAAATTGCTATGAATCTATTATTCATATATCATCTTTGTATACGCATAATTATAGATCATAAACCTCAATGTTAACAATTTCAAAGCCAAAATTACCAAAATATAATATATTTTCTTAGAACTTGAGGCCCTAGGAAAATGGAGGCTTAAAGCTCTTGCTTTATTTCACTCCCCCTTGAGCCGGCCCTGCCGAACAACATCATTACCATACAACTTTTTTAGTTGATTTTCTTTCGGTTATTTTTTAGTGTGTTTTTCTACATTTTCTTTTTATTCTTGTCAGCGATTCCGTATGCAACGCGCTCGTAGTGATTTCAAACACATATGAACACAGACTAAATAACAAAGAAAGTTCGCCGCAACGTGGCGACGGTTTTTATAACTAGTATGATAAAAAAACAAACCAAATGAACAGTGAATTGAATTTAGGAACCAAATGAACAGTGAATTGAATTTAGGGTATATTGATATATGGGGTATAGGGCGGGGTTGTGGCGTGTGTTGGGTACAAACGCCCAAGTCACCACCCCGGGTTGGCTTGGGTTTCGGCGTGGCCGCCCCTTGGGCGGGGTTTCAGCCTGGGGGCGGGGGTTGTGGCGGGGGTTGGGTACAAACGCCCAAGTCACCACCCCTGGTGGGCTTGGGTTTCGGCGTGGCCCCTTGGGCGGGGGTTTCAGCCCGGGTTAGAATATGGGGTATGGGGCGGGGTTGTGGCGTGGGTTGGGTACAAACGCCCAAGTCACCACCCCGGGTGGGCTTGTGTTTCGGCGTGGCCCATTAGGCGGGGGTTTCAGCCTGGGGGCGGGGGTTGTGGCGTGGGTTGGGTACAAACGCCCAAGTCACCACCCCGGGTGGGCTTGGGTTTCGGCGTGGCCTCTTGGGCGGGGGTTTCAGCCCGGGCGTTGAACGGGGCTATCAAGATGACATGGCAGGATCTCATTGGCCAAGACAAGTAGTCGTTTGGGCTTAGCCGTTGGCCAACGGCTATGTGTTTAAAAAAAATTATTCACTATAAATACTCACACTTCTATTCATTTTTTTACTACAACTACTCCACATCTTCTATAATCATCTCTATCTTATTTTTAAAAAAAAAATTCTCATCCAACCACAATACGAAAAATGAATCCTCATAATCGTGGTTTTGACCCGAACAATCCGTGGGCATTCCAAGAAACACCTAGCCCAGCATCCAATCGTCCAATTGCTCCCTTTTTAATACACTCCACGATGCCCGATATGGCTGGTTACGCATCGTTTATCTCGAATCGTTTGAAGAATGATGTCGGTCGAAAACATCAATGCCTTCCGCGCAACGCGCGTCATTGAAAAACACTAGTTTATATGGTTTAGCGATTCATGTGACCTTGGTTTAAGAGGTCCAATATCTAACTGCCACATGTAAGGTTTATTAAAATGAAATATCAAATAAATAAATGCTTAACAATATTTAAAATCTATCCATTTATTTCACATTATGTGACGATGTGAGACTCAAAACACGCATCATATTACTTGGAATAAATGATGTTAAAAACTGTAAAGTTTGTGCATCGTTATAGTGATTTAGAGTTAAGTACATTGCTACATACATGGTCAAAATATCTCATCACATTAATCAACCCTAGAAAGTGTGAACACAATAGGTTAGGTGCTCATTATACATACATGTGTCTTAAAACTCATTATAATAACGGATCAAAACTAGAAAGTGAACTCACAATTATAAATAAGTGTATCAAAACTAATTATAAACAATTAATTTTAACCCAAAATCAATCTTAAGTAAAGAACTATGGAAATCAACCCTGGGCTTATAGCTTAGTGGTTATGGGGAAATGAGGGAAAGACTCCTGGCCAAATGGTCTCGAGTTCGATTCCTGATCCACCCAGGTTTTACCGGCTCTACATTGTCGTGCCCTTCAGCGGATGCAGGGTCGGGTTTTCCCCGGAACTTGTGGCATGGTGGGCTAGGGGCTCCGTGCGTGCAGGTTGGGTTGCCGCGGGCTACCTTTCGGCCAAGGTGCCGCGTACGGAGTACCCGACGATTCTTATGTTGGACGTTAAAAAAAAAAAGAACTATGGAAATCACATAAACAATTTTATGTGTTTTAACTATGATACATGAAACACTCATATAACATAACTGTCTTTCTTTCTCTCTTTCACTATTTTTGGCTAACTAGGGGCGGATCTACCTTGTTAGAAGGGGAAATCTCCGTTGCCTTTTGATGCTCCGGCGGTAGTGTAAATTTTGGAAATTCTTGATCTTTTTTCTGACGCTCTGGCGGTAGTATAAATTTTGAAAATTCTTGATCTTTTTTCAATTTCGTTATCCCTTTTTTGAAATGTTGCTCCTATAATGATTTTCTAGATCCGCAGCTGACTAACACTATATACTAAGGGGCTGTTTGACAACATCTGAATGGTTAAGTGCTGAACCAGTAAGATGTCTAAACCATTAAGTGCTGAACCAGTAAGAGGTCTAAACCATTAAGAACATGTATAATGCTTAACCGTTCAGAGGCAAATGTCTGACCAATTCTGATTAGATGTCTTAACCATTCAGACTCTGTATAATGCTTAACCATTCAGAGACAAATGTCTGAACCATTCAGATATCTGCTCATGAAACAAATAGTCTGAACCATTAAATGCGGATCCAATAATAGGTCTGAACCATTAAGACCTTTATTATACAAAACATAAATAACGTTACAAAACATAAATATCCTTTTAATATATCAGTTCGAAAATGATTTACACCAAAATGTAAATGGTTTAAAAATTTATACACGACATTTTAATTTCTACACAAAGTTACCAAAAAAAAGGAAAGAAAAAGAAAAAAAAAACGTTTTTTCCTTCCTTCTACTTGTGACCCTGGTTTAAGAGGTCCAATATTCAACTGCCACATGTAAGGTTTATTAAAATGGAATTAAACAATATATAAAAATAATATATTTTAAAGCAACCTAATAACATAATTATTTAATCATTTTATATAAAAAAAAAGTTCAAAAGAACATCTTGTTTCTTTTTTTAAATTTCTGTATTGCTTCCTCTTCACTTCCAACCCAATCTTATTCCAACTTTCTTCCCTTCTTTTTCTTTCTGCTTTTCTGTTATTTACCCAACCCAACTGCTCTTGCTCTATAACCCAAACACTTGATCACATTTCAAGAACCAACAAAATTCTCATATTTATCTTCAAAGTTCCAATCTTTCTTCCATAATTCCCCAAAAAACACACACCCATTTGGGAATTTTGATCAAAAAGATCAATACCCATCACACCCAGTTCAGATCAGCTGTTTCAAGATTCAAGAACCAACAAAATTGTCATATTTACCATCAAAGTTCCAATCTTTATCCCTTAATTCCCCAAAAAACACACACCCATTTGAGAATTTTGATCAAAAAGATCAATTCCCATCATACCCAGATCACAGATCAGCTGTTTCAAGATTCAAGAATGGAAAAAGATGCTTTCTTTAACAATGGAATGCAAATCCCACAAGCCTGGAATTCAATCTTTGGAATGGAATTGGAAGCTCAAGTTAATGAGATGAATTGTAATACTAAACATCTTTCCAATTCCTTTCTCAACAGGAATTGGGATAATTCAGTGGATCAAAGTGATCCCTTTGAATCTGCATTGAGTTCCATTGTGTCATCTCCGGTTAATTCGCACTCCGGAATCGCAATCCCGGGAAGTGAAAATGTAGTCCTCAAGGAACTTATTGGTAGATTAGGGAGCATATGTAACTCAGGAGAGATATCACCACAATCTTGCATTGGAAACACTAGTACCAACACATCATGTTACAACACTCCATTGAATTCTCCACCTAAGCTCAATCTATCAATGATGGATCATCATGGGAATCCGATTCCGATTCCCAGGAATCATCATCAACTCCCACCTGCTCCATTTCATGCAGATCCTGGATTTGTTGAAAGAGCTGCAAGATATTCTTGTTTTGGGATGAATGAGGTTGAATTCCCTCATATGGTGGAATCAGGAAAGTAGTCAAGAGTGTCAAGTAAGCAGTCTTTCAAGAGTGGTGAATTCGCAATTCCGATTCCGGCTTCGGATAAGAAGTTGGATAACTCCATGGAGGAATCATCACTGTCTGAACAGATCACTAAAGATCAAAGTACCAATTCCAATGGTAGAAAGAGGAAAGCAATTCCTAAGGGAAAAGGAAAAGAATCCCAATTCAATACTCTACCAGCTGTAGACAATAAGGTTAGTTAATTCAGTTATTGTGATATTGTTAAACTTATGTATGATATTTAAGATTTTTATTACTGTTGCAGGCTGTAGGAGAACAAGAGAAAGAGGAATCAGATGCTAAAAGAAGCAAGCAAGATGAAGAAGAGAATGGAATGGAAAAAGAGAAGGAAAAGGAAAAGGAAGAAGGGAACCGGAATCGGAATCAGAAACAAAATAAGGAAAAGGAAAAGGAAAAACAAGCAGAGCCACCAAAGGATTACATTCATGTTAGAGCAAGAAGGGGTCAAGCTACTGATAGCCATAGTCTTGCAGAAAGGGTATGCTAAATTGCCAATTGCATTACATTCTTTTTCTTTTGATTCCATTCCGATATTCATCTTATCGTTGTTGCCGTTTGGAAAATTCAGGTTAGAAGAGAAAAGATCAGTGAGAGAATGAAGTTTCTTCAAGATCTTGTCCCTGGTTGTAACAAGGTAAACTAATAAAATTAAGAAAATAATTGAAGAATAAAAAAAAAAAAACTTTTTGGCATCATTTTGGTCATTGTGGTTGTTAACTTGAGATGGGATTCTTGTTTAAAGGTGACCGGAAAAGCGGTTATGCTTGATGAGATTATAAACTACGTGCAGTCGTTGCAAAGACAAGTCGAGGTATATACATAAACGATTCTTCCGGTAGAAAGAAATTCAAATAATATTTATTTATCTTGATTATCTAAAATGATGTAATCCTTTTTTCTTGTGTAGTTCTTGTCAATGAAACTAGCAACTATTAACCCAAGGACAGATATGAACATGGAAGCACTTTTATCTAAAGATGTAAGCTTTTCGTAATCTTTCTTTACCGCGTGACAACTTTAAATTTTAAAGTAATTTTCTTCATTTTTAAAGTAATTTATTCATTTTTGACCCGTTTTCAGACTCGGCTTTCCATGTTAAATACAATGAACCATTTGGATGCACCGGCTCAGCCATTCTATGGCTTTGTTCACGACGGACCACAGAACCAATTGACCTCAATGATGCACCGCGGTTCAAACATGAAGTCATCACAAACCGATGGCTTTGGCGACGTAAGTTAACTTTTTTTTTTAATCAAATATTATAGCTTTCTTGTCGCGCAAGGTGGTGTTAAACCGTTAATTCATGTTGAAACCGAAAACTTCAGGCTTCTGCATTCTGGGAAAATGATCTTCAGAGTGTTGTACAGATGGGATTCAACCAAAACCAAGGATCAATCTTCCAAGGTGAGTTGACTTTTCGACTTTTTCACGAAGAGAGTCAACCAACATCTAAAATAGTGGTTTACCTATAATCTTATGTATGAACTGTTTTATTTGATTCAGGACTAATTGGCGCGGGTCAAATGAAAGTCGAGCTATGATACCGAAATTGTTGACATAATTATTTAGGCCATTAAAGCAAGAAGAACATTTGTATAGAGAAAGGAAGAAGACATATATCTTCACTTAATATCTTATGTTTGTATAATCCTAGAACTAATTCCTATAAAGTTTGTGAGGTGGGAAATGTACTAAACTATGTAAAATGTTGTGTAACATTGTTCAAAAGTTGATTGATAGGAAGAGCCTGCAAGGCTGCAACCTTATTTAGTTAACAATATGATACATCTAATCATTATTTTTGTTTATCTCAGCAAGTTTGTTTATTTATTTTTTTAGCTTTTTATCTTTCGGTATGCGTTATATAACCACCTTCTGTGTGGGTCTGGGTCTAACGTTTGGTTATTAATGATCGATCCGAATCAAAACAGTACTACGCCGTTGATTATGCGAATAATTTAGAACAAACTTAGATATTTTGTTAAGATCCCACAAAAATAAGAAAAAAAATGCACATTTCTCTCAACTTTCTGGGCCATCCCACAAAACAATTTATAACAAAAAAAAATTATTATTATTATTATTATTATTATTATTATTATTTTATAATTCTTGATGGTGATCTTTCTTTTTGGAGTTGTCATAATCAAAGACAAGAAAATTGATTTTCAAGATATACCTAAAAATAAGAAAAATTGGCACCTTTAGAATGAAGATTAGATGTTGTAATTTGTAAACCAGCTGTTAGTGGGGACATTAAAGAACAACTCCATTCTGGAATCCAATATTGACAACCCTTTGGTTCCAATCTTTTTTTTTCTACCCTGGAAGAATTTGGCCGCAATTAGGGGGTGAATCTTTTTCCCCAATGATGTTTTGGTTACTTGTACTTTATGCAATAAAGGTTGTACCTTAGAGTTTAGTGGTAACTCTAGTTAAATTAAAAGTACTATTATACATGAAAATTTATGACACAAAAAAGTTCACTTGGTACTAGTTATATGATGTTCAAAAAGACAAGGTGAGTATTCTTATATAGTTAGATTATATAATAATTCAAAAGATGAAATACAAATAATTTTAACGTACAAAACGTACGAACTGAATGTTTTGCTGAAAAAAACGCGGTGGTATTTTCGTAATTATTAGTAATTATCAAAATTACTCTACAAATGATCTTGTAGAGTAATTTTGATCTTTGTAGAGTAATTTTGTAAAATGTTCCTGTAGAGTAGTTTTGATCTTGTAGGGTAATTATCAAAATTACTCTACAAGTGAATCAAAATTACTCTGCAAGTTTATCAAACAAATACAATTCAAAATTACTCTACAAATGATCCTGTAGAGTAATTTTGTAAAATGATCATGTAGAGTAATTTTGATCTTGTAGAGTAATTTTGTAAAATGTTCTTGTAGAGTAATTTTGATCTTGTTGTACAGTAATTTTGTAAATTACCCTACGAGCAAATAATTACGAAAATACCACCGCGTTTTTTTTGCCTTTTTCATGCTATTCGTACGTTTAGTACGTTAAAGTTATTTGTACGGGAACTTTACTCTATATAATAATTTATTTGTACTTCTTATTCTCTAAATATAAAATGCAATATAGTCTATTTTGTCATAATAAACGAGGTTCGACATATGTAATATTAACAATAACTACGTCTGTATATACGCACCCACTCACATGCGTGCACATGGATTATCCATAAGCACCCATTATCATTTTCATGTGTGTATGATGAAACGATACATTATGTGCCTCAAGAAGACGATACATAAAGTTGCAAGGTATAAAAGTAGCGTCTTGAGAAGATTCGATGGTTGTTTATATTCGAGGCCCCTCTTTCTCTATATGTATACGTGAATGCGTATCGTATACATAGATAAGCAAATATTTGTCTATAATTGCAGATTATCAAGATATTATTACAAAGACAAAGGAGAAAGGGAATCAAGATCCCAGGTTGGCCATAGTGAAGATATGACTTTGGCCAAGGAATCAAAGACCTTTTTAATTGGCAATCACTTTCTTTAAGAAACTCATGAAAAAGAAAATCTTTTTGGATAAGTAGAATGTTTAAAGTAGTGGTGTTTAGATGTAGAAAGATACCCTTAAGAGATAGACAGCCAAACTTTGTATGAAAGCTTGGCTCACAAATACTTTTTGCAACCTTCCAAATATCATCATTAGAATCCCATTATCACTCACACCCTCATTTCTTTCCTTTTTATTCATTCATCAAAGACACTTGGAGGGTGTTTGGGGTTGAGTTTCGAAAATAGATTATGCGTTTTGAATAATCAGAATCAGATAATTAACTGTAACAAAATGTGTTGTTCAGATAATTAACGGTAACAAAACGTGTTGTTGAAAGATATTGTTTGGATTTGATTATGTTGCTTGATATCACAATAATCAGATAATCAACTATTTGAGTGTTTGGCAAATATATATTTATAAAAATAAACAAGTGAAAATCCTTTTCTAAACGCAAATAATCAATTTTTGGAAAAATGCGTTTTGTTGCGGTAGGGGGGAGCTGCTTTTGGAAAACTGCGTTTTGTAGCTTTCTAAACGCAAATAATCAATTTTTTAATTTTTTACCCAAATACTCAAAATTGATTATTTACAATTTCAAAACTCAATAATCTAAAATTCTCCTTCAAAACTCAACCCCAAACACCCTCTTGATGCAATAATATGTTTTAAAGTTTTAAAATCGTACGAAAGTAGTCTAGATTTTAACTTTTTAAGGTATAAGGTTGTCAATCAGATGCGATATCCGAAGTCAAGATCTTTAGATCATTCTATATGTAGAACCAAGGGTCTGCTAATCCTCCGGCCACTAGAATTCGTCAAAATCTCCACTGTAAAAAGTTTTTTTTTCTTCATCATTAGTGAAGAAAAACTCTTAAGTTGATCCCAACCAAGAAGTCAGTTTCACCACAGGGTAATGCTTTTAGAATTTCCACCAAGACTTATTATTCACTCAATCAAGGTGGTACTTATGAAGTAGGGTCAAGGGAATGTAACTAGAGGAGAGTTATTGGCCCATTTTAAATTATGATCTACCAAATAGTAGTTAGTAACCAACTTATTTGAAATGTGACATTGACATGAACTCGATATAAAGTAGATAATCCGGTAGAAAACATAAACAACTGCCAACCATTGTCGTTAGAGTTCAATCCTCTAGATCGAAGATCTATACAAGACGGCCCATCTCGAATAATTTATCTAGTCGATCGAAGCTAAGGTACCCGACACTGAATTAAGGAAGATTGATGGAAGATGTTTCTAGATTAAGTGTGAACAGTAGAAAGTGAAACAGAAGGTATAAATAAAAGGGAATAGTTAGGGCAGATTGATTAAAGATGTTTTCATGTGGGGTTTCATTTGTTTATAATCAATTATGATATGATTAAGATTGGTCCATTTACCAGCCTGTCACTAATTATAATAGCTCATATAGGTACAAATCACTCTCTTTCTTCACTTTATGTCCTTTTCTTTCACCTTAACAAGCATCCTTTCCTGCTTTTATTAATATTGGCCGGAGTCACGTAAATATCAGACAGTTTCAACGGTTTATAAACACCCCTACCGTAATACCATATACATACACACATATATTGGATTCTCAAAATGGTTACATCTAGATAGACCATTTGGACACTAATAGTCATGAATGACACAAGGGTAAAATGGTAACTTTGGATTCACAATTCCTATGGAGAATGATTTGACCACCAACATTGTGTGTCAAAGCAAAAGCATAATCATATTACTTCATGTGCAAGTATTATTTCCACCACAAAAACAAGCAACCAATCTGCACATTGCAACACACTTCTCAGAAAAACACAAACTATTTTATGCAAATTATAAGCTACAAATTTATGCAATGTTATACATGATATAAGTAATCACACTAGTAGACAAAACTATATGTATTATGCAATAAATATCTGCTGCCAAACTAATGTGTACAAATTAAAATAAAATATTGTAACTTGTTACTTGTCAGATTTCAAAAGTCACCATCAAGGTCTATTTCCTGTCTAGAGTACTGGCAGTGATGTTTTCTTAACATTCCACTATTTTTTAGAAAAAGGGTAGCACAAAAAAAAAAAAAAAAAAAAAAAAAAAAGAAGAGAGAGAGAGAGAAAATGAAATTTATCTATATTGATAATTGAATGGTTAGGATTGGTACCTATTGTTCCTATCTTCTGGTCCAATAGTAATAACCTAATTGGTCCAAAAGTGGGAGAGAGATGCTTATCAAGGAAGACAATGCCACAAGCTAATTGTTTTATGGTCTATAATGACATGAAATAGACTACCCATGTAACAGGGCTCCAAAGAGGGTATGTGAACTCCCTGTCTTGGCCCGTATTTGCACAAACTGTTATCGAACTTAATATTGACCCGTGACCTACTACCACCAATGCCCCAAAAAATATTCTAGGTTACATGTTCTAGATTCCGAATAACTAGGTTCGGTTCGGCTGTTTCATGTAAATGTACAGGTGGCAGTATTATTATTTTTTTTCTCCTAATGGGTCAAAAGGGTAAAATAAGAAAGCTTGGTTAATGTACAGGTGGTAATATTTTTTTTTTTTGGGGGGGATGTTATTCAACAATAGCCCCTTAACGTGCGAAGGTACGGAGTGAATTACGCATGTTCATTTTTAAAATACGCACGTTACAAAATTCAAATCCCGCATGTCATCAAACCTTGGTTTAAAAAAGCATGAAGCGCATAAAAGTGATGAGGTCTAAAACTGAGGCGCAAAGCACAAAAGTGGTGAGCTTTTCGTACGCAAGGCGCAAAGTGATTATATAACTTATTTTATGTATCCCATAGGTTTTTAGCATCCCCTACCTATGATTTAGCTATAAGAGTAAATTACATTTTTGGCCCCTGTGGTTATATCACTTTTACTATATTAGCCCAAAATAAGAATTTTTAACATATCTGCCCCCATGGTCTCTATAACTAACCATTTTGGCCCCTAAGTCTAGAGATCATGGGGGCCAAAATGGTTAGTTATAGAGACCATGAGAGCTAAAATGGTTAGACTTAGTGGCCAAAATGGTTAGTTATAGAGACCATAGGGGCAGATATGTTAAAAAATCTTATTTTGGGCTAATATAGTAAAAGTGATATAACCACAGGGGCCAAAAACGTAATTTACTCTAGCTATAATTAAGTTTTAAAATGAAAAAAACATAAATGTACAACATAAAAAGCCTCTTCTACAACACTCAGCAGCACAAAAACAAGCCATGTACAAAAAGCGTGCGCCTTAGGTCAATTTTTACCCTGAAAAGCGCACCTCACCTGCGCCTTTTGTACATTGTGCGTCTTAGGTCACACGACCTTAGGTCGCCTTACGCCTAGGCGCGCTTTTTTAAACCAAGCATCAAACATGAAAATTACGCATGGGTTGAGTTAACCCTAGTTACGCATGTTATAATACATAATTACACACGTTATTTGCACACTTCGCAAGTTAAAACCCATTTGTATTTAAAACTTTCACATTATTTTTTTTCGAAAATAAGTCGAAAATATATACAATATGTAAAGTCACATGAATCCTTTGAATCATTTTATGTAAAAAAATATTTAATATTGTAAAAGAATATGATTTTGGTAATGATAATTACACATTAATTACTTACAAAATTAAATAAAGAAAAGATGTAAAAAGTGTTGTGGATTGGCAAAACCTGACCTGGGCCATACTAAAGATTCACCCATCCTGACCCAAACGTTTTGACAAATAAACCAACCCATTCATTTTGGCACCTCTATGTAAACAAAACTCGAATATCAAAACTTCATTTCTACTTACAATGTGTGAGAACCCCTTTTGCCCTGTAAGTTATACAGGAAAATTCTGATATCATTAACACATTTAAATTTCAAGTTTCACTTACCTATACGGTGCATATAGGTATGTTATCGGAAGTATTCTCTTCATAATTTCACTCTGTAAGCCATCTCCTTCACTTGTTTGGGCTCCTTACTCAGTACCTGCCTGCACATTCAGAATGTATATGCAAAATCATTATAAATTATTTGCCAAAAGCCAATACTACCATTGGAAGAACAAAAAAAATGTTGTTAATTCATATGGCATACTATACACTGATATTAAGCAAATGATAGGAGGGCCACTAAGAATGTAGACTGACTAGAAAGTCTTTATGATACAGAAAGCTAAAGATAATGTTTATATCAAGATCGCCTAACTATCTAAATAGCATTATATTTCTGGCCAAAAAAAGATGCTGGATGATGAAAATACCCTCAAAAAGCGTAATGATATTAATACTCTTTGATAACATGTAAACATGTTATCGGTTGAAAAAACTGTTTGTAAAGCCAAACCTGCAGCTTTCCCATAAATGTATGGGCATTTTGGTCATTTTACAATTCTCAAGCAAGCATGTGACAGCTATTGGCATAAACGAAATCAGATCGATACTTGGTGGCCTAAAAAGCTGTTAGAAATTTGGGGGACCTTAGTGCAACTTTTTAATACTTTGGTAGATTTGAATTAACTACATAAACATATAAACAGATACATACGTAGATTTGAATCCAGCACTCTCAATCTCCAGCTCTCCTTTGTGTTGTTGGTGGAGTGGATTAACATGTTTCTCCTGCTTGTAGTACATAGATTTTCAAGGATCAAGTTTACGTTTTTCTTTAATATCAATAATCAAGTGATCTGCTTGTAGTACATGTTCCAAATCTTCTTAAACTCGACTTCAATTCCCAAGCTTTGTTCTGTGGTAATTCGCCTTTTTTAAGATGAAGATTTCGTATAATGTATAGTGGTTGGTTTCTAAAATCATACATCCGTTTCCCATAAGTCAAAGCGATTCTGATAACGTTCGAATTCATATTCAACTCTTTTAAATTCAGTTTCTTTCCTTACAACTTCTGGAAGGTTCTCATAACTCCAATTCAAGATCTGTATAAACATATGAAAATTGGTGAAACTATTAAAAAGGTGATTCTGTTTTAATGTTTTCATCCAGAAAAAGAAACAAGCATACCAAACTCTTTAAGTTGATTAAATTTAATACTACAACTTTATAAGGCTTCTCAGCCGTATAAAAAACAAGTTCAAATTCCCAAAAATCCTCAGTAAGAGTTCAACAATTTTTAACAAAGCGTAAAAATGATAAGAATGTAATACTTTAAAATATATCTATCTTAAAGTAACAAACTTTGAGCAAGTAATTCAAAAATACACAAATCTAGTTGCCTGAGTTGATTTTCTTTTGGTGGGATCTGTGATCTAAAACTACTCGATACCAAAGATGAATCTGGAATGGTGTTTATACAAAAAAGAGTATTTTCTTGTACATATTTCTGCTTCCGATAATCGGTGCTGTGGTTACCGTTTAATATACACTTAAATGTGTAAAAACTTTATATAATGATGATATATAACAGAATGAAATACTTGTCTGCACTTATGACTTAACTACCTTTTGTTGCGCATATCAAAGAAGAAGTTGAAAACAAGGAAGGGAAAAGGGTCAACTCGTAACGTTAGTGAATGTTGAAATTTCAACATTCACTAACGTTACGACTTACAGGTTGCCCCTTTTCACACTACCATACCCATTCATGTTTTCAATTCAAGTTTAAACATGTTTACCCTGCTCTATGTATGGTTTCTACTTCCTAATGAAAGCCCAATTGGCACAAATTTAACAGATCTGTATAACATACTTCCTAGTATTAACTGGTGAGCCGTAGCTAATACTATCGACAATCACAATATTATAAAAATAATCATCAGGGGGTGTCCATGAGGTATCAAGTTCAACCCTTTTGGTGCCCTCTAAACTACCAAAAAATAAAGAAATAAACATCTGCAGCAAAAGAACACGTAACTTCATTTTCAAATCAATTCTAATTGCATCATCATATAAATAAACCAGTAAGGCAGTAAACCACCATTAACATAGGTATATTCATTCTTAACATATTGGGAACACATGGTTCTGTTGTAATTATACTTTTGAGTTTGCTAACCGAGATTGGTATTTGTAAGGGTTAAAATTGTGACTGATGCGTATCAAATGGGTTTCATGAACAAAAGGGAGATTTTGCATGGTATTATCCATGCGAACAGTGACTTCTTGCATAAACAGTATGCAAGAAGTCCACACAAGTTTGCGAATTGATATTTTACCGCACAAGATTGTGCGAAATGCCGATATGTAGTTTTCGCACAAAAGGTCGTTGCACGAAGTTCTTCAAAGAGGCGGGTTTGGAAGAACTCGACCTTCGCTATAAATAGGCTTTGGAAGGGGCTTAATCGAGTACGTATGTGTGTATGAGATTCCAAATATGTGATGATTGTTTGATTCTATCAATGAAATACACATACATCATCTATTTCTGTTTTGATTATCAATTTGTTGTTTGATTTGACCTCACACACATCCGTCCTTGGTTTAAAAAAGCACACCTAGGCGCAAGGTGCAACAAGGCTCAAGCCCGTGCGCTTTTGGTAGCATAAGGCGCGCTTTCAAAAAGCGAACCTGAGGCACAATTTCTTGGGATAAATTATGTATTTCCCATATTTTGTGCAGCCAGGTTGTTGTACAACATGCTTTTTAGCTTGTACACTTGGTTTAAAACAGCGCGAAGCGCACAAAAGCGACGAGGTCTAAAACCGAGGCGCAAAGCAGAAAGCGCAAAAGCGGTGAGCTTTTCGTACGCAAGGCGCAAAGTGATTATATAATTTATTTTATACATCCCATAGGTTTTTAGCATCCCCACCAATGATTTAGCTATACTTAAGCTTTATATATGTTTTAAAGTGGAAAAAAACATACATGTACAACATAAAAAGCCTGTTGTACGCTGCACAAAAACAAGCCATGTACAAAAGGTGCGCGCCTCAGGTAAATTTTAACCCTAAAAAGCCCGCCTCACCTGCGCCTTTTGTACACTGTGCGCCTTATGTCACACAAGGCGCAAAGGTTTGTGCCTTAGGTCGCCTCGCGCCTAGGCACGCCTTTTAAACCAAGCTTGTACATGTATCATGTAATATCCATATTAAAACATACATAAAGCTTACTTGTCTATATTGGGTAAATGATGCTAGAAACCTTTAGGAAATAAATAAAAAACAATACAATTATTTGCGCCCCGGGTACGAAAAGCAGTGCGCTTTTGCGCTTCACGCCTCAGTTTTAGGCCTTGTCGCTTTTGTGCTTTTTTTTTTTAAACCAAGCATCCGTGTCAATATCAATTGATTCAAGAGTGATATTCATTGAATTTGATAGATCAAAGATCCTGACAGCAGCATTCAAAAGTAAACTATTATATACATTGAATCTTCTCCTAAGATTGGCATTCAAAAGTAGACAATATAACTTTTTTACTGATCACAATGGCACACTTAACATGCCAACAGTTACTATGATTTAACATCAACAGTTCAATTAAAAGGAACATAAGCAGTGAAAAGGATGAGAGAGCTCACTGTTTTACAGCAATGATCACCGGAGATGAAGCAGCCGGAAGAGAAGCAACAAAAATCGCCACAGAAAGCTAGCTAGGGTTTTGAAGTAGATGTTTAGTTTATAGGCACAATTAATCATCATCATCATCTAAATCCCATCATCTGATCATAATGAGGGTAAGATGCAGACAGTCTTACCTTTATCCGTAGAAATAGAGAGTCTGCTTCCGGTGAGATCCCGGCTCGATAGGTAAAAGAGTCAAATAAAAAAAAACATATGATCATATAAAATCACTAGGTTATATACCCGTGAGCTTCACGAGTTATGGGTTGTTTTATAAAAATTTATATTTACAAAAGAATGTTATATATATGATTTCTTATAATTGGATAACCTCTTCATACTACCATTTTATTGGTTTTTGATTATTTTTTTTAAACACCACTTTAACGTCCTTTCTACCACGTGTTTTTCTTACCGCGCCGCCTTGCTAACGTGACTGCTACGTTACGCTTAATGTCTCCTCTTTATACCCTCCCACGCTTAATGTTTCAACCTCAAAGCACACCCAACAACTAATATACCCATGACCTTCATGGGTTATGGGTTATGTTAAAAAATCTATGTCTATAAAAGTATTTTTATTTATGATTTATAACCTGATATCTTTTTCATGCTAACACCCATGTTTGGCAAACCTTACCAATAAGAAAAAAAAACAAAAATTGAATTACATAGTGTATTTACTTCAATATGGCAATAAGTAATAGAAATTGCAATACTATTAATTCTCTACAAAATACCTATTTACTTTCACATGGACACGGATCCGAACGAATATGGATCGGACCTTTTGATTCGGATAATCCAACTTGTACTAACGAATTATGAGTTTCAACTGTTAAACGGTGGAAATTGAAGTTATTTAAATTAAAGATTCCGCGAGTTTCGCGGGTGGCTTAACACAAACATATAATATATATACTGGCATGGCATTTCTTTCATGATGTTGTAAAAAACTTTTACCATACTACCACTTTTTAAAAGAAAAATGTCCCTTAAATGTGAAAAGAAGAAATCCTTTGTGTGTGGAAAGTTTCCTTACATACAAACAAAATACGCTTACACATTTGAGCAAAACATTGTTTTCCTGCTAAATTTAACTTTGTAGTTACCTAAAGTGGTAACATTTATATTATTGGCATAAAAAACAAACTACCATATATAATACTAAAATCAACACACAACTAAACTTTTCATTGCTATGCAATTTTACTCTTCTACTCTGTTGACAAAACAAACAATAACATCAAGGTCTAGCCGAAAAAAAAAAGCAGAGCCAAAAATATATGAAATCCAGCACCTCCCAGCGAGATAGGAGTCCCTGCGTTAGCAGAATTGCCCTCAAGAGTCGTTGCACCACCAGATAATATGAGCCCGGGTCTCAAACTAAAATTTAGAAATCTAAAGTCACCCATTTTTCCCACAACATACGCTGCTGTTCCGCCTGGTGTTTTATCCACAAAGAGGTGGATTGTACTTCTTCACCTAACAGCCTTTCAATGTGAACCAGCTTGCTCGAAAGTATGAGATCATTTTGACACTTCAATATTATGAAGCATACTGTCAGCACCACAACTTGTACCACCATTTTCTTCATTCGAGTGTAGCCTAGAACCTTGCGGACACTTAGGTGGCTTTTATGCTTTTAAAATAAATTCAAATGGTGTTAAATCACTTGGAAATAAGACAAATAAACCAACCAAGAAATTGAAAACATACCAGCGATGGGGGTGGTCATAAGATCCTAAAAAATATCGAACCTGTCATTTATAACCTGCATGTACCACGTTCCAGTCAAATATGAAGTAAGAAAACAATGATTTGATTATTATTATTATAAAACCTTTATATTCGTAATAAGTATACTATATATGATATTAACATCTACCAACAGCAATCAGATGGGACCAAAGTTGAGTAAGCAACTGGCACTCAATCACGGAAATTTGCTGAACTCAACCACCAATGTTGAGTAAGCGGCTGGCACTCAATCATGAAAATTTGCTGAACTCAACCAAGGGGGTGGCACTCAATCATGGAAATATGTTTATATTCAGAAAAAAAAACTTCACGATATTCTTTTAGTTCATCTGTTTGTTTCAACATAGTCAATTAACACAAAAAGGTAAGACCAAGATCTTCACTTTATGGGTAATGTTTAGACAGTTTCAAAACATAAGCGTAAGCAATCGCGGCGTATGAACATTGGTGGAATTGAGTACAAACATTAAGAATTCGCTGCAAAAGACAACTGATTGAATATAAATAAGAAATAAGCCTAAAACAAAATAGCAATCTTAAACGATCAACAAAAGAAGTATACCTGCTTTTTATCTTAGATGAAAACGACATAAGTAACCATTGCGCCGACTGAATGAGTTGAATCACCCTTGCTAATTGTTACCGTCACAGAAGTAACCAGATCTTCCACACCCGAACCATCTTAATGTTGACGCCATCTGTTCCAATCATCTCCAACGAAAAGTGTCACCATTGTAACCAGGCGATGATTAACCATACAAACACAACTCATCAAACACACAACAGAAAATAAAATAAAATAAATACTATAACCGACAAAACTAAAAGTGTACACATCAACTCTTTTCTGTTTTGACCCATACGAAAAAAAGCATGTTTGAACCACTTTCTATGTGGAATCCTTCTCTTGTTCACAATGACCAAACCATACATGTGGAGGAACAAATGTATCTTGGTGTTATTTATGCTTCATTATTAGAGTTTTCAATATATTTGAATCATAATCAAACTAAATATAGTTACTTTGTATTTTCTATTTAAAACTTAAAAACAAAATTACCAGCTTTGTGAGGGAGAACAATCCAGTTACATCTGGTAGCATAGTTTTCAATGAGAATCTTGAGTTTTGCATCTTCTTCGGTAGACCAAGGACCCCTCTTTACATTTTCTTTATCACAACATGAAGCCCTGAGCGTCTTTCACTTCTACAAAAAGATAGCATTTCATATAATGAAGAGTTGCATTTTCAACTTCTCCAATAGCAAGGTAACAACTTGAAGATCTTTATGAATCAAGACCCATCTTCCCCATAAGCATCCTACAAAAACACAACCCAATTCGAGATATTGAATCATTTGGCGATACAATTGATGAAGAGAAACTAAGCGAGTATAAGAACTCTGACTATTGGAATTGCACTTTGATTTCAATGACTCATATACCATATCAAACAGTCAAAGGAATTGCAACTTTCAATTAGTTTTCTTTATGTATACCGCCTCTCTGATACAACTTAAGCCTCTAAAAGAGCGCATCCACGTCATTATCAGAACTATCCTAAAATATTAGAATGTACAGAACATACCTAAACATATTACTTCTGGTTCAACAACAATCTCTGTGAAATCACCATCTCTCTAGTGTTCATCCCTCTATATCATACTTATTGTCTCAAAAAGTTTTGTTACTCTAAGCCTAAACTAATTGCAATGAACTGAGATTATAAAACCTTGTAGCACCCCATAAATCATCATCACCTATAATAATGTTTAACTTATAATGCCATATTACATTAGATTGATAGACACAATCATACGAATTAACCAATCACACTATAATAAACCCATTAGACTATAATCACAGTACCTTGAATGCCACATGCTCTTTGTGGACTGAAAGATGCAAAAAAAAAAAAAAAAAAGAAAGAAACCCTAAACAGCCCCGAAGAATGAAAGAACTTACCTTTTGAACTCAATAATCAATGGAGAAAGAGAAAGCTTGAACCCAATTGAACGGATGATTGTCAAAAGGAAAAGAGAGTATGATACGGTATGGCTTTATAGACTCCATCACAAGATTAATATGCAGAAGATGAACCGAAATTCGAAGGTGAATCCGTGTGAATGCTGATCTACACCGTCAGATTAGGTTTAAAAATCAGGGACAACCATAGGATCTGTGTTTCTTGTGTGAGATTTGTGTTTCTTGAATAGGAATTGGCGTTTTATGCAAAGATGGGACTTGTGAAACGTATCTCAGAGATAAAGTGAGATACATAACTGTTGTTTTGGGTTTTTTTGAACATCCTAGCTAGAAGTGGAAGTAATACAGAGGGTTACAAAATGGAAGGATGAAGAAGAAGAGGAAGAAAGGGAAAGAGGTTTGGGAGCGATGGTGGACTTTTGACCTGCAGGAAAGAGAAAGCGATGTTTTGTCGCCCAGCTTCTTCCTCTGTCTGCCCACATATTTGAGTTTAGGGTTTAAAAAAAAGAAGAAAGCAGGGGAACATGACACGTGGGAAAAAGAAAGGGGGGCCTTGATGTGATGACACGTGGCCTACTAATGTTTTGCTTTATTATATAGGAAGATATATAGGCAAAAGAGTAAAAAAAACGAAAGAAGGCATATAACTACATAAATAGTGCTAAACATATTCTTACTAAGCTACCACAATAGATGAAAACATATAATAGGAACATATAGCACTTCAAATAGACACACATGTCAGTTGTGATATTCCTAGGCAAACAAAAAGGACTAAAGAAGCTAAGCTCCTAACACGAGAAGCTAATACTAAAATTGTGTCATCCTCCTAAAAGTCCTTAGCCTTAATCTTGCGTCTCCACGAACCCCTATCCTCGATCATGTCCTCAGAGAGGTGTAAGTCTAACAAATCCTTTCTAACTCGCTCTTCCCAAGTCATTTTCGGCCCGCCTCTACTCCTCCTCCCCACCACAGTGAGAGTTTCTACTGATCTAACTGTGTCTGTCACTTGTCTCCTCCGAACATGCCCAAACCATTTCAACCTCCCCTCCCTAACCTTATCTAAAATGCTAGCCAGTCCCAATCTTTCCCTAAAAACCTTATTTCTTATCCTATCCAACCTAGTATGCCCACACATCCCCCTAAGCATCCTCATCTCTGCCACCTCCAGCTTACACGCTTGTGCCTTTTTAATGGCCCAACAATCTGTTCCGTATAGCATAGCCGGTCTAACTGCAACCCTATAGAATTTTCCCTTTAATTTTGCTGGGAACCTCTTGTCGCACAATACCCCAGCGGCTGCTCTCCACCTACACCATCCAGCCTGAACTCGATGAGCTACGTCACTATCTATCTCCCCGTCATTTTCTACAAAAGATCCTAAATACTTGAATTTAGTTACCTCCGGAACCACTTGTCCCTCCATGGAGATTTGATTGTCCGGTCGCCTACACCATTGAAATCACAGTGAAGATACTCGGTCTTAGAACGACTAATCCTTAAATCGTTATCCTCTAAAGCTACTCGCCACTCCTCTAACCTTGCATTCAAGCTTTGTTTACTCTCAACCACTAACACAATATCATCGGCAAAAAGCAAGCACCACGGAACTGTGTCCTGGATCAACTAAGACAACTCATCTAAGACAATTGCAAAAAGAAACGGACTCAACGCAGACCCTTGATGGAGTCCTACCTCCACAGGGAAGACATCAGTACCCTACAGGTGCACGCACGCTAGTTTCAGTCCTAACATACATATCCCTAATTATGTCTATATATTTCCCTGGAATCCCTCTACACTCCAAACTATCCCAAATCAGCTTGCGTGGTACACTGTCATGTGCCTTTTCAAGGTCACTGAACACCATATGCAGATCTCGTTTCTTCTCCCTATACTTTTCCATCAATCTCCTTAGAATGTGTATTGCTTCCATAGTTGACCGCCCCCGCATGAAACCAAATTGGTTCATCGAAACTTGGGTTTCTCTTCTAAGTCTATTCTCAATTAACCTCTCCCATAATTTCATTGTATGACATAATAACTTAATCCCTCTGTAATTCCCACAATATTGAGCGTCCCCTTTGTTCTTATATAAGGGCAATATGACACTGCTCCTCCATTGATCTGGCATGCTTCCAGATTTGAAAATAAGATTGAACATAGTAGTTAGCCATTGAACTCCTTCCTCACCTAAACACCTCCACACCTCAATGGGTATGTTGTCCGGACCAACTGCACTAGCCCTTCCTATCTTCCTAAGTGCAGCCCTCACCTCCCCCTGTGATATACGCCGACAGTAGCAGTTATTTGGTTCTCTCCTTTGCGCATTGGTGTTGTCACTTTCTTGTTGGTTAGCCCTCTCGTCATTGAAAAGTTTATGGAAGTAGTTTTTCCATCTCGATTTAATGTCACGATCCTTAACTAAAACATGACCATCCTCCCCCTTTATAAACTTCACTACCCCTAGATCTTGTTTTCTACGCTCCCTAGCTTGGCGATCTTGAACATATCGTGCTCCCCATCCTTTGTTTCCAAGCGTGTGTACATCTACTTAAAGGCTTTGTTCTTTGCCTCTACCACTGTCTTTCTTGCCTCCCTCTTGGCCTTTTTGTATCGCTCCTTCAATCGTACTCTGACATCTTCATCCGTATACCCTAAAAGATCTCTAAGACTCCTTTGCTTATCCCTTATTTTGATTTGCACATCCTCACTCCACCACCATGACTCCTTATGCATACCCCTCTTTCCGGTTGTGACCCCTAGCGTCTCCTTCGCCACATAAGTAATGGTGGTCGCCATAACCTCCCATATTCGGTTTGCGTCCCCAACCATTCGAGTAAAAGTATGCCCCTCATGAGTAATGGTAGTCAAGATGACCTTATCTCTGAATGCTACAATTGAATTTATACTAGTAGATTTCCCCGCGTGATACGACTCGGCTATAATTTATTTTCTTTGTTCAGTATTGGGTCAGTTACTTAGGTGCTATTAGGTGGTGGGTGGTGGTGATGGACGGTGGTGGTGGTTTTTTTTAACGATCAACGACTACTGGTGAAATTCACCACATCGAGATACACTCGCCTTCAAACCAGGGAAAACCCTCACCTAAGGCCGAAGCCCGTGAACACTCGCCCGAAGGCATGAGGGTGCGGTGAGGCAAAACCCACTCAGTTCAAGGATCAAACTAGCAATCTTCACCTTTTCTCCTAGTCTCCCACTATCACCAGGTGCCGTAGAAAATAGTGGGGAGGACAGGAATTGAACTTGGGTCCCTTAGAACACCAATACTCTCTCTTAGAGGCTAACATTTAACCCTCTATATGTTTATTGTGAATGTGTATAAAAGAGAAAAAAACTAATAAAATAAGTGTTTGTGAGTAGGATAGAGATAAAGATAGAGAGTTGGATGTGAGAGGTTTTGGGAAACAAATAAAATTTAGAGAAATGTGTGTTTTTTAGTGTTATTATATACATAGAGACGAAGGGTCCAATGTGAATGCTCTTAGTAATGGCATTGGTATAGTACTGGTATTCAGTATAATTTACGATATCAAATTTGAATGCAACTCTATTTTTAATCGGAATGCAACTGAGTGTTAAACTTTTTTTAAAAAGTTTACGAACATAACATATTAAAGAAAAATCAAATTAATTGGGTTAAATACGTATTGAAATGTAGATTAAACAAAGGTGTATTGAAATATAGATTAATAAGGCTGTTGATGCATTATTTTGGTGTCTGTAACTTGTCTTTATTAACGTTGTAATTTATGGTCTTTTTGTATTATCGAGTCTGTATTCGCCGTCGACCTTAGTTGGATATCCTCCTATCTTTCTATGGTCCGACAAAGTTGTCTCAGTTGTTATGTAATGGTTTATGACAATGCATGTTGCATATGTGGTTAATATGTTGTTTGTGTGTTTATAGTTACCTGCTGCAAACTGTTTGACAGTTTGCAGCACACAACATTTGCAGCCCTCGACGAAACTCCATGTTTCCTCGAGTACTACATGACGAAACTCCCTTATGGTCAAAACTCCCAAGTTTTACCATGAACAGTGATGAAACTCCTAGAGTTTCGTCAGCTGTGATGTTTCGTCAGGCCCAAGTGAAGTTTCGTCAAGCCCAATTCATGTTTCGTCACTTGTGGGCTTGGGCTGCCTATATAAACACAACATAGTTTCACACTGAAACCATGAGAGCATAACCTGTCTGAAAGTCTAGTGTCAAACATTGTGTGTATCTGTTTGAACCTTGTTCTCATCTAATCAATTGATTGTGATTCATTGGTTACTTAGTGTTGTTACAATCTGTGTTTGGTTTGGCATAGTCACGGGGATTCCGCACTCGTGACTGTGTTTGTGATAAACAAGAGATTTGGTTTCGTTATCGATCCTCAGAAATTGGGACCTACAAGTGGTATCATAGCATTGGCTCTTATCCTTGTTTAAAACCAAACATAGTTGGGATTTTATCAAGTGTTGAAACTGTTGTTTATGATTTTCTGAAAATTGTGTTCTTGAAAAACTCATATTTTCTTGAAATTTTTTCATAAAATCTGTTGATATTGTTTGTTTGCTAAAAAGTTTTATCAAAAACCTTTTGAGTTTGTATGTTTACATAGTAAAACCGGGTTTTTAGTAAAAGTTTTAAGCAATTTCGTGATTCGGAAAATTATTCAGTGACCGGAAAGTTCAAGTGTTCTTCATTATTGTTCATATCTTCAAAGTGTTCTTGGGATATTACTTGGACTTTAAAATTAAAATATAAATTGAAAAAGGATTAAAATATTGAGACCATGCTTGGTTTGGTAAGCTAGGCATGTTGTGAGTTGATATCGGGTGTTCTGTGTCAGTCAAAAGATAAGATTGTTTTTGAAAAATCTCACCAACTTTCTGAGACCTTATCCCGACGAAACATATAAGCGACGAAACCCCCTGAGTTTCGCCATAAGGAACTTCGACGAAACTTATTGAGTTTCGTGGGAAGAGTTTCGTCGAGAAACTTGTCAATTTTTCACAGAGGACTTGTAAAAGTGTTTAATTGTTTGTTTTCAAGTATTTGATCAGGTATTATCTTCCATACTTCAATCATGGGATTGTTTGTTCCCCTGTTCGTATGGATCTTCACATAATTGTCAATCCAATCAAGAGTGCGGAATCCTCTTGATCAGAATGTCACAGAAATGTGTAGAAAGCAATTCACAATCAAACCGGGTTTCTATTGATTATCAATTACAAGAATTACAATCAATCAAAACCCTAACACAAACAATTTTGTCCAAGCCCTAATTGCTCTCACGAAATCCTCACAAACTCTGTTTTGGCTGATTAACCTAAACCCTAAAGCAAAGCCTTGTTTATATAACACAAGGTTTGCTACTTGGGCTAAGGGTGTCCTACATGGGCAAGCCCAATTCGTCCCCCTAGACCCAATGTGGGTTTTGTTTAGCCCAAACTCTATTATTCCACTAATACAAAGCTAAACCCGCTAACCGTTTATCGTTTTAACTAATTACAAGATATCCAAAGACCAAATCTAAGTTGTTGTCACAAATATGCACCAACAAACTCCCCCTTGACAATAGCTTCATAAAATAACTTTGTCTTCAGTCTTCTTGCATTCTTCATGTAATCTTGGAATGTCTTTGGTCTTTGGATAGCTTCAGCTTTAATAGCTTCTGTCAGCAACAGAGTCCCCCTAAGCTGATGCATCCAATCACCAAATCTTCAAAACGTTAGCACTTGAGTAAACTCCAGTTCAACATTTGAATAGTAATCTTCAAACTTTTCAATCTTGTCTGCAATGTAGACAGGAGGTTCTACCATGCATCCAATCAAACTCTCATCTCCTCAATCTCAGCAACTTCTCAGCAACATACTGCTTCAATCTGTATACTATAAAACAAACATCTCGAGAAACCATAAGAATTTTTCAACTAAGTTAAATAAATTATTATTATTCAAGAGATTATATCACAGATTAAGCATTCTCAATTCATCACCACCACGCAAAACTTTTGTTCAACACACAAGACCCTGTTTTACATTTTGAACTCACTTTCTAACATCGTCTCCCCCTATCAGTAACAATTCCTCCACGAATAACAGTTTTTCGTACATTAAGAATTTTAACAGAAAAAGACACTATTTTTGGATTTTTATATTTTCTGAAAGCAAGTAAATAACAAAAGCAATAAACACTTTGTTTTTGTGAGAATCACCGGTAAGAAGATCATATCAGCAACATCAAACGGTTTTCACCCTATTAGATAATTCTTTATTTAATTTTCATGAAAAGCAGTCCAAGGCGATTACCAGTATGTTTGTCCACTTAAACAAAATGCATGAACATTTCAAGTACCATTACCGTATGATACGTTAAGGTAATATTATTACTGATATACTAGTGTGTCCCACTTCAGGATGTACCCTTGCGATCAAGGTATGCACAAAGATTCATCGTAGTAGGTGAGTATACCGAATTCATCCGTTTTGTTTTTCAACGTTTAGATAATTGGTGATCAGGTCAGTACTTTCGTACAGCAAAGAGACCAAAATATCTAACGAGGGCTATGACAAATACCATTTTTGGTACGATTTATGCATTTTGCACTTTTTGAATGACTCTCTAGGAGAGCTTCTTCAATTATGGGATTTGGCATTTTTTGCTATTTTAAGATATCCTGGTTGTGCCTAGGTCAGCATGTATCTGGATGCAGCAGAAGGATAACCTTGATATCCCCAGATGAAATAACAGTATAAAGACCCAAAACCTCAGATTTTGGCAATCTATCAACGCAAGATTTAAGGTCATTAAACCATACGCCACTGATGTGTTCCCCACTCATACACAGTTCATTTATGTTTATATCACACTGGTAAGTTGATTGTTTCATGCTTTTTGCCTACTAGTACTTCGTTTGATGAAGCTGCTATCACACTTAAGCAATTTAATTCAGTTTGAGTGTGACAATCTAACTTGCTGATGTGCTATCATTTCTTCTTTTTTCACACAGTGATAACTCTTTTTTTATTTTCTATTTTTTTATGTTTTTGATTTTTCAATGTTTTTGTATTTTTATGATTTTTTAAGAAAGCAGTAAAATATTTACTAAAATTCTTATGAAAAACCAGTTATTCAGGATTCCTCATCCCGTTGAGTTCGACTAAATGTTCAAAGCGAGCCCTGTCAAATGCTTTAGTATAAAGATCTGCCAGGTTATCTAGTGTGTCGACTCTATGAAGTTCAATTAGTTTCTTTTCAACACTTTGAACTTCATTTTAAATCATTTAATATTCACATGTCCATTATCATAATTTTCAAACTCTGTCAACAATCTCACATCCCCCGTCATGTGCCTGAAGCAGCCACTATCAACATAAGTTGATAATCCTCCTTAGCAGCTCCTGCACACACCAACTAAGAAATTAGTTAGATTGGGGGACCCAATCCTTAATGGTCTTGGGTCGTCCAAATTCACCAACTACTGGAACATCCATCCAATATCCATTACTCCTAACTGGAGTCTTGGATCTCAGACCTGTTGATGGAAATGGGTTTTGATTTCCATAAGGTCTCTGGTCCTGAGGGTTCCTATATGTGTTTGGACTATTTGACCTTTGAAAATTTTGATTTTGATATCTTGAATTTTGATTCCAAGAAGCTTGACTGTTATAATTTCTAAAGCCATTGTTATAAAAAAGTTCGACCACCATTATTCTGGTATCGATTTTGATATTGACTTTGACTTCTGAAATTATTTGAATTTCCATTAAAATTGTTCATTCTAGGTGAACTGCTTCTAGGTCTCTCATATCTGCCTGATGTAGATTCAGGCTGAAATCTTGGTTGATTTCTTTGAAAACGAGGAACTTGTGGAGTTCCTTTTCCAGCCTTATCTACACCAATAGCAACATTCTCTAGTTGCTTAGGAGCATATTTCTTTGGAGAACTTGCAACTTTTTCCTCATTATCACCTTTCTTCTCAGGTGATTTCCCTCTCTGTTTCTCACTCACTTGTGCTTCAGTCTTTTTGTTAGGACAACAACTAGCTACATGTCCCTTTGTGTGACACTTGAAGCACGGTCTCCTTTTCAAAGACTTCTTAGCTGGAGTCTTTGAGGTAGATCCCTCATCAGATGGTGATGATGCCTTGGATGAATCTTGTTCAGTTTGCCTAATTTTAGATTTTTCTATGTTCTTATTTTTTACAAACTCTACATTCGATTCGTTTTCAATAACAGTGGTTTCGTTTTTCATATCACTACCTTGAACAAAATTAATCTTTTTAACAAAAGTTTGATTTTTACTCTTAGGAGGTGAATTTTTTCTTTTCAAAGGTTCCCTGTTATTGTTGTTCTTAGCATCATCACTCTCAGACTCCTCACTTTGACTTGATGCGAAACTACTTGGTGCAGTTGACATAAAGTCTGTTAGCTCATCTTCATCAGGCAGGAATGCATAATCATGACTAAGAGGAGGTGGGACTTCATTAAAGCCCTGGAAGCCCACACTGGTTTTGTCATTACTCTTCTTTAACCCACCCATTATGTGTTTCATTACAAAAGACGAATCTCTGAATTGACTTAATTTCTTTTCAAGTTCAACAATTTTGAGTTGTGCATCTGACAACTCTTTGCATTTTTCAGAAATCTCTTTTGTTTTCTCAGCCATCATGTCATGAGCTAAGTCTATTACTTGAAGTTTTTCATTTAGTTTGCAGGTTAAAGCTTCAATTTCACTTTCATAACCTCTTATCTTCTTCAAGTATAAAGATTCATTTCTTTTAGCAAAAAAGTTTGATTCCTTTATGTTAGACATCTCGCTTACCAGACTTTGGTTTTGTGTTAACAACCTGTCAACCTCACCTTGTAATTCACGACATCTTAAACACACAGAATTAGATTGTACCTCTTCCTCATGAACTTCTGTAGTTTGATCAGCAACGACCTGTTCAGCTTCACTCTCTTTCTCTACTTCAGCATCCACTTTTGTTTCAGCATCATTCACAGTAGTTTCAGCCTCATCAACTGGCACTATCTCTGCCATGAATGCCTGATTGGCATTCTCATTATCTTCCAGATGAACACTCCAATCATATGAACCTTCTCTTGCTGTAGAGCTCAAAGCTTTATTCTTTTTGACATCTGCATTTCCCTGATATCGCTTTTCTAATGCATCCCACATATCCTTTGAATTATCGTACTTCTTAAAGGTATGTTTGATTCTATCAGGTAAGGACATTTTTATTGCAGCCAAGGCTCTCTTTTCAGCCTCATACATCTTTTTATCTTCCTCTTGCATGTTCACATAGTCTGTTCTACGTGGTCTGCCCTCAAAATCGTGTGTTGGGTTTGTGTACCCATCTACAATACAGATCCACATGCGTGTATCCTGATATTCAATGAAGGATTTGAACCTGTCCTTCCATGTAAGATAATTCTCCACCTTCATCATCTTAGGTGCATTCAAATTCGTTATGTTCGACATTTTAACGCAACAGACTGGTAAAACAGTACAAAATATCTCCGAAAACAGTGGTTACCAAATTACACTGTTAGAATCATCTCGAAAAGACGAATCCGATGATATATAATGTCAAAAACCGAATTCGGGATTTTCTAGAGTTTTTTTTTCCTAAAAATCCAACGAATTCAACGGTGCAAGCTGTTTAGTCAGATGAGCTACGGATCAAATTCTATTCACGAAAACGTTAAATCCTCTATACGTATCTAATTCCTCTACGAAAATAAATACTCCACCTTTTAATTATGCTAGATTTTAATTCCTCTAGCTAATTTCACTAGAAAACCACGTTAATTTCGCTACCTCAAATTCGCTGCACAAATTCATTGATCACTTAATTTCGCTGGTTAATTAGTTGGTTAACTTAAATTCGCTGAAAGGTCAAGTTCGCTGCCAATTTCGCTGGCTAATTTCGCTATTACGACGACTGGTAAAGTCGCCGATCACCGTAATAATTTCGCTGTGGACAATTACACGTTTACTAAAGTCGCCTTTGGATTTAATTTCGCCGGTCACCGAGATATTAAGTCCCAATTTCACTGATCAGTTAATTATGCTAGTCCAGTCTGCGAAATTGTTAAATTCGCTGATAGTCAAATTCGCTGGTCCAGTAGATTCGAAAACTTAATCTGTTCGAAATTCTGAAGATTCCCCAACACAAATCTGCAAAATCAGACAACCTAATCAGCACAATATTTTCGAAAATTTATGAAGAACTGTTCGAAAAACAAGAAGAACACGAAGAACAATCTTCGAATATTCAAGTCTTTCAGCCAACAACTTTTCCAGAATTGACAAAAACTTTCCTGAAATCCTGCAAAACAGCAACCAAACAAAGCAAAAGATCAAAACAGCCAAAAATTTCGAAAATTTATATCAAACACACGAAAAATTTCGAAACCCTAATTGTCAGGTTTCAAAAAATTTCGAAAAACTCCCTGTTTCTGCCAAGCACAATTCTGAACCGAGCCTTCAAGAGCCTAATGCTCTGATACCAATTGTGGTTTCCCTGTTCGTATGGATCTTCACAGAATTGTCAATCCAATCAAGAGTGCGGAATCCTCTTGATCAGAATGTCATAGAAACTTGTAGAAAGCAATTCACAATCAAACCGGGTTTCTATTAATTATCAATTACAAGAATTACAATCAATCAAAACCCTAACACAAACAATTTCGTCCAAGCCCTAATTGCTCTCACGAAATCCTCACAAACTCTGTTTTGGCTGATTAACCTAAAGCCTAAAGCAAAGCCTTGTTTATATAACACAAGGTTTGCTACTTGGGCTAAGGGTGTCCTACATGGGCAAGCCCAATTCGTCCCCCCTAGACCCAATGTGGGTTTTGTTTAGCACAAACTCTATTATTCCACTAATACAAAGCTAACCCGCTAACCGTTTACCGTTTTAACTAATTACAAGATATCCAAAGACCAAATCTAAGATGTTGTCACAAATATGCACCAACACTCCGCAGCCACGTGGTTAAGGAATGTTATGCCTCCACAATCTATAAGTGCAAGTCAATGGGCTTTGGTGTCGAATTAGAATCAAAGCATTCAAAATCTTTTGCTAAGTGAGAGTGAAACGGGTAGCAACAATCTCCCGCCAAAGCTGAATCACATGATCAACTATCCATCATGAAAGGGTCGTTTTCACACATACGTTTTAGGGCAAAACACCGAGTTATGGACGTGTTTCACTTCGCCTTACAACACAGCTCTCGAAGAAGCAGGATCAAGTACAGCGACTTTTGCTAACATGTTAGAAGATGACAAAAAGGCATATGATCTGGAGAAGAAGGCGTTTGCTATTCTTACACAAGCACTTCACAAAGAAATCTATCATCAATTTGCTTACTGTACTAGCATAAAAGCCTTATGGGATGCCTTGGTAGCAAGAGGAGAAGGGAATGCGACTACAAGAAAAACACGCCATGATTTGTTGAAGAAAGAATTTGAGTCATTTCAATTCTTGGAGAATGAAACCCTAAATGATACGACTACTCGTTTTTATCATTTGATTAGTGAAATGTATTCTTATGCTGTTCTTGCAACTCAACAGGAAATGGTTGCACGGTTTGCTGATGCTCTACCTCCAAAGTGGAGTCCTTTCATTGAACTTTTAAAGCATACGGGCGTCTTGGATGCGGTTAGTATCTATGAGTTCGTTCAGAAGTTGGAGCATAAGAACGAAGAGGAAATCCGGAAAGCTAAACGGATAGCACTTCCTCAAAATACGGAAATGTATCTTGGAGGTTTTAATCCTGCAGCCAGTTCCAGTTCCAGTTCCGTACAGCAACCGAAGCTACAAACGGCGTTTATCTCGAATACAAGCTCTTTTCCTTTTCCACAGTCAGCCCCACCTCCGGTTTTCGATCCGAGTGCCTATCATCTGCCAGCGCATATGATTGCTCAAGCTCATGCTTTTTCTAAACCTCAACTCGATCCGAGTGCCTGGCTACCAAAACCCCAACCTCCACCTCAAGTTTCCACTACTCAACCTTAGTTTGATCCAAGTGCTTATATTCCTACCTCATCACAACAACAAGCCCAATCACAACAACAACAACAATAACAAGCATGTTATACTAACAACCCTCCACCCCAAAACCCCAACACAGTCAGAGTTGATACTTCAAACCTCTCGAAAGTTAGCATTGAAGTAGCGAAGGAGCATATGGAACTCATCAATACAATGGTCAGTGCCTACTGCGGTTTGGTCGCAGGGCAAATTGGAAACATTAATATGACCAATGAAGATTATCAACAGATAGACCGTGATGAAATGGAGTTAATGGATATCAAGTGGGTGTTTGCAAGTGCTGTTAGAAGGGCAAAGGACTTTATGAGTCGAACTGGAAGAACTTTGTTGGAAAGCAAGAAGGATACAAAGTACGGATTTGATAAGGATGCGGTTACATGTTTCAATTGCGGCGAAAAGGGTCACTTCAAACGTAAGTGCACCCGACCAAGCAAACAAGGCAACCAAAATCCATTTAGAAATCAGACGAGTACTTCCAATGCCAATCAAGACAATCGTGAAAGAAGGATGGTAGCGGTGAACAACAACCAGAACCATTCTGGACCTTCAAACACCACCAGAGCATTAGTCGTTCAAGCTGATGAAGGGTGTAATTGGTCTGTACAATTTGGGGATGGTGATCAAGAAGGAGGAGGAACCGCATGCTATGCAAAGATCATCAATCACATCAAGCATGTTCACAAAGAAGAATTCTCTGAAAGTGACGATAGTTCCGGTTATAGCAGGAGTTCTGATGAAGAAATCTCGAATCCAGGAGGTTATAATTCTGAATCTGATGTGAAGGAAGAAGTTATTTCTGATTTTGATGATTTATTGAATGAAGCAGAGGAGTTGAAGTGTCAGAAATCTGTTCTGATCAGGAAGGCTGCTGTAGCATCTAAGGAAATGGAGAAGTTCTTCTCTGAAGACGGATCTTTTTCTTATCAGATTGCCTTTATGGCAAATGTCTCAGCCTCTACGAGTCAGGTAAAATCTGAAACTCCTGCTCCTAGTGTTTGTAATTTATGTGCAGATTTGAAGCTTGAATCCGAAAAGGTTCATAGTCATAATCAAAGTTTGGTTATTGAGCTGTCTAAGTGCAAAGAGACAAATATGGCTTTAGCTAGAAATGAAAAAGATTTTAAATCTGTGATTGAAACTCTAAAGAAAAGTGTTTTCGAACTGACAAAAACTGTTTTTAACAAACAAATTGGTATTAATAACTACATTAATATCATCGAGGAAACCAAGAAAGAGCTAGCCATTGCTAAATGCGAGCATGATGCAATCAAGCTCAAATTGGAGAGTTATTCTAACTCCCGATATATGCTCGATCACATCATTGACGCTCAACAGCTGAAAGGAAGCAAGAAAGGCATTGGGTATAAGAAGTGTCTGCCCCCTTTGAGACACAACTATACTCATATGCCCGATGAAGAGGAAATGCCACGTTTTGAACCCAGTGTGCCTCTTGATTATGAGGAAGTTACTACTGGCTTAGGGTTCAAATCGGACACTTCCTCGAGTACCTCATCTGATGAAACTGAAACTTCAACATCGACGCATCAAAGTGCTCCAATTATTGAGGACTATGAGTCGTCTGATGATGAATCAGATGTAAGTGATCAGGATAAATCACTTGATAAAATGAAAGGAGTAGAAATTCCAATTGAGAATTACATTCTTTGTGATCCTCATACTCCTGCTGTTGAACCAGTTGTCAAACAAGTGATAGATCCTGTCAAAAATGTCAAGGATGACAAGGAATGTGTGTCTACCATTAAGAGCAATAACATGTTGTATACTTTGGTCGGTGATTCTAAAATTTATTCAGACAACGACTTTCCAATTAAAAACGTCAATCCATCATCGATTGATAAAGTTTTTGAAGATAATACAAGCAAGTTTTTGGGAAAGACGATCACGGGAGTTATTGTAACTCAATGTGATCCAATTCCAAAAGCTGAAATCAAAAAGCAATTTGGAAATAAAAAACAACTGACAAAGCAACAACCAATTACTTCTATGGGTAAACAACCAGTTCAACGAGCTCAAAGGCCTAACGTTTCTAAATCAAAGTTTGAAACAAAAGGAGCTCGTTACCAAAAGAAAAGCAGTGATGTCAAATTTATAGCATCGAAGGGTACTGATAAAATTGAGACTTTTGAAAACAAATCAAACACCGATTTTGTCCAACAAGTCAAGATTTTAAAACGTAACAGTCAAAACAATTACACTCAACATACAAACGGGTGTGATGAAAAAGCAAGTACCTCAGGTTCTACGGGTTCGACATATGTTCGTCGATTAGATTCTCCTAAGTTTGTTGAAAGGAGAACGTGTTTAAAATGTGGGGAGTTTGGACATATCATCAAAAATTGTACAAACACTCCCAAAGAGAAATTTGTTGAGAAAGCACCACCTGAAAAGGTTCACCCTCAACGTCGTCCCGTTTCACCAAAACATGATAAAAGAACTGTTAAAGAACCAGAAACGAAACAACGACGTCAAAATGTCAAAGCAGTTGAAAAGGCTTTAAAATCTGAAGTCAAAACGGTCAAAAGGGAACCAAGTTCTTCACAATCTTTAAAACCAGAAGTTTCAAAATCTTTTCATAAGAATCAAACTGGTAAACAACATCAAACTTGGAGACCTAAGACGGGTGAAAGTTCAGGGGGAGCTGCTGTTTTTGAAAATCATCAAGAAATCGAGATCACTTTTCGTGATGCTCGGGGATGACCCAAGACCACTAAGGCTTGGGTCCCCATCCTCAACTGATCGTTAGATGATATGTGCAGGATGTTCCAGGAGGAACTGTTAATAGTCATTGGATTGTTGACAGTGGAGCATCTAGGCACATGACAGGTGACTTACGGCTTCTATATGATGTGAAAAAATATTAGAGGAGGCTATGTCGCTTTTGCTGGAGACAAAGGCGGATATATCACTGGAGAGGGAATGATCTCCAATGGTGTTGTATGTTTCGATAAGATCAATTATGTTCGTCAAATTGATCACAATCTTCTGAGTGTTTCGCAAATCTACGATAAGAAGTTCATCGTGCATTTTGATGATGCCGGTTGTTATGTGCTGAAACCTGGTTTCAAAATTCCAAAAGAATGGATTCTCTTATCGGCTCCAAGAGTTAATGATCTTTATATTCTTGATATGAGCCAAGCGATTACGACATCTGCGCAAGTCACATTTTTTGTCTCGAAAGCCACAGAGAAGGAGTCTATATCTTGGCACAGACGAATGGGGCACATTCACTTAAGAAAAATGAACCATTTGGTGAAACACAATCTTGTGAATGGTGTGCCTGTGAGAAATTTTCTTCTACAAGATCTCTGTGTATCGTGCCAGAAGGGTAAGCAAACGAAGAAGTCTCACCCGCTTATGAAAATCAACAATGTTAGCATGCCTCTCGAACGTCTTCATATGGACCTCTTTGGACCTATGAAACACAAGACAACATTTGGGGATGCTTATTGTCTAGTGGTTACTGATGATTATTCTAGATTTTCTTGGGTAGCTTTTATGGCACACAAGAGTGAAGCTCCTGGAATCCTCAAGGATCTTCTTACTATGCTCGAAAATTTGTACACATTGAAAGTGAAGAGGAATCGAAGCGACAATGGAACGGAGTTCAAAAACCGTGTAATGGATTAGTTATGTACTTCTAAGGGCATTCTTCATGAATACAGTTCTCGCTACACTCCACAACAAAACGGTGTCGCTGAGAGGAAGAATCGAACGATAATTGAAATTGCAAGAACGATGTTGGTAGAGTCAGAGCTTCGTGTTCAGTTATGGGGGGATGTTGTGTCGACTGCTTGCAACACATTAAATCGAGTTCTTACAGTCAAACGGCATGACAAGACTTGTTTCGAACTTCTACAGAAAAGGAAACCAGACATTTCTCACCTAGAACCTTTTGGCGGTCCATGCACTATGATTGAGCTGGATGGAAAGTTTGGCGCCAAAGCTATCGAGGGTTTCTTCCTTGGATATGCTACTCCGAATTTTCGTGTATGGAATCTGGCGACCAAAAAGATTGAGCTACGGAGTGAAGTAAGGGTTCAAAGGTATACAAGTTCAGTTAGAGCTCCAGGTGATCCTTGGATGTTCGACTATGATGGACTATTCGACTCCTTTAATCTGCCAACCTTTGATGAAGCATCTACAGCTGCTCAAATGCTATTTAATAGTGACAACGCTGCTGGCTCGCCATTGGTAAGACCAATTATTGTTAACCCCCAAGGTTCTAATTCGGTTAACAACACGGTTCAAAATGAGGTATTTGAAGATGCTGCTAATTACAATGAGTCATCGGAAGATGATGAATACCATGATGCGAATGAAGGCACTTCAGCTCCAGTTGCTCTTGTTCAAGGTGCTTCTGTAGAAACTCCTCATGTGCAGAATGAAGATACTGCTGAAGGGAATGCATCCACTTCTACGCCTATGCCCGGTGTGGAGTTGGTTGTTGATCTTAATATTAACAATTTGGGTATCAAGACTCGTGTTCCTGATTTTCCTGAAACGAGGATTCACGATACTCATCCGTAGCAGAATATTATTGGAGATGTCCAACGCGGTGTGCAGACACGTAATCAGCTGAGAAACAACCAGAATGCTGGTTTATATTCAGCCATTAGAGAATCTAGTCTTCAAAATGATTGGTCCTTCGCGTGTTACGTTTCACAAGAAGAACCGAAGTCTTGGAAGGAATCCTTAAAGGATAATTCTTGGGTTGAAGCCATGCAAGATGAACTGCAGCAATTTCAAAAGCTAGGTGTTTGGAAGCTTGTTGAAAGGCCGGAAAACTACAAGAAAATTGGCACACGTTGGGTTTACAAATGCAAGAAGGACGATCGTGGAGTAGTCATTCGTAACAAGGCGAGATTGGTTGTTCAGGGTCACCAGATCGAAGGCATCGACTACAATGAAGTTTATGCACCTGTTGCACGTCTGGAAGCTATTCAGATCTTTCTAGCTTATGCTTCATTTAAAGGATTCAAAGTCTACCAGATGGACGTCAAAAGTGCTTTCTTACACGGTGTGGTTCAGGAAGAGGTGCACGTCGAACAACCTCTGGTTTTTGAAGATCCTATTCTCCCCGATCGGGTTTGGTTGCTCAACAAAGCTCTTTATGGTTTACATCAAGCACCTATGGCTTGGTATGCAACCTTATCCAACTATCGGCTGGAGAATGGTTTTCGACGAGTTCTTATTGATTGCATTCTCTTTATCAAGGAACAAGATGGAGATCTTCTATTGGTGCAGGTATACGTTGACGATATAATATTTGGTTCAACTAATGCTTCTTTGTGCAGGCAATTCGAGCGTGTGATGCAAGAAAAAATTGAGATGAGCGTAATGGGGGAAATGAATTTCTTTTTGGGCCTACAAGTTCAACAAACCGAGTCTGGGATATTCATCCATCAGACTAAATATGTTGGTGACATCTTGAGCCGATTCCAGATGTCTGATGCAACGCCCATTGGTACCCCACTTCCGTAGAATCACGGGATTATTCCGGATTTGAAGGGTGAAAGCATGAACTCTTCATACTATCGCGCTATGATCGGATCTCTAATGTATCTCACAGCCTCGAGACCTGACATCATGTATCCGACGTGCCTGCTTGCAAGACATCAAGCCAACCCGAAGGCCTCACATCTGACAGCTGTTAAAAGGATTTTTTGCTATTTGAAGGGTTGCTCGGACACCAGTCTATGGTACCCTAGGGATGATAGCTTTGATTTGATTGCATACAGTGATTCTGATTTTGGTGGTTGCAAAATCGATGGCAAATCAACAACAGCTGGATGTCAATTCTTAGGAAATCGCCTGGTCACGTGGCAGTGCAAGAAGCAAACATGTGTTGCTACATCAACTTGTGAAGCATAATACATTGCTGCCTCTAGTTGTTGCTCCCAAGTCTTGTGGATACAACAACAAATGCGCGACTACGGTTTTGAATTCCTATCTACTCCTATTTTTGTTGATAACAATGTTGCCTTATAGATCACTAGAAATCATGTGCAGCATTCCAAGACCAAACACATCGAAATTAAATATCACTTCATATGTGATTGTTTTGACAAAAGATTAATCGATGTTGTTAAAGTTCACACCGATCACCAACGTGCCGACCTGTTCACAAAAGCTTTTGATAAATCACGTTTTGATTATCTACTTTTGGTCAATGGCATTAAGGTGATACCCAAGTAAAACTTCTTTGGTTAATCGTTTTTGTAAATATTTTATTTAAAAACTCTAAAAATTCAAAAAGATTTTCGTTTTCGTAACCTTTTAGCATTTTAGGGGGAGTAAATTCAAGAAAATACAAAAACATTTGAAAAAGTCAAAAATCCAAAAAGATGTCTTTACTTTCTGTCTTTACGTTTGAAAAAAAAAATAGAAAACCAAAAATGAGTTTCTTGGAAAAAGGAAGATGATGATACTCACTGGTGTGGTCGGTCAACGTGTTCAAAATACAAAAAATTGAGAAATGATAAGTATCTCTACTAACGATGTATCAGTAGGCTCACAATCAGATTAAAATATGCAGGATGATACAAACCTAACAGACTTCAAGTCAGGTGGGAACCATTCATTGGCATATGGTCTTGGTACCGAAATTTCGTTTGATAGATTGCCGAGGTTCTGAGATATTCGGTCTTTATGCTGCTTATCATCTGGGTATCATGGTTGTATCTTTTACCGAAAAATAACGGAGACGAAGTTTAGATCTTCCAAGATACTATACATACGTGTACATATTGCATTCGACCTCAATAAGTGATCAACAATCACATGTCCAATCAAAATAAGTGATAAAATATCACATTTATCCGGGAGTCAAGTTCGTCTCTTTGCTGTACGTTGTACTGACCTGTTCACGGACTTGCTCCTGTGCCCTCATGCATATGAAAATCAAGTTCCTCATCAATAAGTGATTCTATCACATAGGGCTTGTTTTCAATCAAAAATACGTGAGTATCTCACATTCTTTTATACGGTCAAACAGATGATAAACGGTTTACTCACCGGTAAGATGAACTCTCGTGCATACCTTGATACGGGAATGTGTCGTGAGTGGATGAACATCGACTTGTAAGTATAATCCTTACCGTAAATCGTATCTCCTAATTATGATTACATCTAATCAGTTTGAGCTTATGTGGACAACAATACCGATAATCGTGGTAGTATACTTATCCAGAGCTTTAAACAGAACAAAAATCATGTTGACTAAGACCGTAAGCTGGTATGATTCCTTTTCCTTGAATCTCGCAAAAAGATGGCCTTTAATTTATAGCTTTTCGATTAGTTTACCGTGCTTTAATTTCTGTTTTAGTATAGTTTGTAAAGTTCATTTTTGAATTAGCCAAAGTTGTAGCTTGGTGTTTTCTGCCGAAAGCCTGAAACCTACTTCATAAAATGTCCTTGCATTTGGTAAACTCAATCAAAATGGAAATCTGTTCAAATAAACAAAATCTGTTCAAAAGTGCAAAGTTTCAAAGACTTGGTAAATTTTTGAAAAATGGTCGACGAAACACCTTTTGGTCGACGAAATTCCTTAATGTTGACGAAAGTCCATGGTCAAGGTCAACAGTTTTCAAACTTGGTCAAACTTGATCAAAATTCATTTGGTTCACGATGAAACTCCACGTTTCGTTGAGATCACGACAAAACTCCACTGGCCCTTTTAACTTTCGTCATGGGCTAACTCTTTAAGCCCAAACCAAGCCCAATCATGAGTTTCGTCGAGCCCACATGAAGTTTCGTCGAAGACAAAGTTTCGCCGGGGTCATGAGTTTAAAAGGGGTCCCATATCAATCAGTAGATCACTTTTTCAAACCATCTCACTGTTTATCTTCTCCTACACTCCACCCCCCATACCCTTTTTCACCGACTCTCAAACCCTTTCTTTTCTCTCAATTTACAGTAAATATAAGGTATACAAAATGCTCATGTTCATGTTTTGAACCTTAGGAACCCTATGCTTTTGTTTAAAACTTGTTAACAAACCCTCGGTGGCCCTAATTTTTCGATTTCATCATATATAACACTGTTTATTGTGCTTATTGTTAATAAAATCTGTTAAACATGGTGTTTGTATGTTGTTTTGAATGATGATTTGGGTTAGGTTTCATACAACAAAAACATGGGATGTTATGTTTGTTTGTGTTTGAGTTGTTTAGGTGTGGATTCCAGTCCAAATCTATGTCGGTTTTACATCTGGGGATGTTTCGGTGTGTTTGGGTTTTTACAAAGTGTCAAATGTTGGTTTGTTTGTAAATCATTCATCGGTTAACTGTCAATCGACGAAACCCTTTAAATTTTGAAAACCCCTAAATCGACGAAACCCTTTAAATTTTGAAAACCCCCAAATCGACGAAACCCTAACCTTGTTGACGAAACCCCTTGGACGACGAAACCTAAGTTTATTCAAATTGTTGACGACGAAACCCCTTTAAATTGGAACAACTTTTGTCGAAAGACTGTCGACGAAACCCCACTGGTCAACGGTCAACTTTGACTTTGTTTGACCAAGGGTGTTTCGTCATGCAGAAGAGAGTTTCGTCGATGTGCTAGAGTTTCGTCGTTCCAACACTTAGAATATTTTTCTGTTTGGTGCCCTTTTCACAATACAAGTGCATTTGAATGTTAAATGTCCATTTGATATTCTAACATGTTTATACACATGTCTAATGCATATGTTATATCATTTTAACTTATTGTGGATGCTTTACACATGCATATGGCACCGAAAGAAAGGAAATGTAAGGCCGCGACTAAGAAAGAAAACAAATCAGAAGAAGAAGTGATGTCCGAGAAGCGTCACAACCAGATTGCTTATCTGGATCCCGAAGGAAAGATCAGCTTGAAAGAAATCACACAGTGGATCAAGGAGTCATGGATTAATAAAGTTGTCACCTTTTTCAACTCCTGTTTACAAGTCGCTCGTTAAAGCTTTCTGGAATTCCGCAAGTGTTGTTCAAGTTGATGGAAATGAAGTCATTCAAGGGCAAGTGAATGATCTGAACGTGATTGTCTCACCGGAAATCTTGAAAACTGTTTTAGAGCTGCAAGACGATCCGGATGCTCCGTCCTCAATTCCGATCATGTGTACTCGTGGCTGTTTATTACGGATGAAGTGTATTGGTGACATCTTCAGTACTCATATCAACAAGGGAGATTTACCTTTGCGTTACAAGTTTCTCTTGCACGTTCTTATTCAGTGTATCAGCAATAGACGTGCAGGATATGATATGGCAAGCAATGACCTTGTAGGTCTCATGGTAGCATTGGTGCTGAACAAACTATTTAGCATCTCAAAGTATATCTTTGCCAACATGAAGGAGAACATGACGAGAACTGGTAGTAGAACAATTGGGAATAAATTCTGGATGTATCCTCGTTTTCTACAGATGATCATGAATGTTCAGCATCCTAATCTTCCAAAAGCCGACAACGACATCCTGAAGATAGAAACTATAATCGAGAATTCATTAAGGATATTCAAGGCGCTTGCAGCCAAGAGATACACAGAAAGCAAGCCGCCTAGGAAATTGATCGGTGCTCTTGGTAAACCAGACTACATTGCTCCGGCAGATGACAAATGGCGTCACAATGACAGCCAATCTGATGATGAAGATCCAGAATTAAAGAAGAAGATGGTTGAAAAGTTTGGTCGAACGGTTACTGATTCGTCTGATAGTGATGATGATGATGGTGATGATGGTGGTGATGCAGGTGTTGGTGCTGCTGGTGCATCATTTGCTGGTGCAGCTGGTGGTACATCAGCTGGTGATGACGAGGAGGATACTGAATCTGATGACAATCCACCTGAGCCTGGATACGAAGTTTACTTCGATGAACGTGGTGTTAAAAGGATCAGGAGGATTAGACAAGAAAATGACCCTGAATACGTTCCTTCGGATACCGAAGCGGAACATTTGAAGAAGAAGCAAACGGCTGTCCGTAGAAAGACGAAAGCAAGAAAGTACATTGGTACTTCATCTGCACAACAGTCCGTTCCACAAGAACCTTCTCAAGAAGCTGAAATGGATCCAAATCTTGGATTCACGACCACTGAAGCTTCTGTTATGGCTTCTTCTCCTCCAAGATCTTCAGAGCCAACCCCTGTAGTGACTTCAACTCCTGAAGCTCCTCAAGCACCGACACACTCAATTGCATCATCGATTCGTGCAACGACCTCATAGCCTGCCGCAGAACGCAGACAAAGTAGATTCGAACAGATGCAGCAGGATAAGAAGGTAGATTTCCTATTTTCCCAATTACAAGCTACTGCAGGTCAAATCAATCGACAAACGGACGTGATCAAAGCTACAAGAGCCGACATGATCAAGCAACAGTTGGAAATTAACACGTTGAATTCCACTGTTGGGCTACAACAAGTAGAAATCACTCGCCAGCAAGCTGAAATTGAGCAATTGAAGGCAGAAAATGCCAGTTTGAAAGCTGCAGACGAAGTGAGAGAGCGACAGTTGCAACAGATGCGAGCAGCGGATAATACTCGAGGTATTGAAATGAATCGCAGGAAAGAAAGCAGCTCTCAACTTCAGAGGTTGGCCGATGCTCTCAAAGAAAGGCATGACTTTATGAAACAGTGGTACGATTCTCGAAACACCACGATAGTTGATGGGGTCAAGAAAATAACTAAAGGCTATGAGTTTCTTAGAAAGCGGGTCAATACTCTATGGGGCGATAGATGTAAACAACTAGAAGTGTTGAAGAAAAGGGATGATGATCCTGAGGATCAGGGAAACCCCGACCCTTCTGCTACTTCAGAACAACCGCCAGCAACTACCTCTTCTCAACTCGTTGTCTTCAAGCCTGCGCAACTTGGATCTACTCAAGGAACATCCAGTGGATCAGTTGAAGAGATACAACAGCTTGAACAACAGCTTGAACAACAACTTGAAAGTAGCTCTTACATCGAAAGCTCTCTACCGGGTACATCTTCTGTTCCTAGTACAGCTGATCTTGCTTTGCAGGCTGTTCATCTTATCACTGGTGAAATTCTTGAAGAAGGAGAGTTTGTATCAGATCTTACTCATGAACAGCTGCTTGCCTTAAACGAGATGAAGTCTGTTGAAGATTCTGTGATCGATGAAATGCCGGTTGAACCAGAGACTGCCGATGTTGAAAATATTTAAGAAATAGTATTTGAAGGAGATTCCAGCAAATCAACTTATGTTCGTGCTGATGGAACGGAGTTTGATCCATTTGATGAAGAATGGATGAAAGAGAATCAGGAAGACATTGATGAACAGTTGAAGAATCGTACGTCTTCTGATAATCCGATTGATGCATTCCAAGAATGGAGAAAACGTTTCTTGTCAAGAGTTGAAAAGCCTACACCGCCGGAAGCACAGGTTGATTTTCTACAGTTTGAGAAAGTGAAGCCGCATGGAAAAATTCTGAGCTGGATGTTCATTAAGGAGATTCATTGTGTTGCGATCAAGCGCGAACACGGAATCAAGTACTTCAATTCCATGCTGAGTATTCTATCATTACCGTTCTATGACGTTGCTACCTTATCAAAGCTGGAGATCATTAATCGCTCTAATTACTTTGGCGCAACGTTATTTGCAAAGAAAATCAAGTTTGAACGGAAGCAAGGATGGAAGGATGCGTCATACAAGCCACAGTTTCCGATATATCAGCAGATCAAGTTCACTTTAGATCCAGCGACCAACATGGCTCGATACAAGCTTATCTACCAACCGCCGAAGGTCTTGAAAAAGATACCGTTGATGCCGATGGAACAGAACTTTCTTGAAGAAATGGCTTTGTGGTGTTACGACACAGATACTCATGAGGCGGTGATCATGTTTAAAGGTGACCGTGATAACTTTCGGATGTTAGATCCGATATGGATCGTGAATATGTCTGCGAACGTCATTGGCAAGCTTTTTCGGCATGATATATTTTATGAAGACAAGGACGCTCATCAAGCGCTACAATTTCAACGCGTCGCTTGTTACTGCTTTTACCGAGGAATTCATGCTGGAAGCACCTGGACGCTGAAACACTAGAGACGGAAGATCAAAGACCGAAGACAGTAACAGACAAGGGAGAGTTTGTTGATGCATTATTTTGGTGTCTGTAACTTGTCTTTATTAACGTTGTAATTTACGGTGTTTTTGTATTATCGAGTTTGTATTTGCCGTCGACCTTAGTTGGATATCCTCCTATCTTTCTATGGTCCGACAAAGTTGTCTCAGTTGTTATGTAATGGTTTATGACAATGCATGTTGCATATGTGGTTAATATGTTGTTTGTGTGTTTATAGTTACCTGCTGCAAACTGTTTGACAGTTTGCATCACACAACATTTGCAGCGCTCGACGAAACTCCATGTTTCATCGAGTACTACATGAGGAAACTCCCTTATGGTCAAAACTCCCAAGTTTCGCCATGAACAGTGATGAAACTCCTAGAGTTTCGTCAGCTGTGATGTTTCGTCAGGCCCAAGTGAAGTTTCGTCAAGCCCCATTCATGTTTCGTCACTTGTGGGCTTGGGCTGCCTATATAAACACAACATAGTTTCACACTGAAACCATGAGAGCATAACCTGTCTGAAAGTCTAGTGTCAAACATTGTGTGTATCTGTTTGAACCTTGTTCTCATCTAATCAATTGAATGTGATTCATTGGTTACTTAGTGTTGTTACAATCTGTGTTTGGTTTGGCATAGTCACGGGGATTCCTCACTCGTGACCGTGTTTGTGATAAACAAGAGATTTGGTTTCGTTATCGATCCTCAGAAATCGGGACCTACAAAGGCTTTTATTAAAACGTAGATAAAAAGAAACGTGATGGAACGTTATACGCGGAATTTCATCAAACATTATATTATATTAAGAGTAAACTGCCATTTTGGTCCCTGGGGTTTGGTCACTTTTGTGTCTTTAGTCCAAAACTCAAAACTTTTGCATATGGGTCCCTGTGGTTTCAGTTTTATTGCCATTTTGGTCCAAAAATGAAATCATTTCATATCTCTCTATTATAATAAATCAAAAGGGCCATGGCTGAGGTGTCAACACCACAAGCCCTCCCCTTTCTCTCTTTCCTACATGGCAATCTCTGCCTTCATCTACATCCAGGTGTCATTTTCTGGGTTTTTTATTTTTTTATAAACCTAATGAAAAGGATGATAAAAGGGTGCAGACAAAGACAAAAGGTCTGTTTCTCTCATCTCTCTCTTTCTCTCTTCTGCAGGTATGTTGAACACAATCAGACACCAACAAACAAAAAGTTAAACATGAAAGAGGTAATCAGATTTCAAAATTCAAATGGATTTTAAACACCCGCCTCTAAATTCCCCCTTCATTCAAATGACAAAAACCCTAATCAGATTTCAAAATACAATCTCTTTCATGCTCTGATCCTCCTTGCAGATCTCTTCAAACTCCGACACCAGCTGGTGAGGCTTGATTATTTCTTTTCCATGGCGTTTGTCATTTGAGGTTTTTTGTTCGTTTACCAGGTATGTTATTGTTCCTACACTAAACTATCATCTGAGATCTGAAACCCTAATGATTGGATTGTTGTAAAGAACGCGGTGGTTGTGGTTAGTTGTGGATGATAGAGGCGGCGCTGGTGATTAAGGTTAAAAGCGTTGATGATGGTACACAGGTACAGTGTATGGGAGTGACGGAATACAAGGGTATTATGATGGGGGTGTAATAGTATCGGTGGTATTTGGATTCTGATGGTAAGCAGCGACGGTGGTGGATATAGCCGGAGATGGTGGCTGTGGTTAGGGTTTAATGGAGACGACGATGCTGATGTGGTGGTCGTCAATGGCGACGATGTATGAACTTACTCCGGTCAGTGGGCGGTGACGAGGTAAACATCTTATTTCCCCAACTTATACTTTCCGACGATTTTTGACCATAACAAAGGTGGATGATGATGGTGGTTGTTTGCAATTTGGATAATGGTGATGGTTGATTGTGGTTTTGACAATGGTAAATGTTAAGGTAGCCACCGGCGGTGGAAACCCACTACTACCGCCGATCAAACAATTAGATTATTTGAAGTTTACAGGTTTGTAATCTATTTCATTTGTTACTTCAACATTTTTTGATATATTAGATATGGTGGTGTTCTTTGTTGTCATGTAGATTTGTCTATAGATGATGGTGATTCTGGGGAAATTACAATGGAATGGAAACCTATGTTCTAAATATTGTAACCAAAGTTGGAATGGAAACTCTATGTTGTTTTAAATATAGCTACCGGGAAAAGTAGCTCAATGGTTATCGAAACCACTGTACCACTTATACTGCACATTGTACAAATTTCATTGCACCACAATGTTGTAAATTATAGATCAAAGCCTCAAAGGTATTGCGAAAGAACTCGGTGATACATTTTTTTCATTTTATACATTCAAAGTTTCAAACCTTTAAGTATAACATCTTTAGATAAAGGCTGCAGATGAAAAGGCTGCACATGAGTTCTAATACTTCAAATGAGTTCACATACTTTGTCGATGCAAAAATCATATTCACTAACATCTTTTATAATTAGATCTTTATTTAATTTAATAAATTTATGTGCATGTTTTGGTGTATGCAGATAAACACAAGTACTGCCAGTGCACTTGGAACATGTTTCTTACCACAAATAACTCTAATTTTTCTGGATATGCTTAATGTTTATAAGTAAGTTACTTTGTTTTTGGCCTACTTTTTTGTTTTTTTTATCTTCTTTAGATATTAATTAATTAAATTTGTTATATAAGAATGTACAACGAACTTATTTCAGATATCATTGTTGAATTGGGGCCTTATGCGTCGAGGACTTCCTATGTGAAGCTTATGAGGTAATGAATTAAAGTCAATGTATTTATCCCTATTCTCCTTATTCATGTCAAAGTGTCAAACTGGGTTGGGTTAAAACGGTCCATCTTAAAAAAAGTAACTATTTGGTTCAGGTCAAAACCATCTTTTTTTAAAAACTGCCGATTTAGTTTGGGTCAAACTGGGTTTGGGGTAAAATAGGTCGTTTAAAAGGTCTTGACTTGGTTCAAGTTAGAATAGAACAGTCCATTATAAAGAGCATAAATTTGGTTCGTCTCACACAGATTCGGGTCAGAATAGTCTTTTTAAAAATAAGTGTCAATTTGGTTTGGGTGAAACTGGGTTTGGGTCAAAACAAGTCATTTTAAAGAAAGTATCAATTTTGTTTGTGTCAAATCGGGTTTGCGTCAAAGTGTCAAACTGGGTTGGGTAAAAACGGTCCGTCTTAAAAAAAATAACTATTTGGTTCAGGTCAAAACCATCCGTTTTAAGAAAGTACTGATTTGGTTTGGGTCAAACTGGGTTCGGGTCATTACTTCTCTGCAGGTCTATGGGTTGAACAATGAAAACTATATAAGTGTGAATAGCTCATATAGTTACATCCTATGGGTCATGTATAAAGGTTTACACCACTAAACACCGAAACGCCACCGCTAAAACTCCACCTAATTAGCTGATTTGGTTTGTCGTCTTTCGAAAATGTTGGTGTTTCAGCCCAAATATTTTTTCAAAACTATCATGTCTTGCTTTTTTTTTCTTCCACCTAATTGACCCGTTTATTCCTAATTGACAAAACTGTATGCATCTGTTAGTGCATGGGATATAAAGATAAATTATGCCTAATGGCAACTCTCCAGGTGCATGAACATTTGAGGCCCAAGGTAATACTTAACATTTTTAAGAAAATATCAAAATAAATCACCTTTATTATCAATCCTCATTTTTTGTGTTCTTTTCAGCCTTGTGATTTGTATAAGAAAGTATCAATTTGGTTTGTGTGTAACTGGCTTTGGATCAAAGTGTCAAACTTGGTTGGGTAAAAACGGCCCGCCTTTAAAAAGTAGGTATTTGGTTAAGGTCAAAACCATTCATTTTAAAACAGTACTAATTTGGAACAGGTCAAACTGGGTTTGGGTTAAAACAGGTCGTTTTAAAGGTCTCGACTTGGTCCAAGTCAGAATGATCCATTTTAAAAAGTATAAATTTGGTTTGTCTCACAGGATCGGGTCAAAAAAGTCTTTTTTAAAAATAAGTGTCGATTTAGTTCGGGTGAAACTTGGTTCAACTCAAAAGGAGTCATTTCAAAGAAGTATGAATTTGGTTTGTGTCAAACTGGGTTTGGGTCAAAACAGGTCATTCTTAAAAAAGTGTAAATTTGGTTCAGATCGAAAAATGTTTTTATTAAAATGCACTACAGTTGTGATAATCGTTTTAGTATAAAGTATCAAAACTCATATATAACTATCAGTACATGTAAAACAAGAATATATCTTGTCTGACTTTTTAAAGTCAAAATATAGCTTCTTTTACTGACTTTCTCATTGACTTGCAGGTTAATGGCTTTCCTTATCTTACCAGGCCATCTATGTCCACCTAGAATACAAGGGACTTTATTCGCTCTTTACATGTCAATAAACAGCCTTGTGGACCACAATCAGCGGGTTTGGCTTCAGTTTGAACATCTCTTCAAGTTCTTTTGATAACCTTAATTTCGGGATAGCTATTCAAGTCATTTGCACATTTTTTTCATTCGGTTTATTGTTTTTGATACCAGAGGAAGCTACAGGGATGTCAGCATAATAGAAAGGTTATTAAAGGTAATAGAAAACTATGTAGAGAATTTTTGGTAGTTATCATTTATGTAGAGTAGTAAGTAACTGTTATCCTCTTTGTGCTTATTCAATTATTTTCGATTCTTTTCCAAAGTTTAAAACGCACACTTTGGATCCGGAAATGACCAAGTTAGTCATTAACATAATCAACCTTTATTTAGGCTGTGCTTAGAGTCTTACATTGAGTGTTTTTTTTTTAAATATTTACCCTACAAGTCGCATATAACGCTCTTACATTGAATGATACAATTATTTATGTTTTACAGTTACAGTTAAATAGATCAGTTAGCGGACCCAGACATCCAGGAGTTATCAGCGACCAAGGGTCAATATCTATATTAAGATAAAGTGAGTACACATCTGACGACATCTCATTTAAGGTGCATAAGAAATACTTAAAGCTCTTAAGGTTGATATTGTTTGTGCTTCACAAATGAACCAACATATTAGGTTCACCATTGTTAATATGAGTTTAGTCTTTTTTTCCGAACGGCGAGTTTAGGTTTTGATTGATGAATTATAATAATAAAAAAGCTACTGAACAATTACCTACATTTTGGTGTTTCTTTATTCATGTTTCATTTGGAGTTATATATACTTGACACCTGATTTAGGAGGAACTGGTGGTGTTTTGGTAACTTCCATATACAAATCTGGAGGTAACTAATTATTGATTACTGTCTGTCAGATGCAAAAGATATCTATAATTGGATTAGAAGAAGACATTCCACTATTCTCAAACTCTGCTACAGAAAGCGCGAGCACCAGTTTCTTGGAGTTATGAGATACATTTTACATTGTAAATTAAGTTAAAATAAAAAAAACATGGTAAGTGAACTTTTGAATCTCTTTTGAGTGCGTGTAAATGTGTGTTGTAGGTTTCCGTTTATTATGTCAATAAACATTGTTTAATAAGTGTTTTTAACAGATTTTATCAGTTACGTTAAAATTAATCTCAACTACAACTGTTAATTTTTTTTGTAATGTTTGCCAAACATGAATGGTTATTCACTTATAAGAAATCATATAAAAAAATTCTTTTGCAAATATAATTTTTTTTAAAACAACCAATAACCCGTGAAGCTCACGGGTATATAACCTAGTTTTTCTTATAAAATCATGCAATTTTGTCATTTTCCTCATGGGCAAATCAGGTCATATTTGTTTTATAAAATCTGGTATTTATTTATAAAAAAGAAATGACCATTTTTCCCATGAGGAAAATGACAAATAGCAGGATTTTATAAGACAAATATGACCCGATTTCATTTTTGGACCAAAATGGAAATAAAACTGAAACCGCAGGGACCCATATGCAAAAGTTTTGAGTTTTGGACTAAAGTGTCAAAAGTGACCAAACCACAGGGACCAAAATGGCAGTTTACTCTTATATTAACTAATAAAACAACGAAAAGGGAAAACGGCGTAAAAAACTAAACCGTCAGTTAGCTTTCTTAACACGAACATTTGTTTTGTTATTCGATTACTCATACATTACGATTCACAACTCAGACGAGACGTACTTAAATATAAGCAGGTCGCAATTTTATTCTCATATTTTTATATATAGTTCTTTTCTTATTCGGAATCTCAAACCTAATAAATATTTATTTACCGTGAAATAAAAACCCAAAATTAACATTTTGCTTTTAGCATCCAAAAGAAGTTAAACTAGTATTAAGCCCCCCCCCCCCCCCCCCCCCCCCCGCATTGCGGTCTGGGCGTAAACCCGTGCCAAATAGCACCAATGTCACACCACTGTCAGGGACCACCAATACTGAAGTTGTGGCGTTTTAATGCGAAAAAATTAGACCGCAACGTAAAACAAAGAAAATAATAACTAAGTCGATTTAGGACCCCACGAATTGCGACAAACCTGTTAAACGGGAAAAAACAGACGAAGTAAAAACCGTTAACCCACACACGCATATTGCGCCTTGTTAACTCGCAAAATTTTGAACGACACGTAAAAACGTTGAACCACACAAACGCGTTGCGTTGTGTTAACTCGCGAAATTTAGAACGAAACGTGAAACAAAAGGATTGCGATATATGAAAAGTATAAGGGACCAAAATTGAAAGTAAAAAAGTTATGAGGTTAAATTGCAAAAGATGAAAACTTTCGGGTTAAAAGTAAAAAGTTAAATAGTTTTGGGTTAAAAGTGTAATGTCAATTTTATTTATTTATTTATTTGAAAACCTCCCTAAGCCTTGGGTACAATCTCTCTATGCATAAAGTTGTTGAAAATTTATAGTATGGAAATGGAAATTTGCAAGTCACTAAACATATATAATATATAGAGTAAAATGCACGGATAGTCCCTGTGGTTTTGCAAAGTTTCAGCTATAGTCCCCAGATTTTGGAAATTACACTCATAGTCCCTGTGGTTTGACAGTTTGTTACGCTGATAGTCCCTGGAGTGGATGTGGGTTAGTTTTCTGAGTTAAGTTGGTGTGAAATGACTATAATACCCTTAATATAAAATAAAATAAACAAATCAAGTATTAAATATATAAAACACATATGTATATACACACTATTACTGAACCATATATCTCTCTTTCTACTCTCTCTCTCTCTCTCTCACTAAAAACCACCACCACTGTCACCTACACTGCCGCCATCACCACTCCCCACCACCACCACCACCACCGCCATCCCCTTCAACCACCACACCTCCGCCTCCTAAACCCATACCCGCCTCCACCATCAACCACCCATCCCCAAATTAACCACCCCTATCCACCTCACCCTGTTGCCTTCACCAACCCCACCACCCTCCACTCGTACAAATAATCTGAACAGATTTCAAGATGAAGCTCCTAGCACCTCCTGCAAATTTCAAATATTGTACAATTTAATACAGGTTCTATGAAAAATTTTCAGAATTTAGGGTTTATTGGGGTTCAATTAAATCAGGGCAAATTGTTTTACCGTGTGAAACGACTACGATTGGGGGTAGTCTCCGGATCATTCGCACAAAACCGAACAAACAACGGCCGATCTTCCTACAAATTCAACACATAACAAAATCACTACAACACAACAAAAGTCATCATACATTCTCTAAACACACACATAACATAAACGCACCTTGTAGGTAGTAAACTCCCGAGACCGATACTTGCCATTCTAGGAAAATATCCGAGAGTGAAGCATAGGACTATATGCAGCTTCAGCTCCGTATCGTCTACAGAGGATTCGAAAAGGTAGCTTCGGATTATCCACCATCGGAGCAACAATCAGCTTTGGTTGACCTAATTTTCTCCAATAAGATAAAGCTTTCTCGATCTGAGCCTCTCGGTCTGAACTACCAAAAAATGAACATTCTGTTATCAATGGCGGCGGTGAAGGAGGAGCGGTTTCTGTGGTTTCAGAGCAGAGGCGGTTGTCGGAGTTAGTTACGGTGGAGGATTCGGTGGTGAGTGAAGTTAGGGTTTGAGTGAGAGTAGATATGGATTTAGGAGGCGGAGGTGTGGTGGTGGAAGGGGATGGCGGTGGTGGTGGGGAGTGGTGATGGCGGCAGTGTAGGTGACAGTGGTGGTGGTTTTTAGTGAGAGAGAGAGAGAGAGAGAGAGAGTAGAAAGAGAGATATATGGTTCAGTAATAGTGTGTATATACATATGTGTTTTATATATTTAATACCTGATTTGTTTATTTTATTTTATATCCAGGGACTATCAGCGTAACAAACTGTCAAACCACAGGGACTATGAGTGTAATTTCCAAAATCTGGGGACTATAGCTGAAACTTTGCAAAACCACAAGGACTATCCGTGCATTTTACTCTAATATATATAAAGGTACATTTTATTGATTATTTAGAGTGAGAAAGAGAGAGAGAGAGCCACGAACGTACATATAAATCCTACAAACAATTGACTTGGTCATCCGTCATATTATCGTGCTTCAACACAATATCTAGTTCTTTAATAAATTTCTTCATTGTTGAGATTGGCAAAAGCAATAATTACAACAATTCCAGATTCCCCATTTTCGTTTGTAGAAGGCATGTAGGCACTATAGACTCCAGGGTGATCAGCATCATCATTAGGCAACCCTACATCCCCCAACCAAAGTTAAGTTTGTTTAATACTATGTGGGTCGAATCGACTTTATAATCAGGTCGTCCTTTGACAACCATTAGGTCCATTGTTGACCTCGCATACTCTTCGTTGACCCTAGATTTCCCGGTCATTACAAGCTCTAATGCGTGACCTATTGGTTTACTACATAGATCTCCAGCTCTTGAAACCACACACGGTAAGACTATGAAGTTTCCATAATAGCCAACGGGGATTGGAGGATTGAACTTGTTGCGCACGTTGACAAAGAACATTAGACGCACTTCCTGTTCTGGATCCAATTGTAGTGCGATAGTACCACAACGCCAGAGACAAGTTGTTGGCACCTCAAAGGTGGTACACCCTTTAAGGTTTTCTGGAACAAACCTACGAAGGGTTGATATCTCAGAAGGCCCAAAGAAAAATGATTTGGTGACCATTTCATCCGTTGCGACTATGTTGTGTTTGATGTCAACCACATCATCGTACTCAGGGTGAGGAAAGGTGATGCGTGGTGGATCTCTAGCACTAAGCAACTCCCTTTGCCACACAGGTAATATTGACGGCTCAAGGGCACCCTGGGCCATTTCACTTAGTGCGATTAGAAATTGTGCCGCTCCTGCTCCATCACACACGGCATGGCATATTCGAGAAGTAAAGATAAAACCTCCACATAACAGACGCGTCACCTATCAATATCAATAAAAGGTTATTCATATGCAAAAATAAATCAAGGAAAAACCCCCTTGTGGGAATCCAACCCAGGACATAATGGTCCCTAAACCTTATCCCACCCATAAGATGCCATTAGACTATAATGCCATGGGCACGGATAATAGTTAATCTCAGAATTAGTAATTCATAATACATATATGAACAATTGACCATGACAAAACATAACTTATAACAATGAAAAATACCTAGTCTTTGATAAGGATGTTCACTTGTATCAGTGGTTGAGATGGTTTGGGCATATAAGGAGGAAATAGGTGATGGCCACAAGTGAGTAGAGGCATGGCCGGCTCTTGGGCCAGTCAACCCGTGCTATTGCCCGAGACCCAAATTTTTAAAGGGTCCGAAAGGTTTTTATAAGCTTTAATATATATATTTGGTATATACATCCAATTATTATGCAAAAAAGTGTTGGTGGTGTATTAGAAAAAACCATTACAAGATAATGTGGTCTTAAGTTCAAGTCTTAGCTCCCCACTACTAAGGTTTTATTTTTTAAATTTATTTCCCCTTAACCATAATTTTGGAACCAATTCTTTTTGTCGTCCGAGGCCTAATTTTTTTTGAGAGTTTTCGGGGACGGCTCTGAGTAGAGGTAGATCAAAACTGACTTGGGAGAATGGGAGGAGCGGATTAGACATGATTCGTTAGACTTGCATTATTTAAGGACATGGCCGATGATAGGAGTTTATGAAGACGTATGGTTAAGGTTAAAGACTTTTAGGGGGATAGTATAGACTTGTATTTGACTCTTGCCTTAGGAGCTTAGTATTTTGGTTTATTTTGGTGGTCTTTACATGTTATCGCTTGGTTATTTGTCTATATGCTGTGTTATTTGACCTTATTATGCGTTTTTACCAATTTCCTGTTATTGGTTGCTTACATACGATACTTTTATTACTTAACTTTTTTTTGGGCATGTAGATTTTTTGAGTAGCTATGCATGTTAATATGACTTTTATATCTTAATATGACTTTGTAGTTGGGGTTTCATCAAGAATACTTTCTTTATTTCTTGAGTTAACTGCCATTTTCGTCCCTGTGCTTTGATCACTTTGGCTATTTCAGTCCATTTTTAAAAAATGCGCCATTTTCGTCCCCCACGTTCTGGAAAGGTGCCATTTCAGTCCAAAAATCATAACCCAGTTAAGTCAGTTAGTAAATAAGGACTGATTGTGTAAATTTGTAACATAAAGGACCATTTAAGTAAATATTAAACACCACCACCACTAGCCCTGCCACCACCACCACCACAGCCCTGCCAACACCACCACTCCGCTGCCACCACCACCACCACCGCCACCACAGCCCTGCCACCACCACCACTCCGCTGCCACCACCGCCACCGCCACCACAGCCCTGCCACCACCACCACAGAACGTGTTAAGCTCACTTTCTTTAGCTAATATCCTGGCTAACCCGAAATCGGCTATCTTAGCATTGAAATCGCAATCTAAAAGCACATTGCATGATTTCACATCCCTGTGAATTACCGCTAACATAAAGGACCATTTAAGTAAATATTAAACACCACCACCACTAGCCCTGCCACCACCACCACCACAGCCCTGCCACCACCACCACTCCGCTGCCACCGCCACCACCACCACCACCGCCACCACAGCCCTGCCACTACCACCACTCCGCTGCCACCACCGCCACCACAGCCCTGCCACCACCACCACAGAACGTGTTAAGCTCACTTTCTTTAGCTAATATCCTGGCTAACCCGAAATCGGCTATCTTAGCATTGAAATCGCAATCTAAAAGCACATTGCATGATTTCACATCCCTGTGAATTACCGCTGGAACACAATCATGATGCATATAAGATAAACCATTAGCCACCCCCAATGCTATGTGCAACCTTTTAGGCCAATCAAGAACCATATGACGCACAGAACCACTAAGCCCATGACTCGATCGATCTTTCCTGCTGTGCAACCAACGGTCCAAGCTCCTATTCTCTAAGAACTCGTATATGAGGAGCTTTGAGTTGTCGCATGAAATGCAACCCAATAGTTTTACTATGTTTGAGTGGCGAATCGCACTCAGAATCTCAACTTCTGATAAAAACTCTTTCTCCAGCCTTTGATCTAAATCGTTTTTTATAGAAATCTTCTTAACCGCCACAAACTCGCCTGATCGATTTACCGGAATCTGATACACTTTCCCCGAACCACCATGCCCGATCACATTGTTCTCAGTCAACCGAGGCAAGATAGTGGATTCTGTGAAGTCTAACTTCTGGAAAGAAGTGAATTTCCATCTTAAGTTAGAGTTTCTTCTCCGGTATTGAACAATGATATATCCAGTCACTAGTAACGCCAGAAGCAACAATACCGCTGCTATACTCGAGATTATCGCCACAAACTTAGCCGATATCTTCCTAGATGATCTTGTTTCGGACCGTGAACTACAAGATCTAAGGCCCAATAATGGGTTATTTGAACAAAGACCGGGATTGTTCAAGAAACTTCGATCAAATGCCCCATTATCAAGTCGACTCGGGATGGTTCCAGTGAGGTTATTGGTTGAAAGATCAAGCAAAACCAACGATCTACCTAGTTGACTCGGTATCTGGCTGGAAAGATTATTTCTTGACAAATCCAGTGCATTGAGAGAATCTAACAACCCGAGACCCAGTTAAGTGGTGGTGGCAGGGCTGTGGTGGTGGTGGCGGTGGCGGTGGTGGTGGTGGCAGGGCTGTGGTGGCGGTGGCGGTGGTGGCAGCGGAGTGGTGGTGGTGGCAGGGCTGTGGTGGCGGTGGTGGCGGTGGTGGTGGCAGTGGAGTGGTGGTGGTGGCAGGGCTAGTGGTGGTGGTGTTAAATATTTACTTAAATGGTCCTTTATGTTACAAATTTACATAATCAGTCCTTATTTACTAACTGACTTAACTGGGTTATGATTTTTGGACTGAAATTGCACCTTTCCAGAACGTGGGGGACGAAAATGGCGCATTTTTGAAAAATGGACTGAAATGGCCAAAGTGACCAAACCATAGGGACGGAAATGGCAGTTAACTCTTATTTCTTTGATATATGTAATGCTTGTCTACATCTATTTTCCCAAAATCGAAGTCAACATGATCTCACTACTTAGACTAGACGGTGTGGGGTTCGTCCCACCCCCGTCGTGGCCCGGCGCCGCTCTTCCCCCCATTCCCCCCCCCCCCCCCACCGGCAGCGTCCTCCCCGGCTTCTCCCGGACGTTCAAGCCGTCCCACTAGAGGACAAAACTCCCCTCACACACACATATACATACAACTCATATATATATATATAGGGAGAGGATCATAAGAAAACTACATCTAAATGAGAAAACTAGAAAACTAAGTAAAAAAACCTAAAAAAAAAGCTAAAAAACATACCAATTTTTTTTTATAATTTTTTATAAAAAAAATCGCTACTTTTTATATATAAAAAAATTTTCAAATTTTTTTTTGTTGTACTACACATGTGCATTATATGTGATTATATGTGTACTACACATGTGCACTATATCCGTAATAGTGCACATGTGTAATACAACAAAAAAAAATTATTTTTTTTTGAAATTTTTTTCCATGTATAAAAACTAGCGATTTTTTATAAAAAAATGTAAAAAAAAAAATTGGTATGTTTTTTAGGCTTTTTTAGTTAGTTTTGGTTTTCTAATTTAAACTAGTTTTCTCATGATCCATCCCCTATATATATATATATATATAGGGAGCCGCTAAAATAGAAACCACCTCCAGTTGTAAGAACTGCGAGAACCACCTTCAACCAATCATATTATGCCAACTAAAAGGGTGTTTTGGTCTTTTACCCCTAATGTCTAATCTCTCACTCTTTCTCTTCATTAATTTCTCTGTCCTCTTATTAAATGTCTCTCTTCTCTCTTCACTTTATTTCACATTTATATCATTTTCATTTCTCTCTCATCTCTTCTTCAAAACACAGAGATTCATGATTCAACCCAAACCATAACCCCCCCATATTCATCTTCTCTGATCCACCCCTCCCACCTAAACTGCAGCCGTACCTACTCCCTGTTGTAACCCCCTCCTTCTCCGTCTCCGGTGGATGCCGTCGCCGCACATGGGGGTTTCACTCATGTGTGAGCGGCGGTGGCTGATGATGTTACTATGACCGCTCGTTTCTCCGGCGACCCTCAGAACTGCAACCCATCTCTCATCTCCTCCAAGGAACCCAAAAGATGTTTGATCGGTGGAGAGGAGGTGGTTGGTCGACGGTGGAAGACGGTGGTGGGAGGTGGTTGGTCGGCGGTGCTGGTGTTGGAGGCGGTTTCACGTTTGTGGAGATCATGGCAGAAAAGGGGAGGCGGTTTCACTGATGATGTTCATCTGTTTGTTGGTAAGAGATTTTGTTGGGTTTTGCTTGTGATTTTTAATGTTTGAATCTGTGGGTTTTTGCTGGGTTTTGTTGGTGCTTTTTGCTAGAATCGAACACTGGTTTTTGGATAGTGATTTCGAATCACAACAGTGATTTTGAATGTTTTGGATAGTGATTTTGAATCACAACAGTGATTTTTTGATAGTGATTTTGAATCACAACAATGATTTGAACACTGATTTTTGGATAGTGATTCGAACACTAATTTTTGGATAGTGGTTCTTGGATAGATCCGAACAGTGATGTTGAATGTTTTAAATATATGGTTTTAAATGTTTGAATGTTTGGATAGTGATTTTGGTAGATTTCGAACACTGATTTTTGCTGGGTTTTGCTGGTGATTTTGAATGTTTGAATATTTGAACAGTGATTTTTGGTAGATTCGAACAATGATTTTGGTTGGGTTTGCTGGTGATTTTGAATCTGTGGGTTTTGCTGGTGCTTTTTGATAGATTTTCGAATAGTGAACTATGTGGGTTTTGATCCGTTTGGATTCGGGCGGTGATGATGAAAAAAAAAACCCGTATATTTTGATGACGATGGCGCGGCACGGTTAGTGGATGGTAGATTTTTGAACATGCAACCCCACTTTGCAGCCTCTGATTATCGAAAAAATCTGAGCCAAACCCCTTTTTTTCAAGAATCCAAACATTGTTTTTTTTATTTTTGTTGTTGATTTTTTATTTTTTTTCCCAGTCGACGATGATAACAATCTATATGAGACACCTACCGAGTTTATGATTTCTGGGTGCGTTCGTTATTGCGTAAAAAAGTTTTTGTAAAAAAAAGTTAAACCGTAAACTTTTTAACGTAAACCGTAAACTTTTTAACGTAAAACGTAAAAAGGTTTTACGTATAACGTAAAACTTAAAAAGTTTTACGTATAACGTAAAATGTAAAAAGTTTTACATAAAACGTAAAACATAAAAAGTTTAACGTAAAGCGTAAATTTTTTAACGTAAAACGTAAAATGTAAACTTTTTAACTTAAAACGAAAACTTTTATGTAAAAACTTTTTAACGCAAAAAGTAAAACTTTTTTACGTAAAAACTTTTTAACGTAAAACGTAAAAAAAATTCATGTAACCTGTAAAACGTACAACGTAAAACGTAAACTTTAAACGTAAAACGTAAACTTCTATGTAAAACGTAAAACTTTTTTATGTCAATTGTAAAAATGGGACATAAAAACGGAACGCTAAAAAACGATGCGTAAAACCGGGAATAAAAAAGCGCACGTAAAAACCCGGTCGCAAAAACGGCGTGAAAAAACGGGGCGTAAAAAAAACGGCGCGTAAAACGGGCCGTATAAACGGCGCGTAAAAACGGGACGCTAAAACGGCGCGTAAAAACGGGACGTAAAAAATGAGGCGTAAAAACGGCTTGTAAAATCGTGACGTAAAAAACGGCGCGGCAAAAAACGGTGCGTAAAACCGGCACTTAAAAACCCGGTCGCAAAAAACGGCGTGAAAAAACGGAGCGTAAAACGGGTCGTAAAAAAACGCGCGTAAAAAACGGGTCGTAAAAAAACGCACGTAAATTTTTTTTATCAAAAAATATGATTTCAATATGTTGTTTAATAAAAAAAATCTGATTTTAGAAAAAAAACATTTAATGCAATAGGGACAAAAATGTATTAAAAAACAATAAAACTAATAAGACAAAAAAAATAAAATTACTTAAATACACTTTTAGATTAAAATATTAAAGATATAACAAGACAAAAAGAATTTAATATTACTTTTAACTACTTTTAATCTCAATCATCCATTTTGAAAATCTAATGGCCAGAAAGTGGTTCCCGCGGTTCTTACAACTGGATGTGGTTTTCATTTTAGCGGTCCCCTATATATATATATATATATATATATAGAGGAGGGTTTAAATGAGAATGTTAAATATCGCGAGAACCGTGAGAACGAATGAAAAAACCACGAGATCTTGGTAAAAAACAATTTAATATCAAAATTTCTTTTTACACTTATCATTATTATTCGAATACAATGTTAGAAATTAAATTTACACGTTTAAATTTTCATGAATTCGTAAATAAAGAAAATTTACACATGTGTAAAAAATCTAGTAAGAGTGATTTTGAGAGGAGAAATGAATTATTTGATGTTGTAAATTCTTTTTTGATGTGGTATTTTTATTACAATGAGATTTGTATTAAAAAATAGGTTTTGATTGGTTTTTTCATTCGTTCTCACGGTTCTTGCAATATTTAGAGTTCTCAAGATAACCCTCCCCTAAATATATATATATATATATATATATATATAGGGGAATGATCCACTAAAAAGTATATTTTGCCTAAGTAGCCTAAGAAGGATTGTGATAATGACATGTGACATTCCATATAAGTAGGATGGAAGGGCATTTTGGTCATTATAAATAGGAGTGTAAAAATGACATGTGACACCCCTTTTGTTTTCTAAAAAACCAACAAAAAAATTTAGTACAAAAAATCCAGCACAAAAAATCTAGTACAAAAAATATAACACAAAAAATGCAATACAAAAAAAATATAGCATGAAAAAATTTAGCACAAAAAAATATAGTACAAAAATCCAGCACAAAAAATTAAGAAAAAATTTAAGACAAAAAAATCAGCACAAAAAATTTAGCACAAAAATATAGTAAAAAAATCCAGCACAAAAAATGTTATACAACATAGAAATACAACACATTTTTGTCGGTTTTTTTGGTCTTCATATTTTATATAGCAATATGGTACTTAAATTAAATATTAAAAAACGCTCGATTTTATAGTGAAATTTTTATGAAAAAATAGTGTCGTATAAAAAATTTATGAACGTTTAAAAAACGAGGGTGGAAATAGGTGTAATGTCAACTTTACTAAATGCCCGTATCATATCCGTAATTTGTTCGGACCATTCCTCTATCATATCCGTAATTTGTTCAACCCTCGTCATCTTCAAAAGCGAGTTTCCTCCAATTAGAACATTCATAAAAGTTAGTAATGTCAACTTTACTAAATGCCCGTATCATAATACAAGGCTTTTCTACTATACGTGTTAACGCACGTAATTTTGTTAACTATATCTATTATTCAATTGAGGTATCGTATATTACACGATAGCCTTATGTGTTGTTTACAACACTTTAGCATACTAAATTTATTCACATACATGTACTTACCGGATTTGCGATCAAGCATCGAATCGAACACACTTTATTCTTTAACCATGAGCTCTGATTACCAACTTGTAACACCCGACTTAATAAATCAAGATTTTAATAATAAAATACACATTTTAATGCTAAAATGTGACCTTACAAAAACTTTTCATACTAACATTCCCACATGTTTACAACATTTCAAAAAAAAATATACAACTTAATGTAATTGAATTCGTCGTTTAAAAGATACGACGAAACGCCGCGCGGAAGCTTGTATTTTATCGTGTTCGGTTCCTCATTGAGCTTGATCTTCATCCGGGCACTCTTGGCGATCACCTATGATCAAAACCAACTTAAAAGTTAGTTTTGATAGTTAAATAATAAGTTTAAACAAGTTACATGGGTCAAATAAACAAAATTTAATAATTTTCCGGATTTAGGGGGGCGTCGCGTGACGCCTAGGGGCTACGCGTGACGCCTAGCCCCCTTTTTCACAGAATGTTGCTTAACTGTTGCTGTAAATACCCAGCATGACCCGATTTAACGGAAACGAACATAACTCTCTCGTTTTTAATCCGTTTTACCCGATTCTTTTTCCTACGCGTCCGTAATTTAATTCTCCATTATATGGAGTTAAAATCCAACATTCAACATAAAAAAAAATTGAGACTTCTAAGTCTTCGACTCGTTACCTTTTTATCGAATTTTACCCGTTTATGCATTTTATCTAACAAACATATTTGTTTGATTCCTATATCACATACACTTCTTCAAATTAATGTTATCTAACATTTTTGGTTCTAATCACAGGTTTATTACACAATTTAAACCCGTTTTCGCTCGTAGGCTTATTTTGACCCGTTAAGGGTATTTAAGCACTTTCGAGCCTAAAATCGCTTTCGATTGCTTCTAGCATTCCATCACCACATTTCTTATCCTATAATCTCCCACAACAACTGTATTTATGGTGGGTTTAATGTGGTGATCTATATAAACCAAATTTTACCTCTCGAATCATTATTTTACGGCAAAAACTCTGCCATTTGACTAATATGATACCTCTTTCAGCTTCTATACTTATTCTAAGTATTTACCTAATCATAAAACTCGTTTCCAAACAACCTTTAAAGGTTGTTTGTTCGAATTAGCTAACAAGGGCGTTTTGGTCCTTTTTAGTCTTTCAATTACGACAAGGTCATTTGAGAGCATGTTTGACCCATGATTTTTTTTTGAGTTATGATCTTGTTCGAAAAGTCATTATGCTTTTCGAAACACCATGACCCTCTTTTAAAACATTCGGTTTACCCATTTAAGTAACCCATTGTCTATCTAAGACTTCATTTAATGCTCCTTGAACCTTACGTTCTAAATGAATAATTACTCTATTACACATACCTAGCTCGGGTCAATGTATTGACCTGTTTTAATGCCTTGCTATAATATTCGCTAAATAATAGCGATGCAAATATCATTTCTACATTTATTCCTGAAATCATATAACTCGACAACAATCATTAGTCGCTATTATCAAAAGGTGGTATCTTCACCCTTTGACCCGTTTGGTCTAGATGACCGATTATATTAGCGAGATGACATGTATTTTCATCTCGACTATATGACTCGCTCCGATTTACATCGTGCGGTCATTTTACTTATAATTCATTTCTTAACACTTTTCAGCCTATTAAGGCTTACTTCATAAGTGTCATTTAAAACCAATAGTTATGGTCGACGCGTGACCAATTTACCGTTTTACCCTTATTGTTTGTTTTGGTTTACCCTATAAGGTAACCATTTAAAAGTTTATTTTCCATTTGTCATAAAATGATCGAATTACCGATTTAACTCCTTTTAAACCATCAACATGGTTTCTTGTCATGCTCGACTATCTTGTTCCGTACGTCTACACGCCGAAACATCATACCTCAACTATGTATTTATCTTATTCGTAACTAATACAATAAGAGAATATTCTAAAATATAAGACTAGTGTAAGCCATACTTACCTTACTTCCAAATTATGCTTTTCCGTCCTTCTTGCTTCGTTTGACCCGCTTCGTTCCCAAGCTTTCACCTAGCTTGTTAATCGTCAAACTATCATTGTAAATTGTAAGATGGTTAGATTAGTCATAATTATTCACGACTATTCCATCTCACTTATTTCATAAGTCGAAACTACTATTCGACTTCATGATTAGTTAATTTAACTTATCTGAAGTTAACTACTTTCAATCACATGGTTTACAACATTAAGTCTAAATCAACATAGTATTTAGAACCCTTATCACTTCTTATCACGCGTAATTGCCATATCATTCGAATACGCGTTTTCACTCTAAATTTCAACACTTTAGTTCTCATTTAGGCATTTTAACAAACACCTAATGTGCATAATTTTACATATTTACTAACTAGTTATTTTCACCAAGATTTACATCAAAATCAAACCTCTATGTCTAGTGTTCATGAATTACATCAAGAACTTATATCATAACAATCAATTTTCATCAATTTAACACTCTAATCCGAGTGTTCATCATATTGTCATAAAACCCACTTAGCACATAATGGGGTAATTATCAAATCTCTAGTGTTGACACCAATTCATCAAGTTTTTCAACTAGGGTTTGTTTCTAAACGAAGATTTCATCATAATAACACTCATAGATTCAACATTGATTTCAGAATTTCGATTATGATTGTTCATCATAATCTCAAAGTATCACTAAATCATAAAATTCAACATACCTTGTGATCCCCACGACTAGGTGATCATTAATATGTGTTCATGCATCCGATTCGGGCTAGATTTGACCTTCAATTTGATGGATTTGGTTGAGTTAGGGTTTTGGCTCCTTGGAGCCCTTCCTGGTCGATCCAGAACACGCACCACACACTCTTGTGTGTGTGTGTTGTGTTATTTTATTTAGTTAAATAAAACCATTTTCAAGTTACCCCATTTTGGTCCCTCATGTTTGGTTAGTTAATTAAGTAGGGCACAACCTACTTATTTCTAACAATATTCCCCACTTATTAACTAGGTTAAACATTCCTAGTTAAATTAGTGGGTTCGGGGAATCTATGACTAAGTTTATTTTAAATCCCGTTACTCGGCCTCTTATAAATTTCATTTCATCAGAAGCTTTTATTCACCATTTAGTTAATATTAGGATTATTTATTTAAGTCCTAATATTCACCGGGTTAAATTTTACCACTAACGGTATTTTACCAAGTCATTAATATTAACGTGGTTTGATTACCAAACCCGTTTTTGGGATGTTACAAGTCTACCCCCTTAAAGAGGTTTCGTCCTCAAAACCTTTTCTTACATAATTTATCGAGTTTAACTCCATGCATTTGCTCTCGATAATCAATTAAGCATTTCTCATACTTTAACCGATTGTTAGTATTACCAGAAAAGTATGGTAATATCCTTTTGGTTATTAATCATCTACGTATCTTACATGACATAATGCGACTTGAAATTAGGGGTGTTCAAGATCGGATAATCCGGTTTTCGGATATCCGAAAATCGGATATCCGAAATTTCGGATAGTGAAATATTGACATCCGAACCCGAATCCGAAATTTCGGATATCCGAAATTTCGGATTCGGGTTCGGATATCTAATCGGATATCCGAATATCCAATTTTTTTTAATTTCTATTTTTTATTATTTTTTAATATTCGGAACTAGATTTTTCGGATAGTTTCGGATATCCGAATATAAATTTCGGATATTTTTCGGATACTTCGGATATTTTTTCGGATACTTTGGATATTTTTCGGATACTTCGGATATTTTTTCGGATATTTCGGATATTTTTCGGATACTTCGGATATTTTTCGGATACTTCGGATATTTTCGGATATTCGGATATCCGAAAAAAATAAAAATTAAATTTTCGGATAATCCGATTATCCGAAAATTCTCAAAATCACTATCCGAATCCGAATCCGAACTTTCGGAATATCCGATTTTCGGATATCCAAAAATTCGGATACGGGTTTTCAGATATTTCGGATTCGGTTTCGGATTCGGATTTTTTTGAACACCCCTACTTGAAATAACGTAATCTCGTTATTTCCACTAGTTTAATTAACTTAGCAATATTCATCACTCGGCTCTAATATTCATCACTCGGCTCTAATGTGATTATATTTCACATTACACTTCTTGACCGTGATCATGTCACGGCATGCCAAATTTTACATCAACTTTCTATTTTTAGAATTATCACTTTTCGGATATATCGTCTTGCACCCATCCGTGTCAAGACTTATATCTTTCATGTTTACTGTTTATACGTCTATCATAATTCATTTTTGTAGAAACGTTATTTCTTACCAAAACCGAAGTTTTAGTTTAGCGTCTTCTCTTTAACCTTTGTCAATTATCCATACCGGGATATTGATAGTCCAACATTTATTCTTTTTCAGTCTTTGTTTTATGCGAGGGTTCTCCATTTATTCCCTCGCTTTGTCTAATTAACCCGTAGGTTTTATCACTTAGTCTATGGGCTATTTAATTAGACTTTCACCTCTTTAAGGTGAGGTCCTTATAATCTATTTCTTTCTAGTCATGACTCGTGGGTCGTTTTAGTCTCGTAGACTTTTCCATTGTTTATAACCACAAAGGTTAGGTTGATCCCGTAGATCATTCTTTACTCATGTCATTCTTAAAATACATGTTTGGTATCAAGGCATCCTGTTTTTGTTTAAGATCATTTATTTTCGCCTTGTTATTTTCTTTGACTTTGACCGTAGTCTAAGGCTGCATTAGTTTCCTTTCAGACAATTTTCCGACTTTATGACTTCTCACGTCATTTATTCGTCGGTTTATCTTATGCTCACCATTATCCAGTTTACATATACTCGTATTTGATTATGTCCCATTACCGGGATCATTATTCTTTTGCTTTTAACGCTACCTTTATCCCGCTTGCGTTTACTCATGACGTTCGGCATGACATTATATTCGACCCGTTCAACTTTAAAATAGTTGAACATAATTTATTCAAAATTTCTATTTACATTATCTTGTCGTCTTTTAGTTATGACTCAAAACCCGAGTCTTTTAACTTTCCATCCGAGTCCCCGTCTCTCGGTCTATGCATGCGTTAAATTCTTACCCATCAACCGGGTGTTTTACTGAAGTCGTTATTATTGCAACCCTCCCGGTATGCATTAAGACCTCGCTTCATTTTTATATTCCGACTTAGTCCTTGAGTTTGACGTTTTACAAAAACGACCCGCTTAGAGACATATTCGCATTTTCCGGGTTCGAGTGTAAGTACACCCCCTCCCAGTGCATATCTTAATCATTTTACATGTTTCTTTGTCCCTTCCCTCGGGCTCATTATCCTAATATAATACGCTTCCGTCACTCGGCTGTGTGTTTACATTATGATCAAATATTCTGCTTATCTGATTCATTTGGGTACTTTTTAATTTGTCCCTTTATCCCCGTCCTTACTACATCAGATGTAAACGTGTCCGCTATAAGAAGTTCATGGCATCATATGCCACTACTTACTTGGCCAGAGTAAGCGATTAACATATGACACGCATGACCTTTTTATAGTTTTCACATCACGCCCTATGTAAGTAATGCCTCTATTTGTTTCTCTTGGAAACAATATCCCGAATACATTTTCTATTCTGGTTTTTCCAAGTTTTAATCTACATATGCAACTTTCAATTTCTACTTATTTGTTACATATTACTATTTGTGCAGTTAAATTTAAAATGTACACCTGGTAATGTTTGCCCTAACGGGCTTCTCTTGCCATTAGCCTTGTTCGCGACCGTTACGCGATTTAGTCCTTGGTGAGCATGCTCCTCTTGTCATATTTCGGACCGTTCCTCTATCATATCCGTAATTTGTTCAACCCTCGTCATCTTCAAATGCGAGTTTCCTCCAATTAGAACATTCATAAAAGTTAGTAATGTCAACTTTACTAAATGCCCGTATCATAATACAAGGCTTTTCTACTATACGTGTTAACGCACGTAATTTTGTTAACTATATCTATTATTCAATTGAGGTATCGTATATTACATGATAGCCTTATGTGTTGTTTACAACACTTTAGCATACTAAACTTATTAACATACATGTACTTACTGGTTTTGCGATCAAGCCTCGAACCGAACACACTTTATTCTTTAACCATGAGCTCTGATTACCAACTTGTAACACCCGACTTAATAAATCAAGATTTTAATAATAAAATACACATTTTAATGCTAAAATGTGACCTTACAAAAACTTTTCATACTAACATTCCCACATGTTTACAACATTTCAAAAAAAAAATATACAAGTTAATGTAATTGAATTCGTCGTTTAAAGATACGACGAAACGCCGCGCGGAAGCTTGTATTTTATCGTGTTCGGTTCCTCATCGAGCTTGATCTTCATCCGGGCACTCTTGGCGATCACCTATATTCAAAAACCAACTTAAAAGTTAGTTTTGATAGTTAAATAATAAGTTTAAACAAGTTCCATGGGTCAAATAAACAAAATTTAATAATTTTCCGGATTTAGGGGGGCGTCGCATGACGCCTAGGGGCTACGCGTGACGCCTAGCCCCTTTTTTTTCACAGAATGTTGCTTAACTGTTGCTGTACATACCCAGCATGAGCCGATTTAACGGAAACGAACATAACTCTCTCGTTTTTAATCCGTTTTACCCGATTCTTTTTCCTACGCGTCCGTAATTTAATTCTCCATTATATGGAGTTAAAATCAAACATTCAACATAAAAAAAAATTGAGACTTCTAAGTCTTCGACTCGTTACCTTTTTATCGAATTTTACCCGTTTATGCATTTTATCTAACCAACATATTTGTTTGATTCCTATATCACATACACTTCTTCAAATTAATGTTATCTAACATTTTTGGTTCTAATCACAGGTTTATTACACAATTTAAACCCGTTTTCGCTCGTATGCTTATTTTGACCCGTTAAGGGTATTTAAGCACTTTCGAGCCTAAAATCGCTTTCGATTGCTTCTAGCATTCCATCACCACATTTCTTATCCTATAATCTCCCACCACAACTGTATTTATGGTGGGTTTAATGTGGTGATCTATATAAACCAAATTTTACCTCTCGAATCATTATTTTACGGCAAAAACTCAATTAGTGCCATTTGACTAATATGATACCTCTTTCAGCTTCTATACTTATTCTAAGTATTTACCTAATCATAAAACTCGTTTCCAAACAACCTTTAAAGGTTGTTTGTTCGAATTAGCTAACAAGGGCGTTTTGGTCCTTTTTAGTCTTTCAATTACGACAAGGTCTTCTGAGAGCATGTTTGACCCATAATTCTTCTTTTGAGTTATGATCTTGTTCGAAAAGTCATTATGCTTTTCGAAACGCCACGACCCTCTTTTAAAACATTCGGTTTACCCATTTAAGTAACCCATTGTCTATCTAAGACTTCATTTAATGCTCCTTGAACCTTACGTTCTAAATGAATAATTACTCTATTACACATACCTGGCTCGGGTCAATGTATTGACCTGTTTTAATGCCTTCATATAATATTCGCTAAATAATAGCGATGCAAATATCATTTCCACATTTATTCCTGAAATCATATAACTCGACAAGAATCATTAGTCACTATTATCAAAAGGTGGTATCTTCACCCTTTGACCCGTTTGGTCTAGATGACCGATTATATTAGCGAGATGACATGTATTTTCATCTCGACTATATGACTCGCTCCGATTTACATCGTGCGGTCGTTTTACTTATAATTCATTTCTTAACACTTTTCAGCCTATTAAGGCTTACTTCATAAGTGTCATTTAAAACCAATAGTTATGGTCGACGCGTGACCAATTTACCGTTTTACCCTTATTGTTTGTTTTGGTTTACCCTATAAGGTAACCATTTAAAAGTTCATTTTCCATTTGTCATAAAATGATCGAATTACCGATTTAACTCCTTTTAAACCATCAACATGGTTTCTTGTCATGCTCGACTATCTTGTTCCGTACGTCTACACGCCGAAACATCATACCTCAACTATGTATTTATCTTATTCGTAACTAATACAATAAGAGAATATTCTAAAATATAAGACTAGTGTAAGCCATACTTACCTTACTTCCAAATTATGCTTTTCCATCCTTCTTGCTTCGTTTGACCCGCTTCGTTCCCAAGCTTTCACCTAGCTTGTTAATCGTCAAACTATCATTGTAAATTGTAAGATGGTTAGATTAGTCATAATTATTCACGACTATTCCATCTCACTTATTTCATAAGTCGAAACTACTATTCGACTTCATGATTAGTTAACTTAACTTATCTGAAGTTAACTACTTTCAATCACATGGTTAACAACATTAAGTCTAAATCAACATAGTATTTAGAACCCTTATCACTTCTTATCACGCGTAATTGCCATATCATTCGAATACGCGTTTTCACTCTAAATTTCAACACTTTAGTTCTCATTTAGGCATTTTAACAAACACCTAATGTGCATAATTTTACATATTTACTAACTAGTTATTTTCACCAAGATTTACATCAAAATCAAACCTCTATGTCTAGTGTTCATGAATTACATCAAGAACTTATATCATAACAATCAATTTTCATCAATTTAACACTCTAATCCGAGTGTTCATCATATTGTCATAAAACCCACTTAGCACATAATGGGGTAATTATCAAATCTCTAGTGTTGACACCAATTCATCAAGTTTTTCAACTAGGGTTTGTTTCTAAACGAAGATTTCATCATAATAACACTCATAGATTCAACATTGATTTCAGAATTTCGATTATGATTGTTCATCATAATCTCAAAGTATCACTAAATCATAAAATTCAACATACCTTGTGATCCCCACGACTAGGTGATCATTAATATGTGTTCATGCATCCGATTCGGGCTAGATTTGACCTTCAATTTGATGGATTTGGTTGAGTTAGGGTTTTGGCTCCTTGGAGCCCTTCCTGGTCGATCCAGAACACGCACCACACACTCTTGTGTGTGTGTGTTGTGTTATTTTATTTAGTTTAATAAAACCATTTTCAAGTTACCCCATTTTGGTCCCTCATGTTTGGTTAGTTAATTAAGTAGGGCACAACCTACTTATTTCTAACAATATTCCCCACTTATTAACTAGGTTAAACATTCCTAGTTAAATTAGTGGGTTCGGGGAATCTATGACTAAGTTTATTTTAAATCCCGTTACTCGGCCTCTTATAAATTTCATTTCATTAGAAGCTTTTATTCACCATTTAGTTAATATTAGGATTATTTATTTAAGTCCTAATATTCACCGGGTTAAATTTTACCACTAACGGTATTTTACCAAGTTATTAATATTAACGTGGTTTGATTACCAAACCCGTTTTTGGGATGTTACAAGTCTACCCCCTTAAAGAGGTTTCGTCCTCGAAACCTTTTCTTACAAAATTTATCGAGTTTAACTCCATGCATTTGCTCTCGATAATCAATTAAGCATTTCTCATACTTTAACCGATTGTTAGTATTACCAGAAAAGTATGGTAATATCCTTTTGGTTATTAATCATCTACGTATCTTACATGACATAATGCGACTTGAAATAACGTAATCTCGTTATTTCCACTAGTTTAATTAACTTAGCAATATTCATCTCTCGGCTCTAATATTCATCACTCGGCTCTAATGTGATTATATTTCACATTACACTTCTTGACCGTGATCATGTCACATCATGCCAAATTTTACATCAACTTTCTATTTTTAGAATTATCACTTTTCGGATATATCGTCTTGCACCTATCCGTGTCAAGACTTATATCTTTCATGTTTACCATTTATACGTCTATCATAATTCATTTTTGTAGAAACGTTATTTCTTACCAAAACCGAAGTTTTAGTTTAGCGTCTTCTCTTTAACCTTTGTCAATTATCCATACCGGGATATTGACAGTCCAAAATTTACCACTAACGGTATTTTACCAAGTCATTAATATTAACGTGGTTTGATTACCAAACCCGTTTTTGGGATGTTACATTTAAAAGGAATACTAACAATTAATGATCTATCTAAGTTTACCAATATAATCTTAGACTAATATTAAATACAAAAATTAAATGAAATAAAATGAAGGATTCTTATTGGTTGAAATTTCTTCTTTTTTATTCTTACAAAAAAATTCTTCTCATTTGAACCCTTCACTATATATATATAAGTAAAATTAATTTAAACTCTAAAATAAATATTAATTCCAACATTAGAATAAAAAACCAACATAATCTTAAATTTTTTTTTTATAAAAAAATCTAGTCTTCATCCGGCATGTTGTCATTAGGTTCGTTTTGTGCGTTGTTCCAAATGTACTCCACCAAGTCCGCTTGTAGGTTTTCATGTGTGTACTCGTTATGTATAGAGAATCCGTTTAAATCTTGTTGTTCTGCAGTCACTGGAACAGAATTCCCGTTAGATGCGTTTTCGTCATAGTCACAAATCGCTCTACCTTCGTCTTCGATGATCATGTTATGCAGCAAGATACAAGCATACATAATGTATCGCAACCTCTGTGGTGTAAAAGAACGTGCTGGATGTTCAATGATATGTCATTTTTTTGTAGAACCCCAAAACACCGTTCAATATCTTTTCTCGCCCCTTCTTGAAACTTGGCAAATTTCTTTCTTTTATCGTCTGTCGGGTGCGGAATAGTTTTAACGATTGTACAGTACGTTGGGTATATTCCATCCGTAAGGTAGTAACCCCGCCTGTATTCCACCCCCGAAACCGTAAAACTGATGTCTGGACCTGTTCCTGCTATTACATAGTCAAATATATGTGACTGGTAGATGATGTTAAGGTTGTTAAGTGAACCAGGCAGACCAAAAAAAGCATGCCAAATCCAGAGATCCTGTGACGCAACAGCCTCTAGTATTATAGTTGGATGACCATGATCGTCCCGAGTATATTGACCTTGCCAAGCAGTAGGGCAGTTCTGCCACGGCCAATGCATGCAATCAATGCTTCCGAGCATTCCTGGAAAACCATGTCTTTCTTCGTGATCTTGATATAATTTTTGGACGTCGTTTGCGTTTGGTTTCCGCAGATATTTCTTGTTAGGTCCAAAAGTTTTACGCTTATCTTTATTATTTTTATTTATGTTTATTTGGTTTAGATTAGCACTTGGGCTTGGTCTAGGCCATGTGGGCCAATGGGGTAGATGCTCCTATATATAGTCTTGATTAGGTTATTGTAGTAGAGCTTTTCCTATTCTTGTAATCATGTAGCCCCAATAGAGAACCTTGTACCCGACAATCCTAGGGATTGTGTGCAAGGTTCTCGAAGATCGTACCAGACAGTCTTCGAGACTGTGTGCGATCTAAGCAGCGGCACTGAGTTTCTTAATAAAATATTTCTTTTTGTTCTTGTCGGTTTGATCTTACTTTCCGCATTCGATCAAACCGTAAAGTGATATCACGGGTTTTTCGGGACTAACAAGTGGTATCAGAGCCATTGAAGTCTTTCAAAGGCTCGGTTTTGATATCACTCAAAGATTAAGAAGAATGTTTTACACAGTGTCGGGGGAATTTTGTTCGAAAAGGAAGAGATCTCGGTTCATGAAATTTGATATTCATTCACAGTTCTGAAAATATAAGATCTGCTGATGTTTGTGTTCATCCAACTACACACAGTTGAGTGTGTGTTGTGGAGAGAAAGATGGAGAACTCTAAGCTGTGTACTTCGACAACTCCGTATCCCGAAGGCACCGGTGCCGGCAGAAAGTTCAGAAAGATACCAAGGTAAAGATGGATGCTTTACGGTGAATTTCAGAAAGTGACGTATGGTGCTATACGGTGAGGGTGGTTGTTCGGAGGTGCTATTCGGAAGTCATCACTGTTCTTCGGTTTGATTCAGGTGAGTTCTTTCCGGCTTATCTTTATGGTTCTCGGTTTTACACGAAATCATTTTACTTTTGCGTTTTATCGGAGAGATGGTTGTTCAGTGCGGTTCTGGTAGTAATCGTTGATAGTGCTGAACATTGATCGGTGTTCGTTGGTTCAGAAACCCGGTTTGTTTACTGGTGTGTTTTCAGTGGGTTACGGCTATGAGATGTGGTTTCCGGTGACTCGTAGTGGTAGTATAAGGTGCGCAGATGGCTGAGACTGATGGTTCTTGAATGGATGTTCACACGGTGGTTGTAGCAGGTGAATAAAACTGGTGGTCGCAGGTGACATTGATTGTTATGATGGTTGTATAAATATTCTGGTGAGATGAAGCCGGAATATGTGGTGGTTAGAGATGAACGAAATCTGAGTTTCCGACGATGTCGCGATAATGGTTTCCGATGAAGATGATCGGAGACAGTTTACGACGTTTCCGGTGATGTCGGCATATGTATGTTTGTCGGCTAGGGTTTGTTTGAATTGAACCGCATGGGCTTCATTGGTATTTGGGCCAAATGTTTTTGTTTTATTTGCATGATTGGAAAATAAGTGTGTCTCTTGGGCTACGATACCCTACGATACCCATGTTCAAGGGGTTGGTATGAGGCTACACGGTATGGTGACGGAGATGAAGTCGGCGACGGGATGAAGACGGAGGGGGCGGCACGGTGTTCAGACCGGCGACGGAGGGGGGACCCATTGTTTTGCTCCGTCCTGAATGTCGGAATACCGACGGAGAGGACGATGACTGGACGGCGACGGGGGTGGCGGCACGGTGTTCAAACCGGCGACGGACTGGGACGGTAGGGGGACGACCCCCATACCGTGTAGCCTGATTATGTGGCTAAGGATATGCCAAATGATTAGTAAATCATTCTGTTCTCTAAAATTCTGGGCCCACTTGTAAAAAGGATGCTGATGGCAGCTGATGATCTGTGGCCGCTATTGTTTCATGTTGTGCATGAGTTATTCATGTTGGGCCCTACAATGGTCTTAATTTTCTACAATATGTTTGATACTGGGCCACGCATGGAAATACTATCAACATTCATCATCATATCATCATCACGGACAACAGTCTGTCATCCGAGGTGCAATTCAATTCATCCGAGATCAATTTCTTCATATCCGACATCATTCGAGACACATCATCAGAAACAACTTCGTAACAACCGAGATACGTTGATGGGCTCGTTTACTGCTGGCCACTAAAGGAGAAGACCCAAGGTTGGAGATCGTCTAACCCGTAATAAAGAGAGCATAAAACTAGGGGGAGATTGTTAGGTCCAAAAGTTTTACGCTTATCTTTATTACTTTTATTTATGTTTATTTGGTTTAGATTAGCACTTGGGCTTGGTCTAGGCCATGTGGGCCAATGGGGTAGATGCTCCTATATATAGTCTTGATTAGGTTATTGTAGTAGAGCTTTTCCTATTCTTGTATTCATGTAGCCCCAATAGAGAACCTTGTACCCGACAATCCTAGGGATTGTGTGCAAGGTTCTCGAAGATCGTACCAGACAGTCTTCGAGACTGTGTGCGATCTAAGCAGCGGCACTGAGTTTCTTAATAAAATATTTCTTTTTGTTCTTGTCGGTTTGATCTTACTTTCCGCATTCGATCAAACCGTAAAGTGATATCACGGGTTTTTCGGGACTAACAATGTCGATTCGATTAGCATACTTGATTATTAGTTGATTAACTTTATCATATTGTTACTGCCTATGATTCACAGTCGTGGGTCGATTAAAATATGATTAACACGATTCGATTATTGCAATGAACAACACTTACTCCACATAATATAAATAAAATAAAAACATTTCTACAAGTCAAGTTGCGTGAAATCGGTCGTTGACTTTGACCTTGACTTTGACTTTCACTTGCGAAAACACGGGGTGTTACAGAAACCCAATAAATATGGGAAAAACTCCCTTGTGGGAATCGAACCAGGACCTATTGATCCCAAAGTCTTATCCCACCCCCCAAGATGTCACTAGGCTATAAAGCCCGCAATTAATAGCTAGTTAATTAAACTAGTTGGATGTTTTTTTTAACAACCAACGACAACAATTTATTGCCAATAAGAGGGGCCAGCTAGACGCTAGAAGTCCCAAAATACAAAGAAAGAAACCAACGACATTACTTTACCAAGTCTCTAAGGTTAAAATCACACCAACGGTCCCAATTTAAATACCCAAACTTAGACCTATTTTTAATCTAAACAAAAGATTCCTCTTTGATATCTTCTAGCATTTTAGGAACTGTCTCCCATTTGTTTTCGAAAATCTTATTATTTCTATACTTCCAAATCTTCCGGATAGTAGAGAATAAAATGGCTTCAACCAAACTCTTCCAATCATTTGACCCTTTTATCTTTCTGATCGAGTGAATTGCTTCGACTCCTATGTTGGATGGGTCCGGACCTTTTAACTTAAGCCAAGCCCACACGTTCCACCAAATAGCTTTCACCCAGTGGCAAGAGAAAAAAATATGAGTTGGGTCTTCTGGTTCTAAACCACAACTGTTACAAAGAGTATCTCCAAACCGAATTCCTCTATAAGCTAACCCTACCTTGGATGGAATTCTTCCCATAAAAGCCCTCCAACAAAACAATTTTACCTTCGGTGGAATCCACTTGTTCCATTTGAAAGCTATATCGTGTGGATCATCATTACATTTTTTTCATAACCTGCATTCTAAGATCCGCAACCGTAAACGAATCTTCATTGATACCATCCAACTCCATTTTCCCTCTTTAAAAACAATAAGCTCCTCAAAATTCAACCCCACCTCAAGAGGGCCTTGGCAAGAGTAATATGCCCTGCCATTGACAGAAATCGGGCCTTCCATGAAGAGAGTTTGGAGTTAAATTTGTCCACGATAACTTGCCAATGAGCTATACGTTTCATGTTGACACCAATAGGAAGACCAAGGAAGTTTAACGTGAAATAACCCGTCTTACACCTAATCGAATCCGTCATTTTCTCCACTCTATCTTCACTTACACCAACTGCATACAACCTGCTTTTTTTCATGTTCACCTTCAACCCCGTCACCAAAAATAAAACTCTAAGAATACGGAGGAGATATTTTAGATTAGACTCCGCCCACTCTGCATAACATAAATGTTAAACAGTTGGACCCGTACCGGAAAAAGTAATGCTTGAAAAAAGGCCACCTTCTGTAGCTCTTTTCATGAAAACTTCAAGAATTTCCAACGCAATAATAAATAGAAACGGAGATAGGGGATCTCCTTACCTTAAACCTCTCCCTAAAAAGAATTCTTCAGTTGGAGATCCATTTACGAGTACCGAAGCTCTCCCGGATTTTAGACACACCTCTATCCATCTTCTCCATCTATTTGGGAAACCCATAAGCTTAAGATTCTCCAATAAGCAATCCCAACTGATAATATCATATGCCTTTTCGAAGTCAACTTTGAAAATCATTATCTCTTTTCTTTTTTGTTCTCGCCCAAGAAATTGCCTCACTCAGAATTAAAGGACCATCTAAAATAAATCTGTCTTCAATGAAAGCAGATTGTGTAACAGACGAGACCGAGCTAATAACTTGTTTAAGTCTATAAGATAAAACTTTTGCAACCGTCTTATAAACACACCCGACTAGCGAAATAGGTCTATAATCCGAGACTTCTTGTGGGTCCGCCACCTTAGGAATCAAAACAATAAAAGAAGAATTGCACTTCGCCAACACCTTCTCATCTTCTTAGAACAAAGACATCATTCCCATAAATCTCGACCAAAGAACATGCCAATATTTTTTTTTATAAACTTAAAAGAAAACCCGTCAGGGCACGGGGCCTTATCCCCTCCACACCTCCATATAACATCTTTCACTTCCTCTAGAGAAAATAAAATCTGGACGTAAGCTTTCTAGACTGAGAAAGAGAATTTTTTTTGAAACCATTAGAATATAAGTAAGGTCTGATCAATTTTGGATCTTTGAATTTAAGAACAAAAGCATCTTTAATTGCCCTCTTTACTAGAATCGGGTCCTCCAGCAACTCCCCATTCACCTTTAAAGCCTTTAGTTGAGATCTCATTTTCCTACTATTTATAAACTTATGAAAAAAAATAGAATTTTCGTCGCCCTTCTTGATCCAAAAAACCCGCGCCTTTTGTTGAATGTCTAAAACTTCTCTTTTTTCAAAGTTTCTAATCCAACCTTTCCAAAATGCCTTTCTTTCTTTTTCTAATCTCGAAATAAAATTAATTTTCGCCTTTTTCTCCAACTCATGTTTTTCTTTATTTTTATACTCAATATTCCAGCTTTTAAGACCAACTTTCAAATCGTTTAACAATCCAGCAATAATCGGCCCTTTAAAATCTTTCTTCTTAACCTTTTCAATCAATCCATTAACTACAACCCCGATTCCATCCCTATCTAGCCAACTATTGTAAAACTTAAAAGGAATGGGACCATAATCTACCACACCAATATGTAAAACTAATGGACTATGATCCGAAATAATCCTGAGAAGAGCATACAGAGAAGCCGAAGACCACTGGCTCGCGAAATTATCACAAATGAGGAACCTATCGATCTTACTGAATTTTGTACCATCATCTGACTCATAAGTGAAACTCTTGCCAATCATACCATACTCCAACAAACCTGCCTCTCTGATAAAACTATTAAAAGCCAATGAGCCTGCGGGATCGAAGGAGAAATTAAGTCTATCTTCAAGGCATTAGGCTCGTATAGGTTCTTAATTAAGGAGCATTAGGCTCGTATAGGTAGCCTTGATTAGGCTCACCTTTAGCCTTGGCGTAGCCTTGTAGAGGCTCGTTAGGCCCAACGAGTCCAACTAGTCATTTTTGTTCATTTAAGCTATACCTAGCATAATGTTTACCCTTCCCTTGCTGCATTTATTTGTCTTCGCTAAATCATGCTTGTCATTCTGATCGTTTACTTGTTCATTTAAGCTGATGTCAGATCACATACGTTCAACCCCAGGGCATCCAGCTTGATATAGTTATTGGCTTGATTTTTTTCCATCATACTAGTTTGCTTGAGCATCATTGAGGTGAGTAAATCTTAGCCCCTTTTTACTTTATCTTTGGGGTGTATCATAATGCCTATATTTACAAACTTATTTATACAATTAAACATGTAAAATCAATAATTTATTCAAGCATGCAGAATCCATTTGTTTATTGTGTAGTGTTGTGTTGTGGTTATTGTGTTGTGGGAATTAAGTCAAGTCAAGTCAATTAGAGTCAAGCCTAATCATTAGCTTATTCAATCCGAACGGTAACGATAATAGATCTATTGGTTGACCACCCACCTATGGTTATGGGTGATTGAAACCGCGTTTATTTAGTCTAACTCTTCGGAGTTAGGGACACAATCATAGTCTAACCCTATGAGGTTAGGGACACAAGCACATTTTGATTATGCATAGCTTAACCTGAAAGGGTTAAGGACGCAATCAAGCAAGCATTGGTTTATTTCATTTGTTATTTTCATTGTCTGGGTTTGCATGATATTTTTCAAACTATTTTACAATCAATCAAAACCTAAGTTTACTCATCTACTTGTAGTTGACCCTTTATTTTGCACATGATACAAATGACAATGTTGAATGAATCTAGGAAGATATGAAGTCACATAGGATCGCTATGGACTTAACCTGACAAATGAAAGCAATATCAAATCTTTATTGTATTATGTTTTTTATGAAATTACTTGTATGTGTGACATTGAAACCTTAATTTGAATTAATAAATTATTACAACATTAATAGTGTCATTAGCTATGATCAATCTAGACGTCTCAATCAATAATCCGTCGCGGGTTGGGGTATTAGATGCGCATTGCAACGTATTAACTCGCAAAACTTAGACCAAAACGTTAAACGAAAATTTGTAAACACACAATGTTAGGATCTGAGTTTCTTTGATTGTGTTTGTTTGAATTAATTGATGTAAAATGTAAGAACAGAGATGTAATTAAGTGCAACGGAAATAACAATCAAACTTTGTGTAGGATCGTTATACGACCTAAATGAGTCGATCAGAAGAGTTTTAATCCGAATCAAAGGCGGAATTCGATGATACGGACTTGATTACAACTTGATTCACGTTTATAATCACTTGTTTATTGATTTCAAAGCAATACAGATCACTTGACAATTTGGCAGCACCTCAGCTCTGAAATCCGGATCGTTACAAATGATAACCAATGCTCTGCTATTTATAGTGATGGCCATTTCGCACGGAATGGGAATTGTCATTTCGTGCGAAATGGACACTTGCCCATTTCGTACGAAATGGGTTTTTCCATTTCGTGTGAACTGGTCATTTAACATAAAAACCCTAATTTCTAGCCTATTGAGCACTGGTTTATCCTATCTAGGTACAAGACTCGATAAAAGACAAAGTTAACAGACATAAATGCACCAACAGACTCCCCCTTGGATGTTGACGAAGTCTTTAGCATCGAGTCTTCGGTCTTGATCAGTCGTCTTGCTCTTTTCAAAGTATTTGACACTGTAAGCATCCTAAAACTTCAAACTCCCCTTGAATGATGATCCAGAATCTGTATCTGACTCTTACGTCTTCAGACTCCCACTTTCGTTGTGCTGGGATCGCAATCTTGAATGATTCTTGTACTAGACTTGTATTCTGGTTCAAACTTTGTTTAGACTTAGCCATGGGGATCTCGCTTTGCTGCTTTCACATAATCAAAACTGTTTCCTGGTTCTCAGGAATATGACATTTAAACCTCTTAACTTTTTGACTTCTTTTGTTGTTTTTACCAGTTTTTAATAATCCACTTAAGTATCCAGATCCAAGTTAATGACCCTGGGTACTTAATTTGTCTACCAAGTCCAACTTAATAACCTTGGTTGACTCGAGACAAAACAAAACTGACTTTTGTTCAACATTTTTTCAAATCATTATTTTGAAAATTATAAATTTCAACTTAATGAACTTGTTTTGACTTTTCAATTTCACAGGTTTAACAAAATAAGCTCCCAACTCATCTGTCCAGCTCAGAAACTTCCTGTATCTACTTCAAACTGCGAATCTAAAGATCAGCTTTCCACTTTGGTTTGTCGGAGAAATAAAACAGAAATGTAAAATCTTTTTGGATTTTGAATAGAGTTTCTAGACTAGAATGCTAAACATAAATGAAATGCAGTAAATGTAAACTATTTACAAACATATTTTTGATAAGCGTGTTAGGGAATCATATCAGCTGCTGACAAGCTACAAGTACCGTTAAGCTTTGATTTCATATTCAGAATTAAACAATTCACTTAGATTGCCGATATACTGATCCTCTTAAATTCTCACACAAATTTCAAACTGTTCAGGATACGAATTTAGTGTTTTAGAGACTTAGCTTATACGCTTGTACCACCTCACAATATACTCCCGTATCCAGACTACTATATTCAGTCTTACAGGTGAGTGCACACTAATGATATCTATAAGGGGTTAAGTGCGAGACCATGAGAGCTCAGGCTATTGCTTCCGCAAAATCAGAGAGATGATGGCTCGACTTTAGCTGGGTCCCCCTTGGGGATCTTCTTTTACAACAGCACATGATTAGCATTTTTCAATGTTTCATCATTTTTTATGCTGAGGGGGGGCTTTATGAATAAAGCAATGCAGAGCATTATACGAGGACTAGGCTATTGCTCCCGCAAAATCAGAAGTCCAGGTCTAATACCCCAGATATCATCACGTACAAAGACCTAGTATGTCAGAAATAGAGCCTTTCAAACAGGATTTCAGGGGTTACCTATATATCCGAGAGATGTTCCCCACGTAAAAGCAAATAATGAATTTAGGTTTATATCCCGAACAAACCTACTAAATGTGTAAAAACCTATCGGCATATCATCAGCGAGACTGCTTAACACTTTTAAACTTTACAATTCTTTAGCATACCGTAACTGTTTGGCTGGTGTACTATCATTTTCCCTTTTTACACAAGCTATTTTTCAGTTTTCTACTGTTTTTGGATTTTGACAATATCTCATGTTTTTGGATTTTTGAATTTTTTTTAATTGTTTTTGTATTTTCAGAAATTATAAACCTACCTCCCCCTAAATACCAAAAGAAGTAAAAAAACGACAAACCATTGCAGATTGCTTTTCAACATCATCTACAGTGGTACCTTCATCAACGCCAATAGTCTCCTCCGCAACCGATAGTAACTTCATACCATTAAGTTTCAAAAGATATTGAAAACGAGTTTTGTCAAACGCTTTGGTATGTAAGTCAGCTTTTTGTTCATCGGTGTGGATTTTTTCTATTCATATCAACTTCTTCTCGAAACAGTCTCGGATGAAGTGATGACGAATTTCAATGTGTTTAGTTTTAGCGTGATGAACAGGATTTTTTGTTATGTTTATAGCTGCCTCATTATCAACAAAGATAGGGGTGTTAAGAAATTGCAAACCGTAGTCTCGCATGTGTTGCTGGATCCACAAGATCTGAGAGCAGCAACTGCTAGAAGATACATATTCAGCTTCACATGTGGATAAAGCGACAGAGGTCTGCTTCTTACATTGCCAGGTGACCAATCGTGATCCGAAAAACTGGCATCCCGCAGTTTTTGACTTAGCGTTAACTTTGCAGCATCCAAAGTCGGAGTCAAAATACCCTTCGAGCGTGAAGTCGCCTTCTTTTGGATACAACAACCCTAGTAATGGAGTTCCTTTCAGGTAGCGCAGTATCCGTTTCACAATCACCATATGCGAAGCTCTGGGGCTTGACTGAAACCGCGCTGCAAGGCAGGTTGGATACATGATATCGGGTCTTGAAGCTGTCAAGTACATCAGCGATCCGATCATGGAGCGATACATCATTTCATCCACATTCTCTCCGGTGAGATCAGGGTTTATCCCATGGTTCGTCGCTAACGGGGTGGAAACAGGAGTAGTCCCGGACATCCCAAATTTCTCTAAGATATCATGAATATACTTCGTCTGATGTATGAATATTCCCTTAGGCAGTTGATCAACCTGAAGCCCCAAGAAGAATTTCATCTCACCCATCGACGACATTTCAAACTTTTGCTTCATAACTCTTTCAAAATCTTTGCACAGATCTTCATTTGTTGACCCAAATATGATGTCATCCACGTATATCTGGACTATCAGAAGATGTCCGTCGACTTCTTTGGTGAAGAGAGTGGCATCCACTTTTCCACAGATGAAGCTGTTGGCAAGCAAATGTTGAGACAATGTCTCGTACCAGGCTCTCGGGGCCTGGTGTAAACCATACAGCGCTTTATCCAGTAAATAGACCTTGTCTTTGTGGATTGGGTCGGTGAAGCCCGGTGGCTGTCCGACATATACCTCCTCTTTTACCTTCCCGTAGAGAAAAGCCGATTTAACATCTAGCTGAAAAACTTTAAATTCTTTCCAAGATGCAAATGCTAGAAAGATTCTGATCGCTTCAAATCTAGTAACCGGAGCATATACTTCGGTGAAATCTATCCCCTCCTGCTGATTGAAACCTTGGACAACGAGTCGAGCTTTGTTGCGAATAATAACCCCTCGATCATCCCTCTTACACTTAAACACCCACTTGGTGTTAATCTTCCTATGACCATCAGGCAGATCCACCAGTTTCCAGACACCCAACTTCTCAAACTGACTTAGCTCCTCCTGCATAGCGTTAACCCAGGAATCTTCAGTTAGTGCTTCCTTGTACGTTCGCGGCTCAATCTGCAAAATGAAACAACTAAATGAAAACTCTGTTTGTAAAGGAGCAACTGTAGAATAAAAACAAGTAAGGCCTTGGTCAATTTGTCGTCTAGTGCGGACGCCTGATTGCAACTCTCCAATAATCAGCTCCTCTGGATGGTACGAAAGAGTTCTCGGCATCACGTTGCCTGGAACATCTACCTCGCCTTCCAAATTTGTGACATTCTGATTTGCACCTTCTTCACTGACTGGAAATGTTTGATTTGAAATCTGGATTTGCTCCCCCTCAGAATCTGAATCACCACGATCGAATATTGGCCTATTATCAGATTCTAGATTATCGTTGACTGCCGTCTGATTGTCAGGAGCATGTTCACATTCTGAAGATGATTGAGTTTGCTGAATATCATCATGTTCTCCAGCATTACTTGGACCGGCTTCATCGTCAATGGAAGTTTGATATTGACGTCTAGAAGACTCAGCTGGGAACCTTTCTTGTGATGATTCATATTCTCTTAGAATATCCAACTCGTCAAAGAACTCTGGTTCTTCCTCCATGTCGAATGAGTCCCACAGAGTGTCATAATTGAAGCGCCATGAATCACCGGGATTCTGAGGTGGCATAGTATAACCTTGACACTCAACATGTTGTGCTTCGATGATCCGCTTTAAGCTTGAAACAAAGACTCGTTTCAGTGGACTTGAATAACCCACGAATATTCCTTCGATGCTCTTTGGACCAAATTTTCCATAAGGCTCTAGAACTGTGCAGGGAGACCCGAACGGTTCCAGATACTTCAGGTTCGGTTTGCGGTTGTTTATTAGCTCGAAACACGTCTTGTTGAATTTATTCACTGTAAGAACCCGATTGAGCGTATAGCAAGCGGCCGACACTGCTTCTGCCCAGAAATTTACAGGTAGTTTGGAATCAGCAAGCATCGTCCTAGCCGTTTCTATCAGCGTTCTATTTTTCCTTTCTACTACTCCATTTTGCTGCGGAGTATAAGGCGCGCTGAATTCTTGCAATATACCTCTTTCATCACAATACTCTTCCATTTTGTTGTTCTTAAACTCTGTACCGTTGTCACTCCTGATTCTTCTGATTCGGGTTTGGTACAAGTTTTCAATTTTTTTGAACAACGTCATCAAACTTTCATATGTCTCATCTTTTGTCTTCAGAAATGTTACCCACGAAAATCTCAAAAAGTCGTCTGTAACTACTAAACAGTAGAGATCACCAGTTATACTTTTAACATTCACAGGACCAAAAAGATCCATGTGAAGTCTCTCCAACGGCCTTGAGATTGAGTTTTCCTTCTTCTTAGGGTGAGATTTCTTATGCTGCTTGCCTTTGACACAACTAATGCACTCCCCCTCAAGATGGAAATTCTTCAGATGAACACCAGTTACTAAGTCGTTGTGCACCAGGTGGTTCATTTTTCGTAGGTGAATGTGGCCCATCTTTCAATGCCACAATTGTGATTCTTTTTCCGTTGCTCTTGACATAAAGCAGTGAGCCTGACCTGTGGTAGTAGTTGCTACACTCATGTCCAACATGTACAGATCATTGACTCTTGGTAATCTCATGATAACCCACTCTTCTGGAACAACAAACCCTGGTTTCAGAATCAAACATTCCTTATCCGTGAAGTGTGTTGAATACATGCGATCACAGATCTGAGAGATACTCAGAAGATTGTTTTCAAGCTCGGCGATGTAGTTTACTCTTTCAAACGTGACAATACCATTAGATAGAGTTCCTTCACCAACTATACGACCACCTTGATTACCTGCAAATCCCACATATCCTCCATTAAACCCTCGAATATCGTACAGTAGGGTTTTCTCCCCCGTCATGTGCCGAGAAGCTCCACTATCCATAATCCAACGTGAAACGGATCTTGGAAGCTCCTGCACACATCACAAACACTTAGTTAGATTTAGATGCCACCCAAGCCTCTTTTGACTCAGGTAGCTTGACATTGAGGTGAGTTATTGCAGTGTAAAGTGGCGGAAAATTGTTGCCATTCATCTTTAAACTCTCTTCAGACCCAATCTCAACCTCTTTGTATAAAAAGAAATCATTTTTAGGAGGTTGACCAGATGATTGGTCTTTCTTTGATACATCCTTCTTTTCAGAAGTAGTAGACTCTTGTTTTTCAAGTTTATCATAGTAATCCAAAGGTACATACATTTTCTCAGTTGAAAACGATGATTTTGCATTCTCAGCACCTTTGGTTTTGGAGAACTTGCTTTCTTTACTTCAGATTTTGGCTTCCAAGTTTGTTGAGATGAAGCAACCCGTTTGTAAAATTTATCAGTTTTAGTTACCACATTCTTTACGGGTTCAGTTTTGAATTTTGTGTTTTCATTTTTCAAAATTTTCTTCTCAACAACCATTGGAGCTTTGCCTTTTGCATCATCTTTCTTTTTCTGACTATCAACAACTTCAGACTTAGGCTTTAAGTTGGTGCACTTACGTGCAATGTGTCCAACTTTGTTGCACTTGAAGCATGTACGGGTATCAACTTCCCGACTTGTGCCTTCGGTCTGAGGGTGTGAGGCCTTCTTTTCAAAGAACTCTTCATTTTATTTTGAAAAAAATTCAGATTCTTGCTCGGAAAGTGAGCTTGAACTCTTCACAAACACCTTTTTCTCAACAAACCTTTTGTTTTGAAAGTTCCTTCTTTGATAATATTTACCACCCTGATATCCACCCGACCATTTGTTTTTATTGTTATTAAAAATCATGGTAGAACAACAGGTTTTTTGTAGTAAGCTTTATCTTGTTCAAAGTTTAATTTCCTTTTGGAACGTTTCAAACTTTCTATTTCAGACACATCAATCTCAACCAGCTTGAACACATTTTTCAATTTGTCAACATTCACATTTTCCAAAGCAAATTCAAGATCCGAATACAACTTATCTGATCCCGACATCTTGTACATCACAAGATTAGGTTCTTCACTTAAGTTGTTTTTGGAAGTTGATTTCGGAATATATTTGTCCAAAAAGCATTCTTCATCCTTAGTTGTGTCACTATCAGATTTCAAAACATTTTCAACCATACTTTTAACAACTTCGGACTGAACACTGTATTCATCGGATGATGAAGTGAATGTGACATCGATTGATTCTGGAAGTTTAACCTCATTTGTTTCATTATCATTAACCAACCCGGACTTTTTCTTTGAAAAATTATTTAATACTGGCGGTGGAACCTGATGATACCCAACCCCAGTTCCGTCCGAATAAACATCTTCGCCAGCTTTGTTCTTCCCAATTGGTTTAGGAACAATATGTTGAAGAACAAAACTTGCGGAGTTGTAACTGTTGAGTTTCAGATTGATGTGTTCATTTTCAATCTTAGCTTCCTGAAACTGAAGCTTTAGATTAGCAATCTCATCCAACTGTTGGTTGATTTGCTTTTATTTCGACTGAAGTACTCCTGACAGTTGAAGATTTTCCTTGGTTGTTTTATCGTTTCTTTCATTAGAATCTTTTGTCGTTCTTTTTAGCTTCTCATAATTTTCTGAAAGTTGACGATTTTCATGAATTAACTTTTCATTTTCTTTCCTGATTCGTTCTACGTCAATTTTATCTTTTTCAAGTTTATCAGTTAATTCTTTTATTCGATCATTTGAAGCTTTTACCAATTTGTCACGACTTAAAATCTGATTTTCAACTTCTTTGACTCTTTCTGTTAGTTCTTCAGTCTTTTTACCACTGAGATAAGCATGTGTGCTACAAACCTTGCAGTCTTTCATGCAATTTTTGTAGTCATTTTCACTTTTGGCTTTATCAGTCTTACCTGACTCATTTGTTGAATCATTAGAACTGACCTTGCTCTTTAACTCAGTTCCAGACTTAGACTCTACCTCTAACTCTTTCGCTGCAAGAACTTTATCAGCCATTTTCTTCAGATTTTCTGCTGTGAACTCTTTTGTCGTATCAATTATCCCAACATCGACCTTTTTCGACTGTAGCTCCTTTTCTTTCTTTTCTTCTTCACTTGACCACCACATTCTCTGTCTTGCTTCTTCTTCTTCTTCTTCTTCTTCTGCTATTTGCTCGATAAGAGTCTCGACAAGAAGTGTTGATGGTTCCACAAGTATATTTCCCTTAGGATCCAAATAGCATTCTCTGTCAGCGTCCCATCTCTTTGCACTTTTTGCTTCTTTCCATGCATGATAATGTTTGTCTTTCATAGTTTGGGCTAACATCTTCCTGTTGACATATTTTACTTCTTCTGTTCGGGTATCTTTGAAAGGAACGATTTTTGCCATAAAGGCATAACCCACTACATCTTCTTCTGGTAACATGTCACTCCAATCAAATCCCTCATCATCATGGATAACGGCTAATGCTCTTGATTTTTCTTTGGGATTTTCTTATATCTGTTTCATTCGTGGAGGTTCGGATTTGTTTTGATGATAGATGGCTCTTTTATAATAGTCCTCACGGAATGGGTTGGTCGTTTCATCAGCAGCTTCATTTCGACATTCTCGTTTAAAATGACCCTTTTGTTTGCATTTAAAGCATGTAACCTTTGATTTATCAAAGCCTAGCTTTGTTGAAGGTCTGCCAATGGAGTGTCTGCCTGTTATCTCCATGAATCTCTGAGCCCTTCTGACCGCACTTGCCATACACCATCTTATATCAATCAACTCCATCTCTTCAGGGTCGATTTGATCATAATCTTCCTTGGTGAGGTTGGTGTTTCCGATCTTTCCAGCAACAAGGCTCTCATATGATTCCAATACGGATGCCAAAAACACCATTTGCTGCTTGGCTGCTTCTTCACTGAAGTTTTGTGCATTGTTGAGGTCTACAGCAATATTACACTGGAACATGTTTTTCGGAACTGATTGTTGTTGTTGTTGTCTTTGAGCAGTTGAAGATGATCCTCCATGATAACCACTGCTTGGATTTTCTTGATTTGGCATGTTGGAGTTTTCTGCTAAGAATCCAGTCTTCGGTGACACAGTTTTTGGAATCAAACTTCCTCGATAATATAAATCAACATTTTGTTGATACGAGGAGTTATTGACTTTGTTCGTCTTCCTGATTTCCAATTCGTGACTCTCCAACCTTTCGATCAGCAAATCAACTGTCAAGTCTGTTGAACTTACCGTATTCTTCAACATTAGCGCAAAATACTTCCAATCTTTCTCATCAGGCAGTGAGTCAAACAACTTATCAACCAATTCTTCCTGTGTATACCTAATCCCATATCTTGTAAGTTCCATCTTTAAATGACCGAATCTTTCTTTCATCTTTGACACAGACTCATTTTTCATACACCCAAACAGATCAAATTCCTTTTTCAACAATTTTTTCTTATTTTTAACAATTTCTGCACCACCCACACACTTCATCTTTAATTTCTCCCATAAATCTCTGGAATCTTTGTAGTCAACTAATGATATAATATCGTCTCTCACTGATTGATGTAGTAAAGCAATGCATTTCTGTTCTGCAATGAAACTTTCTTGTGGAGTATCAGTTAAATTTTCATAGTTAGTTCTTCCAATGTCAAAACCACTTCTCATACTCTTCCAACTTTGATAAGCAAATTCTTGTAGCCATTCCTCAAATCTACTTGCCCATCTATTGTAATCCTCTATGGCCATTAGCTTGGGCGGTTTGTTGTAGGTGCCATAGGCGTTATCAACACTCAAAGAATCAACAATGGTTTTCCTATGGTTCAGATTTGGTGCTAAAGTGTTCGTGTTATCTGATGTGGTCTCTCCTGTGCCGCTAGTGTAAGCAAAAACATCACTAAACGGATTCAGAAAATCATCACCCATCTTTAAGTACCTGAAACAATTAACAAACACTTTAGACAATTTTTTTGTGATTTTAAAAACAAACTGCACACTGGTACAAGTTCACTTCGTGTGAACTGAAACGAATCAACTCCCGCAAACTGATTGATCCACAAACAACCAAACTTGATGCGAATTGAACTGACTCAAACGAACTAGTCCAACAAAACTCAATCCATACGAACTGATGAAGTTTCAAGCAAAATGGTTTTCAAGCGGAATGGACTTCAAACGAAATGGAAGTAACTTTCACACGAAATGGCAGTTTTCAAGCGAAATGATCCAACCAAATCCAATTCGTACGAAATGGATGAAAATCTCAAGCGAAATGGTACTTTGGTACGAAATGGGGCAATTCATACGAAATGAAGTCAACTATGTCCTTTCCGTGCGAAATGGAGTTCACAAGGTCTATTCCGTGCGAAATGAAGATGACGTCACCCAATCGGCCACATTTTTGTCAAATTGATCAACTTTTAGTTCGATTTTAGGTCCAATTCTTTCAAGGATTTGTTAAAACTGTATTTTACGTGATATATGTGAAATTCAAGCCATTTTAACGTGAAATATTAGTTAATTTTAAAAACGTGAAGAAGAATGAGTAGAAATGAGATTTTTAGATGAAAACAAGCTGAATCAGTAAGAACTCTTCCTCCTGAGCTCTGATACCACTTGTAGGATCGTTATATGACCTAAATGAGTCGATCAGAAGAGTTTTAATCCAAATCAAAGGCGGAATTCGATGATACGGACTTGATTACAACTTGATTCACGTTTATAATCACTTGTTTACTGATTTCAAAGCAATACAGATCACTTGACAATTTGGCAGCACCTCGACTCTAAAATCTGGATCGTTACAAATGACAACCAATGCTCTGCTATTTATAGTGATGGCCATTTCGCACGGAAGGGGAATTGTCATTTCGTGCGAAATGGACACTTGTCCATTTCGTACGATATGGGTTTTTCCATTTCGTGTGAACTGGTCATTTAACATAAAAACCCTAATTTCTAGCCTATTGAGCACTGGTTTATCCTATCTAGCTACAAGACTCGATAAAAGACAAAGTTAACAGACATAAATGCACCAACACTTTGTAAACACAATCACGAAAGAAAAGTTTAAGCAAACATGCTTTCCATTGAATCGAATGATTGTATCTAATTACAATAATCAAAACAAATTGCATTCATGCACAAGACTCCCCCCAGCCTGAGCTCAGTGATTTGTTCGTACAGAATGACTTGATGAGAATGAGCTTGTGGAACAGTACAGAATACTGTTCTATTTATAGTACAGCGCAAACCACTAAGCATATTTGGCTGACGTCACCATGAAAGTGACATCTAACAACCTAACAAACTCTAAGGAATGTTACATACAACCACTGATTACATAAATATTGATTACATCAAACTACTAATTCTTCATTCCACTGTTGTAGTCTAAGCATTGATGTTGAGCATCAGTGCTTTCTTCAAAGGGTGATTAGTTCTTTGGAAGAGCAGAGCTTTGGTCTTCAACAGTACTTAGATGCCATTAGTAGATAGAGTTTCAGTCTTTAATCTTCATCAGATCTTTGCTAACAATTGTTGTGCTAATCAGTGCTTTGGAGTCTATCAGTTGCTAGATAACCACTGTCAAGGGGAAAGCCTTTTGCAAGCACTGCTTATGATGAATCAACTGTTCTGAACCAGTTTTGGCTTTTCTTATCATCTGTTCTTTTATGGGTTTGAGTGCATGGACCAACAATCTCCCCATAGAACAGATGATGCTAAAACACTTCATTATTTTTTATTTTTATTCTCTCATCAACTTTTCCCTAACTTGGCCCTTGAATTGCAGCTCAAAGTTCATGGAATCTTCATCATCCTCATCCCTGCAAAGTTGAAGCTCTAGGAGGTCAGCTACACTCAGGCCTAGTGCATCCTCCCTTGATATATGCTTAACTTCTCCACTGGACTTGAGCAAGGTCAATATGTGGGTCTTTTGATCAGACTTCCACTTTAGTATTTTTTAGTTAAGTGGGTTTCTTGGGAGAGCTTTTATTGTTGATGAGTTTGGAGATGGAGGCCTGCTCATAAATCTCTTTGCTACTTCTTGTAATTTTGATGAGTCAGGATTCTCTTCAATCATTCTCTTGATGGCCTCTTTCATAAAATCAGTTTCTCTTTCTGCATCTTCTGCATCAGTCTGTTTTTTCCTTTTTCTTTGATTCAAAGCAATAATGGAGGTGTCAGATGATGTGAACAGTGTTTCTAAAGAGAGAGCCTGCTGCTTTGGCTCATCAGTGGTTTTCTTGTTTCTGTATGCAGGTTTCTTAGGAGCTGTAGGATCTGTCCCTCTTAGTTTATCCAGCTTCTCATAAGTTTGATCAATGTATTGCCTTGACCATCTTGATATGTGCTTCGTTGATCCATATTTTGCTGCAACCAACTCTTACCTCTTTCTTTTGTATTCCAAGGTAAGATCTGCAATTTTCTTTTTATACTTACTCCAATCTGGTGCAAATCTTTTCATTCCTAGATCATTTCTTATTCTTTCAATTCTATTAACTTCTGCTTTGAGAGCAATGAGTGGCCAGTCTTTAAATTGTTCAGCTTTGGCAAGATAGAATTTGTCTCTCATGATCAGCTCTAGGAGGTCTTTTCTCAGATCCTTTTGCAGGTCAGCATCTGGTGGCAAGTTAGACATCTCTTTACTTAAATCTCTTGCATAATCTTACAACTTTTTGACTTTACTAAGTAGAAGCTGCATTCGACTTGAGATGCTACTATCACTCTCCCCTTGGCCTTCATATTTGGCTTGTAATTCAGCTTGTCTGGCTTTGAGTTTTAGATACTCATCCATATTCTTTGGAGGTCTGAAGCCAGTAAGGGAAGGAAATTTTCTTTTTGCAGGATTATCCACTGTATAGAACTGTCTCATTTCATCTTTAACTGCATGCAATTCCAGTGGATAATTTTATGCTAATGGAATGACACTTGAAGGATCATATCCTACAAGTGTTACTGGGTCAGTGATTGGGTTTGCTAATTTTGGAGGAATGAATGATTGAGGTTTGATTACATTGTAAGGTATAGATGATATTGGAATAGGTGCTGGTATGTCATCATCATGCACCTGAAACTTCCTTTTTCTGGTATAAAACTTTTTGGGAGAAGGAGTTTTAGTTTGAGGTTTGGAAATAGGAATGTTTATGGATTGGGAAGGAATGTTTGAAGTGTTGGATGGCTGACTAACAGTTGTTGAAACAACTGGTGTCTCAACCACTATTGTCTTCTACTTTAAGACATGAGATTTTTGTGATGGTGGTGTTGACTTGGGTTTAGTAGTGGTGAGAGCAGTGGTTGTGGTAACATCTGTTGTCTTTGAGGTTTGAGGTGAGGAACTTTTGGGAATTTCAGAGGTTTGTTCAGTGGTTTTGGAAGGTGTGGTTATGGGTTGGCTGACCTTTTTGGGTGCTCTCCTTCTTTTTGAAGTACCCTGCTCTTCGTTTTCCAACAGAACTTTCTTTTCCTCTGCAAACCTTTTAGAACCCTTTTGTTCCATTCTCTCTTTTCTATTTTCTTTTTGTTCAGCAAATAGGTTGAGAGTCACATCAACCTTCTTTGTACCATCTGGCTTAGGAATCTCTACTACAGGTTTAGCTTTTGGATCAGGCTTTAGCTTTAAACCTTCATTTTCTTTCTCCCCCTTTTTGGCATCATCAGTGTTTACATAGATAACTGAGGGAAAAGAAGTGACAGTGGTTTTAATCAAGGCCTCTTTGATCGCTTTTATGTCAGCTTGAGTATCCTTATACCTTGCATCCATCATATTTCTGAACATTTGTAGCTGAATTTCATGCTGGTGATCAGCATGTTGTCTTTGTTGATGAAGCATAGGTTGTAGGAGTTGCCATAACTCATTTGTAGTGGGAGCAGATGATGAAGCAGTGGATGGAGCCTTTGAGGATTGTAACAACTGTTGCAGCATATTTTTGATATCTGCCACAGATGTTTCAATTTTGTCAACACTCTCCGTCAATTCTTAGTATTTTAAACCATCACCTAAGTTAATAGGATCATCTGATTTCCCACTAGCAGTGGTTGTATCAGCAGTTGGACCAGGAGAAGTCTCCAATGGTTCATCCACGGATGCCCTTTTTTCTTGGTACTGGGGACTTCTTTATTCAGGAGTGGTTACCTTAGTAATCACACCAATGGCTAATTTGAACACACCAGTGGATACCTTGGTTCCCATAGAAGAAATTGCCTTCAAGGGAGTCTTACTAATGAAACTACTGTCCAGGTGTAGATCAGTGGATCCAACACCTGTAGTAGCTGCTCCACTTGAACTACTGACAGGAATTTCATGAAACTCCTGCAGTGTAACCTCCTCAACTGTTTGTGGGATAACCAATTGAGGTATTTCAGACATAGCCAATGTTGTGGTTGTACTCTCAGTAATGTGTTGGTGAGAGGGGTTGTTTTGTATCTGAAGCTCAATGCCATCAAACAGAGGTTTTATTGATGGTGGTAATTGTAATGAGGGGATAGGAGTTGAAAGAGAATTTGCCCCGGGAGCAGGGCTATTAAACATACTCTCAAGTGAGGGTAATGTATCATAGAGTGGTGTCCCTGTGCTTACAACATGTTCCTTTTGTGAGGAAGCAGGAGGAGTTGAGGCTTGGGGTGGAGATCTTTCCAACCGTTGTGAGGAAGTAGCAACAGTGCTTGTTGGTGACTTTTGTGTTGTCACTGGATTAACTTCTGGGATCTCATCTTCCAGAATGTCCTTTTTAGAGGGTTGGGGGGGCTTTTTGGATATTTTCTTTTTGGTCTTTTTAGGAAGTGTTGGTGGGGGTTGCACAGCAGTGGTTGTGCTGCTGTGGTCACCAAGAGCAGTGGGCTCAACAGCAGAAACCTGAGGAGCAGATGTGGACTCATCTAAAGTTTATTAAGGCTCCTCTATTTGTGTTTTTAAAGGTTTTGACTCTGACAGTCTTGTAAAAGTTTCAGAAGAAAGACTGTTTATTTGAAAAGGAGCACCTTGGACAAGTACATGTGCACTGTCTTTTGGTACTTTCTACTACAAGTAGTAGCTCAAAAACCTTGGAAACAACAAAAATGGTTTCTTCTTTTCTTTGATATTATTAACATTTGTAACCAAGTCATCAAAAATCTTTTGGGAATAATTAAAATCAACTTCAGCCATAATAGCATATCCCAAGTATTGAATTTTTAATGGGATTTCATTGAAAGTTGTTTTTTTATTTGAAACACAGACGAGCAGGGTATGAAACAGGAACTTCATGGGGAGTGGAAACTCTCCCTTTTGCATTGTAGCTTTGGTGAGTTGTCCTGCATACCCTCTTTCTATTAAATCTGTTTGATACTCGTCTTTTGAGAAAGAAGTTTTACCTGTATGATCATTCATTTCAAAGACTTCTAAAATTGTTTGGGGTGTGATGGAGACCAAAACTTCGCCAACTTTGGATGTGATAGCCCAATCCTTTTTGCCTTGAACCTCTAATTTTGCATTTTTCCAAAAATCACGTAGGGTTTCTTGGTAAATTGGTGCGTTACACGTCAACAAAGTTTTGTACTTTGAGGATGAAAGAATATCAATAATGGAATGGAAATATGTGTTTTTACTTGTTTTCTCAAGTGTACACATATAATTGTGTGGGTTTTTGAGAGTGAGAGCCATGGTGATTAGGAGAGATTTGTGAGTGGAAGAAAGAAGATGATTGAAATATGGAAACCGCTTTTGAAGCAATTTTGAATTCGATACGGCAGTGAAAACTCTGTTTGGGGTTTTGATCAGGGTTTTATGAGAGTGAAAAAGTGAATTCTGACGTGGCAGCGGTTAGAAAGATTGGACAGATAAGAACTGTCCACGTGACAACCTCTGATGGAAGGTGGATGACAGTTGTTTGGGAAACCACTGATGGACAATATCAGTGGTTGACAATAATGAGAATATGAGCAGTGGCTGATTTTCACTATCAGTGGATAGCCATCAGTGATTGAAACACTGATGTTTCGTCAACAGTGGTCAACAAGAAGAATGAGAGAACAGAGGTTGACTTTCAGCAATGGATGTTTGAACCAATCAGTGGTTGTGACAGACTTTTTAGGATTAATGAAAACTTTCATTTTTAACTATTTTTAAGGATGCATTTTTGATTTACTGAAAACATTTTAATGCTTTATTTATAGAAAAACAGGATTTTGCCTTTTATTCCATGTTCAGCATGCCAATTCTAGATATCAGGATTTCAAAGGTGGATGTGTCTAATGCTTTTGTTAGCACATCTGCCAGCTGATCCTTAGTTGGAACATGATGCAGAGAAATCAAACCTTTTTCATAGCAATCCCTCACAAAGTGATGTCTGATGTCAATGTGCTTGGTGGTTGAATGGGAAACTGGATTTTTGATGATATTTTCAGCTGCTTGACTATCCAACATGAGAGGAGTCTTTAAAGCAGTTATACCAAAATCTAGCAACTGATTTTATAGCCACAACAGTTGGGCTGTACAGCTTGTAGCAGCAATGTATTCTGCCTCAGCAGTGGATGTGGAAACAGCTGCTTGCTTTTTGCTTTGCCAAGACACTAAGCAATTGCCTAGGAATTGACACCCTCCTGAGGTGGACTTCCTTGTTGTGTTACATCCAGCAAAGTCACTGTCTGAGAAACCTGAAAGCTTGATATTTCCATCAGCTGGATACCAGATACCAAGTGTAGGAGCACCTTTTATGTATCTGAATATCCTTTTTACAACAATAAGATTTGACTTTCTAGGGACTGATTGGGATCTTGCACAAACACATGTTGCAAACATGATGTCTGGCCTAGATGCAGTTAGGTACAATAAAGACCCAATCATGCTTCTATAAAGAGTTTGATCAACCAAATCATCCTTTCATCAGACATGACATGCTTTGTGGTTGCCATGGGTGTACTACATGGTTTACAATCATTCATATCAAATTTGTTTAAAAGTTCTTTTGCATATTTGCTTTGATGAATGAAAGTGCCATTTTGCAATTGCTTAACTTGGAGACCAAGAAAGCATTGTAGTTCCCATTGCACTCATCTCAAACTCAGTTGTCATGAGTTGTCTGAACTCTTCAAACATTTTATGACATGTGCTTCCAAAAATGATGTCACCCACATAAATTTAGACAATCATCAAATCTTTTCCTCTCCATTTTAAAAATAGTTTTTTATCAATTGTACCTCTTGTGAAACCAATAGAGATTAGAAAAGTGGAAAGAGTTTCATACCAGGCCCTTGGTGCTTGTTTCAAGCCATACAAAGCTTTGTTTAGCTTGTAGACATGATCTGGATAATAAGGATCCTCAAAACTTGGAGGTTGATAAACATATACCTCTTCTTGAATTTTACCATAGAGGAATGCACACTTAATATCCATTTGATACACCTTGATGTTGTGGTTGACAGCAAAGGCCAAGAACAGTCTGATAGCTTCCAATCTTGCTACAGGGGCAAAAGTTTCATCATAATCAATGCCCTCTTCTTGTCTATAGCCTTGAACCACAAGCCTAGCTTTATTCTTGACAACAATACCCCTTTCATCAGTTTTATTTTTGAAGACCCACTTTGTGCCAATAGGACTCACATCCTCTGGAAATGGTACAAGTTCCCATACTTGTTGTCTTTTAAACTGTTGGAGCTCCTCTTGCATGGCCTCTACCCAACTGTTTTCTTTCAATGCCTCTTGGTACTTGGCTGGTTGATGGAGTGATAGAAAGCGAGCAAAAAGACAAATGTTTTGGGATTGACTCTGTGTGAGAACCCATTCATTGATGCTGCCAATGATTTGATCTAGTGGATGAGACTTCAGGAAGATTAAGTCTCCTTTGTATGGAACAATGGCATTAAATGGTGAAGGCTGCAGATGTGAATCATCTGAGCTAACATCTGTAGGTGACTTTGATGATCCAACATCTGTTGGTGACTTTGATGATCCAACATCTGTTTGAAATGGAGGTGGAGGGATAGGAGGAATGGGTGTGACACAATGTTGATTTTTATCCACTGCTGGTAGATTTTTATCAACAGTGGTTGAAGATATGGTGGGAGAGGTTGAAGGGCTACTTTGGTCAACAACTGTTGATGTAGCAGTGGTTGAGCTTTAACAGCTGTTTTGAACATCTGCTGCTCTAATGATGGATTTGAATTTCTGTTGTGGAATCACAACTTCATACCCATTATCTGATGGTGGAGACTATGATGTACATGCATGGTTAGTCTTTACAGACACATCTTCAAAAGTGAATTTTTCTAAATCAAACAATTCAGCAGCGTTTGCTGGGATTTTCAGAAATGAAAGTTCATTGAACTTAACATTCAAAGTCTCTTCCACACACCTAGTCCTTGTGTTAAACACTTTGTAGGCCTTGGCAGTGGTTGAGTATCCCAGATGATGACCACAATCTACTTTGGCTGCAAATTTTGAAATTGAATCTTTTAAGTTTAAAATGAAACATGGGCAGCCAAAGACTTTAAAATATGAAATCCGTGGTTTGATTTTATACAGAATTTCATAGGCAGTCTTTTGATGCCTGGGGTTAATTAAAACTCTATTCTGGACATAGCAAGCAGTGTTTACAGCCTCTACCCAGAAAGTTAATGGCAAACCTGAATCTGAAAGCATGGTTCTGCAGCCTCTATCAAAGTTTTCTTCTTCCTTTCAACCACCCCATTTTGTTCTGGTGTTCTTGGGATGCTGTACTGCCTTACAATCCCTTTTGACACACAAAACTCATCCAACTCCCTATTTCTGAATTCTGTGCCATTGTCACTCCTAAAGATTTTTACTAGCAAGTCAAATTTCTTTTCAACCTGTTTGACAAAGTCTTGAAAAATGCCTGCAGTCTCATCTTTAGAATGTAAGAAATAAGTCCATGTAAACCTAGAAAAATCATCAACAATTACCAAACAATATCTCTTCTTTTTCAGACTCATGATTTTAACTGGGCCAAACAAATCCATGTGCAGCATTTGCAAGCACTTGGTTGTTTTGGACTCTTCAATGGACTTAAATAAGCTATTATGTTGTTTTCCTTTTAGGCAGGAAACACAATGCTCAGGACAGGTGAACATTTTTTGTGGAAGACCTCTTACAAGGCCTTGTTTTGACAAAGCAGTGATTGTCTTGAGATTTGTGTGCCCCAATCTTCTGTGCCATAGTTTTGTCGCTTTGTTAGAGACAGCTGAGAACAGACAGGCATCAGTCATAGGGCTCTCTTTTGACAAATCAACTACATAAACATTGCCACTTCTTTGAGCAACAAGTTGAGTTTTTCCAGGTTTTATTATTTCTTCAATCTTTTTGACCATTTCTGGTCCAACAATCTTGCAACTCTCCTTAGTAAAGAATGACCCATAACCTTTGCCACTCATTTGTGAAACACTAAGAATGTTGAATTTTAGATTGTCAATCAGATTGAAATTTTCAAACTTAACTTTTCCAGACTGAACTGTACCAGAACCCATCACCTTCCCTTTACTATTATTACCAAAAGATATATCACCCCTCCATGAGTTTTGAATTCTTTGAGTAGGGCTCTACATCCAGTCATGTGCCAGGAGCCTCCACTATCTACATACCAAAGACTATCTAAGCATGCAGAATCTCCCTGCACATCAAGTAAATAATTAGTTCAGGAGGGTCTTCAAAGCCAATAAGGCTTTGGATGGGGTCACAACAGTGTCTGAGTTAAGTTCAAGAACATGGACAGTGGTTAGCTCAGGGGTTTGACCAGCTTTTGACACCTTTCTTTCTAACCACTGTTGGGAGCCATTTCCTATCAGCTGTTGATATCCAAAGGGTTGCATGTGCACTTTTGGTTTAGAAGGCTTTTTGTAAACCTCATAAACATGTGGGACCCTTTTGGTATGGAGGTTGACCTTTTCCTCTTAGGATTTGGTTAGCAGGGGGTGCATCTGTCACTTGAACCTCTCTTTTAACAGAGTTTTGGTTCAGCTGTTTGGACAGGAACAAAAGATGGTTGTTTCTTGGTTTGTGAATTTGATGAACTCATGAGTGTTTTTGAAGTGTACTCTTCCTTTTTGACCTCAAAGGTTTTGAGGTACACACACTCCTGAGTAAGATGGTTTGTTTTACCACAGATGGTGCAACTTTTTGAAGGCACAATGGTACTTGTTTTGTTAATGTCATAGGCTTATAAATGAAAGCAATCTTTTGTTAAATGATTTTTCTTTTCACAAAACAAGTTTTTAACCTTTTCTCTTTTTTTCTTCTTTTCAAACTCCTTTGCAACAGAGTTTTGAACCACTGTTGTGATGTCCTTAAGAGGAATTACCTTGGCCTTTGGTGCTTTTACACCATCCACTGTGGTGAAGTCCATGGGCTTAAAATTTTCAAGGAGGTCACACTCATCAGACCATGTGGGTTTGAATTGGTATTTCTCAATCTCCTCAAAAGTTGAGGACCCCACTGATCTTTCAAGAGTGATTTTGTTGCCACTTTTATCAGTTATTTTTATTTCTTGACCATCCTTGTTTGTTGGTTTTATCTCAACAATGTTTTGAACAGACTCTTTTAAAGCAGTGTTTTCAACTTCAACATATTTCCTGAAGCCTATGCCAAATTTAACATTGCTTTCAATCTGTTTTTCTAACATAACTTCATAACCTTTGCAGGATTCCACACATCTTTCACATGTGATTTGGGTGGATTCCAACTCCTTTTTACAGGTTTGGAATTTTTCTATCATGGCCTGGAGTTGGTCCTTGGTTATGCTATGCTCATGCTTGAGGCTGCTAATTTCATTATCTTTTTCTGACAATTTGATTTTCAGTTCTTTAACATACTTTTCAAATTGTATTTCATCCTTTAAAATCGGGTCTCTAAGGTTTTCATTCACCTCTTTAACATTAGCAAATGCTATGATGCATTTGTCTGAACATAGGTTTTTGAGGACCTGAGGTGATACCTTAGCTGCAGCCATCATGGCATAGTCACAGACATTCTCACTTTCTTTGGGCTTCTTCTCTTCTTCTTCAACAGACCATGGGTCAGACAGTGGTTCCATTAGTGGTTCAGGTTTATCTTCCAACATTTGTTCACCAACAACAGCAGTAACCACCGCTTCAGCAATTGTATCCACTGTTTCTGCACTGGTGTGACAACTCGCATTTTTAGAACCTTTCTTTGTGCTTGATGTAATCTGTATGAACGTTACGTGATTAACTAAGGTGTTTGTTTGCAATTGAATGTTATGTTTTGAGTATGTTATGTGTTACGAGATTGTAATGTGTATATGTATGTTTAGTCGCACAAGCTTATGGGCCGTACACCTTGTCCTTTGTCACACACACCCTCTCGGCCCAAATGTTATACTCGAGATCAAAGGGGAACCCAAGTTAGGGCTCGGCCCACTCCTTTTATACGCACACACATACTCCTTGGGGAGTTTTGTTTCTCATTATTTTGCAAACAAGAACACACACAAAACCCTAAGCTCTCTCTCCTCTCCTCTTTCTTGTTTGACGGCAGCCATCCCCCTCTCTTAAAAGTGAAGGCCGATGAGTGTCACCTCTTCCTCATTCGAAGCCTTATCATCACACACAATCCTTGGTTCATAGCTTGATTCGGTTAGTCTCTTGCTAGTATTGGTGTTTGATTGTTTGGCAATAAACATTTGATGTTGTACATGATGATTGATCCTTGATGATGTGATAAACTATGAATACATGATTAAATGAAGTATGTTTGATTGATGTTTCTGAATGATTGATCCAAACCCACATGATGATCATGAGATTAGTGTTTGGTTTAGAATTAGGTTTTATATGATGATGTTCGTATGAAACGGTTTGATACCGTGATCGATGGTTGTGTAATGATCTCATGATAGTATTGTTAGCCATGATTTGTATGTGGATTAGTGTTACATGTTGGTGTTCAAAATCATTGATCTGATATATGATTGAATGTTATGATAGGTTATGGTTCATGATTTGTATGATGAATAGGGTTAATTAGGGTTCATGAGAATTAATGGGTAAATGTTTGATTTGATCGATTAATTGTAAAGTAGGAAACTGTTTGAATTGATCAAGAAACTGATTGCATGAATTAAGGAAAGTTTATAACTGATCGCACAAAATCAGATCGCACAAGAGCTGATCGCACAAGCCTTAGTCGCACAAGTCAGCCGCACAAGCCAGTCGCACAAGCTGGTATTGCATGTGGTACCACCATTAAAGCACATAGTACAGCTCCTTTAAGCATGATTGCACAACATGTTGTGGATCGCACAAGACAGTGCTGATCGCATAACATGTTGGGCCGCACAAACCTTTGAACTGTTTTAATATTTTTGGGCCGCGTATCTTATTTGGGCTGGGTAAGGGTTGGATCGCACAACCCGGGTCACACAATTCAGGACGAATCACACAAGTCCTTGATCGTGGGCCGGGCATCCGTTGGGCCGTACAAGGTTGACTCGCACAACAGCGTTGGGCTCGCACAATTCCTCCGGCCCAATCACTTGAATCGCACAATAGGACTTATATGTGGACTTGTATGCTACTGTTTAACATGCTGAGTGTTGGTTAACTAGTTGCCATGATCCTACGTGTTGCCATGATCCTTCTGTGTACGTAAACTGTTAGCTATGTGTGAAACTTATGTGAATTACTTGAACCTAGACCTGACCTGTATGATAACTATGATACGGCATGGTTGACCCCCAACTAGCTCAAGTGACCTTCTAATTATCTACCAAGCTAATCTAAGGTGAGTTCACACTTTCTACAAGGCATGGGATTCCCGGTGGTTTGGGAATGGGTTAATGGTTACTAAGGAAACCTGCGTATTCTTCTTGGGTAGAATACGTACTCCCACCCTCTTAGGTGAAGGGTGACAACATTGAAACCTGCGTGTTCTCCTTGGGTAGGACATGTACTCCCACCCTCTTAAGTGAAGGGTGACAAAATTGAATGACACTAGACAAAACTCTATCATTAAGTCCCTCATTTTTATATCGACTTAATCACCGGGCCAATGGCGAACGGGTTATTAGTTAAATAACGCTATTAGGTTTCACAAGCCTCACACCGTGCCGCAGAGGACGGGCGTGGACTAATGGACTTGGGCACTTAGTCAATGATGATAGACATTGACGCAGGACACATAAACATAACTACAGTCAGTAGTCGATTTGGTAACGGGTCTAGTGGTTAACATGGGGAAGCCCCCACTGGCTATGGTTTGGGAAACAAGGAACTGGTTAACTCATGGTTTTCGAAACAACTTATGGTTTTTGGAACAACACTAAAATGGACACCCAACTGTGAACTCACTCAACATTGTTGTTGATCCGTTGCTACATGCCTTGCAGGTCGTTAGGTACTTAGCAGGAGCTTGCATGGGAGGAGTCGTTGTGGAACATGGACCATTGAGTGTTCATGAAAAACTAATGAACTCTTAAACTTATGATTTGGGTTTTGAACTTATCGCTTCCGCTGATAACTTAAACTTTGTTGAATTGTTTTGACACCAATTATACTGTTTGGTTTGGGTTTTTATTTATTTACTTGTGTTGTTCAATATGATTGGTGGTTGGATCCTGGTCAGTCACGCTCCTTGCAGTGATACTCCGCTTGTGGATTTTGGGGGTGTGACAACTGGATTGCCCTTCTTCAGTTTCCAGCCCTTCTGGTATAGACTCTAATGCTGCAAAACAGAAATCATCACTAGAAGCATCATTTTTAGCATATAGAGCAAAATTTTCATCACCTAATTCATCAGGCAAGCTACTCCAATCAACAAAGCCTTGGGTAAAGAAGCTTTGCTGATCTGTTTGAGCAGATGTTTGGGTAACTTATTGAGGTGCAACTTGTTGCACCTGAACCTGAGGAGCTGGGGCCTGGACATACTGTATTTGAGGGACAGGTGTTTGAACATATTGCACTGGGACAGGTGTTGCAGGGTGTGCATAATGAGCAGTTTTTACATGAGCAGCAGGGGTACTTTGGTAATAATGCACAGTGTTTTGTGTGTTTTAAGGTCTAGGGCTAGGATGTGTTATGATTGGTCCACTGTTTTGTGATCTACACTCTCTAGTAAAGTATCCTAACCTCTTACACTTGTAGCATTTTATCTTTGATTTATCCAACCCTACTTTCAGATTCCCATGTAACCCTGGAAATTTTCTCCCTGTTCTCTTATAAAATTTGTTAGTTCTAACACTCAACAGTGCAAGTTGGTGCAATATGTCCATTTCCTCCAGATCAGTTGGATCGAAATGCTGGAGATCATTAAGTTCAAAGGACAAGTTGTCTGAACTCTAGTTTTCACTACTAGCTATGAAAGCATAGTTAGTTGAGTAAGAATCAGAGCTGTTAAAAGCTCCACCAGCAGTTATGTCAATAAAATGATCATAACTCTGATCCTTATTACTACCAGAATCCTCTTGACCAAGAAGTGTTATGCTACCAAATGTATAGTCATCAGCAACCTTCCCAGACTCTTGTAACTTCTTTTTCTGGTTAAACTCTCTCTCATAAGGGAGGTGTCGACCATGAAGTTGAGTCGGACTTAGTTCTTTGAACCCAACGGAATTTCTGGTTACAAAAGCAATTGTGTCCCATTTTTCAGGAAGTGACCTTAGAAACCTACTATTTAGAGTTGATTTTGCAAATTCAACATTAACAAGTTTCAATTCACTAATGAGACAACTAAAACGTTCAAATTCCTGTGTTAGTGATTCACCCTTGACATGACAAAAGGTTTCATACTGTTGACTCAAAACCTCCCTGTTATTTTCAATTACTTCATCAGTACCACCAAATTGTCCCTTAAGTGCATCCCACAATTCCTTGGCACTGTTACAATGTAACAGTCCAGCATAGATATCATTGGGAAGTGCTGAAGCTACTATGCTAAATGCCTTTGCATCTAATTCAATTTTTTGAAAATCTTGTTCTGAATAATTTTCGATGCTTTTAGGCCCAAAACTTTTTGGATCTTCAGCACTCGGCACCATTGGAACATGTGGTCCAAAGGCAACCGACTTCCAACATCCGGTATTTTCTTGAGCCAAAACATGACCCATCCTACGCTGCCAGATGTTATACTCGGATCTGACTAACATAGGTGGTTTATAGAATGAGCCAGTGTTGTTATTGTCTAGTGACTGTGACGCCATTCTGGTTGTTTTATAGGTCATGAATAATCAAGTTTTATACGTTATTAAACCTTACTCTGTTTTTCAACTAAATACGAACAACTGAAAGTATCAATGAATTCGAGCTGAACTTTTACGTCAAAATGATTGTTAGATCAAATTTGACTGTCCAAGGCTCTGATACCAATTGTTAGGATCTGAGTTTCTTTGATTGTGTTTGTTTGAATTAATTGATGTAAAATGTAAGAACATAGATGTAATTAAGTGCAACGGAAATAACAATCAAACTTTGTAAACAAAATCACGGAAGAAAAGTTTAAGCAAACATGCTTTCCATTGAATCGAATGATTGTATCTAATTACAATAATCAAAATAAATTGCATGCATGCACAAGACTCCCCCTCAGCCTGAGCTCAGTGATTTGTTCATACAGAATGACTTGATGAGAATGAGCTTGTGGCACAGTACAGAGTACTGTTCTATTTATAGTACAACCCAAACCACTGAGCATCTTTGGCTGACGTCACCATGAAAGTGACATCTAACAAACTCTAAGGACTGTTACATACAACCACTGATTACATAAATACTGATTACATCAAACTACTGATTCCTCATTCCACTGTTGTAGTCTAAGCATTGATGTTGAGCATGAGTGCTTTCTTCAAAGGGTGATCAGTTCTTTGGAAGAGCAGAGCTTGGGATTTCAACAGTACTTAGATGCCATCAGTAGATAGAGTTTCAGTCTTTAATCTTCATCAGATCTTTGCTAACAGTTGTTGTGTTGATCAGTGCTTTGGAGTCTATCAGTTGCTAGATAACCACTGTCAAGGGGAAAGCCTTTTGCAAGCACTGCTTATGATGAATCAACTATTCTGAACCAGTTTTGGCTTTTCTTATTATCTGTTCTTTTATAGGTTTGAGTGCATGGACCAACACACAAAAATTAAAACGAAACGTAAAACATAAAAACAAGAACTAAGTCACTTAAGACACATGCTTTGTGACGGGTCCGTTAAACAAGAAAAAAATATAGACGTAAAAACATTAAACAACATATGCATGTTGGAGCATGTTAACTTGAAATTTAGACCGAAAGGCTAATCGAAATTTGTAAAAAATGAAAAATATAGAGGAGTAAAGTTGAAACTGGAAAAGTGTTAAGATTAAAAATGGAAAAAGCTTCGTAACAAATTTGTAAAAAATGAATCATATAGAGGTTAAAAGAAAAAATGGAAAAAATAAAAACAAATAAACAAAGCATAATATTGCATAAGAAAGTTACTTTGCTCCTCTATACTTTTTTTTATTTTTTTCAAGTTAACATAATAATATAATGGTTTATAAAATTCCGAATATATCATTGGGACTAACTTTGTTTTATCAACATTTCGATAAAAGATTTATTCAAAAACTAGTGAGTCAAATATAATTGAATTTTTTGTTCTGTATTGTAACGAACTCAACCTATATCGTCTAAACAACTATTCGTTTTTATGGTTTTCTCAACATTTGTGTAATAAAATCATCGTAACTATGCTGAGTACTATGCCGAGTACTGGTACCACCGATTGCCGGTAATGTACCTGTATGTTTGTAACTTTTATTTAGGCTACTGCAAACATTATTTTTTTGTTTTGTGTATACACTGAATCCTCACCGCATCATTGTTTTTATCAAATATACTATTGGGAAGTGTTATGTTTCCACATGAATTTTATTCAAAACCGAGCTTTGCAAATTTACCGTCACATCAACACCCCTATGACAACGTGCGTGTTCAATCTACTAGCTACCCTCTATGACAACCGCAAACTTTTGGGATCCTATTCCTATTATCCACATAATCCACTTATAGCTTGATTACAATTAGGACTTAGGAGTTGATACATCATTAGGAATCCTAGATTCTTGGATTAGGACCACTAAGATTTGATATTATAAATACAAGTCACATATAAAATTCTTAGATAGTCAAGACAACTTTAAGAGATTAAATGAAAAGGTTTTAGAATTTATGCCAAAAGTTCACTAGGAATACGAGGTTAGACAAGATAACCACAATAGATTGGTCCTCACAAATGGTGAGAACACCCCCTTGTGGGAGGGCCAAATAGACTCAGCCCTGGAAGGCTATACAAGAAACTTTTATCTAATACAACACATACATATCTAACTTATTACCTATATGTTGCATGTGTCATAACCAGATAACCAAGAAGAGGGTTCTGATAACTTTGTCAACTCTCCGTCTTCATATAACAAAAACAGAATTAAGCTTAATGGGGGAACAAGTTTAATGAGTAGAACGGGTTGAGAGTCACCCAAAGTTTACTTATAAAGCATATAACCTCCTGAATGGATTTACTTAAAACACTTAGTTTATTATACTAATTAATTTGTTATTGTAAATAGTTTTTTTACCAGCCGCGCATTGCTGCGGGCCATACTTGTCGTGATAAAGTATAGGCTACAATCAGTTTGACCCTTCAAATGAAGACGTGTTATATTTGACCTGACTCGTTTCCAAACAAAATTTACGTCGAAACGTAGACAACCTTGAAATGTACATAAAAATAATCGCAAACACGTATTATATTTGACTTGGCTCGTTCTCGAATAAAATTTATGTCAAAACGTAGACGAACTAGAATTTATATTGACTAGTACATTAAAATAAGAACGTAAAAATTAATTTTTTTGAAGTAAATATGTACAGGAGTTAAACCCGAAACTTTAGAACCATGAGGGGGTCAAAGCGACGTTCTACAAACCTTTTAGAAATTGAAAAAAAGTTAAGGGGTGGAATGGCAGGTAAGAAACCCCACAGACCATACCTTTTAAGAGTATATACAATCGTCATTAACAGATTAAAATGTGAGAACATTAAACAGACTAAAATGTAATAAAGTTTACAATCAAAACAATTATACAATAATGAACTTCGTACCTTATTGATGCGGGTGAACCTGTTCTGGAATGGGATCCCGGTTGAAGATTACCCAAAGATTTGAATAATATTTTATTCCTTAATTAACGAGTCTTTTATTAGTTATCGTATCTTTTATTTATTTTGTTTATTCATGTTTATCTCTAAGATTTTTAGTTTCTAGTATAAATAAGGGTCTAGGTTTTATTATTTAGCTAGTTTTTAGTTTGATTATTGTAAAGAAAATCTTGAGGTTTCTTTGAACCATTCGGTTCCAAGTCTTTGAATAATTCATTATGTTTGAGCCATTTGATCCCACGCGAAACTACATCAGGTGGTATCAGAGCTTTGGTTCTCAAATGGCTCGACGTGAAGGTGAATACTTGTTTGCTCATAGAGTCACCGACAGAGGCAACGACATCAGTGTTTTCTATTCACGTGCTCGTGGTGAAGATCGACACCCTATTCGTAGATTTGTCGATCGAGGCAGCGATGGAGTCTATCCTGATCCACAGGATCTTAAGATCAAACAACTTCGTCAACGAGTCCGAGATCTTGAAGAGATCAAACGGCTCTGACAACGGATCCGAGATCTTGAAGAGATAAATCGGCTCCGTCAACGAGTCCGAGATCTTGAATCACAACGAGAGATGCACGTTAAGGAAACCGAATTGGGAAGCATTGTCTGGGGCGATGTTAACGAGGAAGAGGAGCATCCTTTCGACTATCTCCACGTTCAATAAGCCGACCTATCAAGAATGTTTATTAGAGGACAAACCCAGATTCGATGATGAAAATGAAAGTGATTTTGATGAAGAGGAATATTTATGGGTGCATCAAGGTGTTAATGGAGTGCTCAATCGAGAGGAAGAAGAAAAGGAAAAAGACAATCATAAACCTTCAAAGGTTTCTCCAGGTATTTGTGCTGCAATTTTTAAAGATGATGCGGTGGCCAATGGTGGTGCTACGGTGGTTACAGGTGACACTATGATGGTTAATGGTGGTGTCACGGGTGATGTTGAATCCGGTTTGAAATTTCAAATCAATAAGCCAACAATTATGGGGAATTTAATGATGTCTTCCCTAAACAAGGGATCTACTATAAAAATATTGAAATTCAAATGGGAAAAATATGTGTTACATGAGATGGATAAATATGTGTTACATGGATAATTACGGGGAATTTAATCCCGGTTTTCATGGATAAATATGTGTTACATGAGATGGATGACCTCATGCCACCTATGCATGAGGATAGCACACGTGGAAGACATACTGCAAATAAGATTTTGCATGTGGAGATGAAAATGAATAGTAAGTCAGTGGGATTATATGAGGAAAATGGTTTCTTGCATGGTCACGTATATGATCCATATACTGGATCCACTCTGGTATCATTTAATCAGTTGGGCGACCATACAAACTTCCCATCAGATATTAAATATATTGACGGGGAAAGGGCTATAGAGGGACCCGTTAACCCAATAGATCAGAAAGAAGATGGCCCAGATGGATTATTTGAGCCGGTCAAATTGAATGTGAACAAATCACGATTAGATGTTCTTTACGACCTAGGTGGCTCTGAACCGAAGGCAAAACTCGAGGACGAGTTTTTTTTTTCGAAGAGGGGGAGTATGATGCAGGGCTATCTGATGCAGGGCTATTTTCTTATTTGAATTTTAAAAGTTTGTTTTATGTTTTATGTTTTATCCTTTATATTTATGTTTATCTCTAAGTTTGTTAGGGTCTAGTATAAATAGAGGTGTTGGTGAACATTTTATGTTTAGTTTTTGATTGATTTTTAATGATAAGAACTTTGTTCTTGAACCCTTTGGTTCGTTTTATCATCTTTGATTAATCAATTGTTCTTGGGCCATTTGATTGCACGCGAAACTGCATCAGGTGATATCAGAGCTTTGGTTTTCTTTTTCGAAGAGTCACCGACCGAGGCACCGACAAGAACATTGGTGGTTCACGTGCTCGTGGAGAAGATCAACACCATGTTCGTAGAACCACCGACCGAGGCAAAGACAGAGTTGATCCTGATTCATGGGATCTAAAGATCAAACGGCTCCGACAACGAGTCCGAGATCTTGAAGAGATTAGACGGCTCAGACAACGAGTCCGGGATATTGAAGAGATCAAACGGCTCCGCCAAAGAGTCCGAGATCTTGAGTTACGACGGGAGATAGGCGTTAAGGAAACCGAATCGGGAACTATCGTCCGGGGCAATGTGAACGAGGAAGAGGAGCATACTTTCTGCCATCCCCACCCCTGGTTCCTCGAACCTACGTGTGAAGAAAACTCAGGTCAGGAAGTTTTATCAGAAGATGGTGAACCCCGATACGATAAAGACGTGATTGAACCCGACGAAGAAGAGTGCCTGCTTGTGCAACAAGTTCTTAACAGGGTTACCGTTCAGGTAGAAGAACAGGTGGAAGATAAATATGGTATTTTTGATGTTTTTTTTAATGATGATGCGGTTGCTCACGGTGGTCCTGCACAGGCCATGGTGGTTACTGGTTGTGATACCTTGGTCAGGGGCGGTCCTTTGGTGGACCGAAAAATATTACCGGTTAGTTTGATCAATTTGGATATTGCTAATTGCATAATATTATCTCTAGTGAAGGTGGGAATTCAAATTGGAGATGATTATTGTTTTGGTCAAAAATCACACAAGGATAATGCAACCAAATCTGATTTTGTGAGGTATGATGCTTGGTTAAATGATCAAATACGTGAACAATGAATGAATGAAATAAGCAGTGAACACAAGGATTTATACGAGGAAAAAACCCTTGATCAATGAATGATCTCCGGCATAAAAAATCTCGGATAGTGAAAACTATCACTATCAAGTATATTGAATAAACAAGTTTACAACTTCGGAAGTATTGAGCTTGATACAATGAGTTCTAGTGTGTGTGTATTCGAGAGAGAATAGCAGAAGTGTATACGTAAATCAGAGTGCAAAAGTGTTTCTAAAAATAAGCTCAATACCCCTTTAATCTTAGCTAAAAAATATCCTAACTAACTATCCGAAAAATCAGCCCATCACCCACGATCACCACTAACGGTCACTAGCTCGTGCACATGTTGAAAATATAAAGCATATTCCCCTGGTATCTCGCGTGGAATAAGTCTTCTTCAAAACATACCTGCAAAACAAGCCAAAAGGTGATGGAAACAATTGTTAGTTTAGAATAACAATGAGGATCCTGGATCCTTATTCTCGCAGCGTCTCCTGAGGATCCTTAATTCAAACTGAACTGAGGATCCGTGATCCATGCTACACTTGAGGATCCGTGATCCATAAGCTGTAAAATTCTATCCCTAACAATTTCCCCCAAACATGACTAGTTGATATCCAATTAGGTAGTCATGTTTGAACAAAATTCGGACTAGCCGTTACTTGGAGATATAGCCGTTACAAGCTTGCGTCAGCGAGGGTCATCCCTGCAACAAACAATGATTATAAATAGGATAGAGATAGGAACGACATTTTGCATTTAAATTCGAGAGTCTTCCCCTTTAAATCCTCATCCGAAGATCTAACAGGTATTATCTTTCTCTTTTCTCTATTATCTTCTTTCCCTGATCCTCTGTTTTTTGAAAATTATGACTAAGATGGGTACTCGCTCCTCCCCTGCTAAAAATCCTGATCACCACAGCCCACTTAAAAGCCAGGGTTTAACCAAAAACCCTTCAATGGAGTTGTGCCGGTTCAGCGATCCTGATGTTGATCGGTTACGCTCATGCTTTCCTGATGGCACCATCTTTCGTCCATTCGATTCTTCTACCAAAAGTGACTCCGTTTCAGACGTTTGGGTCACTTTCCCTGCAACTCCCTTTCTAATCGGATTCACCTATCCCTTCCCTGCTCTAACAGAAGGATTCTTCACACTTACTGGACTCTGTTATATACAAGCCATGCCAATGGTGTGGAGGATCCTCTACACACTAGAGCATATAATAGAGCAGGAGGGTGTTGATAGGGATGTCTGAACTTAGCCAGTTGTACAACCTTGTCAGTCATGGCTCTTATCGATACTTTTTCAAGTCTAAACCTGAACAGCCTCATCCAATCTTGAAAGCCACCTAGAACGATTCCCACTGGAGGAATCAATTCTTCTTCGTGAGGAGGGATTCTATTCCGAATGGAACTCACCTTCCTAAAAAATGGAACACTGATGGTAAGATATAGGATCCTTTGATCGGGAAAATGGTAAGGATTCTTCTTTTTCATTAAGGATAACTGATCCTTCTTTGTTTTGTTTATGCAGCCATCACCCTGTCTCACATCCAAGTATCACCTGCCACAGAAGAAAGGATTAAAGCTTTCTGGAAGCTTGACCCTACAGTCAGAACTTTTCCACCGAAATCACGGGATTCAGTAGAAGTTTCATCCACATCCTACACAATGTCGAGTAAGTATCCATATATATATATGTATATATAAATGTCTAATAAAAATATGAACACTTATCTGTTTGTTATGCTTGTAGGTGCCGAAAAATCTTCAAAATCTGCTTCCAGGTTCAGCGTGAGTGATCTTCAAGAGTATGCCTCCTCAAGGTCCATCAAAAAGGAGCTGGCTGCAAGCCCAAGCATCCCGAATCCCAAGAGCATGAGCATATGGAGCAAGGGTGCCAAAAAGAGAAAGACTGCTGAGTCACCGAAGGCCTCCCTCTCATTCAACATCAGTTTGAGGAATACGTCTCCGAGGTAAGGATCATGTATCCTTAAGTCTGAACTTTCCTTTCTGAGGATATGGGATCCTGATTGTTAACTTTCTTTGTGCAGAAATTTGCCGAGGTCCAAATGCTCCTTGATCAACACGTGGCTGAAGCTGAGCAGCAAAAGCTGGACTTCCAGCAGATTTTCCTTGCCAAGGATATAAACCTGCTACAAAAGGAACTGGTCCTGACCCAGATCACAGCCAAGAAGGAGAAGGCGGAAGTCATGGTTGGGGCTAAGCTTTCTGCCACTATTGCCATGCTGAAGATTAAGCTGCAAATGGCTAAGGAGGCTGAGGATCCTACCTTTGATAGGTCTGCCTGGGACCAGGAAGCTTGGAAGCAGATGTTGGCTGAGCTGGATGATGAGGATGAAGTTGAGGAGGTCTTGGCACTTGAAGCCGGTTGCAGTGGGGTTAAGGATCCTGTGGAAGAGGCAGCTGGTAAAGGTGGTGATGATGCAGCGAAGGTTTAGGCTGCAGTAATAGGCGATGATGGACATTTCTAGACGTAGCCAGAGCCCATTTTTTTAAGGTTTTGTGGTTTTATTTGATAGTGTTTTGATGCTGAACAATTATGGCCTGTAATAACTAAACAATAGCTATTAGGGTTAAGGATCAGTGATCCTTGGAACAATAGGTAGGATGATAGTTGGTGGAGGGATCCTCTGTTTGGGGGATGAAACCACTATTATCCTGCCATCTTTACTTTCCTGCACTTTAAGACTTGTTAATATGGACACCCTTTACCTACCCCAGCGGACGGGCCACGTATTGCTGGTAGATGCTCGGGGTAGGTAATTTTGACAACCTTTAAAGGGTTCTACTTTGATAAATAAATAAAACTCTTAACTTTTGGCTATCTTGGTGTTGTTCATTTTGTGTATATTTACCTTTCAATTGTTATTGTACAACTTTTTAGATTTACAAGTTATTAGTGAAGGTATAAAAATTAGTTTATGTCAAAAAGTTCAAGATATGACCAAGGATTAAATATCCTTTAGTCATAAAGTTTAAAAAGTGAGACAATTTTAGGATCATATATCTTGTTGTCAAAGAATAGGGTATGATTGATAATCCAAGAATAAAATTAAAGTAAATAAGGATCATACTAGAGAATCCAAGTTAGGATTCTATATCCTTGAAACTTATAATTGTGACAATCCAAAGATAAAACCTGGTAGAAAGTTAGGATCCTGGATCCTTATCTTTTTAGCTTTAGAAACCTGCAAAGGCATATTACTTGGGACTAAGACAATTATCAAAGAAAACATTAGCATCTGGGGACAAGCCCAATAAACTGGGGACAAGCCCAAAACTGGGGAGAAGCCCAAAGGATCTTGTGTAAACTGGAGTATGGCCCATACTGGCGACTATCCAAACTTTGTGACATGAAGATGCCAAAACCTTAGCTAACGTGAAAATGTTAGAAACCTTAGGAATGGATGTATGGTACGTCTACCATTATAGTTAGTATCCTAAATACAACCAGTACAATGAAATTGTCAGCCCCTAAAGCGGGTACTGGTCCCATTGCCTTTAACTGCACTAGGATAATCGTGCGCAACTGGCGAAGGTGTAAGAACCTGATTCGTAGAAGGTAGTAGATACCTTAAACTGGGGACAAGCCCAAAACTGGGGATAAACCCATAAAACTTAGGAGACTTCTGTGGATACTTGATCCTTTATCAAAGATGCACCCACTTCTGCAAAACTCATAACTTAGTGACAAAGGATAAAGGATCCTCGATCCTTCTTCTTGTAATAAAGTAAATTGAAGGATTAGATAAATTAAAATCAAATCATTACCAGACTAAGGATCATATATCCTCTAAGGATCCTTTATGTGTACCAGATATGAAAAAGGCCAAGGATCCTGGGTCCTTCTTACATGAAGTATCTCTTCAAATGGACAGCATTCCAAGCTCTTGGTAACAAATCACCTTCCATTGTTAACAAACGATATGCCCCCTTTCCTGCCTCAGCTTCAATAAGATAGGGACCTTCCCATTTTGGAGCTAGCTTGCCATTAGCAGGATTTGTGGTATTTTGGAATGCCTTTCTCAACACCATATCACCAACTTGAAACTTTCTGATCCTGACATTCTTGTTATAAGCTCCAGTCATCCTTTGTTGATAACTAGCCAATCTTATCCCTGCTAAATCCCTGAGTTCTTCTATGGTATCCAAGTCTTGAACCAAGATTTCAGCATTTCCTTCAGGATCACGGATGCTTGTTCTTGCAGTAGGGACTACCATCTCTGTAGGGATCACAGATTCAACTCCAAACACTAAAGAAAATGGAGTTTGACCAGTAGCATTCTTGGGAGTTGTTCTATCAGCCCATAGTACATATGGTAGCTCTTCTTCCCATTTCCATTTCCTGGATCCAAGCTTCTTCTTCAAGTTGTTGATGATGTTTTGTTAGATGATTCTGTTTGACCATTAGCTTGTGGGTGGACTGGTGTTGAAGTTATCATCTTAATCCCCCAGCTGTCACAAAAGTTAGTAGTTCTATTCCCAATAAATTGGGATCCATTATCACAAACAATTTCAGAAGGAATGCTAAATCTAGTAATGATGTTTCTTTTGATAAAGGATATAACTTCCTTTTCTCTGACTTGTGCAAAGGCTTCAGCTTCTATCCACTTGGAAAAGTAATCAGTCATAGCAAGCATAAACATTTTTCCTCCTGGTGCTTTGGGAAGTTTTCCAACTATATCCATTCCCCATCTCATGAATGGCCAGGAAGAGGATATAGGATGCAGGAGCTCCGCTGGTTGATGAAGGATATTGCTATGTCTTTGACAAGAATCACATTTCTTTGCGTAATCCACAGCATCCGTCTTCATGGTAGGCCAATAATATCCTGTTCTAAGGATCCTTGAAAACAGTGCTCTGCCCCCAGTGTGGTTTCCACAATCTCCTTCATGAAAATCCTTAAGAACTTCTTGGATTTCTAGATCCTCGATGCACCTTAGATATGGACCTGCAAGAGATCGTTTATATAACATGTTATTTAGTATTGTAAACTGAGATACCTTGACTTTGAAAGCTCAAGGATTTTCTCCCGTAGGATCTCTCCATGTTGTATATATCTTAGGATTGGAAGGATCCAGGATCCTGAATGTGACTGTGCACCATCACTAGGTATGATTGCAGAATCCTCCACTATTTCCATAGCTGTATGATCCTCAATAGCAGGAGCCAACATATGGATGATGGGAATTTTAATATCCTCTTGAATCTTCAATGATGATCCAAGGTTGGCTAATGCATCGCCTTCTGCATTTTCTTCCCTGGGTACCTGTGTCAAGCTAAAAGAAGCAAAAGAGTCTGCCAATTTCTTGACTATCTCTAGATATTTGATTAGTCTTTCACCTTTAACAGCATAAGAACCATTAAAGTAGTTAGTAATTAACAATGAATCTACATGTACCTCAAGATACATGATCCTCATATGCTTGGCAATTTGCAAACCAGCTATTAAGGCTTCATATTCAGCCTCATTGTTAGTAGTTTGAAACTCACAAGCAATTGAGTGGGGTATTATGTCCCCCTGTGGCGATTTTAGTAGTATGCCTAGTCCAGTTCCTTTGACATTAGAAGTTCCATCTGTGAAGAGTATCCAAGGATCCTTAGTCTCTTCAAGCTGTTGAACTTCCAATTCAGCTTCCCTTTGTAGATCACTACTGAAATTAGCCACAAAGTTAGCCAAGGCCTGAGATTTAATGGCAGTTCTCGGTTCATATCTGATATCATAAGCACTAAGCTTGACTGCCCATTTTGCCATCCTTCCTGACATTTCAGGTTTCCTGGGAACATTCTTGATTGGAAAGTTAGTTTTAACAATAATAGCATGAGTTTCAAAATAATGGCGTAGTTTAGTAGATGACATAATTAAAGCAAGGATAAGTTTTTCTAAATGAGAATACCTGGATTCAGCATCAAGTAGACTTTTACTTACATAATATACAGGATGTTGTGTACCTTCATGGTCCTTAACAAGGACTGCACTTACTGCCTTAGAAGAGACTGCCAAATATAAGGATAATATATCCCCTTTTTCTAGTTTCATTAATGCTGGAGCTGAGGATAGGCAATCCTTAAGGGCCTTGAGAGCATTCTCATGCTTTTCAGTCCACTCAAATTTCTTGTTTTTTCTCAGAATGTCATAGAATTCCTTGCATTTCTCTGATGACTTTGAGATGAACCTGCTCAAGGCTACGATCCTTCCTGTCAATCTTTGCACATCCTTGGCATTAGCAGGAGATTTCATGTTCACTATCGCCTTGATTTGCTCTGGACTTGCCTCTATCCCTGTTTTCATCACCATGTAGCCTAGAAACTTGCCAGCTTTTACACCAAAGTGGCACTTGGAAGGATTCAATTTCATATTGTATCTATCAAGGATATCAAATGCTTCTTCCAAATCTCTAAGGTGATCCTCAGCTCTCTTGGACTTAACCACCATGTCATCAATATAGACTTCCATTGTGTGTCCAATTTGTTCTTTAAACATCATATTAACTAGCCTTTGGTAGGTAGCACCTGCATTTCTTAGTCCAAATGGCATAGCAATATAACAATAGATACCAGTAGGGGTCATAAAACTGTATCCTCTTGATCAGATGGTTCCATCTGAATTTGTTGGAATCCAGATGAAGCATCCATGAAAGTCAACAACTCATGACCCGCGGTAGCATCCACCATGGAGTCAATGTGGGGTAATGGGAAAGGATCCTTGGGACATGCCTTATTTAAATCAGTAAAATCGACACATACCCTCCACTTTCCATTTTTCTTTTGAACAACAACCACATTGGCTAACCATCTTGAACAATAATGGCATTCCTTTCAGGTGCAAACTTTCTCCTCTTTTGATGTATGGGTTTGAGTGACCTGTCAATGCCAAGTTTATGAGTAATAATACCTTTAGAAATACCTGTCATGTCCTCATGTTTCCAGGCAAAGGTAGTTTTTCTTCTCTTTAGGAAGGATATTAGATCCTCCTCAATATTATTGAGGATTCCGGATCCTATAAAAACTTAGGATTCAGGATCCTGAGGATCCATAAGGATATCTTTCAAATCTTGTTCTCTTGCCTCCAGGACATCTCTTGGAGGATACTTTAATTGCTATTGCTCCCTGGGTCTTGAGGTTGGCTTCATAGATGAAGTGTAACAATTTTTGGCTTCTTGTTGGTCACTTTCTATCTTCACCACACCCCATGGGGTAGGGAGTTTGGCACACTGATGATATGTAGATGGAACTACTTTCATGTCATGTATCCATGGCCTGCCAAGGATAACATTGCAACAAGATAAGCAATCTATGACACAAAATTTCTAAAAAAGAATTAACTCCCTCTATGTAAATGGGAAGTTTAATGTCCCCCAATGTGTTCTTGGTTTCTCCACTGAATCCCACAAGAACTGATGATCTCGGAATAATTTCTGATTCAGGGATGTTCATCTTCTTGAGGACATCTAGTTGAATGATGTTCACCGAGCTTCCTCCATCTATGAGAATCCTGCGAACAAAATGGTTAGATATAAACAAAGTAATAACAAGACCGTCATGATGAGGATCCTGAATGTCCACACGATCGTCCTTATCAAAGGATATGACTTTATCCTGGGTAAGGATCGAGGTTCGAATGGGTCTATCCCCATTATCCATCTTCGTTTCTTTAGCATGTCTCTTGGCTGCTGAAAAGGAAGTGCCACATATATCTGATCCACCGGAAATGAAGTTGATAATTTGTGCGTCAGCTGGAGAAGCAGGAGCTCTTTCTAGAATTTTTTCAGGATCCTGGATCCTTGACTTTTTTCTTCCAAATAGCTCCTTCAAATGCCCTTTGCTCAACAAGTAACCAATCTCTTTCCTGAGTGCTATGCATTCATCAGTGACTTGACCGAAATCTTCATGATATGCACACCATTTGGATTTGTCTTCTGCGGCAGCTGGCTTGTCACTCTTTCTAGGCCATCTCACTTTTTCACCTAGATTCTGCATTGCAAGGATTAGTTCATTATTATAAACAGCAAAGCAATATTCAGAAATGGGTGGATAATCTTCAACATCCTCTTCTTGCTCCACTGCATGCACGTTTTGATTATCAAACTTATTGTATGGTTTGGATTTGTTGTTCTTGAAATAGGATCCTTGCTTTTCTTGCTTAGAGGATCCTAACAGTCTCTCCTAGATCCTTTTATCATCCTCTAAACGGATGAATCTAAGGGCCCTGGTTCTTACTTCATCAAGATTCCTGCAAGGGGTCATGACAAGATCATCATAAAATTGTGAATCCTTAAGTAAACCCATTTTGAAAGCTTCTACGGCTATTGCAATATCTAAGTTGGGAATTTCTAAGGATTCTCTACTGAATTTGGTTATGTAATCTCTAAGTGATTCATTATGACCTTGTGTTATCCTATATAGATCACTAGTTAATCGCTCAAATCTCCTACTGCATGAAAACTGGCTATTAAACAAATTAACAAGATTAGCAAATGAAGTAATAGAGTAGGGAGGAAGAATTAGCAGCCATTTAAGAGCTGATCATGTCAGTGTGGATCCAAAACCCTTGCATAGACATGCTTCTTTTAACCTTTCAGGGATGGAGTTGATCTCCATTCTCACCCTGTATTAAGCTATATGCTCTTCCGGATCAGTTGAGCCATCATACAGCTTCATATTTGGTGTTCAAAACCTCTTTGGTATCTCTGCATCACAAATAGGTGGTGCAAAATGAGATATCCTATGACTTCCATCCGGGATTTCAGGAATGGGTTTAACTACTCCTGGAACACTGGATATCATATCCTTGAGTTTTTGCAACTCTCTAGCCATGGCTTGGTTGATTCCTGGTTCCTGCACAAAGCCATGGTTAGTATTATAAGAAGTATTCAAAGTGTTACCACCTGATGGATTTGAGGTTGGGATTCCAGATGTGAATCCAAACTGATGCGACTCTGGCATGATTGAGGGACCAGATGATGCAATAGTTTGCATAGGTATGAAATCTCCCAAATGAATCTCTGAACTTTCGGGTTGTGCACTCCTTAAGGATCCTTGATCCTGAAATATATTGGATCCTTGATGCACCGAAACTGGGGGTCTTGGAGGATAATCCATGGATCCGTGAGCCTGAAATGAGGATCCTTGACCCTGAGACGAAGATCCTTGAACCTGAGATGAGGATCCTGGATACTGAGAGTAGGATCCCTGAACTGTCTGCGTCCCCACGTATCCTCCTGAACTAGTGAAGGATCCTTGATGCTAGAAGGAGGATCCTTGAGGCTGTAGAGAGGATCCTGAAGGCTGAAAGTAGGATCCTTGAGCCTGCGTCATTGCCGATGATCCACAGTGCATACTTGAAGATCCACCCTGATGCGGGACACCTGATGCTGTGGAATGATGGACAGTTGTGCGTGGAGTATCGAAATTCAGTGATCTTGGCACCAATGGGGAGTGATACTCCGCTGATCTCTTCAATTTCTTGATTTCATCAATTTCTCGAAGGATCCTGTCATTAGTTTTGTCTTGCTGCTGCATGTAATCCTTCATCTGCAAAATCAAAGAATAAAGATCATTGTTAGTAGGACTAGAAGAAACAGCAGTAGTTGCTTTTGTAAAAACGGGGGTTGGCTTCTTCTCAGCATTCTTCTGGGATCCAGAAGAGACAGGAGGCAAAGGTGGAATGCTATGTGAAGAGGTGATAGCCGGCATGGAGCTTGAAGTGTTCTTCATGTGAGAAGCCATGTAGTTAAAGGTAATGAACAGAAATGGATAAAATGAAGAAAATTTATCAAGAATGAAGCACCGGCCAAACTGTTTTGGTCAAAAATCACACAAGGATAATGCAACCAAATATGATTTTATGAGGTATAATGCTTGGTTAAATGATCAAATACGTGAACAATGAATGAATGAAATAAGCAGTGAACACAAGGATTTATTCGAGAAAAAATCCCTTGATCAACGAATGATCTCCGGCATAAAAAACCTCGGATATTGAAAACTATCACTATCAAGTATATTGAATAAACAAGTTTACAACTTCGGAAGTATTGAGCTTAATACAATGAGTTCTAGTGTGTGTGTATTCGAGAGAGAATAGCAGAAGTGTATACGTAAATCAGAGTGCAAAAGTATTTCTAAAAATAAGCTCAATACCCCTTTAATCTTAGCTAAAAATATCCTAACTAACTATCCGAAAAATCAGCCCATCACCCACGATCACCACTAACGGTCACTAGCTCGTGCACATGTTGAAAATATAGAGCATATTCCCCTGGTATCTTGCATGGAATAAGTCTTCTTCCAAACATACCTGCAAAACAAGCCAAAAGGTGATGGAAACAATTGTGAGTTTAGAATAATAATGAGGATCCTGGATCCTTATTCTCGCAACGTCTCCTGAGGATCCTTAATTCAAACTGAACTGAGGATCCGTGATCCGTGCTACACTTGAGGATCCGTGATCCATAAGCTGTAAAATTTTATCCCTAACAGTTATTATTTTAATGGAAAAGGATCAGTTGTTGATAATAAACTTTCCGATTATTTTGATGGCTATACATGTGAAGAGCTATTATTTTCAAAAATGCAAATGAGAGGGCCCAATCAGAATGCTAGGATTATTGTGATAGGTTTGACTAGTAAACCTCTTTTATCGGAAGTTCAAATAGAAAGAAATATTAGTAAAGAACTAGGTGATTTGGTGGATATACCTAGGGACATGGGTTACGGGACATAGGTTACGTGGAATTAGTAAATGGAATTTTAAGTGATTTGGAACCACAATTTGATTCTCATGTGGGCACCCAAAATTATGATGAACCGCAAACAAAAAAAATATTATGTGTTTGAGCATGATATGGTTGGTCCAAAAGTGAACGGTGATTGTATGGACTTAGATGAAATGGATGAAGTGGTAATTACGTGTGTTTGGCTTATACAAACAACACCTAAAGGTGAAAGTGGAATGAAATTAGATGGGCCGCATGTTGTTGTTGTTCACATGAAAGTCCAAAAGGTTAGACAATTAAATTTCACTAGTTATTTACCAAACAAAGGGGCAAAAGAGATTGGGTCGAACAATACCCAATTCGACCCAGGTGGTTCATGTCAAGAGCCATGCATGACGAATCTTGAAAAGAGTTTAATCCCACCGCTGCTTAATATCATCGGGCCTACTAGTATAAATACAATTATGGTTAAATCAAAACTAGGTGATCGGCTTGTGGGATGCTTGGTTCGAAGGCAAAACTCGAGGATGAGTTTTTTTGAAGACGGGGAGAACGATGCGGGTGAACCCGTTCTGGAATGGGATCCCGGTTGAAGATTACCCGAAGATTTGAATAATATTTTATTCCTTAATTATCGAGTCTTTTATTAGTTATCGTATCTTTTATTTATTTTGTTTATTCATGTTTATTTCTAAGATTTTTAGTTTCTAGTATAAATAAGGATCTAGGTTTTATTATTTAGTTAGTTTTTAGTTTGATTATTGTAAAGAAAACCTTGAGGTTTCTTTGAACCATTCGGTTCCAAGTCTTTGAATAAATTATTGTATTTGAGTCATTTGATCGCACGCGAAACTGCATCACTTATTCTCATTTTTTAAAGAAACCAGTTCCTTATCCTTGAACTCCTCAGCAGACAAAATACCATCCATCAAGCTCTCAAGACGAGCAATTTTATCGTCCCAGATTTCGCCAATAATTAAATTACACTCTCGTTCATGCTTGTATTGTTGCAACTGCCATATAACATAGATGTGATTAAAAATTTTGATACATTAAAATGTTAAAGTCAACTTTATCACTATTTTTGTATTTAAAAATATTAATACACATACCAAACGGTTAAGTTGGTTTATTTTCAAGTATTGTCGGGCACATAACTCCTCTAACGCCATCTCTCTCCTTATAGCTCCTGCCAACACCTTCTAAACAGACTGCAGAATAACAGAAATTTAAATCAAACTCTATTAAAATAGCATAAACTGCTAAATGTTTTGGTAATAATATTTTGATACGCTACTTGTTTATAGCCCTGCCCGTTTCAATCTATACAAAAAGTTGCCCCTTTGTCCCGTTACCCAACCCGACAAATAATAGTTTGGCTAGTTTTGCGACTTTCGTCCAAAGGTTTGTTTTTTCCACATCCATATCTGATGACGGGGGTAGCTCAGATCTCACAAAATGACTAAAACATGTACTACCTTAAAAGGTTAAATGGTTAAAAGGTTCATAACCCGGGAACTATGGTGAACAGAAAGAACGTGCACAATAATAAGTCACTTCACTGATTGCTTAAACAACTCTCCCACAGCCGCAAAAGCAAAGCATGTGCACAGGAAGCTCTCTTTTATCCGCAGGTCCGAACCCTTCAACCCCTAAATGGGTAAGTCTCCCACTGCAAACCAAGTTCACTAGTCAAAGGTTTCCTCTTTGAAAAACCTCTTTCCTTATAAGAAGCAGACCATGGCAAACATGAGGATCACTCCAGGATCGGCAGAAGATGCATCAACTCTCCGATTCTTCTTCTCCCTCTTGAGAACTTGCTTTATACTTGCTTCTCTTCTTCACTTCAAAAAAACATCTCCTACAATCACATTCTAGGTTGGTCTCAAATCAGCTTGGAATTCAAGGAGAACAACAACAATACTAGTGAACCTCTCTCCATGTCTTGCAAACGTGGGGGGACCCCACGACTTGCGTTAGGCAAACCTGAACCCTTCAAGTCTTTTGCCTAACCAGACTAGTCACTATCCTTGGTCTTGTATTTGTTGCATCAGCAAGTTGGCGCCCACCGTGGGGCTACGCCGCTTATTTTCTTCAAAAGACCAGTAGTGTAGCTCCATTCTCTCAAAAATCATCATGTCAGAAAGTGAATCTCCCGAAGAAGTTAATCAAATGTCACGAACTCCGACACCCAACACTGGCCAAATGTCACCGGCTATGTCTACACCCCTCTCCGCTCTGGGAAGCACTCCCTCGGGAACCATGTTCTCAGAGTTTACATCTTTTCAAACACCGACTCCATCCCGATCAGGGGTACCTTCTCCTCAAGTTGGTGTTTTGAATACTCCAGAATGCGTCGACCTGACGTCAGAGGGAGTAGCTCGACATTTTCTGCAACTAAGATCTCTTCTCAACCAACATGTGAGCCAAGAAAGGGAAAAGGGAGTGAGAATAAGGCTAGATTAGGACGAGCCAGAACCCTCACTATCACCCGGTCCACCACCACCTCCTTTCACCAGCTCACAGCCAAGTACTTCTCACTTTGAAGCTGTTCCAAGTATGACAAGCCAACCATTCAACCCTACCCCTTATGCTTATGGGAGACCAAGCCCAACGGCCTTCCCGTTTTTTTATTCACAACCTGCTGTAACCGGCACTCCCCTTGGACACGAAACAACTCTTGAACCACTATGGCAGTCACCGGTTTCAAGCGTTCCCCCTCCTGTAGCCACTACCTAGGAACAAGCCTTGGCATTTTTGCCTTTGGCTCGGAGTTCGGCCGTGAGCACTCCCATGGGAACGAATCACACAGCTACCATTTAAAGCCTTCAAGGCCTTAACATGATGCCACAGATGATGAACCAGATGATGGCACATTTCCTTTGGTCCCAGTTCATCAACCAAGTGTTAAATACCCACCAGGGAACAACGAGTCATAACTCAAGGGTAGAGGAAGACCTTGTTAAAACCTACAAACCTAGCAACCTTTCCTGCTTCTCCCAACAAATCGATGATTATGACTTCCAAACAAAAATCAAGATGCCATCTCATATCAAGACGTACGACGGAACCGAGGATCCGGAGGATCACCTCCAGATCTTTACTGGTGCTACTAGGATCGAAAAATGGTCTAACGCTGAATGCTGCCTCATGTTCATGGAGACCCTTATTGGGTCAGCCAGGATATGATTCAATGACCTGCCTGCCAGAAGCATTCGAAGCTTTGACGACCTAAGCAAAGGGTTCTTGGCCATTTTTCACACCAAAGGCGGTACGTTAAAGATGCCACGGTGATTTTCCAGATAAAATAGAGAGATGACGAAAGCCTTTGAGAGTTCATAGAAAGATATAAAAAGGAAGGTCTAACGTATGTGGGGGTAGATGAAAAGATGAGAGTGGCGGGTTTCATGAACGCCATTACCTCCAAATATCTCACAAGGGATTTCAGTAAGTCCCTACCAAATACCTTGGAAGAAGCTCTTAAGAGGGCCAAAGCTCACATTGAAGGAGAAGAGGCGGTCGACATAAAGGAGCAAAGGAAAAGGGGATCTAGCTTGCGGGGTAACAATCCCGCTGGAAAGAAAGGGAATTTTCACCCCTATGACATACGTCCCAGAAGCTCAGAGAAACGAAGGCCTGAAGGTCGAAATCCTCCAAGCAGGGAAAATACCGTAAACTTTACAGCTCTTACAAAAAAAACTCCACAAGAGATTCTTGCTACTGAAGAAGTGAAACAAAGCTTCTGACCCCCTCGACCTCTACCCAAAAGTAAAAGAAACGAAAATTCCACTCAGTTCTATGAGTTTCATGAGGAATAGGGACACCATACTAACAATTGCTTTCAACTCAAAAGAAGAATTGAGGAGGTTGTCAAGTCTAGAGAGCTAGCCCACTTGGTGAAGGGGGTAAGGAACAAGATAGCTGAAGGAAAAAGCAAGGAGGTTAACATGATGGATTTTGATGAAAAGGTTTCCCACAAACGGCCACGGTTGGAAGCTTGGGAGCTTCAGTGTGTCTGCTTTCCACCATCGAAAAGGGACCCGCTCTCGAACCCTCTGGTAGTTGAAGCAACTGTGGGAACAATGAAGGCAAGCAAAGCCTATATTAACACAGGGGCAGCTACTGAAATCATGTTTGAAAAGTTATTCAATCGTTTGAGCAACGAGGAACGTTCAAAGCTTCAACCATCCGAAACCTCTATAAAAGGTATTGTCGACATACCACTCAAGCCTTTGGGACAACTAACCTTGATGTCCGTTTCAATGAAGGAAAGATGGAAAGAGTTCAACCTCTTACTTTTGTGGTTATTAACATCTCTTCCAACTATGATGTCATCATAGGAAGGCCATGGCAATGTGCATTCAACATGGTTGTTTCAGTTGTTCATGGCACCGTGAAGTTCCCCACCGAGAGAGGGATTGCAACCCTCCAACCCACTCAAGAGGCTTACATAGTTGAAGGGGAAAACTCAAAAAACGAAGAGGACAAGAAAGGGTTGATCATAAACCCCAAATATCATGAACAAATGATAAGGGTTAATACAAGCCTTTCCCAAGAAACCCTCTCATACCTTGAGAAGCTGCTAGTACACTATAGCGATGTATTTGCTTGGTGCCCGGAAGACATGACGGGTATCCCTCGAAGCATTGCTGAACATGAGCTGAAAATACCACCTGATGTCAAGCCTGTTGTCCAAAAGAAACGAATCCTAGCCCCCGAAAGAAGCTTGGCAGCAAGCCAAGAAGTAGAAAATCTCGTCCTAGCTGGAATTCTTCGGGAAGTCAAGTATCAATCCTGGGTTGAAAACCCAGTCATGGTTCGAAAACCCGACAACTCTTGGAGAATGTGCATCGACTTCAAGGACTTGAACAAGGCATGCCTAAAAGATTGTTACCCTTTGCCAGGGATTGATCTCAAGGTTGACTCTCTCACTGGTACCCTTTCAAGTGTTTCCTTGATGCTTACAAGGGTTACCATCAAATCGTTATGAAAGAAGAAGATGAAGAGAAGACCGCTTTTCACACGGACAAATGTATCTTTTGCTATCAAAAGATGCCTTTTCGCCTAAGGAATGAGGGTGCAACCTACCAACGCCTGGTTGACAAAGCTTTTGCTAGTCAAATTGGAAGAAACATGGAAGCATATGTCGACGATTTGGTGATCAAAAGCAAAACAGAATACCAAATGCTTGACGACATACAAGAAACTTTCCAAAACTTGAGAAAGATTAACATGAAACTCAACCCTGAGAAATGTTCATTTGGGTTTGAAGAAGGTAAATTTCTGGGGCATATTGTGGTAAAACAAAGTATAATGGCCAACCCAAACAAAGTCAAAGCTGTTCATGAAACCAAATCCCCACAGAGGAAAAAGGAAGTGGAAAGTCTGAATGGAAAGCTTGCAGCTCTGAAGCGTTTTACCTCAAAGTTGGCTGAAAAATCTTTATGCTTTTTTTCAAAATGCTTAAAGGGTATTCCAACAAAAAAGATTTCAAGTGGACTGAAGAAGCAGAAGAAGCTTTCAACCAGATGAAGCAACACCTAGCTTCACTTCCGGATATTGCAGCCCCGGAAATAGGAGAACTGATCTATGTCTACCTCTCGGTTGCTGAAGAAGCAATAAGCATGGTTTTAACCATCGAATGAAACAAAGTTCAGGTACCCGTCTATTTCTTCAGTAAAACTTTAAAATTGGCAGAGATCAAGTATCCTCCTCTGGAAAAACTTGCTCTAGCCCTTGCCCAAACGGCTAGAAGGCTTCGGAGGTATTTTCAAGCATACCCAATACAAGTGGTCACCGACAAGCCCATCAAAAGTGTGCTTAAAAACCAGAAAATTCAGGACGGTTAGCCAAACGGGCTGTGCAACTAGGTGAACACAAAATCACCTATGTTCCAAGAAAACTTGTCAAAGCTCAAGTCTTGGTTGACTTCATTGTAGAAGTCCCAAAGAAAGCTGCCACGGAAGTTAATACAACTACCGCTGAACCTTCTGACCCTGAAGCCTGGAAGCTTTTTACTGATGGGGCTTCAAGCGTTGAAGGGTCAGGAGCTGGGCTCGTTTTAATCAACCCTGAAAGGTTTAAATTTATATACGCTCTTCGATTTGAATTTCAGACCACCAACAACGAAGCTGAATACGAAGCATTGATAGTTGGTTTGAAGATAGCCAAGGAAATGAAGGTTCAAAAGCTTCAGGTATTCACATACTCGTTGCTTGTCTCAAGTCAAGTCAACGACAACTATGTTGCAAAAGATCCCAACATGAAGTATAGAGAAAAGTCCAAAGAATTGATGAACAGATTCCAAGCATGTACCATCAAGCAAGTCCCAAGATCTCAAAACAAGAGAGCCGATGCCTTGAGCAAACTTGGCTCTCTCACCTTTGCCCATCTTACCAAGAAGGTATTGGTGGAGGTGTTAAAAACTCCCTCGATTCAAGAATTAGAGGTTCAAGATGTGATCACCGAAGAAGGCCCCAATTGGATGACTCCTATTAAAAAATTCCTCAAAAATGGTGAGTTACCCATTGACCAAACAAAGGCTGAAAGGGTTCGAATTAAATCCAGGCATATGTGTTGCCCCGGAACAAAGCCAATACCTGATCAAAGAGGTTCACAAGGGGATATGTGGAGCTCATTTTAGACCAAGATCGGTGGTTGCTAAGCTAATGAACCTCGGGTATTTTTGGCCTTCCATGCATTGAGATACCACCGAACAACTAAGAAAATGTGAAGCTTGTCAAATACATGCACCGGTGCCCAAGAGCCCCAAACATGATCTCGTTCTGATATCTTCAGCCTGGCCATTTCACAAATGGGGAAGGGATATTGTTGGTCCATTCCCACTGGCCAAGGGTGGAGTAAAATTTTTATTGGTGGCTGTAGATTACTTTACCAAGTGGCCTGAAGTCAAACCACTTGCAAAAATCTCGGGCAAACAAGTCATTGACTTCGTGTGGGAAAATATCTTTTGTCGCTTCGGGCTGCCGGGAGTGTTGGTCACGGATAATGGGAAACAATTTGCTGAGAAGCCTTTTAGCACTTGGTGCAAGGAATTTAGAATAACTCAAGTGTTCAGCTCAGTTGCATACCCACAATCCAATGGCCAAGTTGAAAGAATGAATCATAGCATCATTGAAGGAATCAAGACTTGATTGAGGAGGCACGAAAACAATTGGCTCGAAGAATTACCAAACGTTCTATGGGCTATACGAACAACGGAAAAAACAAGCCACAAAAGAACACCTTATAGCTTGGTGTTCAGATTAGAAGCTGTGATTCCAACCGAAATAGGAGTTGTGACTCAAAGAACACTCAACATGGACCTCGAAGCAAACAACAAAGAAACCATGTTGAACTTGCAACTCCTCAAAGAAATACGTGACCAAGCCGCTATACAAGAAGCCAAGTATAAGCATAAAATGGAAGCTTATTACAACACGAGAGTCAAACATGAACGTTTCAAGCCAGGAGATCTCGTACTTCAAAACAATGAGGCAAACAAAAAAGAAAACCAAGGAAAACTTGGCCCAAAGTGGGAGGGGCCATATACAATCCTTGAAGCTCACAAAGGTGGATCCTATAAACTGGCCGACGCGGAAGGTAAAAAGCTTCCCAGACACTGGAACGGCAAAACCCTTAAAAGGTTCCATGTCTAATCAAGAAAATGTAGCTTGTATTTCAAGAGTTGTTCCATTTCCTTTTTGTAAACGACAATAGCTCTTGAATGAACAATGAAGTTTTAATCAAGTTTGTCTTTCTATCCTATTATTAGGTTGAGAACCTAGCAAAAAACTCCATAGCAAGGGCCATTGAAGGGGATGAGCTCCCAGGCCACATCGCTCAATAGGTTCAAGGGTTGAATGGACCTATATAAGGGGTGAGTTCCTATATCAATAAAACTCCATGAGACTTAGAAAATTTTCTTTACAAACTTGTCTCATAGAATGGTATGAACAGCCTTCACCAAATGTTCCTTAAGTCTAAGAAAGTCCAACTCTTACAAAAGACTTACGAGTTAAAACCAAACCAGGTAAAAGAAATAAATAGGATGAGTGTTATGCCTTCTTGTAAAAAATACCAAGGCTAAGTGACTACAGCACTGAACCCTCCAAGGTATAAATTGCATAGGGAAAACACAACATCAACAAAGAAAATTGCACATAAAAAACTACAAGGAAAGGAACAAAAGGAACAACACAGAAATAAAAGGTCGTATGCAACTTAGAATCAAAGAGACCTAGTAAAACACCAAGCAACACTCGGAAACCTTGAAGGCTTCAAGCCACAAGTTGCTCAACCAAGTTATTTCAGAAAACATGCAACGCAAAATAAAATATAACAACATAGCATAAATACCAAAGGTTAAAGCATAGCATAAGGAGCCTTAAGGGCCCTTAAACCTACAAATTGTCCAACAAAGCCTCGAAGGCTTCAACCACCATAGGGACCTAAACGGTTCCCTTCAAAGTTAGAAGTTTAAAAAACATACAAACCATAATATTGTTTTAAGTGCTAAGAAAGCTACGAATATATTGTTTAAACACCAGCAGAAGGCTTTGAAGCCCCAGAACCATCACTCTTACCTTTCTTGGCCTTTTTTGCCTTCTTGGACTTCGAACCACCATCACCTCCAACCGCTGAACCCTCGAGACTTGCTTCCTTGGAAACTCCGGCATCTTCTGAGTAAGTCTCTTCACTATCTCTTGAGCGAGAGCGCTTCTTAGAAAAGGAATCAAGCACTTCAGCACAAACTGTCTCAATCAGCCCCGCTGGTTTCAGACCCTGTAAGATTGAAAGAGGTTTACCAAAGCATGAAGAAACTTCACTTACATAAGGATAGGTCAGCCTCTCCATCTGTTGAACAGACTCCTTAAAAACCCCGGAAGCATAAGGACGAAACATGGGAGATTGTTCTAAGGCTTGACCAGATTCGTGAAGTTTGAAACTAGCAATCAGGCCCAAATGTTTCCCATAGTTCAGCAATTTGGTATAAACCTCCCTAAGGGGAGAGTTGAATTCATTAGAGTGAAGGAGATAAGTAACAACCTGTTGAAAGCCTTGCACAATGAGCCACTGGTTGTCACCAGTGGCTTGAGCGACTGAAGCCTTCAAACCTTTTTTCTTCTCATCAAAGGCCTTCTTTTGAACATCTAGAGCCTCCCTATCAGCTTTCAACTTCAGCTTATCTGCCTCGAAACTCTTCTTTAGATCATTCATCTCAATCTCATGTCTACGGGTCAACTCACCTACCTTCTTGACCCAAGCTTCCTCCTTCTTTGAAAATCCATCAATCTCCTTCATCATAACAGCCATTGAAGACTTCATCTTTTCTTTCTTCTTCGAGAACTCCTCATACTCCTGCATCCCTTTCTGAAAATGAGTAACACCTTTAGCCACCAAGGCAGAAAGGTTGCAGGAGCTCAACATCAACCTTGAAATGAAATGGTCACCCTCCATCTCTGATATAGCATCCCGAACACCAGGAGGAGCAAAGTGAGCCAACACGTTAGCACAAACATTGGGATCTTTGAAACTGTCGCCAACCTTCACACTCCAATCAGGAACATAAACTTCATCTTCACTCAAGCCTTCAACATCTTTGCTTGATGAACCTTGAACAGGGTTTACTGTGACCTTCTTTCCTGAAGCTTTCTTTTTACCATGCACCACTAGCTTTTTCTCCTTCTCAACATCAGGACCTTGACCCTCGGAAACCTCAATGTCATCACTCAAATCCACATAATCAGAAGAAGTCGATTGAGGAGCACTCCTTAACAGACGGTGAGCAGAATGATGAGTTAAAGCCTTGGGAACAGCAAGCTTGGTAAAACCCTTGACATTAGAAACACTAACATAACCAGAATCTTCAAATCTTTGTTCTGCACCCCTAGCAACTGCATCATCACCTTCTGCAGCTTGAGCATCCGTAAAGACAACATCTGACATGTCATCACTCTTGATAAAATCTAAGGCAGACATGACTGTAAAAAATTATAAGACAACAAAATATAAGCAAACAATTCAAGGGAACCCAAAAAGGTAAAACAGGGAAAATGCATACCCTGGTCATTCCTCATAAGAACCGGATCCCAATTAGCCTTATACCATAATTTGTTAATACCCAACAGAACTAGCAAATGTTTAGGAAAAGGTCGAACCATTGAAGGGCATTCTCGGATGGCCTTAAGAAAAACTTCATTCAAATCAGACTCGGAATGTCACACCCCCAAAATCCACACGCGGAGTATCACCGCCTGGAGGCGTGACTGACCAGGATCAAGCCACCAATCATATTGAACATTGTAAGTAATAAATAAAATTCAATCCAACAATACGAAAGGTGTTCAAAACAAAACATAGTTAATTCTTTAGCGGAAGCATAAATGTGAAAACCCAACATAAGTATTAAGTTCGAAATGTTATAATGTTTTTAACATGGCACCCATTGTCCATGTCCCACAACGACCGCGCCTCCCTGTGCAAGCTCCATGAGTACATATCGACATGCAAGGCATGTAACAACGAGTCAACAACAAAGTTGAGCGAGTTCACAGTTGATTGTTCAGTTATTGAGTTCGTATCAGGAATCGTAAGTTTATTTTAGAATCATGTGTTACCCAGTATCCTTGTTTCCCAAACCTTTACGATATTTAGTGGGGGCTTCCCATGTTGTATATTACTAGACTAGTGGTATCTATAGGTGTCCTTCCCAATCCGAGGACAGTGATAAGTATGAGATTACGTAGGTTTTACGTAAGTGCCCTTCCCAATCCGAGGACAGTGGTACGTAGCGAGTACGTAGATTTAGCGCTGGCGTCCTTCCCAATCTGAGGAAGGTGGTACGTAGCGAGTACGTAGGTTTAGCGTTGGCGTCCTTCCAAATCCGAGGACAGTGGTACGTAGCGAGTACGTAGGTTTAGCGATGGCGTCCTTCCCAATCCGAGGACGGTGGTAAGTAGTCTAGTAGTGGTATATGTACAAGTTCTGTCATAGTTAATCAATCCTATTCCCAACCCACCGGGAATCCCATGCCTTAGAAGTGTGAACTCACCTTGGTTTGCTCGGTTTGATTAATTACTTGGTTCCAATTAATCAGTCAAGGCCTATGGTATGCACGTATACACAATCAGTTTATATTCACATAGTTCAAGTAGCAGTTATGATCATCACATGTATTCGAGCAATAACTAACACATAGCATTTAACAGTTATACAAGCTCATGCAAGTCACGCTTATCATTAACAACAGCTAACTAACCCAGTTAACCCTTAACAGACCTAACCGAGTTACTGTGCATGTTTAATAGCTTGACGAAACATACTTGTTTCGTCATGAACCCCTTCGGCGAAACCCCCATGTTTCGTCGTAATCCCCATCGATGAAACTCTCCGGTTTCGTCGACATGTGTTTCGTCGACAAGCAACTGTTACGACGCGTAACAGTTTCAAATACAGAAAAACCCTAATCGACAAGCAACTGTTACGACATGTGTTTCGTCGACAAGCAACTGTTACGAACTCGAACAAGAGGTATTCTGGTGTGCTTGAGGACCTTAATGTCTCGGTCCATGATTTCAACTTGTTCTTCGACGAATCGCAACTGGTCGTCTATAGTGAGCTCCTTAAAAGGAAATATGAGAGTCTCATCTGACAAACATTTCTTCAGATTTAACACGTGAAATACGTTATGAACTCCACTGAGTTCTGCGGGTAGGTTTAGTTTGTAGGCCACTTTGCCTATTTTCTCAATGATTTCGAACGGTCCGACATAACGCGGATTGAGTTTGCCACGTTTGCCAAAACGAACTACACCTTTCCATGGTGAGACTTTGAGTAGCACTCGATCCCCAACCTGGAACTCGAGTGGTTTCCTGCGCTTACCGGCGTAGCTTTTCTGACGGTCACGAGCTGCCGCCATTCATTGTCGTATCTGTGCAATCCTTTTCGTTGTGTCTACTACAAGTTCTGGACTCGTGATCTGGCTGTCACCAATTTCTGCCCAGCAAAGATGTGATTGGCATTTACATCCGTACATTGCCTCGAACGGAGCGGCTTGGATGCTGGTATGGTAACTGTTATTATACGAGAATTCCACTAACGGGAGATGCTTTTCCCAGCCGTTGCCAAAATCAATCACACATGCCCTAAGCATGTCTTTTGGATGGTGCATTCAGACTGCCCATCCGTCTGCAGATGATAAGCGGTGCTCATGTCTAAACATGAGCCAAAGGACTTGTGCATTGCTTGCCACAGTTCAGAAGTAAAACGCGCATCACGATCAGAAATAATGGAGGTTGGCACCCCGTGCCTCGAAACCACTTCCTTTAGATAAACGTCTGCTAAAGTGGAGAACTTATCCGTTTCTTTGATAGCCAAGAAGTGTGCAGATTTTGTGAGTCGATCCACGATCACCCAAATGGTATCATTTCCACGTTGAGATCTAGGCAGGCCAGTAACAAAATCCATGGAAATTTGTTACCATTTCCATTGTGGTATCTCTGGTTGTTGGAGTAGGCCCGATGGTTTCTGATATTCGGTCTTGACTCTCGCACAAGTCAAACATTTGCTTACGTAGGTTGCTATGTGGGCTTTCATCCTAGGCCACCAGTACGTAGTCTTCAAGTCGTGGTACATCTTATCCGAACCAGGATGTACTGAGTAGCGAGACTTATGTGCTCCATCCATCACCAGCTCGCGTAAGTTTCCATAGTGTGGGACCCAAATGCACCCCCTGTAACGTAGTAAGCGCCGTCTCCCTTTTGTTCTAATCGTTTCCATGACCCACGTAGGGACTCCGCCCTAACGTTCTCTGCTTTCAATGCTTCCACCTGAGCATCCCGTATCTGAGTAGGAAGACTAGATTGGATGGTAAGTTGTAATGCTCGCACGCGCTTAGGTGTAGTGTCCTTTCGACTGAGGGCATCGGCCACCACATTGGCTTTGCCTGGATGGTACTTGATCACGCATTCGTAGTCATTCAAGAGCTCGACCCATCGACGTTGTCGCATGTTCAACTCTTTCTGTTTGAAGATATGCTGAGACTCCTGTGATCGGTGTAAATGGTGCACTTGGTACCGTACAGGTAATGTCTCCATAACTTGAGTTCGAAAACAACAGCTCCCAGCTGCAGATCGTGTGTAGTGTAATTTCTTTCGTGAACTTTAAGTTGGCGCGATGCATAAGCAATGACTTTATCCCGTTGCATCAACACACACCCAAGACCCTGAATTGACGCATCACAATAAACCACGAAATCGTCTGTGCCCTCTGGCAATGAGAGAATAGGTGCGCTACAAAGTTTGTCTTTCAAGTGTTGAAATGCAGATTACTGTATATTACCCCAACGATAGGTGACACCTTTCTGAGTTAGTGAAGTGAGAGGTTGTGCAATCTTGGAGAAATCCTTGATGAACCTTCTGTAATAGCCCGCCAAACCCAAGAATTGGCGGATTTCTGTTGGTGTGCGGAGTGCAGGCCAGTTCTTGATCGAGTCTACCTTGGATGGATCAACATGAATCCCATCCTTGTTTACCACATGGCCTAGGAAATGGACTTCACGAAGCCAGAAGTCGCATTTCGAAAACTTAGCATAAAGTTGCTCTGTTCGAAGCAGTTCCAAGATAATCCACAGATATTGCTCGTGTTCCTCCCGACTCTTAGAGTAGATCAGAATGTCATCGATGAATACTATAACAAACTTATCTAGGTAAGGCTTGCACACTCTGTTCATAAGATCCATGAAGACTGCGGGTGCGTTTGTCAATCCAAAAGGCATAACCAGGAACTCGTAATGCCCATAACGAGTCCTGAACGTTGTCTTAGAGATATCCTCGTCTCGGACTCTCAGTTGATGATAGCCTGACCTCAGGTCAATCTTCGAATAATAGCTCGAACCTTGCAGCTGATCGAACAAGTCATCAATGCGTGGAAGTGGATAGCGATTCTTTACGGTCACCTTGTTGAGTTCGCGGTAGTCAATACACATTCGGAAGGTGCCGTATTTCTTCTTCACAAATAATACTGGAGCTCCCCAAGGCGAAGAGCTAGGACGAATAAAACCCTTATCCAAGAGCTCTTGTAGTTGCGTGAATAGTTCTTCAAGTTCTGAGGGAGCTAGACAATAAGGTGCACGAGCTATAGGCGCTGCTCCAGGAGCTAGCTCGATCTGAAATTCAACCTGACGGTGAGGCGGAAGACCAGGTAATTCCTCAGGGAATACCTCGAGAAAGTCACGTACGATCGGAATATCTTCAATCTTCTTTTCTTTCGAGGATGCATCAGAAACGAGGGCTAGTATAGCAGTGTGGCCCTTTCGCAAACACTTCTGGGCCTTAAGAAAAGAAATGATACCCACCACGGCACCACTCTCTTCGCCATGAATCACTAATGGTTCCCCATCTGGACGAGGAATGCGGACGATCTTCTCCTTGCAAAGGATCTCTGCTCGATGTTGCGATAACCAATCCATACCAATAACAATGTCTAAACTACCCAAAACAATAGGAATGAGGTCGATAGAGAAGGTCTGGCCAGCTAAGATGAGATTACAACCCTTAACTACGTGTGTGGCCTCTAAACTTTTACAATTTGCTAGCTCTACCATGTGCTTGGTGTTCAAAAGTATTGAGACACGCTTAAGCATTTGACTAACTTTTAGAGACACATAACTGGTATCGGCACCCGAATCAAAAAAAACATTAACATAAAAGTTGTCCAGAATGAACTTACCCATTACGACGTTGGGGTCATTCCTTGCATCACCCTGACCAATCACGAACGCACGGCCCCCGGGCGCCATTGTTTCCATTGTTTCCCCCATTGTTGCCCCCATTATTGTTCCCATTTCCTTGGTTGTGGTTCTGATTCTGATTCTGATTTAACTGTGGGCAGTGTCTCTTGAAGTGACCTTCAGCGCCACACTGAAAACATCCCCTGTTGCCCTGTTGTTGTTGCTGATTCTGGGGTGCTTGCTGTTGCTGCTGACGATTCTGATTTGCAGGCCGTGAGCTCCTGCAATCCTTGGCTTCATGACCCATCCTGAGACACCTCTGACAACGACCTTTGTTGCACTGACCATTGTGGTGTTTGTTGCATCTATTGCACTTTGGGTGATTTCCCTTGTATCCACCCTGACCCTGATCTTGACCCCCTGAAGATTACTGACCGGGACTCTTGAAATCGTCTGTCTTTCATTGTTGAGCCTGTGATTGAACAGAGGTTGAACCCTTGCTTGAGATCCCATCCCATTTACACTTGTTGTCGTTGGGGGCATCAGATGTAGTGGTAGTAGCACTAATACGCTTTGGTAACCTGTTCTAGTCCACCGCCTGATCAGTGAGACGATGAGCCAACTTGATGATTTGCTGAATAGTCCCAAGATTAGCTGAGGTCACGTGACTTTGAATTTCTGGCACCAAACCTTTAAGGTACAGCTCGATGCGCTTGATAGGAGGATCTACCATAGTAGGACACAATATTGCCAGCTCATTCGACCTTTTCGTATACGCTTCGATTTCCGACCCTGTCATCTTTAGGTTGAAGAACTCGACCTCCAACTTGTGGATGTCATCACGACTGCAGTATTCTTCCTTGATCAGTTCCTTGAAATCGTTCCATGGGGTGGCGTTTGCAACTGCCAACCCTAACATTTAAACTTGCACTTTCCACCAAGTTAACGCAATGCCCTCAAGTGTTCCAGTAGCATACTTCACCCTACGATCTTCAGGGCATTCACACATCTTGAAGACCGATTCGAGCTTCTCAAACCAGTGGAGGAGGCCCACCGCTCCTTCAGTGCCACTGAAAGTAGTAGGTCGACAGTCCATAAAAGTTTTGAAGGTACATGCGGGAGGCTGAGCATGTTGACCTGTCGTGTGTGTGTAAGAAGAAACAATGTTAACCACAAGTGTTGGTGTTAGGCCCTAAAGTGTGAGACTGACGCATCAAATTTACACAACGGGTTATGGTTATGAACTGGGTCTTACCGGGTTAGTTTATATTAGGTTGTGGACCTTTATAGGTCACTTGGGCCAAGCTTTAGGCCATGTGGGCCAAGCAGGCCCAAGGGGAGCCCATGTAGGGAAGTGGGCTTTAGTAAGTATATAAACAAGTTTTCAACTTGTTTTAGGGTTGGAACCTCCTAGTTACAGAAATTCTAGAGAAACAGAGAGTGGGAGGCGATTTAGTTGTGAGCACTTGTACTAGACGATTTTGCTTTGATAGTAATAGAATCGTGTGCAAGTGTTGAAAGTGATTCGGTGTGTTTTTCGTATTCGGTTCGTATTTCATATTTTTGTGTTTTTCTTGAATCTCACCAAGTTTGGATTCTGCACAAACTTGGTGATTGTTTGATATCATTTAAAGATCCGGTTTCACGGGACTTACAAGTGGTATCAGAGCCAAAGAACCTGTTTCTAGGCTCGGTATGATATCAAAGATTCAAGATTTTGAATTTTTTGTTAAAAATCATCAAGAACATTCTTCCCGTTCTTCGTGTTCTTCATTGTGTTCATCAATTTTGTGTGAAAATTGTCATTTTTTGGTGTTTTGATCCCTTTGGAAGGTGTTAAAGGATTAAAGTTTCTATTAAATTGATTTGGAGATATATTCTATTTTTATAAGATTTGAATTTTTTTTAACAACTTTGATTTAAAAATTCAAACTTTTCGGAATAACTGTTTCCTAAATATCTTTTTCGAAATAAAAAAAAAAAAAATTCAAAAAGATTTCAAAAGTTATCGAAATACACTTTTCCAGAAATATTTTTGAATTGAAATACACATTCCAAAAGTGTCATCAACATACATCATCTGGTCTCGACTCACTGCTCATCTCTACAGGACACGGTCTCGACTCTTCATCATCAACATCATCAGTCGCAATCAGAAGTAAGGTCTCGAGTCATCAATTTTCACGGTTTCGACTCGCAACCTCGATTACGAGTCGCAACCACCGTTTCGACTCGTCCGACTCGCAACCACGTTCCTTAGTCTGATTTCGAGTTGTCGTCTTCTAGCTCTAGAGTCGTTATCATTCATCTTCTTTGTCACGGCACCGTCATCAACTCCGGTGAACACCTTCATCTTCTCCGACGCGACTTCTAACCACCTCCATTCATCGTTAACCATCCATAACCATCAACCTCATTCCGGTAATCACCTGCAACACAATCATCGACCACCGTCTCGACTTGTCCGACTCGCAACCATCTTCACGGCTGTCACCTCCACGTCTTCTCCATCTTCTCCGATCGTCTCCCTATCTTCTCCGATCATTGTCGTCGGTTCCGAGCACCAGTTTCGACTCACAACATACTCTTCAAGGTCTCGAGTTGCACGCTTCTCCGTTTCGACTCGCAACCATTGCTAGTTTCGGCTCATCCTGCTTTGATTTCGACTCGCAACCACTGCTAGTTTCGGCTCATCTTGCTTTGGTTTCGACTCGCAACCATTGCTAGTTTCGGCTCATCCTGTTTGGTTCCTACTCGCAACCGCATCCACCGTTCCGACTCGCAACCGTCTCACAGTTCATCATCATCACGGTCTCGAGTCGCAACCTCGGTTCCGAGTCGCATCAGAGATCTCGAGTTATCTTGTTTGTTTTCGAGTCGCAATCATCAAAGGTTTCGAGTCACGGATCTTTGAGTCGCCTGAAACCTGCAACTTCATCCTCTCCGGTTCCCACTTCATCATCTTCTCCGACTCCGACCGTCCACCTTCTCCATTTATACTTACACTCCATTTAAGAGAACTTTTTTGTGACAATTGGGGTGTTGGGAATTCTAGTTGGGTTTGGTTTGAAGGAACATCATCGGAAACAACAGAGACAGACGTTGACGTTTGGAATTCTATTTTTAAGATATTGATTATAATAATAATAATATTAAAATCATTTGGTAATCATTACCTAATCATTGATTTTTAATAATAATAATAATAAATAGTTTTCTTATATATTAATTAAATAATAATAATAGTTTGTTTCATATTCTAATTAAAATAAGAAAATAAAATTAAAAAAAAAAGGTTTGATTTGTTTGGCTTGTGATAACGGTTTTGACATATTTTTGAGGTGCGGTTTAGAAAACGGGTTCAGTCAATCGCGTGCAAGGGGTTTGAGTTAGCGAGTACACGGGTTCTCGCTTTGGGCTTGTGTTGAGGAAATAGTCAAAAGCGCACATTTTCAGGGGGTCACACTTTCTGAGATCACATTTTTGGGGATCACATCTTAAAAAATGTCTTCTAAGAGAGAGGTGCTTGAGCAAGAACTCGAAGGATTCAGATACTCATATGGTGAATCTATAGAAGCTCTTACAGGCCGGTTTACTGAACTACTCTCTAAAATGGAGAAGGCAGAGATGGTGGTGTCTACTCGCATGAGCAACAGAAAGCTTTTGGATGCTATAAAAGGGATTCCAGATCAGGCGAACTGTAGTTGGTTTCGCAATGTTAATCAGATATTAGTGACAACTGATTGCGCCTGTTACAAAATGAAGTCAGATGAGTTAATCTCACTCATCAAATCATATGACAATGCTGACAAGCAGTCTACTCAAGGCAACACATCTGCTGCTGCTTGCTCATCCACACAAAATTCAGCATTTATGTTTAACAAACCCCTGGCTCAAGGAATTACTAAAGAACGTGAAGAGATAATTTCTGTCTTTTGCACTCCTGAGTGTAGAGAAAGAAATGAGGCATCTCGGTTACATAACGCTGAGCTAATTCAAAATTACAATGATATAAAGAATAAAAATTTTACTTTATCAAAGAATGAAAAGCTTTATAAAGATAAAATTGAAGCTCAACGTAAAGACATCGTTAAACTCAAGGATGATGTAAGTGTGAAATCATCTCAGCTCTTATATGTTCAGGAGAAATTGTGCGCTGTGACTAAGGAACTGGAAGATATCAGAGATAGATATCAAATTAATGAGCTTAATATTAAGAAATTTGATTCTTCCAGTAAATTAGTCAAAAACTTGTGTAATCAACAGCTCGCATACAAGGAAAATAAAGGGCGTGGTTTGGGTTTTAATCAGGCTCCTCCTCCTTATAATGATAATTATACTTATTTACCCATGACTGAGGAGGAGATGATGAATGAGAGTAGAATGACTTATGGTCCCAAAAACAATAAGTCATCATTAAATGACAAACCCAATGGGAAAAAGAAGTCTGCTCAAATAAATTTTGTTTCTAAAGGCTCTATTGATCCTAACATTTCGTCTTCATGTGCAGATGATATTTCTGAAGTAAAGTGTGGAGATGTTCATGGGAGTGAACCAGTTGTTCATACTAATATTTCTGAAAATTATTTTGAACAAACTGAATCTGATATTGCTTTTAGTCGTTCTTTATTTGCGTCGTTTTCTGCTTATGTTTCGTCAAGTGAGCCTGATGTTTGGGGCAAAACTGATAATGTTTGTGGTGAAACTTTGAACAATAAGTCTGGTGATGATTGTGTTTCAGTTAATGCGTGTGATTGTAATGTCTCTAATGTTTCAGTTGATGACAGTGTTACAGGTGAGGTTCCTCAGGACACATTCAGTGAAACCACTGAAACTTCTTCACAAGAAAATCAAGAGTTTTGTGATTCTTCTTCTGAATCTGTCTCAGTGGGCATCCCTAATGTTGAATCTAGTGGGATCCCATTGGAAACCGTGGATGAGAGTAAACCACAAGAAGATTCTCATGATACGTGCATTGATGAAACACGTGTTGATGAAACTTCTACATCTTCTGAAATTAAAACTGAACCAGATTTTGAAAAAGAAGAGGCGGTCACATTAAATGAAAAGTCACAAGAAAATGTTTCTGAAAAGAAAATTAAAACAGAAACTGAATCGTCTTTTCAGAATGATCCTGATAAAATTATAAAAGACGAAAAACATCATCTGTCTAAATCTCATGCTTGTGCTAGTTCTGATCAACAGGTACAGAAGAATTCAGAAAAGGCACATGGAACACAGGCAAAGCAAGATCGATCATCTAGACCCACCAGATCAGCTAATGCTGCTAGCTATCAGAATCTCCATACTTTGAAACGACAGACATGTTTCAACTGTGGAATTCCTGGACACATTGCTAGAAATTGTGTTCATCGTCCAAAAGTGCAGCAAAATGCCTATACTCACTCTTGTGCTGATGTTTGTGAGCCGGTTCACAACACACAAAAGGAGCCAAAACGAGCAGATCAAAGTCGAGGATATAAGAAGTCTGCTCATCAAGGACAATCACGATCCCATAAGGCTCATGACAAGGTGATTGAAAGCTCCAATCAGGGAGAAAAGACGAAGAATGGCGCTCAAAGCAACAAGACTTCTGCAACCAGCACATTCAAGCACTCAAATTCGTCTATGTCTAAGAGTAATGTGCAGGCGCATTCAACGCAAAAAGGACCGGTTTGTCCTTCAGGACCTGCTAGAGCAAATCAAGCTGCTCAAAATGTCTTTCCTATGAAAAGACAAACTTGCTACAACTGTGGCATTGCGGGTCATATTGCTAGAAACTGCACACGGAGTCCTCATGAACTGTATTATGCTCAAAATCAGAGGGTTACACCTAAGGATAACTACCATTCTAAGCCAATGAAGGTATCATCACCTAAGGCAATGAAGAATGTGAATCCCAAGGTTAAACCTTCTGATGGGGATTGGAACGCTGCTAAAAACAAACGCAAGGCTTTTCAAGAACAAAAACGTCTTTCTAAAACTGAATCAGCTAAAGTTGCTCAACTGAAGGTAACGAACACGTTTGTTAAACCGAAACAAATTTGGAAACCCAAATCCAAAGCAGAAATGTCTCCAATCCTTGAAATTAAAGGGGACTTGTGTTTGAAAGAAGTGTCTTACTTTGATGCTTCAGGAAATCCCAGGACCACGATGGCCTGGGTACCCATGTCTTACTAATCTCCTTACTTTTCAGGAACAACTAAGGAGGAGCTGTTGACAATCTCTGGAATGTTGATAGCGGTTGTTCCAGAGATAAAAACGGGTAACATTTCACTGTTGCAAAAAGTTCAAATTTTTTTTTTACAGATGATATGTTTCCTTTGGAGGAGATAACAGAAGTAAGAAATGATCAGCAAAAGGTACCGTTTAAATTCAGTACTTTGATTTGAATTTGATTAGTCTTCAATCTAATGACGGAACGGTTAAGCAAAAATATTTTTTTTTCTCTTTCTTGGTTCATTACTTTGTATATAAATTGTCCTTTCTCTAGTAAATGGTAAATTTGCGCAAAAATACAAGATTTATGCACAAATTTAGGGGGGGAGAGGAACATATAGATAGATATAGAGTTTAGGAGGAGAAAACTCGGAAAAATACAAAAAGAGTTTGCTGTATATATGCATTGTTTTAGGGGGAGAAAATGAGAAAAATACAAAAACATTAGAAAATGAAAAAAAAAAATTGCATGATATGGGAAGTGAAATAAATGTTCGTGTTAAAGGGTTTGACTAACACATGTAAGGTGCCATAGCTGAAAAGATTAGGATCTACTGCGATATGTCGATAGGCTTGACGCTCAACATGATAAAAGATACGAAGTGATATAAACATAACGAACTATGTACCATGTGGGTAACATACCAACGGCGTATGATTTTATGGTCTTAAATCTTGTGTTAATAGATAGCCAACATCTGAGGTTTCGGGTCTTTATATTGTTGTATCATCTGGGGATATCTTGGCTGTCCTTCTGTTCAGAACTAAAATTGTACATGAACCCAGGAAAGAAAGTCACTTGGAATTAGTTCATTTCTATTTGAATGTATGTATGTTGTCCCGATACACACAATTTTGGTCTGATTCTGAAATCTTCTCTGAAAAAGTCGTGTACCTCCTCTGCTGCATCCAGATATATGCTGACCTGGAGGTGCTAGGCAACGACAGCTTCTGCTGCATCCAGATACATGCTGACCTAGCTGTACGTTGTCGCGCTATAGATCTAATACACCCGAAAGAGGCCCTCAAGTGCCCAAAAGAAACTCAAGAAACCTATATCAAATTGAGAAAAACTCATTTGATCTGTATATTATACCATCTCTACTTAAGATCTATTCTGTTCTCTTCTCAACCTATTCCCAGTTAAGATTTCAGAGATCTGGATTGGACTTGTGAAATATGTGGTAGGGAAGCTACTTGCATGATAGAGTGTGCTGTATATAATTCCAGGATTTGATTAGTATTTATTTGGGTGTTCATTGTTAAGAAATCAAAACATGATAAAACAGATTATATGCAGTCCTAGACACAGTCAGGATATCTTAAAGGATGACATCAGTATACTCACCTGCTACGATGAATCGTTGTGCTTACCTTGATCGCTGGGGTATGCCTTGGAATGGGACACACGGGTATAATAGTATAATATTGCCTTAAGCATATCACGAAGTTGAAAAATTGAAAGTTGAGCGTTAAAGTTTAAGTGGACAAACATATTGGCAATCGCATAGACCAGTTTGATTAGGCTCGTACTGAAAAGTGTTCCTTAGTCTGCCTGAGAACGAATTTTGATCCCATTGCAATTGTAATTGTATATTATGGTAGTTGTTTATATTTTGAGTTCTTATTTGTTTCTTGCTCTTAAAATTTTAAAAAAATTAAAAAAAAATAGAAAAATTCAAAAATACAAAAATAGTGTTTTGTTTTTCTATAAAACCAAAAAAAAAAAAATAAAAAAAAAATAATAGTGTGTTTATTTGTTTTTCTTAAAATTAAAAAAAATATAACCGTTCTTGAAGATTTGACTGATCATCAAAAGTTAAAAGAATTTAAATTGTGAAATTTCATGTACCTAGTGTTCATATGGTACTCTCCCTGTTGCATAAGAAATGTTTGCTTATAAGTTTGTGAGTATGTGCAGAACTTGATTTCAATCAAGAACAGGGGTTGATGAAGACTGAGATGCTGTTAGTTGCTGAAGAAGCCTGAAGCAGCACAACAACAAGATGTACCTGAGTCAGAAGAATCGGATACGAATTGCCGTCTGACAGTGATAGTGCATTTGAAGAAGTACCGTGAACCTGCTTGAAAGACAAAGACTGAAGAAGAAAAGAGCTGCTGAGAATCCTCCTCTCACATCCTTTTGACAAGACTTCAAGCAAAGCTGATCAAGATCCTGATATGAAGCTAACCACAAGAGCTGAAGAAAAGAGACCCAGTGCTGAGAGTTCAGAAGTCAAGAACTTCCACAACATCTGCAGCATAGCTACAACCATAGACTTCGTTGAAGACGTTGCTGAATTCATGCTATGAAGACAATTTGATGGCATCAGTCTAGGGGGAGATTGTTAGGCCCTAAAGTGTGAGACTGACGCATCAAATTTACACAACGGGTTATGGTTATGAACTGGGTCTTACCGGGTTAGTTTATATTAGGTTGTGGACCTTTATAGGTCACTTGGGCCAAGCTTTAGGCCATGTGGGCCAAGCAGGCCCAAGGGGAGCCCATGTAGGGAAGTGGGCTTTAGTAAGTATATAAACAAGTTTTCAACTTGTTTTAGGGTTGGAACCTCCTAGTTACAGAAATTCTAGAGAAACAGAGAGTGGGAGGCGATTTAGTTGTGAGCACCTGTACTAGACGATTTTGCTTTGATAGTAATAGAATCGTGTGCAAGTGTTGAAAGTGATTCGGTGTGTTTTTCGTATTCGGTTCGTATTTCATATTTTTGTGTTTTTCTTGAATCTCACCAAGTTTGGATTCCGCACAAACTTGGTGATTGTTTGATATCATTTAAAGATCCGGTTTCACGGGACTTACAGTTGGTTTACGTGAGTAGGACCTAAAGATCCTAGAGTAAGTTGCTATGGCAGGTTATACCTCCTGCCTGAGCGGCTGCAAGTGCTGCAGTAACTTGTTCGTTGATTAAAGCCGGCAGTTGGGCTTGAGTCATGTTGATACGTCCACTCATGATCTTCATATCAAAGGAAACATGAGTGAGAGGGGTTCGCAAAAGTGCGATGACAGAAGAGAGTAAGCACACAAGTGTTTTCAATCAATAGTTGCTACGTTTATCTAAGCATATCATGAGCAAAGTTCTATGTAACTAGCAAGTAGGCAATATAAACACAAATCATATCACCTATAGTGTTGAGTCTTGCACGTGGAGCGAAGCGTCGTTATGGATCGTTGAGCACTGTTCTGGTTATAGTCTAGTTTTATCCAAAAGTTTTCCCCTTTTTAAAACCAAGTTCTCTATAACCAATGGCTCTGATACCAATCTGTCACACCCCCAAAATCCACACGCGGAGTATCACCGCCTGGAGGCGTGACTGACCAGGATCAAGCCACCAATCATATTGAACATTGTAAGTAATAAATAAAATTCAATCCAACAATATGAAAGGTGTTCAAAACAAAACATAGTTAATTGTTTAGCGGAAGCACAAATGTGAAAACCCAACATAAGTATTAAGTTCGAAATGTTATAATGTTTTTAACATGGCACCCATTGTCCATGTCCCACAACGACCGCGCCTCCCTGTGCAAGCTCCATGAGTACCTATCGACCTGCAAGGCATGTAACAACGAGTCAACAACAAAGTTGAGCGAGTTCACAGTTGATTGTTCAGTTATTGAGTTCGTATCAGGAATCGTAAGTTTGTTTCAGAATCATGTGTTACCCAGTATCCTTGTTTCCCAAACCTTTACGATATTTAATGGGGGCTTCCCATGTTGTATATTACTAGACTAGTGGTATCTATAGGTGTCCTTCCCAATCCGAGGACAGTGATAAGTATGAGATTATGTAGGTTTTACGTAAGTGCCCTTCTCAATCCGAGGACAGTGGTACGTAGCGAGTACGTAGATTTAGTGCTGGCGTCCTTCCCAATCCGAGGACGGTGGTACGTAGCGAGTACGTAGGTTTAGCACTGGCGTCTTTCCAAATCCGAGGACTGTGGTACGTAGCGAGTACATAGGTTTAGCGCTGGCGTCCATCCCAATCTGAGGACGGTGGTAAGTAGTCTAGTAGTGGTATATGTACAAGTTCTGTCGTAGTTATTCAATCCTATTCCCAACCCACCGGAAATCCCATGCCTTAGAAGTGTGAACTCACCTTGGTTTGCTCGATTTGATTAATTACTTGGTTCCAATTAATCAGTCAAGGCCTATGGTATGCACGTATACACAATCCGTTTATATTCACATAGTTCAAGTAGCAGTTATGATCATCACATGTATTCGAGAAATAACTAACACATAGCATTTAACAGTTATACAAGCTCATGCAAGTCACACTTATCATTAACAACAGCTAACTAACCCAGTTAACCCTTAATAGACCTAACCAAGTTACTGTGCATGTTTAATAGCTTGACGAAACATACTTGTTTCGTCGTGAACCCCTTCGGCGAAACCCCCATGTTTCTTCGTAATCCCCATCGACGAAACTCTCTGGTTTCGTCGACATGTGTTTCGTCGACAAGCAACTGTTACGTCGCGTAACAGTTTCAAATACAGAAAAACCCTAATCACTAACAGCCGTATCTCCACCGTCATCAATCATACAGTCATCATTCGAACATAATAGGCATTATACTACTAATCATTAATCCATATGCATCACAACACAACCTCTAGCAAGAACCCTGAATCATCAAGTAACCATACATGACTTCGATTGAAATATGGAATGTAGTAAATGATCAGATCTACTCAATCGCAAGCACTCTACCAAACAGTAACATGGTCCAAATCAGTGAACATAAACGAATACAAATCTCAAACATCTGATTTAGTCTCATGGATTAACAACCGAATATCAAACCCTACTGTTTATCATTCTATCCTCTAATCATCTCTTAACGGGTAATCAGATTCACCATTACAAATATCATCAACAATGGAATCTCGATATACATAATCATCGTGACAATCATCATAAATCAGACAGAGAAATCAAGTTATCACAACAAACATTTACACAAACAATCTAAACAGTATAACAAGCAATCAATTCTGATTATTACACACTAACCGATTACGGAATGAACTAGCAAGGATCCGGGAGGGTGAGTAATTGCCGTCGCACAAAGGATGAACTCTAGGGTTTGCAAGAATGACGACTCACATACCCTACTTCCTCTAAATACGTAAATTGTAACTGTTGGGCCTTAACTGGGCCTCGGCGTAACATTGGGCCGGCGAAACTCCCCGTTTCGTCGAGGTGATTGTGACGAAACTCCCCTGTTTTGTCGAGACGGTTAGCGGCGAAACTCTGGATTTCGTCGAGTTGTTTGGGGTACAACATTTTAAGATTTTAACTTCTACACAGGTTAACAGGTTACCAGCTTAAATCACCAAACATATAACACAATAATCATAATACAATCTAACATATCACAAACGGGTACGGTTACAAAGCAACAAGTCGTGTAAACAAACAATTTAAACAATTAACGTGCAATTAATGCGAAGATAGAATCTTGGAAACTCGAGTTGTCACACGGAAGGTTCCGGTTCATTGAGAACGGCATCCGGGTGCCTCCACACCATTTTAAAGGGAAAAATAGAATCAGAAACCCAGAAAAATCGATCTTTCCAGGCACCAAGTGTGGTAACCATGGAAGAAATTAGGCAAGTATCAACTTTGGATGTCTCGAAAGTAAACTAATCATCGTTCTTCGCCAGACGGAATAACCGGCGGAACAACAACAACGTAGGATCATAACCAGAAGCCCCGCATAAAACCTCGAAATGAAAAACCCTAGCCATACCTTTCGGTTGGATTTGACCAAAGGAAACCCGGTAATACTCTAAAACGTTCTGTATAAAAGTTGAGAAAGGATGACGGAGGTTGGAAAATTCAAAGTGACGACAGTATAAAGCAACAGACCCAGAAGGGCATTGATCAACGGACTTATCACAACCAGGTGCAACCGGATTGAACTTCAGACCAATGCCCAATTCTATGCAAAAGGCCTCTACTTCCTCTTGAGTAAGGCGTGAAAAACTAACGGAAAGATCTTTACGTGCACCCATGATCAAAGTAAAGAACAGAAAAAACACATAAGAAAAAGTTATCAAATGATATTAATAAATGAAATTAATAAATGAAATTAAAAAATCGGAATTATTGGAGAAGATAAGTGGAAAAGTTATCAAATGATATTAATAAATGAAAAATTAATAAAAGGGGAAGTTATCATTACCTATTGTGTAAAAACCGCCGACAGAAAAACTGCCACACATCACATCAATTGTCAGTTCAAAATTCAAATTCTCAATGGTTGCCAACCCTCGAAGCCTTTAAGCCTTCAAGCAACAAAATACAATGTGAAAAAGTCAGAAGCATTCGAGCATAAACCTCAAACACCTCTGACTTGGGGGGCTGATAACAGGGGTAGCTCAGATCTCACAAAATGACTAAAACATGTACTAGCTTAAAAGGTTAAATGGTTAAAAGGTTCATAACCCGGGAACTATGGTGAACAGAAAGAACGTGCACATTAATAAGTCACTTCACTGATTACTTAAACAACTCTCCCACAGCCGCAAAAGCAAAGCATGTGCATAGGAAGCTCTCTTTTATCCGCAGGTCCGAACCTTCAACTCCTTAATGGGTAAGTCTCCCACTGCAAGCAAGTTCACTAGTTAAAGGTTTCCCCTTTGAGAAACCCCTTTCCTTATAAGAAGCAGACCATGGTAAACATGAGGATCACTCCAGGATCGGCAGAAGTTGCACCAACTCTCCGATTCTTCTTCTCCCTCTTGAGAACTTGCTTTATGCTTGCTTCTCTTCTTCACTTCAAAAAATACATCTTCTCCTACAATCACATTCTGGGTTGGTCTCATATCAGCTTGGAATTCAAGGAGAACAACAACAATACTAGTGAACCTCTCTTCATGTCTTGTAAACGTGGGGGGGACCCCACGACCTGCGTTAGGCAAACCTGAACCCTTCAAGTCTTTTGCCTAACCAGACTAGTCACTATCCTTGGTCTTGTATTTGTTGCATCAACAATATCCAAATAGTTTGAAATCTTGTCATTTTCATCCGACTCGTTAACTCTATCCAAAGGTTTGTTCCGTTGAGAAAGAAGTGTAATGCAGATATGCGAACGTTGAGCTCTCGAGGAATTGGTGTCGAATTTGGAGCAAGTGGATTCGAGAGGATAATCGAACGAAATAGAATTATGTAGCTATAATGCTATACAGTCTTCAAATATATGTATTTCATTTTGAATGATGTTATCGATTACTAACGGGTTGATTGTATTTGGTAAACGCATGATTTGCACAGATCTTCTCTATCACCATCAAGGACAAGCGAGTGTAGATCCAGTCAAAGAGCAAGGATTGTACGGGAAGGGTAGTCATGTAGTTTTTATTTATATATTACAGTTAATATGTTAATTAAGAATAAATGTTGTAATTCTCTTTAAGAAAGCGTTCGATATTTCATAAATGAACTTTCAAGTATGTCAAACAGTTAATAAAGAAAGAAATTTATGGTTCACTTTTCCGCTGTGTCTTTTCAGTTAAAAACGTGTTAGGGTGTTATATCAAGGCACTGTAAAGTTTCCCACTGAAAAAGGGATAGCTACCCTTCAACCTACCCAAGAAGCTTTCGTTGTTGAAGGGGAAAGTTCAAAGATAAATGAAGACGATGAACAAGGGTTGATCATAAACCCAAAATATCCTCAACAAAGAATAAGGGTAAACACTAGCCTCCCCAAAGAAACCCTCTCATACCTTGAGAAGTTGCTCTTACACTATGCTGACGTCTTTGCCTGGTTCCCGGAAGATATGACAGACATTCCACGTAACATTGCGGAGCATGAGTTAAAAATCCTAACTGATGTTAAACCCGTTGTCCAAAAGAAATGGAGCCAAGCTCCCGAAAGAAGCCTTGCAGCATGCCAAGAGGTTGAAAAGCTTGTTCTAGCCGGAATCCTTCGAGAGATCAAGTATCAATCATCGGTGGTCAATTCGGTAATGGTTCGAAAACCCGACAAGTCTTGGAGACTGTGTACCGATTTTAAAGACTTGAACAAAGCATGCCCAAAGGATTGCGACCCTCTGCCCGAGATAGACCTCAAAGTTGACTCGCTCACAGGCTTCCCATTCAAGTGTTTCCTTGACGCCTATAAGGGTTACCTGTAACAACCCGACTTTTCGGGTCATTACTTGTATCTGTCATTCCTTGCTTAATTGACTTGTACTCTCGAGATTCCGATTAACGCCATGGGTTAACTATTTTAAACTATGTTTTACAACGCGTACACAATGTTTATTCAAAAATGCATTTATTTCATTTAACGTAGTTTACCACGCATTATATCTCTTGCTTAGACTAAACGCTATCGCAACGCTAACACAACGCAAACTCAATGCAACTCGAAACACAGATTTACTTTTATGCATCATAGTTACTATGTGTGTTAATTGTGTGATTACTTGTTTTATGTTCAGTGATTATCTCAATGCAACGCTTACTCGCAACTTGCTTAAATGCAACACAACGCTTAACACACGAAACGAAAGTTGTAAAACTAACTCACACAACTAGGCTGTCCGGATAAACAACTGATCGAATGGACCATCGTTCGGATGACCATCCGCTCGGATGGCCATCCGATCGGATGGTCATTCGACTGGCAGGCCGTACGACACCTCGCACTTCCCCACCGCCTTAACCCTTCTCTCACGCCTATAAATAGTGTTGTACACTACTGTTCACTGAGGTGACAGCTCCATTCGACCCACACACACTCAAGACGCTCTCAGATTTTTTTCTCTCGATTCAAGGCCATTTTGTAAGTGTTTCTCCTCAAATCTTGTACAATCATCATCACTACACACTTCTACATCATCTTCTCCATTGAAATCACACGCTTTCATCTTGAAATCACCTGATTTGGACTCCTTGAAGGTGGTTCTCACACGGTTTCTAATGCAAACTGTTGTGTGACATCATCTCATCAAGATTAGTTCACATCTAAAGGATTTCCTGTAACAACTCTCATCAAAAGTCATAATTATTAAATTAATTTGTCCAATAGGAAACCCTAATTGAGACACCCAAGTGATTCTGAACAAACCCTAAAATTTTCAGAATCAGGATTAGGGCCCCTAAAACTCAGGGGGGGGTTAAACCCTAGTTACGATTATCCACTTAAAACGCTGGCAAAAATGAATTTACGAAAATTGTCAACTCAGCAAAGCTAGTCCCAACCGTGGCAACCCTATGCCTAAAAGTAGGTCTCACGCGGGCCGCGTAAGGATAGCTTAAATCTTACGCGGGCCGCGTAAGGGTCAAAATTCACCTATAAATAGAGGACAGTGGGACTTGATTTCTGGAAGAAAAACGACGTAAAAATTCACTATACACACTGAGTTACGTTCGAATTACTACACAAACACACACAGTTCACAAATCGACACTGCAAAACAGGGTAATAACTCGATCGCTGCTACGATTCATTTTCCGACGATCAATATATCCAATGGATGTTTAAGTGCCGCCCACATTAGGGTTATACTTTGTCATTCGTCGTTAATTCGATGGATGTTTAAGTATTGCACTTTGTCGTTCGTTGTGAGAATTTGATCTTGTGAGTTATCGTAATTGTTGTATTGGTTACTAACCCAGTTTTGTGTGCATTGTTATTTAAATTAGGTTAACAAGGCTAATCCATAGAGTAAACTCTATCCGTGTTAAATCAACAATGTGAGTCATTCTCTTTCTATCAAATTACTTTACAAAAGCATGTTTATTTTCAAAGATTATAATTACAGGGATTAAGTCTATGTAATCTAAAATTACTGCCAGTATGTGGGGGGATGTGCACATAGCTACTAATTATTTATCACTTGTGGGTGAACGGACCCAGCAAGTGATATGTCCACAGTCACAAGTCCGGTTAAGTGACAACTGGATCAGTTAATTTAAAAGATAAAAACATTGTAATCGCTCTTAATACTGTAAATTATAACAAATAAGTTTGTTTTATTAAATAGAATGATTCACTCAGTATTTCCCGCTGACAAAAACTTTTTCAAACATGTTTCAGGTGATCTGTTGTAATTCAGGAAAAGTGCTATGGAGCATTTCAAGCTTAAGAAAGTGGCTCATTATAAAATAAAGAAATATGTTTTGTAAAAATAAGATTTCTCCATGAAATCATAATATTGTAAATTACCGGGGTTTTATCCCGAATTGTGAAATAACATAATCGGGAAAATTTTAGCTTTAAAACGATCCTGATGATAAACTTCCGCTGTTAAACTCAATTAAATAAGTACCACGGGATTTCTGTCCCGCGGCTCCTGAAACGGGTCAAACCGGGACGGGGGTCGTGACAGAAATAAGGTGGTATCAGAGCCACTGAGTTAAGCTAATTAAGTATTTAAAAATATTTAATTTTTCCTTATTACTATTATGTGATTATGTGTTTTATTAACTGACTATTTGATAGTTACAGTATGGGTAAGCAAAAGCTGTCAAGCATCTATCTTAAATTAGATAGGTCATCCAACGAGAAGGGTAGTACATCCCAAACCAAATCCTCAAAACTCCCTACAATTCCTGAAGAAGGAATATTTGTGCGAGAAGCACAATATGAGGAACCACTTTCTCCTAGAAAAAGGAGTATGATTATTAAGAAAAGTAAAGAGAAAATCCGAGAAGAGAAGATTAAACGGGAAACTCAGAAATTAATCAATAAATCACCTTGGGAAGACAAGCTAGATGAGAAATGGGATAATTTATATATGCTAGCTACAGTAGCAGAAAATGCAAATCTTTAAATATTTTAACTCAAGTTTTAGCATCTTTATTTTCCTACAATCTAGAAACCTTTTACAATAAATAAATAAATTTCCAATAAACCTTAGTATGTGTTCCAGTTATCTTTGTAATAAATTAGTACACAATATGCAATAATATTTAAAAAATTTATTTATGAAATTTATTGTAAGATTTTAACTTAGTATTTTATTTTGCATATATGCTACACCAGCATGAATGAGATATCTGAAGCTCTTCAGAACCTCAATCTTTACCCGGTGAATATAGAAGTGTCCAAAGAATTTACTGGATACTTTCCCGATGTAGAACAACCGGTAGAATTCAAGGCTCCACCTGTGAACAAGCCAAAACGAAAGAAAAGAAAGAATTACGTGTGGGGAAGTCGTATACGTAGGAAAAAGCCAGTTACAAAACTTCCTAAAATAAACAATCCTTTGGAAAAAGGAAAAGAAACAGTAACCAAGGAGAGTTCTAAACAGCAGGAGATGGAAACTGAAGTCGAGAAAGATTCTAGGCAGTTTGAGGAGTATTTCAAAGAAATACAAATGGAAGTTGGACAAAGTTCTAGACCAATGGAAATTGGAGAGAGCTCCAAACAAAACCAGGGAAGGACTTTTCAAGAGGAAATAGATTTTCTATTGGCAAGCTGTGAGACGATTCAGCCTATCAATACTAATATTTTTACCTATCCTATTGAAAATCCACTCCCTATGAATTTTGAACCGACAATTCCAGAACCAATAGTCCACGCCCAACCTTTAGAAATGGACGAATGGTGGACGAATGATTGCCAATTTCAAAATATTGTCAACGATCCTTATTCCTTTCATCCACAATTCGATCCAGAACCCCTACCTAATCCACCAATGAGTAACGAAAATATGGCTGAACTTCGCCATTTTGGTGAAGAGTTGATGGATGCGGGAAATAGAATCAGGGAGATAGGGGGACAAATTGCCTGGAAGTATGATGAAAGGGAATTTCGTTTTTAGGACGACAAGTGACGAGAGATAGTAGGATGGTAAAACTGTGGTTGTGTAATAGTAATAGTAAAATCAGTACTTGTAAAATAAATAATAAAACGGTTGTATATAGAGGCATGTATAATCTATAAACTAAATGAAATTTTAAATTTTGTTTGTATATTCGTTTTTGTGACTATGTGCAATTAATTGTGACATTGGATTATTTCCTTTATACTAATTATTTATCTATAAATTAATTATCAGATGGCAAACGTTGGTAATGAACCAGTAAATGAAGAAAATCAATCTGAGCAAATTCAGGAAGAACAATTGTTAAATAGACAAGATATAGAGGATATCGTTGCACAAGGAATAGCCAATGTTATTCCAGCAATCGTTGCTGCTGTTCAGAAACCCGTTAAAACTAAATCAATCATTCCTAGTAAACGTAACCAAGGCGACAACTTTAGTAACAGTATAAACGGAGGAGGAAATCATGTTAATAACAATAATGATTTGCAAAACCCAAATTTTAAGAAAATGAAAGCTGCAACACCTGGTTGCACTTACAAAGAATTCCTTGCCTGTAAACCAACTGAGTTTTCAGGTAATGAAGGGGCAATTGCAGCATTACGTTGGTTAGAGAAAACTGAAGCAGTAATTGCTATAAGCAAATGTGTTAAGGAAGATCAAGTTATGTATGCTTCCAATCTTTTTAAAGAAGGGGCGTTAGAATGGTGGAACACAGTGTTACAAGCTAAAGGAAGGACTGTGGCCTATGCCATGAACTGGGAAGAATTTAAGATTCTTGTAGAAAGAAATTTTTGTCCCGAGTATGAAAAAGATCAAATGGCAAATAAGTTCCTAAACCATCGAATGGTGAATGTGGATTGTCATGGTTATACTTCGACATTCTTCGAATATGCTAGAGTGGTACCAACACTGGTTTCGCCAGAACCGGTACTTATTTCTCGCTACATTTGGGGATTAATTAGCGAAATCCGCAATATTGTTAAAGCTGCGAGACCTCGCACTATTGACGATGCTGTGGAATTAGCGAACACTCTAACTGATGAATTGGTACGCACAAGAGATGAAAACAGGAAGAAAGAATTAGCTCAGAAAATTTCCCAAGGATTTCGTTCGGGTAATAACAACAGCTTTAAGAAAAGAGGAACAGGGCAATCTTCAACTTTGCCATTCTGTCAAATTTGCAAAAAGAAACATTTTGGAAAATGAAAGGTATATTGCAATTTTTGCAAAACTATAGGGCATAGTGAAGAAAACTGCAGAAAGAAATCCATAATTTGTTACAATTGTGGAGAAGCTGGACATTTCAAAACAGAATGTCCTAAATTGATTAAACCAGTAGACAACAAAGCCAAGGCGACAGACGGAGCTACTAAGAAGAATGTCAGAGCATTCCAGCTAACCACTCAAGAAGCAGAACTCATTCCAAATGTGATAGCTGGTACGTTCCTAGTTCACAACGTGTACGCAAAAGTATTATTTGACTCTGGTGCAAACCAAAGTTTTATCAATACTTTATTCTGTCAAGCTCTTAAGTTACCTTTAACCAATATTAGGCAGATTTTTACAGTAGAAACCGCAGATGGGAATTCAGTTCAAATAGATCAGGTCTTGCAAAAAGTAGAAATAGAACTTTCAGGTCATAAATTTTCTGCAAATCTGTTACCTATGAAATTAGCTGAATTTGATGTGGTATTAGGAATGGATTGGTTAATAGCCAACCATGCTCGAATTCTTTGTGATAAGAATTCTGTGGAAATTCAGGCACCTACTAAAGAAGTAATCACGATTACAGGTGATAAACCACGTAAACCCATGAAGTTCATATCAGTAATGAAAGTTGCTAGCTATGAACGAAAGCAAGGAATAGTATATATGATTTCGGTAATCATTAATACTAAGAACAAAGAACTTAAGGAGATTCCTGTAGTCTCAGGATATCCAGATGTATTCCCAGAAGAGCTACCAGGGTTACCACCAGATAGGGAGGTAGAATTTAGGATTCATCTAATTCCAGGAACTACATCGATAGCCAAGGCACCTTATCGGTTAGCACCCACAGAAATGCTAGAACTAAAAACGCAATTAGATGAATTACTAAGTAAAGGATTCATACAACCTAGCTCATCCCCTTGGGGAGCGCCAGTGTTGTTTGTGAAGAAAAAGGATGGTTCAATGAGAATGTGTATCGATTATAGAGAATTAAATAAGGTTACAATTAAGAATCGATACCCATTACCTAGGATTGATGATCTGTTTGATCAACTTCAGGGGGCTAGATATTTTTCTAAGATAGATTTACGCTCTGTATATCATCAATTGAAGGTACAAGAAGAAGACATACCTAAAACTGCTTTCAGGACTAGGTATGGTCATTACGAGTTTACAGTCATGCCCTTTGGGTTAACAAATGCACCTGCAGCATTCATGGATATGATGAATAGAATCTGTAAACCGTATTTGGATAAATTTGTAATTGTTTTTATAGACGATATACTTATTTATTCCAAAAGTCAAACGGAACATTGTGAGCACTTGCATGCACTCTTAACTTTGTTAAGAAAAGAAAAGCTTTATGCCAAATTCTCGAAGTGTGAATTTTCGTTACAAGAAGTGCAATTCTTAGGACACATGGTGAATCATGAAGGTATTCATGTAGATCCTGCTAAGATAGAGGCAATTACCAATTGGAAGGTTCCGCAAACAGCAATGGAAATTAGAAGTTTTATAGGTTTAGCTGGATATTATAGACGGTTTATTAAGGATTTTTCCAAAATAGTTGTGCCATTAACTAAGCTAACTTGTAAAGCCGTTAAGTTTGAATGGGGACCTAAACAAGAAGAAGCCTTTAGGATTCTGAAACAGAAATTAACAAATGCTCCAATCTTAGCCTTACCAGAAGGAACTGAAGATTTTGAAGTATACTGTGATGCTTCAAAATTAGGATTAGGATGTGTGCTTATGCAACGCAAGAAAGTAATTGCGTATGCATCAAGGCAATTGAAAAAGCACGAGGAAAATTATACGACTCATGACTTAGAATTAGGAGCTGTAATTTTTGCCCTTAAGATTTGGAGACATTATCTGTACGGAAGTAAGTTTACTGTCTATACAGATCATAAAAGTTTAAGATATATATTTGGGCAAAAAGAATTAAACATGAGGCAAAGGAGATGGATGGAAATCCTACGTGACTACGACTGTGATATTCAGTACCACGAAGGAAAGGCAAATGTAGTTGCGGATGCCTTAAGTCATAAGTATCATGAGAAACAACGACGAGTTCGTGCGCTCAGATTAAATCTACAGTTAAATTTAATGGAACAATTGAAGCATTTTCAAGAAATATCAATAGAGGATGTTGCTGAAGGAATGAAAGGACGAATAAAAGAATTAGAACAAGGAGCTGATGGAATTTGGAGATTTCACAAAAGCAGAATTTGGGTACCTAAGCAAGGAGAATTAAGAAATAAAATTCTAGAAGAAGCTCATAAATCTAGGTATACAATACACCCTGGAAACAATAAGATGTACCAAGATTTAAGAAATAATTTCTGGTGGATAGGCATGAAGAAGGATATAGCTAGATATGTATCAAAGTGTCTTACTTGTTCACAAGTTAAGGCAGAACATCAGAAACCTTCAGGTCTACTACAACAATTAGAAATGCCAGTATGGAAATGGGAACTTATAACAATGGATTTTGTTACTAAGTTACCCAAATCCAGAAAAGGTAATCATGCGATTTGGGTAATTGTGGATCTATTAACCAAATCGGCTCACTTTCTACCAATGAAAGAAACCTTTAGCATGGAAAGACTGGCAAAGTTGTATGTAGATGAAGTCGTATCTCTACATGGAGTTCCACTCTCCATTGTATCAGATAGGGATAGTCGTTTCACTTCTCATTTCTGGAAAAGTTTCCAGCAAGCAATGGGAACTCGACTAAACCTAAGCACTGCATATCATCCACAAACAGATGGGCAAAGTGAAAGGACAATCCAAACTCTTGAAGACATGCTCCGAGCATGTGTGATAGATTTTGGTGGAAATTGGGATGATCATTTACCTCTGATCGAATTCTCCTATAACAATAGTTATCATTCAAGTATTGAAACTGCCCCATTCGAGGCACTGTATGGAAGAAAGTGCAGAACTCCAGTTTGTTGGGCAGAAATAGGAGAAAATCAATTGTCAGGACCTGAAATAGTGCAAGAGACGACTGATAAGATTACTCTAATCAAGGAAAGACTGAAGACGGCTCGAGATCACCAGAAAAGCAATGCTGATAATAGATGCAAGCCATTAGAATTCCAAGTTGGAGACAGAGTATTGTTGAAAGTTTCCCCTTGGAAAGGAGTTGTTAGATTCGGTAAGAAAGGAAAGCTAAGTCCAAGGTACGTAGGACCATTTCCAGTGATTCATGTATCCAATCTCAAGAAATGTTTAGCAGACGAATCTCTGGTAGTACCTCTTCAAGATATAGAGGTAAACGAAAAGTTAAAATTTATTGAGAAACCTCTTAAGATAGAAGACAGAAAAGTAAAGTTTCTCAAGCACAAACGACTAGTGCTAGTTAAAGTAAAGTGGGATTCAAGGAGAGGACCTGAATACACTTGGGAGCTGGAATCAGAAATGAAGCAAAAGTATCCTCATTTATTCCAGTAAATCTCGAGGACGAGATTTTTATTAAGGTGGGGAGAATGTAACAACTCTCATCAAAAGTCATAATTATTAAATTAATTTGTCCAATAGGAAACCCTAATTGAGACACCCAAGTGATTCTGAACAAACCCTAAAATTTTCAGAATTTTCAGAATCAGAATTAGGGCCCCTAAAACTCAGGGGGGGTTAAACCCTAGTTACGATTATCCACTTAAAACGCTGGCAAAAATGAATTTACCAAAATTGTCAACTCAGAAAAGCTAATCCCAACCGCGGCAACCCTATGCCTAAAAGTAGGTCTCACGCGGGCCGCGTAAGGATAGCTTAAATCTTACGCGGGCCGCGTAAGGGTTAAAATTCACCTATAAATAGAGGACAGTGGGACTTGATTTCTGGAAGAAAAACGACGTAAAAATTCACTATACACACTGAGTTACGTTCGAATTACTACACAAACACACACAGTTCACAAATCGACACTGCAAAACAGGGTAATAACTCGATCGCTGCTATGATTCATTTTCCGACGATCAATATATCCAATGGATGTTTAAGTGTCGCCCACATTAGGGTTATACTTTGTCATTCGTCGTTAATTCGATGGATGTTTAAGTATTGCACTTTGTCGTACGTTGTGAGAATTTGATCTCGTGAGTTATCGTAATTGCTGTATTGGTTACTAACCCAGTTTTGTGTGCATTGTTATTTAAATTAGGTTAACAAGGCTAATCCATAGAGTAAACTCTATCCGTGTTAAATCAACAATGTGAGTCATTCTCTTTCTATCAAATTACTTTACAAAAGCATGTTTATTTTCAAAGATTATAATTACAGGGATTAAGTCTATGTAATCTAAAATTACTGCCAGTATGTGGGGGGATGTGCACATAGCTACTAATTATTTATCACTTGTGGGTGAACGGACCCAGCAAGTGATATGTCCACAGTCACAAGTCCGGTTAAGTGACAACTGGATCAGTTAATTTAAAAGATAAAAACATTGTAATCGCTCTTAATACTGTAAATTATAACAAATAAGTTTGTTTTATTAAATAGAATGATTCACTCAGTATTTCCCGCTGACAAAAACTTTTTCAAACATGTTTCAGGTGATCTGTTGTAATTCAGGAAAAGTGTTATGGAGCATTTCAAGCTTAAGAAAGTGGCTCATTATAAAATAAAGAAATATGTTTTGTAAAAATAAGATTTCTCCATGAAATCATAATATTGTAAATTACCGGGGTTTTATCCCGAATTGTGAAATAACATAATCGGGAAAATTTTAGCTTTAAAACAATCCTGATGATAAACTTCTGCTGTTAAACTCAATTAAATAAGTACCACAGGATTTCTGTCCCGCGGCTCCTGAAACGGGTCAAACCGGGACGGGGGTCGTGACATTTCCACACTATTCAACACGAATCTCAACGAGATTTCCACTGATTTCAACTTTTCTTCACCTTTTTACTCAAAACCGATGGAATCTAGACTCATTCTGGCTCTCTACTCATCCTCTAGTTGAGAACCGGTTTGAACACAGATTTCCACCGGAGAGATGACCGATTTACGGATTGAACATGAAATTCCAACAAGGACAGTTAGTCTGGTCGAATGGGGTGATTCCCATTTGATCGACTGAGTTGGACCTTGGTGTGTTTCCGTTGTTTGAGCCATCGTCGTGCCGTCTCCGTTAAAACTCAAAACTTTTACTTAGAAACTTTACAAAGTTTACAAGACAACGGGTTACCCACTCAAATGATCGTCCGATCGGATGACCATCCGATCGAATGACCATTCGACCAGGTGACATGTCCCTTAAACTAATCCTTGCTTAAAACGATTTGCCCAGAACTTCCAACTACCAAACTCTCGATCGAATAGCCATCCGATCGAATGGCCATCCGTCTGGATGACCATCTGACCGGATGACTTGGCATCCATACTTTAAATTATTTAAATACTACAACGAAAACTTCAAAAGTTTTTGAAATGATTTACAAACACCCACATCTCATTCTAATGGCCATCCGTTCGAATGGTCATCCTCCCGGATGACCATCCGATCGAATAGGTATTCATCCCTCCGACTCACCATTCGATACATATCACATCCGACACTCTGTTACGCACCGTTCAACGCTTACGCTACTATTCTATGCTCAGGCTAACTCCAACGCGCTCCCTTCAATCCAATCAAGGCTGTTTTTATTTGTTAAACACATACTGTGAGTATACTCGAACCCTTTTTCGCTTAACGCACTTTTGGGTGTTACATACGTTTTTTATATCAACACGCAACGCACACAATATTCAATTCTTTTATAAACGCTAACCGCTCTCGTATGCTATACGTGATTCGATGAATGCTTGTATGTTATGTTTACGCAGTGATTGTTTGCCTGACACTTTATCAACGATAGTACTATAGTTTGGACTCAGCACCTGTTTGTTCAAGGGTTGTTAAGGGCCTTACTTCACATGTTCACAGGTTTGAACACATATTTCCACCGGAGAGATGACCGATTTACGGATTGAACATGAAATTCCAACAAGGACAGTTAGTCTGGTCGAATGGGGTGATTCCCATCTGATCGATTGAGTTGGACCTTGGTGTGTTTCCGTTGTTTGACCCGTCGTCGTGCCGTCTCCTTTAAAACTCAGAACTTTTACTTGGAAACTTTACAAAGTTTACAAAACAAAGGGTTACCCACTCGAATGATCATCCGATCGGATGACCATCCGATCAAATGACCATTCGACCAGGTGACATGTCCCTTAAACTAATCCTTGCTCAAAACGATTTGCCCAGAACTTCCAACTACCAAACTCTCGATCGAATAGCCATCCGATCGAATGGCCATCCGTCCGGATGACCATCTGACCGGATGACTTGGCATCCATACTTTAAATTATTTAAATACTACAACGAAAACTTCAAAAGTTTTTGAAATGATTTACAAACACCCACATCTCATTCTAATGGCCATCCGTTCGAATGGTCATCCGCTCGGATGACCATCAGATCGAATGGGTATTCATCCGTCCGACTCACCATTCGATACATATCACATCCGACACTCTGTTACGCACTGTTCAACGCTTACGCTACTGTTCTATGCTCAGGCTAACTCCAACGCGTTCCCTTCAATCCAATCAAGGCTGTTTTTATTTGTTAAACACATACTGTGAGTATACTCGAACCCTTTTTCGCTTAACGCACTTTTGGGTGTTACATACGTTTTCTATATCAACACGCAACGCACACAATATTCAATTCTTTTATAAACGCTAACCGCTCTCGCATGCTATACGTGATTCGATGAATGCTTGTATGTTATGTTTACATAGTGATTGTTTGCCTGACACTTTATCAACGATAGTACTATAGTTTGGACTCAGCACCTGTTTGTTTAGGGGTTGTTAAGGGCCTTACTTCACATGTTCACAGTGGTGAAAATGTGTTGCGCATTCTACAAATCGCAGTTATGTCGGTTGCATGCGTCATTGTCGATAGCTTACTTGATTCACATTTGTACGTGTTACATGCTGGTTACGCGTAAACGTTTTTCGTTATACTATATGTTACTCAAACTTGTGTACTCACCTTTACATTTTATGTATTGACTTTATTTAACATATGTGACTGGTTTGATAGGATGCTATGCTTGGTGAAACGAGTAGGAAGTCTAGAAACTCCACTAAATAAATCTGAGTTGTCGGAACAGTGTTTTGTTTATGAGACTGATATTTTAACGACTATTTTGCTTTATATGTTTGATGGTATGGGACATGAAACGTTAAATATAATGACATTATTAGTTATTATGGATTCTCGTGAACAATCTGTTTCACTCAGTGCCACGCCCCGATGATTCCGCCATCGGTTGGGGTGTGACATTACCATCAGATCCTAATGAAAGAAGAAAATGAAGAAAAAACCGCTTTCTATACTGATAAAGGTATCTTTTTCTATCAAAAAATGCCTTTTGAAATTCATGTGCCACCTATCAATGTCTGATTGACAAAACATTTGCCGGACAAATTGGCAAGAACATGGAAGCTTATGTTGACGATTTGGTGACCAAGAGCAAAACGGAATACCAAATGCTCGATGACATACAAGAAACCTTCCAAAACTTGAGAAAAAGTGCTCGTTTGGTTTTGAAGAAGGCAAGTTTCTAGGGAATATCATGGGGAAACAAAGCATAAAAGCCAATCCTAACAAGGTCAAAGTTGTCCTTGAGACCAAGTCCCCACAAAGCAAAAAAGAAGTATAGAGCCTGAATAGAAAGCTTGTTGCCTTGAAGCGTTTTACCTCAAAGTTAGCAGAAAAATCCCTGCCTTTCTTTAAAACTCTCAAGGGATGTGCTAATAAGAAAGACTTTCAATGGACGCAAGAAGCAGAGAAAGCCTTCAACCAAATGAAGTAACACTTGGCCTCACTCCCAGCCATTGCGGCTCCAAAAACAGGAGAAATGATCTCTGTCTACCTTTCGGTTGCTGAAGAATCCATAAGTGCGGTTCTGCCCATTGAACAAAACAAAGTGCAGGTACCCGTTTACTTCTTCAATAAAACTTTAAAATTAGCAAAGATCAAGTATCCTCCTTTGGAAAAACTTGTTCTAGCCATAGTCCAAATGGCTAGAAGGCGTCGAAGGTACTTTCAAACACACCCGATACAAGTGGTCACTGACCAACCTATTAAAAGTGTGCTTGAAAAACCAGAAAATTCCGGACGACTAGCTAAATGGGTTGTGGAACTAGGTGAACACAAAATCACTTATATTCCAAGAAAGGCTGTCAAGGCCCAAGTCCTAGCCGATTTTATCGTTGAAGTCCCTAAAGAAGCTATAACTGATTTTAACACAACTACTGTTGAACCCTCTGACCCTAAAACCTGGAAGCTTTTTATCGATTGAGCTTCCAGTATCAAAGGGTCATGGGCTAGGCTAGTCTTAATCAACCCTGAAGGGATAGAATTTACATATGCTCTTCGACTTGAATTTTAGACAACCAATAACGAAGCCGAGGATGAAGCACTGATTGTTGGACTGAAGCTAGCCAAAGAAATGGGGGTTCAAAAGCTTCAAGTCTTCACAGACTCTTTACTTATCTCAAGCCAAGTCAATAATAGCTACATAGCAAAAGAACCCAACATGAAGAAGTACCGAGAGAAATCAAAGGAATTGATGGACACATTTCAAACATGTGCCATCAAACAAGTTCCAAGTCTCAAAACAAGAAAGCTGATGCACTAAGAAAGCTTGCATCTCTTACATGTCATACTCCAACCGATGGCGGAAACATCGAAGTGAGACGAAAACTAGATTGCAAGAGACTTCATAACGCTATTTGTCTCAAGTATTTAATGATTACATTTTACATTGTTTGAACTAGAAATACCACAAGTTTGAAATAATTAATATGCGACAAGTATTCAAGTAAATAAAATTCATTTCATGATAATGGTTTATTACAAGATTGGAAACAAAATACAACAGGTTTGAAAGTAAATTACAATGTCACAAGTATTAAAATTTAAATGTGTTTCTAGGCAATCCTACTAGATTCCTTGCATCACCAAATCCTGCAACATGTAATAAAAGCATGGATCAGTACAAAAAGTACTGGCGAGCATACAAGTTTGAATATAAGTATAAGTATAAAAGTTTATCTAAATCCAACGTGGCAATTTATATTCAAGTTGAATCTAGCATACATGAACAACCTAAGCATAACAAATAGTATGGATATACAAGTTGAAACTAACATGCATAAACAACCTAAGAATAACAATTAGCGTGGATATACAAGTTGGAACTAGCATGCATAAACAACCTAAGCATAACAAATAACGTGCTCGATGGATTGAGTGGTCGAATATGTTTTATTGTATAAAGTGGATTTTGTTAGTTGATACATGTTGCACTCAAAAATGCGTTAAAGCATAAAAAGGGTCGAGTATGCTCACAGTTTTGCGTAGGAAGTACACTTAAACCGCGAGGAAAGTTGGTGGAGTCTCGAGATCACGGGTGGTTGCGTTTGCGATTCCTTGTAAAATAACGCACGAGTAAACGAATAAGGATTTCTAAACGAACAAAAACGATTACCTTAAACGTTAAAAATACCATATATCGATCTAGTTAATAATTTATATGCTAAAATATAATTCCTATCTTTTAAAGTTACAATTTAATTAATTTGATATTTTATTTTATAATATTGTTACATTTAAAGATATAAATGAGTTTAAAATAAGTTAAATAATAATAACATAAATAACACAAATTGGATTTTTTTTTTATGATTAAATTAAAAGAGAAAAGGTAAAAAGATGCAAAGAAAAATCGGCCAAAGCCAGCTTTAACGTGATTCGAACTCGTGACCTTCAGTATGTGTGCACCCGTCCCTTCTACTGGGACAAGTGTCTAACCCGAAATAGTCTCTGCTTTTTAATTCATTTAAACACTATAAGTGGAACCTTTGATTTCTGGTTAAGCATATGAATTAAAAAAAATAGAACAACAAACAAAAAAGAGACATGGATCGAATCCGTGACCTCCCCATTGTCCAAAGCAATAACCACAATCTACAACAATACATCTGACTATTTGAATTTTTATTATATTAGTAGTTTAGTACAAAAAGAGCCCATCATCTTTTTGTTTAAAAGAACCCACTTCGAATAGAGCATGGCCATATCTAGTTTCATTTTTTTTCTTTCAAAAACCAACCAAATGGTGATTTATGTTATGTTGTTTTTTTTTTTCTTGGTGATAGTTTAAGGATATTATTGTTTTCAAGACAAGAACTGTATTGTCATCATCTTTACTTTGATAACAGAACCCAACTATTAGTGTGTTATGTATGTTTATCAATGCTTTGAAACTTTATCTGGTTCCTAAATAGAAAAGAAATAAAACGAAAGGATTTATGGAAAAGGGTATACCGAACGAAATGACGAGTCGAGTTCCGCCGTAAACTCCGACGACTTTTCTTGCTCTGGAGTTGGACCACCTGGTGCTGCCGTCGGAGGTCGCCGGAGATCGGCTCCTCCGACATCGTCTCTCTCTCTCTCCGCGTCCTTCTCTCTCTCTCTCTCTCGATTTCTGGATGTGTGCGGGTCTATGATGGTACAAGAGTGGGAGGTTGTGAAGGAGTGTTGCGGGTGGTCGGAGAGAAACAGCCGGAACCGGCCGGCATAGTCACCGGAATCCGATGACCGGACTAGAGGGAGAGAAGGGAAGTGTTCTTGAGGGGGCTAGGGTTTTTTTTTCTTTTGAAGGGGAAGAGGTTAATGTGTTTAAATAGGTAGGGTTAGTAAGTGGGTTGGGCCCAAGACCCGTTAGTTCGTATACAGTCTTTTAAACCGCCCAAATACGTTTCCACTACATGTTTTCGTTCCCGAAATTTATGAAATGTCGTAAAGTATGCATGTAAAGACGAAAACACGTAAAACATATGTTGGAAGTCGGTTTTGACGCGTACGTTTGTCAGTTGCGGTAAAATCGCGTAAAATGCTTCCATGGTCGTTTCTTGTCAATTTTTCGATCCGTTTTCGACTGTGATTCTAAAAAATAGAAGGCGAATATAAATTTGCTAAAAAATTGAAATTCGGAAATACGAGGCGTTACATTACATTTGCCCATCTCACCAAGAAGGTACTAGTTGAGGTATTAAAGACCCCCTTCCATCCAAGAACTTGAGGTTCAAGATGTGATCACTGAAGAATGGCCAAATTGCTCCCATTGAAAAGTTACTCAAAAATGGTGAATTACCTGATGACCAGACTGAGGTTGAAAGGGTTCGCATCAAGTCAAGGCATTATATGTTGCAAGGATAAATTCTTTACAAAAAAAGGTTACCTTGCACCACTACTCCGATGTGTTGGCCCAGAACAAAGTCAATATCTGATCAAGGAAGTACACAAGGGAATATGCGGGGCTCGTTATGGCCCAAGATCAGTGGTTTCAAAATTGATGAACCTTGGATACTTTTAGCCCTCCATGCATCGAGATACCACTGAGAAATTACGAATGTGTGAAACCTGTCAGATACATGCACCAGTACCTAAAAGTCCCAAACACGATCTTGTCCCCATCTCCTCAGCTTGGCAATTCCACAAGTGGGGAATGGACATCGTTGGTCCATTCCCACCGGCCAAAGGAGGGGTAAAATTCTTATTGGTGGACATGGACTACTTCACCAAATGGTCAGAAGTCAAGCCTTTGGGGAAGATCTCAGGAAAACGAGTAATTCACTTTGTGTAGGAAAGCATCATTTGTCACTTTGGGCTTCCAGGGGTGCTGGTTACAGTTATGGCAAACAGTTTGCTAAAAAGCCTTTTAGCTCATGGTGTAAAGAGTTCAGAATTACACAAGCGTTTAGTTCGGTGGCCTATCCCCAATCAAACGGCCAAGTTGAAAGGACAAACCGAAGTATTATGGAAGTGATAAAAACCAGGTTACGAAGGCATGGTACTCAATGGCTTGAAGAACTTCCAAGCGTCTTATAGGCAATTTGGACCAACAAAAAAAACAAGTCACAAGAAAACACCTTGTAGCCTAGAATTTAGGTCAGAAGCTATCATTCTGGCAGAAATAGGAGTTACCACACAACAAACACTCAACATCGACCTTGAAGCAAATCAGTTCGAAACTATGTTGAACTTAGAACTCCTAGAAGAAGCTCATGACCTAGCTGCTATAAGGGAAGCAAAGTATAAGCAGAAGATGAAAGCTTATTACAACACTCGGGTGAAACACGAACGATTCAAGCCTGGGGACTTGGTTCTCCGAAACAACGAAGCAAGCAAAAAAGAGAACCAAGGAAAACTCAGTCCTAAATGGGAAGGACCTTACACATTCTCGAAACACACAAAGGAGGGTCATAGAAGCTAGCCGACGCAGTAGGAAAAAAGCTTCCTCGCCACTGGAACGGCAAAAACCTTAAAGGGTTCCACGTCTAGTCAAAATGTCTTAGAAAGTATTTCAAGAATTGTTTTACCCTCCCTTGTAATCAAAGTGCTCTTGAATGAATGAATGAATGAATGAATGAATGACGAAGTTTTTTTGTCAAAATTTGTCTTTCTATCCTATAATCATGTTGAGAACCTAGCAAAAAACTCCATGGCAAGGGCTATGTAAGGGGATGAGCTCCCAGACCATATCGCTCAATAGGTTCAAGGGTTAAATGAACCTATATACGGGGTGAGTTCCGAAGTCAATAAAACTCCATGAGACTTGAATGAAATTTTTTAATTTGTCTCATAGATGGGTCCGAACAGTCTACACCAATTGTTCCTTAAGCCACAAAAACGGTTTATGAAATAAAAGGACATCAAATAATGTCATAAATGGGATAGGCAGCATGTATCTTTTTATCTAAAAAGCCTTGAAGCTAAGTGACTGCAGCACTGAACTTTCTAAGCAATATTTGATAAAAAGTACATAGCAAAACAAAAAAGACAGCATGATCACAAACACACAAGGAAAAAGTAGAACAAAAACATTAGAAACGTTAGTTTTAAACCATAACATAGGGCCTTAAGTGTGACACCCCAGGAAAACCGGGAACAACATACAACTTAACTAGCTTCCTCAGTGAGTGCCTACCAAATTTCGGGACGAAATTTCTTTTAACTTGGGGATGATGTGACAACTCGAAATTTAGAACCTTCCTTGTATCCCGATGTAACATGAAAGTGTGACTAGTTATCTTGTGTGATTAATGACAAATGAACCTTTATGTGATTTTGTGTTATTTGTGTGTGCTTGTATGTATGCGATGTATGTATATAGGAACCGAGATAACACGAACCCGACTCGAGACCATGTGGTCTCGAGTGAACTAGTATAACATACGGGCCGGTTGGGCCACACACACCCCTTAGTCTATTTCGAAGCCCATTAGGGTGCACAAGTGAAACAAGTATATAATCCTCATGAGACCCACACTTGTCATTTTGGACAACACTCATACTCTCCTCTACACACACACTCCTCATCCTCTCACTAAAACCCTAAGTCACAACATTGTCTCTCCTTCATTCTCGGATCCAATCGACAACCGTAAGAAGCTCTCGGATCGTCTCTCACACACACCGGTTGGAAGCTTCACTCACACCTTTGAACCCACACTTGAACCGGTTAGTGAATTTATGATGTTTGTTGTTGTTAAATGATGGCATGAGTGGTAGGATTTAACTAGTGAAGTTGTATGCTTGATGATGGTTGTGAACCGGATGTGTATGTTATGGATAATCGGTTGAACATGTCTTGACCTCGGATATATTGAATGATGTTTGATGATGTTGAGTTAGTGTTCAAGAAATCGATGCATAAATGTTCTATGTTATGTGTTTACATTCGGTTGATGATGATTATATGTTAGTGTGTTGATATAAGTTGAAATGATTGATGAATAGAAACCGAATACATGTAATCGGCTGTGGAATGTGCATGACTAGGATGATTCATTATGCTGATATCATAGGGTACATGTTGGTGTTGATAAGTTATTGATTATGATTTTCTTGTTGGTTAAAGTTCATAGGAATATTTGATGAACATGATGAACACATGAAGAACTTGTTGAATATCATATGAACATGGTTGAATATTTGAAATCTGATTGTTTGATCCATTTTAGGAAATTGTTAGACAAATAAACATGTTTATGAGAGTAGTACAGACTGGTTCATGAAATCAAATTCTCATTGGATAGTACACTGTTCCGAATCAGCTTATGTCCACTCGAAACCATCAGTTGCGACTCGAAACCATGCATGATGAGTCGAAATCTCCCGGTTGCGACACAGATTGCGAGTCGCAAACACCTGGTTGCGACTCGAAACCACACATGATCAGCACACCAACTTGGTGACTCGAAACCACAGTTGCGAGTCCAGTTGCGACTCGTAACCAAAACAGCACGAACCGAAACCGTGGTTGCGAGTCCGGTTGCGACTCGAGCCCATGTGCATGTACACACTATTTGGGCTCTCACTGTTACGGGCCGAAGTGCTTGGGCCGGACTATTGGGCCTTGTTCGCTTGTATACTGAACTCATAAGTGTCTTTGTGAACCGTATGGTTATGAGTGTATGCCATAAATTATACCTGCATGCTACCTGCTATTATACGTGTATGCCATACGTGCACTACTTGAATACGAACCTGATTGTATGATACAACTATGATAGGACGTGAGTAGCCACAATATTGCTTGATTGACTTTTCTGTGTATCTACCGAGCAAACCAAGGTGAGTTCACACCCTCTACAAAGCATGGGATTCCCAGGGGTCGGGAATTGGGGTTAAGGAACTGGGTTCCTCGTCCTCCTTGGGTAGGACAGCAAAGGTTCAGGAATGTAATTCCTCGTCCTCACGGACAGATAACTCGTACTAGACCAAAACTCTATCACGAAGTCCCTCATTTTTATATCGACTTAATCGCCGGGCCAATGGCGAGCGGGTCATTAGTTAGATAGCGCTATTTAGGTCTGACAAACCTCACTCCGTGCCGCAGAGGACGGGCGTGAACTAATGGATCTGGGGCACGTCAATGATGATAGACATTGACAGTTTCAGGGCACATAAACATGACTACAGTCAGCAGTCGATATGGTAACGAGTCTAGTGTATACATGGGGTAGCCCCCACGGCCGAAATGCCAGATAACTAACACGGGGTAGCCCCCACGGCTGGATAGCCAGAGTAACCGGGAATAAACAAGTCACGTTTTCAACTATGGGGTAACCCCCACGGCAGGATGCCAGATAAAGGAAACTGTTTTCGAAACAACTTAAAACGAACACCCAACCGTGAACTCACTCAACTTGTTGTTGACTCGTTACTACATGCTTTGCAGGTCCTTAGGTTCTTAGCTGGAGCTTGCATGGAGGAGGATCGTTGTGGGACATGGACGGCTGTGTGCCATGTTAAACTTTGAAACTATTAAACTTATGTTTTGGCTTTAAGACTTATGCTTCCGCTTGCAACTTAACTATGTTTTGTTTGAACACCAATTGTATTGGTTGGATTTTATAACTACTTATATGCTCGTTCAATATGATTGGTGGCTGGATCCTGGTCAGTCACGCCTCCAAGCGGTAGTACTCCGCAGGTGGATTTTGGGGGTGTGACAGATTGGTATCAGAGCCATTGGTTATAGAGAACTTGGTTTTAATAAAGGGGAAAAACGTTTTGTTAAAACCAGACTATAACCTGTACAGTGCTCAACGGTCCACAACGATGCTTCACTCCACATGCAGGGCTCGACATTCTAGGTGATATGATCTGTGTATATATTACCTACTTGTTAGATACATAGGACATTGCTCATGGTATGCTTGGTTAGTGTAACTACTGTTGCTTGAACACGTGCGTACTTACTCTATCTTATCGTCATACTTTCGCGAACCTCTCTCACGTACGTTCTTCTTGATGTGAAGATCATGTCTGGACGCGTTAACCTGACACAAGCCCAGTTGACGGCTCTGATCAACGAACGAGTTGCCGCAGCACTTGCAGCTGCACACGCAGGAGGTATATCCTGCAGTCCGAACTCATTTTAGGATCTTTAGGATCCTACTCTCGTGAACCAACTTTTGTGTTAAAGTCTGTCTTTTCTTTCGCTCACATTAGGTCAACACGTTCAGCCACCCGTGTGCACTTTTAAGACTTTCATGGACTGCCGACCAACTACTTTTAGCGGCACTGAAGGAGCAGTAGGTCTCCTACACTGGTTTGAGAAGCTAGAATCTGTGTTCGAAATGTGTGAATGCCCTGAGGCGCGCAGGGTGAAGTACGCTACTGGTACTCTCGAGGGTTTAGCCCTCACGTGGTGGAACGCTCAAGTTCAGATGCTAGGGTTGGTTGCTGCCAACGCCACCCCATGGGAAACTTTTAAGGAAATGATCAAAGAGGAATACTGCAGTCGTGATGAGATTCACAAACTGGAAGTGGAGTTCTTCAACCTCAAGATGACGGGGTCGGAAATTGAAGCTTATGTGAAAAGGTCGAACGAACTGGCAATTCTGTGCCCTACTATGGTGGATCCTCCCATCAAACGCATCGAACTATTTCTTCAGGGCTTAGTGCCAGAAATCCAAAGTCATGTGACTTCAGCGAACCTCGCTACCTACCAGCAAACTGTTCAGTTGGCTCACCGTCTCACGGATCAGGCGGTGGAGCAGAACAAGTTACCAAAACGCATAGGTGCTGCAACTACACCTGGTACCTCTGGTGACAACAAACGGAAATGGGATGGAACTTCAAGTAAGGGTTCGACTTCTGTTCAGTCCCAGTCTCAGCAGAGAAAGACTGATGACTACAAGAGCCCTAATCAGCAATCGTCTGGTGGTCAAAATCATGGTGGGTACAAAGGAAATCACCCCAAATGCAATCGCTGCAGCTTGCACCACAGCGGACCATGCACCAGGGGCAACTGTCATCGGTGCAACAAGCCTGGTCACGCTGCAAAGGATTGCAGGAGCTTATACCCCGCCAACCAGAATCGTCAGCAAGCTCAACAGAACCAGCGCCAGCAACAGCAACAAGGTGATAACAAAGGGTGCTTTCAGTGTGGAGCTGAGGGCCACTTCAAGAGAGACTGTCCTCAACTGAACAGGAACCAGAACAACAACAACAACAATAACAACAATCAGGGGAATGGTAACAATGGGAACAACAACAATGGCGCCAGGGGGCGGATGTTTGTGATTGGCCAAGGTGAAGCAAGGAACGACCCCAATGTTGTGGCGGGTAAGTTCCTTCTCGACGACTTTTATGTTTCAATTTTATTTGATTCGGGTGCCGATACTAGCTACGTGTCACTAGAAGTTAGTCGAATGCTTAAGCGTATTCCAACACTTTTGAACAACAAGCACACAGTAGAGCTAGCAAATGGTAAGAGCTTAGAAGCCACACACGTAGTCAAGGGTTGTAAACTCATTCTCGCTGACCAGACCTTCTCTATCGACCTCATTCCTATTGTCTTGGGTAGCTTCGACGTTGTCATTGGGATGGATTGGTTATCCCAACACCGAGCAGAGATTCTTTGCAACGAGAAGGTTGTCCGTATTCCAGGTCCCGATGGTGAACCTCTCATGATTCATGGCGACAAGAGGAGTGCTGTTGAGAACGTCATTTCTCTCCTTAAGGCCCAAAAGTGCTTGCGAAAGGGGCACACTGCTATTTTGGCTCTCATTACCGACACCTCAGAAAAAGAGAAGAAGATAGAAGATTTTCCAGTTGTACGCGATTATCCAGAGGTATTTCCTGAGGAATTACCTGGTCTTCCGCCTCATCGCCAAGTCGAGTTTCAGATCGAACTAGCTCCTGGAGCTGCGCCTATAGCCCGTGCACCTTATCGTTTAGCCCCATCAGAGTTGAAAGAACTCTCCACGCAACTACAAGAGCTCTTGGATAAGGGTTTTATTCGTCCTAGCTCATCGCCCTGGGGAGCTCCAGTATTATTTGTAAAGAAGAAGGACGGTACTTTCAGAATGTGCATCGACTACCGGGAACTCAACAAGGTGACGGTGAAGAACCGCTATCCTCTACCACGGATCGACGACTTATTCGACCAGTTGCAAGGGTCGAGCTACTATTCGAAGATCGACTTGAGATCGGGCTATCACCAACTGAGAGTCCGGGAAGAGGACGTCTCCAAAACATCTTTCAGAACTCGATACGGGCACTATGAGTTTTTGGTCATGCCTTTTGGGATGACAAACGCACCTGCGGTTTTCATGGACTTGATGAACCGAGTGTGCAAGCCTTACCTGGACAAGTTCGTTATAGTTTTCATCGATGACATCCTGATCTATTCTAAGAGTCGGGAGGAACACGAGCAGCATCTGCGACTTATTCTGGAACTCCTTCGAACAGAACAGCTTTATGCAAAGTTCACGAAATGCGACTTCTGGCTTCGGGAAGTCCATTTCCTAGGCCACGTGGTGAACAAGGATGGGATTCATGTTGATCCATCCAAGATAGACTCGATTAAGAACTGGCCTGCACCTCGTACACCAAAGGAAATTCGCCAATTCTTGGGTTTGGCGGGATACTACCGGAGATTCATAAAGGATTTTTCTAAGATTGCACAGCCTCTCACCTCACTAACGCAGAAGGGCGTTGTTTATCGCTGGGGAAACGCACAGGAGATGGCATTTCAGCACCTAAAGGATAGACTTTGTAGCGCGCCTATCCTTTCATTGCCAGAGGGCACAGACGACTTTGTGGTTTACTGTGACGCATCAATTCAAGGCCATGGTTGTGTATTGATGCAACGAGACAAAGTTATAGCCTACGCCTCACGCCAACTCAAGGTTCATGAGAAGAACTACACTACACACGATTTAGAGCTGGGAGCTGTTGTTTTTGCACTTAAGTTGTGGCGGCATTACCTGTATGGTACCAAGTGCGCCATCTACACCGACCACAGGAGCCTCGAGCATATCTTCAAGCAGAAAGAACTGAATATGCGACAACGACGATGGGTCGAGCTACTGAATGACTACGAGTGCTCAATCAGGTATCACCCGGGCAAAGCCAATGTTGTGGCTGACGCCCTCAGTCGGAAGGACACTGCGCCTAAGCGCGTGCGAGCTCTACAACTCACGATCCATTCTAGTCTTCCCTCCCAAATACGGGCTGCTCAGATAGAAGCACTGAAACCAGAAAACGTCAGGGCTGAGGCCCTACGCGGATCAAGGCAACGCTTAGAGCAGAAGGAAGACGGCGCTTACTACGTAACGGGGCGCGTTTGGGTCCCACACTATGGCAACCTACGAGAGCTTGTGATGGATGAAGCACACAAGTCTCGCTAATCAGTACACCCTGGATCAGATAAGATGTATCACGACATCAAAACTACGTACTGGTGGCCTAGCATGAAGGCCCACATAGCAACCTACGTTAGCAAGTGTTTGACTTGTGCGAGAGTCAAGTCGGAATACCAGAAACCATCAGGCCTACTCAAACAACCCGAGATACCTCAATGGAAATGGGAGCAAATTTCCATGGATTTTGTTACTGGCCTACCTAGATCCCAGCGCGGGAACGATACTATTTGGGTGATCGTGGATCGACTCACAAAATCTGCACACTTCTTGGCTATCAAGGAGACGGATAAGTTCTCCACTCTCGCAGAAATATACCTCAAGGAAGTTGTTTCGAGGCACGGGGTGCCCACCTCCATCATCTCGGATCGAGATGCACGTTTTACTTCAGAGCTGTGGCAAGCAATGCACAAATCCTTCGGCTCACGATTAGACATGAGCACAGCGTATCACCCTCAGACGGACGGGCAGTCCGAGCGCACTATTCAAACCTTAGAAGACATGCTTCGTGCATGTGTGATCGACTTTGGCAACCGCTGGGAGAAGCATCTGCCACTTGTGGAATTCTCGTACAATAACAGCTACCACACCAGCATTAAAGCTGCTCCGTTTGAGGCATTGTACGGACGTAAATGCCGGTCTCCTCTTTGCTGGGCAGAGGTGGGAGAAAGTCAGATCACTGGCCCAGAATATGTGGTAGATACAACCGAGCAAATCGCTCAGATACGAAAACGCATGACGGCCGCTCGTGAACGTCAGAAAGTTTACGCCGACATGGGCAGGAAACCACTTGAGCTCCAGGTTGGGGAGCGGGTACTACTCAAAGTTTCACCCTGGAAGGGTGTGGTTCGTTTTGGTAAACGCGGCAAACTAAACCCACGATACGTTGGACCTTTCGAGGTCATTGAGAAAATAGGCAGGGTGGCCTACAGACTCAACTTACCAGCGGAACTCGGTGCAGTTCACAACGTTTTTCATGTGTCGAATCTGAAGAAGTGTCCGTCAGATGAGACCCACGTAGTTCCTTTGAAGGAACTCACGATCGACGAGCAGTTACGATTCGTCGAGGAACCAGTTGAAATCACGGACCGGGATGTTAAGGTCCTCAAGAGCACTAGAATACCTCTCGTTCGAGTTCGTTGGAACTCACGTCGCGGCCCAGAGTTCACCTGGGAGCGCGAAGACCAGATGAAACAAAAGTATCCCCAACTGTTCGCAAACAGTACACCCACTACTGAGGCCGAAGCTACGGAATTTCGGGACGAAATTCCAGATCAACGGGGGGTGGATGTGACACCCCAGGAAAACCGGGAACAACATACAACTTAACTAGCTTCCTCAGTGAGTGCCTACCAAATTTCGGGACGAAATTTCTTTTAACTTGGGGATGATGTGACAACTCGAAATTTAGAACCTTCCTTGTATCCCGATGTAACATGAAAGTGTGACTAGTTATCTTGTGTGATTAATGACAAATGAACCTTTATGTGATTTTGTGTTATTTGTGTGTGCTTGTATGTATGCGATGTATGTATATAGGAACCGAGATAACACGAACCCGACTCGAGACCATGTGGTCTCGAGTGAACTAGTATAACATACGGGCCGGTTGGGCCACACACACCCCTTAGTCTATTTCGAAGCCCATTAGGGTGCACAAGTGAAACAAGTATATAATCCTCATGAGACCCACACTTGTCATTTTGGACAACACTCATACTCTCCTCTACACACACACTCCTCATCCTCTCACTAAAACCCTAAGTCACAACATTGTCTCTCCTTCATTCTCGGATCCAATCGACAACCGTAAGAAGCTCTCGGATCGTCTCTCACACACACCGGTTGGAAGCTTCACTCACACCTTTGAACCCACACTTGAACCGGTTAGTGAATTTATGATGTTTGTTGTTGTTAAATGATGGCATGAGTGGTAGGATTTAACTAGTGAAGTTGTATGCTTGATGATGGTTGTGAACCGGATGTGTATGTTATGGATAATCGGTTGAACATGTCTTGACCTCGGATATATTGAATGATGTTTGATGATGTTGAGTTAGTGTTCAAGAAATCGATGCATAAATGTTCTATGTTATGTGTTTACATTCGGTTGATGATGATTATATGTTAGTGTGTTGATATAAGTTGAAATGATTGATGAATAGAAACCGAATACATGTAATCGGCTGTGGAATGTGCATGACTAGGATGATTCATTATGCTGATATCATAGGGTACATGTTGGTGTTGATAAGTTATTGATTATGATTTTCTTGTTGGTTAAAGTTCATAGGAATATTTGATGAACATGATGAACACATGAAGAACTTGTTGAATATCATATGAACATGGTTGAATATTTGAAATCTGATTGTTTGATCCATTTTAGGAAATTGTTAGACAAATAAACATGTTTATGAGAGTAGTACAGACTGGTTCATGAAATCAAATTCTCATTGGATAGTACACTGTTCCGAATCAGCTTATGTCCACTCGAAACCATCAGTTGCGACTCGAAACCATGCATGATGAGTCGAAATCTCCCGGTTGCGACACAGATTGCGAGTCGCAAACACCTGGTTGCGACTCGAAACCACACATGATCAGCACACCAACTTGGTGACTCGAAACCACAGTTGCGAGTCCAGTTGCGACTCGTAACCAAAACAGCACGAACCGAAACCGTGGTTGCGAGTCCGGTTGCGACTCGAGCCCATGTGCATGTACACACTATTTGGGCTCTCACTGTTACGGGCCGAAGTGCTTGGGCCGGACTATTGGGCCTTGTTCGCTTGTATACTGAACTCATAAGTGTCTTTGTGAACCGTATGGTTATGAGTGTATGCCATAAATTATACCTGCATGCTACCTGCTATTATACGTGTATGCCATACGTGCACTACTTGAATACGAACCTGATTGTATGATACAACTATGATAGGACGTGAGTAGCCACAATATTGCTTGATTGACTTTTCTGTGTATCTACCGAGCAAACCAAGGTGAGTTCACACCCTCTACAAAGCATGGGATTCCCAGGGGTCGGGAATTGGGGTTAAGGAACTGGGTTCCTCGTCCTCCTTGGGTAGGACAGCAAAGGTTCAGGAATGTAATTCCTCGTCCTCACGGACAGATAACTCGTACTAGACCAAAACTCTATCACGAAGTCCCTCATTTTTATATCGACTTAATCGCCGGGCCAATGGCGAGCGGGTCATTAGTTAGATAGCGCTATTTAGGTCTGACAAACCTCACTCCGTGCCGCAGAGGACGGGCGTGAACTAATGGATCTGGGGCACGTCAATGATGATAGACATTGACAGTTTCAGGGCACATAAACATGACTACAGTCAGCAGTCGATATGGTAACGAGTCTAGTGTATACATGGGGTAGCCCCCACGGCCGAAATGCCAGATAACTAACACGGGGTAGCCCCCACGGCTGGATAGCCAGAGTAACCGGGAATAAACAAGTCACGTTTTCAACTATGGGGTAACCCCCACGGCAGGATGCCAGATAAAGGAAACTGTTTTCGAAACAACTTAAAACGAACACCCAACCGTGAACTCACTCAACTTGTTGTTGACTCGTTACTACATGCTTTGTAGGTCCTTAGGTTCTTAGCTGGAGCTTGCATGGAGGAGGATCGTTGTGGGACATGGACGGCTGTGTGCCATGTTAAACTTTGAAACTATTAAACTTATGTTTTGGCTTTAAGACTTATGCTTCCGCTTGCAACTTAACTATGTTTTGTTTGAACACCAATTGTATTGGTTGGATTTTATAACTACTTATATGCTCGTTCAATATGATTGGTGGCTGGATCCTGGTCAGTCACGCCTCCAAGCGGTAGTACTCCGCAGGTGGATTTTGGGGGTGTGACATTAAGGGCCATAAACCTAAGATATTGTTCAAAAGCCTCGAAGCCTACCAACAACCAAGGAAACCTTAAGGGTTCCCCAAAGAACTACTTATTTAAAATACATCACATAACATTGTTTGAGGCACTAAGAAAGCTACGAATAAAGTTTAAGAGTTTTAATTTGCAGCATCAGAAGCAGTAGGCCTCGCTGCACTTGCTTCACCACTCTTGGATTTTTTGGCTTTCTTCTTTTTCCTCCCACCTTCACTTGCTGACTCAGAAGCTTCAAGGCTTGCCTCCTTCGAGCCTTCACCAGCATCAAAAAATGTCTCTTCACTATCACCGGAGTAGGAACGCTTCTTAGAAATAGACTTTAACACCTCAGCACAAACAGCCTCATTGAGGCCCAAGGGTTTCAGCTCCTACAAGACAGAAAAAGGCTTACCAAAGCACTTGGAAACTTCACCCACATAGGGGTAAGTCATATGCTCCATATTAAGGACAGTTTCCTTGAAGACTTCGAAGGCTTTGGGTTGAAAAAGAGAAGAATTCTCTTGAGGCTGCCCAGACTTGCAAGCTTTATAACCAGCAACTAAACCTTGGTGTCTTCCATGAGCAAGAAGCTTGGTGTACACATCACCCAAGGCTTTGTTGAACTCCGACGAATGAAGAAGATAGGTAACCACTTGCTGGAATCCATGTTGAATGGCCCATTTGTTATCATTGGTCGCCTGGGCAAATGAAGTTTTTAACCCTTCTTTCTCCTCTAAGAAGGCTTTCTTCTAAACCTCCAAAGCAGCCCTATCAGTCTTTACCTGCTTCTTGTCAGCTTCCAGACGTTTCTCTAACCCAGCCATATCAGCTTGTGTTTAGAAGAAAGCTCCTCAATCTTCAACAGCAATGCTTTCTCCTTCTCAGCAAAGCCCTCAACTTTTTTCTTCAAAGCAACCATTGAAGCCTTCATCTCATCCCATTTCTTCGAAAAAACCTCATACTCTTGCATTTTTTTACGGAACCAGGATACACCCTCTGGAAGCAAGGCAGCAAGGTTAAATGCACCCACCAGCATCTTCGAAATCATAAGGTCATCATCCATAGATGAACAGGTATCTCGAACAGCAGGAGGAGCAAAGTGAGCAAGCACATCCTCACAAACGGATAAAGACTTGAAGCTGTCACCAACTGTGACCTTCCAACCTGGCATATAAACCTCCCCTGGGTTAACTTTGGTGGAACCTTCACCATCCTTCCTAGAACCTTTCAAGCTCACAACCTTTTTTCCCACTGTTTCACTCCCCTTACCAATCACCAAGGGCAATTCCTTATCTTCCTTTGACTTTCCCTCAACCTCAACCTCCAGAGCATCCGAATCCTTTATATCATCGCTCAACTCAACTGGCTCGAAGACCGATGGTTGGTCAGTAGCCTTTATCAGCCGACGGTTTGAGCGGCGAATAGAAGGCTTGGAAGCAGCAACCTTGGTAAAACCCTTGACATTGGGGACGTTCACATAGCCTGAACCCTCGAACCGATGTTCAGTACCCCTGACAACAGCATCTTCGCCGGGTGTAGCCTCGGCATCTCCAAACACAACATCAGAGGTGTCATCGCTCTTGATAAAATCTAAGGCATACATAACTGCAACAAGCATATAAAACAAAATATCATACCCTGATCATCTATTATGTGCACAGGGTCACGGTCCGACTTGTCCCACAACTTGCTAATCCCCATTAACACCAAAAGATGCTCAGGAAAGGGACGAAGCCTCGAAGGACACTCCCTAATAGATTTCAACAACCAACTGTCTATTTCAGACTCGAAAGGTTTGAGTTCATTAAGAATAGCATAAGGATGCCTCCACGCAAGTTTAAAGGGAACAATGGACTCAAAAAACCAAAAAAAAAAGTAAAAAAAAATCAATCCTTCCAAGAACCGAGAATTGTAACCATGGACGAAATCAAACACACGTCAATCTGAGAAGTTATTATTACACAACAGGCATTAAACAACCGCCGCCTACAAAAACTACCATCAGTCACATCAACTATCATTTCGAAATTCAAATCCAGAAGCTTCGCCGCCCAGAAAACTGAACCCGCATCCTTTCAAGCCTTGAAGCCTTTAAGCAATAAAAAGTGTTGTACAAAAGTCAGAAGCATTTGAGCTTACAGCCCAAATACCTCTGACTTAGGGGGCTGATGACGTGTGTAGCTCAAAGCTTAATAAACTGATTAAAGTATAACATAACTTAAAAGGTTGAAAGCCAAAAGGGTTCGGAACTGACCATCTGCCGTGAACAGTAAAAAGAATGAGACGATGTCTGATAACATCACACTTTACGTGTGAACTCTCCTACACATCCGTAATAGGAGCATGTGGGAGAGCACACTCTTTTACCCGCAGGTCTAAAGCCTTTAACCTACCAAAAAGGGCAAGCCCTCCACTGCAGTCATGGATCATTGGTCAAATGTTTCTTCTTATAGCTGGTATCTTCCTCAATAAATAGCAGATCTGGCCACATTGCAACACACACCTAATCAAACCTGATCACTCCTCATCTCTGATTCTCTCCTCTCCTCTTTAGAACTTGCTCTTTGCATGTTCTATTCCTCACTCACTACAATACAATCACATTAAACACCAACATTCTAGGTTGAATCTCTTCAATCCAGAATTCAAAACAAACTATAATAAAGTGATCGAACTCCACGTACTGGAAACGTGGGGGTCCCCATGACCTGCGTTAGGCTAATCAAAACCTTGAACCCTTTTCCCCCGGAGATATCGCTACAGTCCTTGATCTTGTATTTGTTGTAGCAACAATGCCCATTACATATATTTATTATGATTACCTTATTGTTGTTGGGCCACACACAAAGAAAACGCAAAAAGAATGGGTGGCAACAATTTGCTGTTTTGATTCATATTATATATATATGTTTTTTTACATATAATCAACGTATAATTAACTACCTAATATAATGTATAAAAATCAAGTTATGGTTCGGGCCTCATGAGTTTCGAGTTATGCCATGGTTCAAACGGTTCGCGTCGGTTCAATCACGATATGAGTTTGACTTTGAATACTCGTTTGTATAATATAAATTTGATAAGCATACAATTAATTTATCAAACAAGATAAATATATGATTTGATTTATAAATACGATACAGGCGGTTTTTACCTCAAAATCACGGGTTGTCACATCATTCCCAAGTTGAAAGAAATTTTGTCCCAAAGTTTAGCAAACAGTAGCTGAAGAAGCTAGTGCGGTTGAGCGTTTTCGTGGGGCTTCACACAATCGGAACTCACCAGAAACACGGGACCACCACCACTGGTGGCGGTGGAACCCTAGCCGCCTATGTTTCACCAGATTTGTCCATATATCGCCACTGACGGCGACTTCACCGTCAAAACCTACCGACGGATTCCCCGACGGCGGGACAAGTTTGAAGGTTATGGTGGTGGTGGTTTTGTGACGGGTGGCAGAAGTGGGCGGTAACCAATGGTGGTTTGGTGGGCTGTAGAGAGAAAGAGGTGGATGGTGGCAGGTGGTGGAGTGGGTGGTGGTGGCAGTAGTAGGTATTGATGGTGGTGCATTGATGGTGTATAAAGAGAGGGGGAAGAGTGAGACGTGTTTCTATATATGTATTGTTATATGTTTTTATATATATTGTTTTATGCTTTTATGTTTTTTAATTAGTGGGTTTTTAATTTAACAAATTGAAAAATTAAACCTATATGCAAGTGACAAAATTACCCTTGACTTAATTAGGTTTTTTTGGATGGAGTTAGAGGGGTAGACGAAAATGACAAAAAACAACAAACGTCAGGAGTCAGAGGAGAAAAAAACTATTTGGACTAAAGTGACATTTTGAGAGAAACCTTAAAGACTAAAATAACAATTTACTCTTAAAAATAAAACTCATTTTTTTCTAATAACACCCTAAGCATAAGGTATAACACTAACATAATAACATGCATAGAAAAGTTGTAAACTAATACTATGTAAATAAAAAAACAATATCTATTTTTTTCTATTATTAACTAAAAACGGTTTATGTCCTTATCTTTGGTCAAAATAAACTTATTAGTTCAAAACTTTTATTTTAATTTTTTTTACGGTGGAGAGGGCGTCTTTTTTCTTGTAACCTACCCCGCATCATTTTTTCCCCTTAAATTACTCTCAAATCACAAAAATCACTAGTAACACCCCTTTTAACTACCCTAGAACTTAAAAAAAAAATAAAAAAATTAACAAATTAAATTAGGAAAATTGGTATTTAATAAACCAACATTTAGCCAGTTGGTAAATAATAATCCTACCTACAGAATTGGTATATAATAATCCTACCTATCAACATGTTGGTACTCAATGAACTTCTGTTAATTTTTTTTAACTAAAGTTAGTTTTTAAGTTTTATTTATTACACAAACAGTCCCTGTAGTTATAAAAAATCATAAAAATCCTAAAAAATCATAAAAATTCTAAAAAAACAAAAAAATCTTAAAATAACAAAAAAAAATTCTGATTGAATTACAACAGATCCAAAAACATCAGGATCCTCTTTCAACAAAAAAATTCGATTGAATTACAACAAATCAAAAAAAATTCTGATTGAATTACAACAAATCAAAAAAATTCGATTTTTCGGGCATCTTTCAACAACATCAGGATCCTCTTCAGACGCCATAAGCACCACCAATTACAACAGATCCAAAAACACGCAGAATTCAGCAACAGCAATAGAGCTTCCGATCGAACGAACACCGCAACCAAACCCTAGAGTTCGTACTGTTCAGAAAACGCTTCGCAAGCAACGTAAAAAGCCTCAATCGACGATTGAATTCTGAAGTAATTTCCAGCAAAACACATCACCAATAATGTATGTAAACTCTTCGAACGAATCAAATTTCTGGAAATTGTTAGTGAATTTGTCGCAAATCGGTTATTCATACCGCAAAAACGTTCAGATCCGAAATCATTTACGTATGAAATTGAGCGATTTGTGTGAGAATTGAATCAATTGATGAACACACCTTGCAGATCAATACTAGTGTAGCAGATTTGAGAAGGTTTCAGACGGAGAAGTTGCGATTTGAAAGCGAATTTTTGGATTATGGTGGATGTTTTTATAGAACCCTAACCCTAATCCCCAATTTGAGCGATGAAATAGGTATCAAGTGTGTTTGAATTTTGATTTTTTTTTAGTTTAATTAATTGGAAATAGGCATGAGAGTTTGATTTTTAATTTTTAATATTTTATTTGCTGGTTTCTAGGAATGAGTAAAGTTATAAGAAAGATTTTTTTGGTTTTTTTAGATTTTTTTTATTTTTTAGGATTTTTTTTATAACTACAGGGACTGTTTGTGTAATAAATAAAACTTAAAACTAGTAACTTACAACTACATGGACTGTTTGTGTAATAAATAAAACTTAAAAACTAACTTCAGTTAAAAAAAGTTAACAGAAGTTCATTGAGTACCAACATATTGATAGGTAAGATTATTATATACCAATTCTGTAGGTTGGATTATTATTTACCAACTGGTTAAACGTTGGTTTATTAAATACCAATTTTCCATTAAATTAATACTTTCATTTAAAATAAAAATAATACATAAGTTAGAAATAACATAACTTAAAATTAATAAAATAAATAAAATTAAAATAATTCTTTCCATTTGGATGAGTTTTCACAATCTTCCAGTGTACTCCCACAAAGGGCCACATGAATCGCTTTCTCCTCGTTTTGCACTAGTTCTTTGTTCATCACCATGTTTAATTGTATCTCAAAGTTGACATGTTGAATTTGAATTATCCGCCACTGCGAATGAATCTTGTACACCTTGCGTGTTTTGTTACCCTTTTTTGCATGAAATAGTGCAAGAATTTGAAGCCACATCTCACACGAGCTGCGCACCTTGTTCTCGGCGAGACTCAACCAAGCCCTTGCCAATGTAATTTCTTCTTTTTCGGTCCATTCCGCCTTTGAAAGGAGATTGTGTAGTATGTGTGAAATTTGGTGAAGTGTGGTGAAATGTGAAAATGGTTTGTGATTTTGGTGTGAAATAGCTTGTATTTATAGTTGATTATTTAAGAGAATTTGTTTTTATTTTTTAAATTGTAACGGTCTAATGACTGTTGAATAGTTAAAAGACAAGGTAAACAATGTGGCTTGATCTACCTCGTATCCAACCCGTCATGCCTACCCGTATGAGTGGCGGCAACATACCCATTGAGGGTAACAACCCTCGAGCCCAACCCGCTGTGCGCCCCCTCTATCCTCTTCAACAGAATCCTAGTTCACAATTCCAATTTCACTAGAATTCTTTTCTTTGATGATAGGCCCCTTCAAACTTTCACAGTTCAGTGAAGCTGCACCTTTCAAGATCTGTTTTGTGCCACAAATTCGAAGCAAATCAAATTACCAGATCCATCTTATCTCAACTCTAACGGTATATATGCCAATAAATACACCTATAGAAACATCGGATTCAAGAAACTCAATGAACCCGAAAACCGGTGTGCTGCACACCTCTACCTTCCGGCTTCTGGCATCGGAGACCATATAGCAAAAAGTTTTAGTTTCAACATAAAGAACATTGTATAAAGTTGTTAAACGAAACCTGGCTCGTAACAAAATTTGACTTTTATAAATGTCAGATATTATAGAGGCTGCATTGTAAAGACGACCAAAATTAAATAAAGTAGCAACATATATTAGATTCGGAGTTGTTAACAAGCAATACGATCTTGTTGAAAGTAGACACAATAGCAACGCTCTTGGCCATGCTAAATAATAGAATTCATAGTTCAATCTTTTCCAACATCTTCTGTATGTCATCCTTGGACACATTTCCACTCCCAGCAATTACCATACTTCTTTTATTACCCGTAGATAGCAACTCGGCAATAACCTCAAGGATACCATTGGCATCTATGCTAAAGCAAACCTTCATTTCTTGTTCCCCTGCAGGGCCTGGTGGAACACCATGAAGCACAAACTTATCAAGGAAGATGTTGTCTTTCACTTTACCACACTCACCTTGATACACACCGACTGTCAAAGATGCTTGATCATCAACAACAGTCACATAAGTTTCCTCTTTCATGGTGGGTATTGGTGTGTTCCTTGGGATTATGACATCCATATATCTTTCTTTCCGGACGCTGGTGCCAAGGAACAAAGGGGTGACGTCTAATAGTATCAAATCCTTCATGGCTCTATTGCCATTACCACTTAAGTTTGCAGCCAACACTGCTGCACCATAAGCAACAGCTTCATCAGCTTTAATGCTCTTGCAAAGTGGTTTATTGTCAAAAAATTCCCTCAGCATTTGCTGTATCTTGGGAATCCTAGTTGACCCACCAACAAGAACTATATCATCAACGTTACTTTTTTGCATATCCGCATCTCTTAGACAGTTATCCACATGCTCAATGCATTTATAAAAAACATCAGCATTCAGCTCCTCAAATTTTGCTCGGGTGAACTTCATTGAAAAATCAGTTCCATCATACAGGCAATCGATGGAAATCAACGTTTGAATTGTTGATGACAAATCTCTTTTTGCTTTCTCACAAGCAACTTTCAGTCTCCCCATTGCTCTTGCATTTCTACTGACATCCTTCCTTTCTCTTCTCTTAAATTCTCGTACACAATGATCTACCATCGCCTTATCTAAATCCTCTCCACCCAAATGTGTGTCACCCCCTACTGCTTTAACACTTATGGCTCCTTCCTTGCTGATAGTGAGAAGTGAGACATCAAATGTTCCCCCACCAAAATCAAAAATAAAAACGTTTTTCTGTTGCGGGTGGTTTGGATCAGCAAACTTGTCTAAACCGTAGGCAATTGCAGCTGATGTGGGCTCATTGATCAAGCGCATGACATTGAGGCCGGCAAGTGTACCAGCATCCTTAGTTGCTTGTCGTTGCCTGTCACTGAAATATGCAGGAACCGTAATCACTGCATCTATAACGGTTGTTCCAAGGTATGCCTCCGCAGCCTCTTTCAAGTTTTTCAGAATCATGGAAGATATTTCCTCAGCTGAAAACTCCTTGTTTACACCCATGTGTTCAAGTACAATCATTGGCTTGTCATTAGATCCTTCGATGACCTTAAAAGGCCATGATTCAATGTCTTTCTGCAATTTGATATTGCTGAATCTGCTTCCCATAATCCTCTTAACATCTGCAAAAAAGGAAGGTACTCAATATTTAATAATTAACTAGCATCTGTGAGTGATTTCTGGTGTTATAAACATCAAAGGTGTTCTTACCGAAAACGGTGTTTTGGGGGTTCCTGGTGATTTGGTTTTTGGCACCTTCACCTACCAAAAGTTCTGTTTCGTTAAAAGCAACACATGATGGGGTGATGGTGTTACCCTGTTCATTAGGAAGGATCTCAACACGGTCGTGTTGATCAAACCAAGCAGCAACACATGAGTATGTTGTTCCAAGATCAATACCTATCGGAGTAGTTTTAACACTTCTCGACATCTTGGAAACTGGAATATAGACAAAGAATTACCTAGGGGTGAGCAAGAAAACCGAAATAACCGAACCGTAACCGAATAACCGAACCGAAAAAACCGAACCGAAACAAAAACCGACGGTTCGGTTTTCGGATTTTTAATAACCGAAAATTTCGGTTCGGTTTTCGGATAAACTTTTTCAATAACCGAAAAAAACCGAACCGATAAGTTACAATCCATATATTTTTATGTTTAAGTTTAAATTGTTTAAGTGTTTAACCCAATGCTAGTAGAAAATGTTAATTTTATTCTTGAATGTTAAGTGTATATAATAAAAACATTATAACTGAAATGATTTATTATTACCTATAAGATATAACAAAATTTAATATAAAAATTAAATTTAATAAAAACTTTGAAGAAACATAAAAAAAGATTAGAAGGTTAGGTTTATATATAAACAATATTAATTAAAGAGGTTAACTATAATAACTTAAATATAAATATATAAAAAGATTGTTATAATATAAATTATACTTTTTATTTTTTGAATCTTATATAATTTTGTTCCAAAAACCGAAAAACCGGAACCGAACGGTTTTTAAAACCCGAAAACCGACATTTCGGTTTCGGTTTTGATTTTGATTTTACCCAAAAACCGAACCGAACCGTGCACAGCCCTAGAATTACCTATAGAAAGTAATATACACATATAATGAAGCCAATAGGCAAAAGTCTCAGGTATTTAACAAGGTCTGGTGGTAACTCTTATTTCATAAATGTCATGTTTTTCTTGTTCATATTAGAGAATTAGATCAACAATATTTTACCAAAAATAAATACATGTAGTCTACAACAAGCTCTTACACTGTTAGTTTTTCCAACAAAAATGTTCGTACAGCGAAATTAGAAAATTAGTGGCCCTAGATTTTGGGGTTTAATTTCCAACACACATGAGCCAGCAAAGAATGAAAAATAAATAAATGCAATTGACATTACAAAAAAAAAAAAAAAAAGACATGGTAGTCTCATCTTCTTCAGTTTGAATGGACGGAGCCAAACGTTTTAGGGAAAGTAAAATCGATTTAAAACTGATAAAATGCACGTAGATGTTACCTTACTGTATAAGTCGAATGATGGCCAATGGCTGGAAAAGGGGTGTAGTGACTACACGGTTTGTATCTTTCAGGAAGACGAAAGGCATGTTAATTAATAATCGAGTTAATTACACAGATGGAACATGTGGTTTATAGCTAGTTTCGTCTTTGAGTACTAACTTTTTTTAACAGGTTTGGGTTTCATTTTCGTAACACCTTTGGGTACTAACACCAAACTTACTTAGTTTTTATGTTTAATTTTAGTAAAATGACTAAAATACCCTTCCATTTATGTCATTCCTCACTTCTTAATTGTAAGGACCATTTGTGTCATTACTCTAACTAGGTTTAAAGAAGTTTGCCACGTTGTGGCGAATTTCTTTTGTTATTTAGTCTGTGTTTACATGTGTTTTGAAATCTTTATGAGCGTGTTGCGAACGGAACTGCTGACAAGAATAAAAAGAAAATGTAGAAAAAAAACACTAAAAGATAACCGAAAGAAAATCAATCAAAAAAATTGTATGGTAACGATGTTGTTCGTATGAAACCCGTGGTCAGAGATGAGCAAATTGTTCTGGGTACCGATACCAAATTTGCCAAACCGAAAGATCTTAAGTACCAATTCGGTACTGACTTTTAGCATTCCTGGTACCGGTTCACTACCGTTTTTTACCTTCATATACCGGTACCGTAACCGGTATTTTCGGTATCAGTACCAATTATGTATCGGTTGGCACCGAACTCATCCCTACCCCTGAAACTAAAAAAAGAAAAAAATTAAAAGTTGAAGAAAATCAACAAAAAAAAAGTTGTACGATACCGTTGTTCGTACGGTAACCGTGATCAGGGATGAGAAAATGGTACCGGGTAACAGCACTGAATTTCCCAAACCAAAAGATTTCCAATATCAATTCGACACCAACTTTTGACATTTTCTGTATTAGTGCCGGATTTTACCTTCATGTACTGATACCGAACAGGATCGTCCCGGTATTTTCGATACCAATACTGGTTCGATACCGGTTGACACCAAGCTTATCCCAACCCCTGATATGAAAAAAAAAAGATTAAAGTTAAAAAGTAAATAAAATAACTATTATTATAATATTAAAATAATAAAAGTACTAAAAAAACTATGTATTATTATAGTAATAAAATCACTATATATTATATCCTTATAAAGAAGCAAGTAATTTGTGCTCATGATAGTTGTACATGGTGCTTTGGGTGTATTTCAAAAAAAATTGACATATCTCCTCCTTCCCCAAAACACATCATCAAAGGAACGGGTTAGTCTAGGGTTTCTTCTCACTTCTACTCACAAGCGGGCGACACCTCCGCCACAGACCTCCGCCGTCTCCTCCGCCACAAACCCACATCGTTCCTCCGGCACAAACCCCCACCGTCTCCGTCATCATCTCCTCCGAGCGTCGCCACCATCAGGTATGTATTTGTCTCGCCATTCTTTCTCTCTACCGATGTCCCGAGACACCAATCGATCCCCTGGTGAGTGGTGACAACACACCCGAACCAACCCACATCCTCAGCTAACCGCCTAACCCAGACACCGATTTAAGTCGAACCCCTGTTACCGGACCCGAACACTTCCATGGAATTGAAATTAATCTTGAATCGAAGGTCGCATTTGGTGCCCTAGCTTTGGGCGCCGGTGCTGGGGCGGCTACCAATTTCGTGGCTATTTATTACTTAAGATCAGGAGCCAGTATGGTATTTCATCACTGTTTATAATTCTAAACCTGTATACAAGTTTATTTAGGTGCTGTTTGTTTAACATCTAAAATCAGCAAAATACCCACAAATCGGCCATACATCCGGTAACATTACAAGTAGTCACATTTCCAAGTCGCGAGTGATGCAGGTCAGTGGTATCACTTTTGTTATCATGCTAAGATCTAGCGCGTTACGCGTGTAATATGCACGTTCGTTAAGTCTTAGTGATATAAACAAGTTGTACCCGCCGCATTGCTCCTTCAATGCGAAAGTCATACTCTACTGAATTGGTATGATTCTAAACTATTTTTATCATAATGTATCAGAAAGATAACTTTTTGTATTCATTTTGAAGTTATTTCACACTATTAGGGGTGATGTCTTGATAGCAATGCCTTTTTATTAAGAAGTTATACTTTGGCTTTAATGTTAAATAAGTTGTTTTCAACTGCACAATTTATTTGAAGTTTAGTTTTTTTTAGAAAACGAATTGTAAACCGTATTGAACTTGACATTTTTGGGAGAGTATATGCTGTGCATTACATCTATAGACCATGAATCTTTAGTATAGTTTTGGCAAGTAATTTTGTTGCAAACAGATCGGCTTCCATATGATCTTGAACTCACTTTCCTTTTGTCCATGGTGAGTTATTAAGAAACTTGTGTACACAAATACCCTGCCGACAAACTTTTGTATGACTTAGTTAGCAAGACTATGGCATGTGAGTGAAAAAAAAAACATCTTCATGTAACAAGCATATGGCTTCAGCTAATGTGTATGAAACTAGCACCCAAAAAAAGGAAATCACAAGACATGAAACTTGGCGTGTATATGGTGCATTGCTGGTCAGTTTTTTACAAAACAATGTTGTTTCTTTGGTAAAACATTTATATTAAAAAGTAGAATATTATTGAAGCTATTTAGTTATGGATGATGTAAGCTTTATTGGACAAAATAAAGTATTTCGGGTTGATACATACAAAAAATATTACCCATTTTTTACATGAACCCTTTATGACCATTTATTTATGTGTGTGTATATATTTTTGCAGCCTGCTGCAGGTAGATCGGTGTATGATCTGCTGAAGGATTTCCCAAATATTCCCATCACCGCCCCCAAATACTTACTGGAGGATCAATACGAAGGTCATCGGTACAAGTGAAACACGTAAGCTTCCAATGAGTTTTCTGTTTTCATGGACATTCATCAACAAAAGTCATTAATTCTAACAAACATTTATATTCCTTTTTTGAATAAAGATAAACGCAAGGCAGATACAGAAGAGTTGGAACAACAGCCGTCCCCAAAGAAAACGATTACTGACGGACCCGTGGTTTCACCATCTAACAATGTCAGCATAGCACCAGCTGAAACTGAAACTGGTGCGAATGTTGGTGAACCCGAGCCTGAAACTTCATCGGCTCAAATGCAAACGGGTGATGATGATGATGATGATGTTAAAGACAATAATAATAATCACACACAAGGACGGAAACATAGCAGCTATGGATTGAGGACGTCTGCATATCTTAAGCAGGTTTGGAAAGACGATCTGTATTCGGGACAAGTTATTTCACTATTTGAAGTGTTTGGTGAAGGCATTAAACTAACATTTTTGTATATATTTTTGGTTTCGTTTTTTGTTTTCGTTTCGTTTTGATTGTAATGGTGGTCGTGATAGTTGTGATGGTAGTGGTTTTGGTGGCGATTGTGGTGGTGGAGTTGCTATATGGATGACTGTGAATCCATCATTTGTTGGGGATCTTGAGGTGTTATGTTGCGATTGGGATGTTATTGTTGGGGAAATTTAAGGGGTTACGGTAAGTCTAAAGTGTGTTCTTATCCTGACTGTTAACGCCACCATTTATAGCTTGAAAACAAAACAAGTTTTTAGTTCTTGCATATTTAGTAGAGTATTAATGTTTTCGATCATTTAACTTCAAAAAACATGGTGGGAATTTCAAAAAAATGGAATAAAGGTGGTGTTGTGTCGTGACCAAGAAGAAAGGAAAGAAAGATTATGATGGTGTTGGCAAAGTTTGATGCAACTAGAGTAGTGTGTTGCAAGTTATAAAAAATGTCATGGGAGTTGTAAGATGACAACGTTTGTAGTTATAGAATGGATTTTATTATTATACAACTTAAAAAGTATTTGTGTTGAAAATGTCCGGTATAAAATAATATTATCGTCACGTCTCCGTTGTAACATATAGGTTGAAACATGTTCGCTAAGAAATCCCGGCCGCGTTTTGAAACATGTTCGCTAAGAAATCCCGGCCGCAACGCGGCGGGTGTTAAACCTAGTTATATAGTAATTATTAATATATAGTAATAGTAATAGTAATAATTTTAGTTTTTATATAAAGAAAAATAAAAGTTTTACCGAACAGAGGCAGAGGGGACCCTTAAAATTGGTCGGAACGGTATCTCGATTCCAGAGGGTACACTTAAACGAATTCAGTTTTTATTTCGTGTGACATCATCCAAACAATCAATGTTCTAAGGCTATGGGGTATGGGGCTTGGGTTGGGGGAAAACGCTCAAGCCACCACCCCAGGTGGGCTTGGGTTGGGGCGTGGCCCTTGGGGCTTGGGTTTGAAGCCGGGCGTGGGGTGGGTCTAGCAAAGTGACATGGCGGGCTCTTAATGGTCAAACCAAAGTAGCCGTTGGGCTAGCCGTTGGCCAACGGCTTTATTAAAAAAAATTATTTTTTCACTATAAATATCACACTTCAATTCCTATTTTTACCACATTCAACTCTCCTATAATCATCTTCTATAATCATCTTCAATTCTCCTACTACAAAACGAAAAAATGCATCCTCATAACCGTGCTTATGACCCGAACAACCCGTTTGCATTCCAAGAAAATAATCCTAGCCCACCACCCAATCGTCCAATGGCTCGTCCATTTTTCATACACTCCCTTATGCCCCTTGAAGCGAGTTATGCATCGTATCTCGGGAATCGTGTGTTTACTAACTTCCCACACACCGACGATTCGATACCTACCCCGTTTACACAAACGCCCATCAACCATTCACCAACCTCCATCGACCTTTCACAAACCCAAACCCAAACCGAAACCGTCCCCGAAACTCAACCACCCAACGATGGTCTTTCCGCCTCAATAGTTCCCAAAAAGAGAAGTCATAAGAAAAAAAACCGAGGCAGAGAAAGCACTTGAAACCGTCAAACGAAAACAACTAAAATGGGTCGTTAATGAAGAACTTGCATTGGCGAGGGCTTGGTGTCAACAATCTCAACATCCAACTTTAGGTATTCTTAAATATTTTGTAGCCCTTATTTTAATATTTATGGTTATTTTTTATATAACTTTGTAATATATTAAATTTTATTTTTTATTAAAATAGGAAAATCTCAACATCGAACCCATTTGTGGGAAGCGGTTAGTAAAGTATTCCATGAATAACTGGGAAGGGAGGCTTATCGTGAAAACGATAGCTTATCCTCGAAGTGGAGCGAGATAAGCGGCCAACTTACAAAATTTAGTGGTTTTTTAAATAAAGCAAAGCTAAACCCAAAAAGTGGTGAAACCGAAGCCGACATTTTGACGAATGCTTTGGTTACATTCAAAACAAATGTGGGGACCGACTTCTGTTTCATGCATTGTTGGGAGATTTGTAAGTTTCATCCAAAGTGGGCGAATATCCCCAGTGGTAGCGAATCGAACACGTCTTCCAGAAGGTCAAGGGCCTCGTCCCAAGCCCAATCTGATGCACGAGATCAAGAGTTTGAGGACCTTTTGGATGATTCGCCAAACCGGCCTGAATATGGAAGAGATGCCGCAAAAAGGCGCGCTCAAAAATCAAGATCGGATACGGCATCGCCTTCAGCTGGGAGTTCGGGCTCGCGTAGGGGAATATACAGCGATCAGTTGGATGACATTGCATGCAAGTTAGATACATTCAACGTATTCCAACAACAAAGGGCCGAACTTCGAAAGAGCAAAGATGCTAGAGATGCCCTGAAACAAAAACGGGATAATTTGAAATTTCTATCCCAGCCCATTGATCACCTAGAGGGTGACGAGTTGCAACTAGTCTTGGAGATGAGAGAAGAGATAAAGAACAAATATAAACGTTAGGAATATTATTATGTAATTTTCTTTATTTAAAAATATTAAAAAAAATTAAATTTGTTGTTTTAAAAAATATTCAAATAGCCCAGCGGTTTGGCTATTTTTGTCAGCCCAGCGAAGCCCACCAAACCCACGCCCCAAAACCCCCGCTCCACCATACCGTCTTCAATGTGGGTCAGCCCAGCGAAGCCCCCCCAAGCCACGTGTCAACCCATGCCCCAAACCCCCGCCCCACCATACCCCACGGTCTAATGTACATCAGCTGTGATGGGATATGATTTAAGTTATTAATCTGATTCATATTATTTGCTTATATAAAAACTAAAAATAGTGTAATGACATAAATGGTCCTTAGAATTAAGAAGTGAGAAATGACATAAATGGAAGGGTATTTTAGTCATTTTACTAAAATTTAACATAAAAACTAACGAAGTTTGGTGTTAGTACCCAAAGGTGTTACGAAATTGAAACCATGAAACCTGAACCTGTTAAAAAAATTAGTACCCAAAGGCGAAACTAGCTATAAACCGCATGGTCCATCTATATAATTAACTCTTAATAATCTTAATGACAATAACTGTATTCATTTCTTTTTCCTAAATTCATGTTAGAGTTAAATGTCATTTTAGTCCGTGTGGTTTGAATTATTTTGTCAGTTTAGTCCAAATGTTTCATTTTTCACATATGAGTCTAAAAAGGTTTCACTGTGAAACAAGACTATCAACAGTGAAACATTTTTTTACTGCAGCAATATCCATGGGGGGGGGGGGTATGTGAGTACATATGTCTATCGCTTTCATCAATCACGTATCGTAGCTAAAACAGATGAGACAAGACTGGTATTGAAATGTGCTAAAAATAAAGTTCATATGTGAAGAAGCCCATCCGCAGGGATGGACTAGCCAGATTCGCACGAAGGGACTGCGCGTATGTAGTAGATCCGCATGTGTAGGTTCGCACGAACCGGGTCCATCCGCAGTTATAGTCTGGTGCTGATCAGCAGCCTCTATAAATACTAGAGTAGGTCTTGTTCATTTGTACAACTTTGCTAACTTGAGAGGGGAAACTCTGTCAGATTGATTTTGTGGTTCTGTGACGTTCTACAATCAATAGAAATCATCGTTTAATTACATCTTCGTGTTTGATGCGTGCGAAGTGTCGTATATATTAGGTGTATATTTTAAGCCCTTTTTAACACTTATTTTAGCCAAGTTTTAAATTTATAAAACACAATATTTCACTAACACTAAACACACATATGGGCAAGTGCACCCATCGTTGAGTGTAGTATAGCGTTGGTAAGATACCGAGGTCGTCCAAGGACACAAAAGCTTTTAGTACCGGTTTATCCTCAACGTCTAATCAAAAATAAAGTTTAGAAAAATGTTTTAAACTAAGAAAAATAAAAACTAACTAAAATGCTGAAAATTAAAAAAAAAATAAAAACAGATAGACAAGATGAATCATTTGGTTCCGACTCGTATCTAGTATAACCTTTGATTATTTCCGCACTTTTGCACATAATTAAGAGATTATCTTAGTTATTGTAGTAGGCCCCTCTTTTGAAGGTGACGTTACCCTCACCCCAGTAGTTTGAGTCAGCAAGGATACAATCCTAAAAGGGTGGATTATTGGAAGATAATGAATTAAGTTATTAATGCAGTATTGTGGTAGGCCCCGCTTTTGGCGGTGACGTTACCCTCGGCTAAGTAGTCTGAGTCAGCAGGGATACAGTCCTAAGTAGCCGGGTTATAGTATTAATAGTAGTTAACTTATGAGGGGATCAAAGAGTTTGGACCCCCGCCATCCAATACCGTGAAGTATTGAAGGAGGTCCTACTAAATTTGACCCAGGTCCATTGCAGGACCTCTAAACGCTGAACAATGGCAAGACCTTTACCAAACCGTTCCCTTAACCCCCGACCAAGTAGCCAACATACCTTCATATAGACCGTGGAGATATGAATGGTGAAAATCCTTTATTTTATATAGACAGTAAAATAATGCCAAGACACCACGGACAAACGATAAGGAAAGATCACCTTCAACATAAGTAACTAGTTATTAAAGTCATTAATACAAAACCAAATAAAAAGTGCAAAAGATTAGAAATAAAAAGTATTATACTAGACACTTTGTCTTCACCAAGTGATGTAAGAGACTTAGGCAAACATGGCCTTGATTGTCAAGAACTCTTACGATCAATCTTGGATCCCGAGACGACTCACACACTCTACGATGGACAATGGATGATGGTGGTGGGTGATGGTGTTGTGATGGTGGTGGGTGGTGGATGAAGTGTGAGAGAGGTGGTGTGCCAAGGGATGAGTTGAAATGAATCCAAGCACTCCTATTTATAGGCTGAACAGAGAGCTGGGCACGGCCCCGTGTCCGCTGGGCACGGCCCCGTGCCTGTCTGACACTCTCTCTCTTCATTAATTGTAATTCGCAATTACAATTAATGCGCCTGCTGTACTTTCGACACGCCCCCGTGTCCGCTGAGCACGGCCCGTGGTGGGCAATAGAAGCTTCTATAGGTTTGTCTTTTCTGCTGCTTCTTGGGCACGGCCCCGTGCTGGCTGAGCACGGGGCGTGTTCAGTCTTCTGTCTTCTCTATTTTGCTTTGGAAGGTGCCGTTGAGGGGTCGGGCAGTCCACTAATGTTCCTTTTCTTGTATTTATGTTGGATTTAGCTGTCTTTTTGCTTCTTTTGCGTTTTTGAGCTCATTTAATCCTGAAAATACAAAAGGAAGACAAAAACACTCTTTTTCCAATATTAGTACTTAAAAAGGGTTAGTTTTATGCCTCAATTGATGTAATTTATATGTTGCATTTTACACACATCAAATACCCCCACACTTGAACTTTTGCTTGTCCTCAAGCAAAACTCTTTAATATGTGGCTTACACTCCCAAATGGAATAGGTAGAAGAGAAGGTTTTGGGCTTATCGTAGAGTGTCGGGATGTCCAAGATCTTTTTGGGTTTTATTTTTATTTATTTACACTCCTATTCGTAATGATTTATTTAGAACTTTTCATAGGAGAAATTACTTATTTGGGCATAACATGCCTTTTTAAAATTCCATTTATATACAAGTTCACATACCTCACGGGAGAAATCACTCACACTCGGCCGAAGGTGTATTTGTAGTGAATCACTCGAGAGCGGCATGGAACTTATTCCTACCATAGGCTTGCCAAGCAATCAATCCTCCTCCTTTTTAACTTTTATACCTTTGTAAATATCAAGAGGACTTTGTGGGTTAAGGGTTAGGCTTGGGTTAAAGGTAGGTGGTTGGGATAGTGGTTAGTAGAAAAATGGCGAAAAGCGTAACAAGTGTCGGTTTTCGTAAGATTTTCTTATTTTTATTTTGATGAAGCTTTTATTCAAACAAAGTTATTTTTGATAAACTTGTTTGTTTATTTTTTTTTATTATTTTTTTTTTACGAAAAACCGAGCTTGTTACTAAAACAAAGGGTTAAAAATAAAAAGGTTTTGGTGGGAAAAAGGGTTTTTGGTTTGGGTGATGAAATGAAAAGGTTTAGGCTCAAAGGGGTTAACTAGGGGGATTTTTGGGTAGGTGGTAAAAAAAAAATAATGGTGTAGAAATAAAAAGGGTTAGTCCTAATGCCTCCATCATTTACTTACTCGGGTTTAAGTTGATAAGGACCGGGAATGTATCGTCATGGCAAGTTCTAGAGTCGTAAGAACCAAGCGGCTATTCACACAAGAAACGAAAAATGAGCATTTAGTCTAATGATATGTAATTGTATGCTCAAAACTCACTTTTGTGGGAATGGGTTTTTATGTGATCAAGTATATATAATCAAATTTTAACTAAGTTTGTCATGCCTTTTCATAATTTTCTTATGTTGGTTCTTTTTATCACTACGCTATTGGTTGTAAACTTGTAAAAATATAACCTTTTTGAGAACTTGAATTTCCCGAATTAAACCTAGACAAGTAAGAAAAAAAATTTTGAAAAAATTTGGAGTGATTAGCGGTTCCAATAGAGTTTTTGTGTAAGGCTTGTATTTAGGACTTGCAAAATTCAAGGTTTTAGCATCCCCCCCCCCCCCCCCACACTTAAATTACACATTGTCCTCAATGTGTCCCAAAAATAAATTTTTAGGTTGATTAGATGTGTAAAATAGTGTTTAAAAAGCAAAAACTTGTGTTACTGGGCACTGAACACGGCCCCGTGTTATCCGGGCACGGCCCCGTGTTCAAGTGCCAGTAACAAAATTAAAATAAGAGAAACAGAAGTCTGGACACGGGGGCGTGTTGGGTGAACACGACCCGTGTCCAGGTACCTGAACTGGGCGTTTTCCTGCAGGTGGTTCAGTACGGGGCCGTGTTGGTTGGGCACGGCCCGTGTTGAACCTTCTGAACTGGAGAGAATTGTCGGGTTCCCTTGTTCTTGTGCATGGGGTCATTCTTCTCGTTCCCCTTTTCATCCCTTACCACCATGAGTGTGTTTTATTCCTGAAAATTAAAACTAATTAGAAAACATAAAATTAATCTAAATTAAACTAAGGATAGTTCCGTGGAATGCCTCCATGGTGCGCCACGTTTATAAGGGTCCTTGGCTAGACCCAAAGCCTGGTCATATGTTACCCAAGTGGGATGTATTGCATCCCATGTTACACCGTCGGAGAGCGTCATCCAAGCTTGAGTCTATGACCTTCATGTAGTTGACCGGATCTTCTTCCTCTACTCGCTTTCCACATTCAAATTTCACCTCCTCATCCCCAAACTTCAATGTTAGAGTTCCGTCATTCATATCCACCAATGCTTGGGCGGTGGCTAGAAATGGCCTCCCGGGGATGAGAGGGACATCGGTGTCTTCTTCCATGTCTAGGATGACAAAGTCGGTTGGAAAGACGAATTTGTCCACCTTGACTAGCAGATTTTCGGCGACACCTTGTGGGAATTTGACGGACCTGTCAGCGAGCTGTATGCTCATCTTTGTAGGGCTTGTTGTTCCTAGACCGAGTCGCTTGAACATTGATGTGGGCATGAGGTTGATGCTAGCCCCAAGATCGGCTAAAGCATTTCGGACGGGGGACTTCCCAATCGAACAAGGGATTGTGAAGCTCCCGGGGTCGATTTTCTTTTGTGGAAGTTTGTTGAGTACTAAAGCTGAGCATTCTTCGCCTAAGTTAACTAATTGCAATGATTCAATTTTCCTTTTGTGAGTGAGGAAATCCCTCATGAATTTTGCATATTTAGGCATTCGGGTTAGGACCTCAATAAAAGGAATATTAACATGCAATTGTTTTAGTAAACTTTCGAACTTTGCGAATTGCTCATCGGTCTTTTGACGATTTAACCTACCGGGGTACGGAATTGGAGGAGTCTTGGTGGGCTCTTGATTTGGTGTAGAAGCCTTTTCTGGCGCAGGAGGAGTCATAGGCTGGCTAGAATGGCTTCTTTCATTTTGCGGCAATGGAGCATCCTCGGGACCCACGGTTCGATTTCTTAATGTGATGAGATGTACTTGTGCCTTCGGGTTCGTTTCGGTATTACTAGGTAACGCGCCTTGTGGTCTCTCGGAGAAATTTTGAGCTAGTTGATTTAATTGTTTTTCAACGTTTTGAATGCTAGCTTGTTGATTTCTGAAATTCGATTCCAATTGTTGAAATCGATCCGAGTTTTTCTTTTCGGTGTCAGAGATGAGGCGAGATACAGTATCTTCAAGCCTTTCTCTTCCACCTTGTTGTTGAGAAAAATTTTGCGGTTGTTGAAAATTAGTTCGTTGGTTTTGTTGGTTACTACTATTGTCGGGATCTCTCCAACCAAGATTTGGGTGGTTACGCCATCCTTGGTTGTAGGTACCCGTTGGAGGACCCGACGGCCTAGGTCTATTATCCATGTAGTTTACCGTTTCAGTTTGTTCATCTAATTCTTTCATACAACTCCAATTTTCATGTGACCCACCACACCCTTCACAAGCCATAACCGAGGCCGTTTTTGTCATTTCTAGCCTTTTGATTTTTGAAGAGAGGGCCTCGATTTGGGCTTGTAAAGAGGTGCTTTCATCAACCTTATGGGCGCCCGGGGCAATAGATTTATTACCTCGGGGAGTGTGCCATTGAAAATTGGTTTGAGCAATTTCCTCAATTTGGTTATATATTTCATTTGGGCGACGATTACCTAAGAGTCCCCCGGAGCTTGAGTCAAGTGTTTGTCTTGTGTGTGGCAACAACCCATTGTAGAAAGTGGATACTTGTTGCCACACCGCTAGACCGTGATGAGGACACTTTCTTAGAAGCTCCTTGAATCTTTCCCAAGTTTCATATAAGGATTCCCCATCCTCTTGTGAGTATGTATTAATTTCAGTCATTAATTTAGCCGTTTTAGCAGGAGGGAAATACTTATATAAAAACTTTTGGGCAAGTGCATCCCAAGTGTTTACCGATCCAACTGGGAGGGTGTTAAGCCAAGCCTTAGCTCGGTCTTTTAGTGAAAATGGGAACATTCGAAGGCGGATGGCGTCATTTGATGCTCCATTGATCCGGAAGGTATCACATATTTCTAAGAAGTTAGTAATTTGTAGATGGGGATCCTCGTCCGCAAGCCCGTGGAAGGTTGCGGAGTTTTGGAGCATTTGTATCAAATGCGGCCGAAGTTCGAAGTTGTTGGCCTCGACATTCGGTGCATTGATAGCAGCGCCAAGATTGCCTACGGTAGGCCGTAGGTAATCCATGAGGGTACGTTGGTCCGCCATTGGGAGTGGGTCCCCCGAAGCTTTCTCTTGATTTTTATCTTTAAGTCTTTTTCTGAGAAAGCGCTCGGGTTCTTCTAGGGGTTCTTTTATGTCTCTACTAGAACTGGAGCTCATGCACTACGTAGGAGGTTCAAATGTGGCGCCTGGGTTCCAAGTCCTGCAACAAAAACAGAAAAGAACGTTGGTCAGAATGTTCACCACGGCCCCGTGCTCAGTGAACACGGCCCGTGGTCAGAAGTACAGTAATCGTTTTCTGTATCCCAGTTACTGGGAGTTGGACACGACCCCGTGTTGCACCGACACGGCCCCGTGTTCAGCTCTCTGTAACTCAGAAAATAAAAACTGCCAGTGATGATGTTGGGCACGGCCCGTGTCTGACCGGGCATGGCCCGTGCTGAGCTCTGCAGAAGCTGAAAAACTAAGAAAATCCTAAAAAATTAAAAAGAAAAATAAAAGATGATTAGGCCGTTGATTCCTAACTTTCTTAAAATCCTTGTGTCCCCGGCAGCGGCGCCAAAAACTTGATGCGTGCGAAGTGTCGTATATATTAGGTGTATATTTTAAGCCTTTTTTAACACTTATTTTAGCCAAGTTTTAAATTTATAAAACACGATATTTCACTAACACTAAACACACATATGGGCAAGTGCACCCATCGTTGAGTGTAGTATAGCGTTGGTAAGATACCGAGGTCGTCCAAGGACACAAGAGCTTTTAGTACCGGTTTATCCTCAACGTCTAATCAAAAATAAAAGTTTAGAAAAATGTTTTAAACTAAGAAAAATAAAAACTAACTAAAATGCTGAAAATAAAAAAAAAAATAAAAACAGATAGACAAGATGAATCACTTGGTTCCGACTCGTATCTAGTATAACCTTTGATTATTTCCGCACTTTTGCACATAATTAAGAGATTATCTTAGTTATTGTAGTAGGCCCCTCTTTTGAAGGTGACGTTACCCTCACCCCAGTAGTTTGAGTCAGCAAGGATACAATCCTAAAAGGGTGGATTATTGGAAGATAATGAATTAAGTTATTAATGCAGTATTGTGGTAGGCCCCGCTTTTGGCGGTGACGTTACCCTCGGCTAAGTAGTCTGAGTCAGCAGGGATACAGTCCTAAGTAGCCGGGTTATAGTATTAATAGTAGTTAACTTATGAGGGGATCAAAGAGTTTGGACCCCCGCCATCCAATACCGTGAAGTATTGAAGGAGGTCCTACTAAATTTGACCCAGGTCCATTGCAGGACCTCTAAACGCTGAACAATGGCAAGACCTTTACCAAACCGTTCCCTTAACCCCCGACCAGGTAGCCAACATACCTCCATATAGACCGTGGAGATATGAATTGTGAAAATCCTTTATTTTATATAGACAGTAAAATAATGCCAAGACACCACGGACAAACAATAAGGAAAGATCACCTTCAACATAAGTAACCAGTTATTAAAGTCATTAATACAAAACCAAATAAAAAGTGCAAAAGATTAGAAATAAAAAGTATTATACTAGACACTTTGTCTTCACCAAGTGATGTAAGAGACTTAGGCAAACATGGCCTTGATTGTCAAGAACTCTTACGATCAATCTTGGATCCCGAGATGACTCACACACTCTACGATGGACAATGGATGATGGTGGTGGGTGATGGTGTTGTGATGGTGGTGGGTGGTGGATGAAGTGTGAGAGAGGTGGTGTGCCAAGGGATGAGTTGAAATGAATCCAAGCACTCCTATTTATAGGCTGAACAGAGAGCTGGGCACGGCCCCGTGCCTGTCTGACACTCTCTCTCCTCATTAATTGTAATTCGCAATTACAATTAATGCGCCTGCTGTACTTTCGACACGCCCCCGTGTCCGCTGAGCACGGCCCGTGGTGGGCAATAGAAGCTTCTATAGGTTTGTCTTTTCTGCTGCTTCTTGGGCACGGCCCCGTGCTGGCTGAGCACGGGGCGTGTTCAGTCTTCTGTCTTCTCTATTTTGCTTTGGAAGGTGCCGTTGAGGGGTCGGGCAGTCCACTAATGTTCCTTTTCTTGTATTTATGTTGGATTTAGCTGTCTTTTTGCTTCTTTTGCGTTTTTGAGCTCATTTAATCCTGAAAATACAAAAGGAAGACAAAAACACTCTTTTTCCAATATTAGTACTTAAAAAGGGTTAGTTTTATGCCTCAATTGATGTAATTTATATGTTGCATTTTACACACATCAGTGTTCAATCTACTCTAGTACTTGGATTCCGCACAAGATACTAGATCAAGCAATCAATCGGAGCATTCAAGTGTAACGATAAGATCCTCAATTGTTTCCACATATTGGGTTGGGAGAGAACGTTGGATTGGTGCACTGACGCAACACAGCGTGTGTATTTGAAGGACGTAACAGAGTGGTTGGCTTCATTACGTTTCGAGAACCGAGACGATCACGCCAGCATGTGGCGGTTGGTAATCGATACGGGTGGGGGTCAATGGTCATGACCTTCGAAACCATGAATCAAATTGCCAACTTCGACTCCTTGGGTGTCAACAATTACTACTATTATGACACCAATTTGTTTTGGCAAGAGGGCGTTTTCGGAGCGGATCTGGATAACCTCCTCAATTTGACCCTCGCTAACTACACGAGGGTGGTGCACTTATGATCGGAATCACCTATCTCTTGAAGGTAAAATCCTTCAAAACATTCCGTGGGAAAATGTGATGGTCCGATCAGGAGACTGGGGGAAGGTCCGTACTTGGGATCTTCGTGTCCTCCACGCATTGCGCTACTGGGAGGCAAAGTTATCATGGAGACACATTGCTATGATGAAAATATAGGACACTAGGGAGACGTTTAACAGAAAAATGATCCAACATGTGCGGTTGATTAGCGCCATGACTGTACACTAAAACCGCCTTTCGGAAAATTCGCTTTGGGTTGTTAAACTCGTGGATGATTTTGACTTTGCCAAAATGAGGAAGGGGTCACATATATGTGTTGATTTAACCGGTCATCGGCATAAGATCTCTGACAGGGATACGGGGTTCACCTGCGAGTACACCGAAGTGGTAGAAGGTGAAGATGCCAAGATGTAAGAAGGTGATGAGTAGGATGAGTCTAAGGAAGAGGGTCGAAGGGGCCCGAGGCAAAGGTTTGCTCGACGACACCACGAAGTGTCGAACAGTGCGGCCTAGTTTGTGATTGGTCGGCGCCGCGCGACTTTTAGTAGCTACAACCACGAACAACAAGATGTGTATAACAACGTGTCCGTGGTAATCGCCTAGGTGAGAGAAAGATAAGAGCAAAGGCTCAAATCTGATGAAGACTGGAGGACCCAACAACATATGCATTGTATAATGTAAGAAATTAAAATAAATGCACTAACATAAATTCAAAAGATAGAAAATATAATCATGTATGGGTATAGTCGGGTTCTTATCGATTCTGTTTCCAGTTTGTTTGATTTCAAGTATTAACCGGGTATGATCATTTTCGATTTCAGTTTCAGGTATTGAGATCAAAATGCATACCATATCTATACCTATGTATGGCAAAGGGGTGCGTTGTGCAGGTTTTGGTCATAGGCTAGGATGGGGATGGGGATGGGTTTGAGTTATGATGAGTTTATTAAGAAAAATGTTAGGATGTGTTTGGGTCTAGATAGGTTTCGCTCATAACAGGCTAAAAATAAAAAATATAAGTTCATAAAATTAAAAAAAATTAAAAATTTATGAAAATTTAAAATAAATAAAAATTATTAAAAATCGAGAAAAACTATAAAAAATCAAAAAAATATAAAATTAAAAAAAAGGGGCAAGTTCATATATACCCATACAAATTTGTAAAATATCATATATACTCTTGCAAAATTATAAATATCGTATATACCCTTTCAAAGTAGTTGAAATATCATATATACCCAATTCATTGAAAATAATTTAATAAATGACAATTTTTACCTTTATTTTTCTAAAACTTTGAAATCGAATATATGATCTTTAACTTCAAATATAAAATATGAACTTTACTATTATTATATTTGAAAAAAAAAATATAAAAATTAAAAAATAAAAGACTTAGAAAAATAAGAAAAAATTAACAAAAAAATTAAAAAAAAATTAAAGAATTAAAAAAATTTAAAAATTATTAAATTTAAAAATAAAAAAAAGTTAAAAATAAAAAAAACCAAAGAAAATAAAAAAAAAATAAAATGTGAAAAAATTTAAAAATATAAAAACCAAAAACACCAAAAAATAAATAAAAAAACTAAATTTAAAAAGAATTAAAAATTAAAAAAAAATAAAACAATTTTTTATCATTTTTTTTTATTTTTACAATTTTAGTTTACAGCCCTAATGGTTATTAATTTGTAAAAGATAACGGGAGCAAGTAAATAAAAAAAATTGGCATATGACATACAACATACTATTTATCAATGTGGGGCTAGCCCACTTAGTAGAGGCATATGCATTTTAGAGGAGAGAGGTCCAGGTTCAATTCTGGCCAAAAGTGAATAATATAGAATTATTGGTGTAATAGGGTAGAAGTAAGTGTTGCCACTAAATATATATATATATATATATATATATATATATATATATATATATAGGGAGGGGCTCATGCGAGAACCACCCTTATTGCGAGAACCGCGAGAACCAATGTGAACATGGGGCAATTTTGTAAATACCAAATAACTTTAAAAAACCTGCTTACCTGCTTCCATTTACTACCGGACTTCAAACAAAAGTTAAATTACATTTAATACAATTTTTCACGTCCACTCTCATTACATCAAAGTATCTCAGCATTTCTCAACCCGTATCTATCAAGAATTCGTCGATTACAATCGATTTCATCATCATCTCGAATACATCATCACTTCACCATCATCAGTTCACCATATTGAAGCATCTGGATTGAGATTTTATCTCAGATTTGAAATTTTACCACCAGATATTTCATATTTCATCATATAATCGAGGTTAGTTCCCAAAATTCATCCAGTTATTATAAGAATAGATGATTCAATGAGTGTGTCACTACGACGGTATCGCCGGAATCAGTCGCCGTCGGAATCACCGCCGCCAACGGAACCGTTGACGGATTTGTAATATAGATATTTTCAAATTAATCGACCGTGATAATTCTAGTTACGTTAAGGTAATTCTTATGTAATATGTGATTATGCACATGTGCATAGCTTGTAATAATATGATAGATAATTTGTCGATTCAAAATTCGTTTTGTATTGTGTGATATATAGCTATGCACATGTGCATATTTTGACATCATAGGTTTAACAGAATTGGATATTAAGGTAATTCTTATGTAATATGTGATTATGCACATGTGCATAGATTGTAATAATAAGTCAATATGCACATGTGCATAGTGTGCAATAACATGTGAGGATACTGAACTTCAGCTATTGGGTGAAGCAAATCTGGAACAAAATAATGAAGTAATTGATGACGTATCACCTGAGCAGAACCAGATAGTAGAAGTTAACATGGGTGACATACAAATTCAAGAACAAAATGAGGCGGTCAAGTGTCAGACCGTGATAATTCTGGTTACGTTAACTTAGAGCAAACTCAAACGAAGAAGAATCCCGAGCTTCTGCAGCTTGAAGAATCTCCTGGTTCGAATCCCGTATTACACGGAAATGGAAAACGGGATTTGGACTAGATCACAGTTGAAGACGGTTTTAAAGAAAGATGCATTAGGAGGTAGCTCAGAGTTAACAGACTCTCTAGGTTATGCAAATATGTCAAAAGATAAGCCCGACATTGTTGAGTATTTGTTGAACGAAAAACAACAGGCAATGGAGATTATCGAAGTGAAGAGCGCGGTTGATATCGAACCACTACAGATATCAAGAAGTACAAGTTTGGATAAGCCGCAGATAGAATTCTTAAAGCCAACGTCTTCGAAGGTGATTTACCGGTTTCCTGATGATGAAACGACCGCTGCTCCAAGTGCAACAGAAGTGCAGGATCCGATTAGTTTTCAGCAAGATCAACAGCCAGAAATGCTACCGCTTGTTGATGAACGGAAATACAAACGTCGTGGTAGGCATCCGAAGCATATGGAATATGAGATATCAAAAGTCAAAAGTCAACAGTCACCTAATAAGTTGATTACTCAGTTTTCTGATGATGAACCGACCACTGCTCCAAGTTCAACAGAAGCGCAGGACTCGATTAGTTCTCAGCAAGATCAGCAGACAGAAAAGCTACCGATTGATGATAAACACATGTACAAGCGTCGTGGTAGGCGTCTGAAGCCTATGGAATCTGAGAAGTCAAAAGCTAAGGGTCAACAGTCAGATAAGAAGTTGATTCCCGAGTTTCCTGCTGATGAACCAACTGCTGCTCCAAGTTCAATAGAAGTGCAGGATCCGATTGGTTACCAGCAAGATCAGCATATAGAAAAGGTACCGCTTGACGATAAACCCAAGCACAAACGTCGTGGTAGGCCTCCAAAGCGTATGCAACCTGAGAAGTCAAAATTTAAAAGTCAACAGTTAGATAAGAAGTGCAAAGCTGGAAAGAAAACGGGTCAACCTAAGAACAAGGGCCATGTCAAGCATAAGATGACTAGGCGGAGCAACGGAGAGTCAAGTTAATAGGCTAGAAGAGACCGAATCTTGAGTTTAATGTAGACAATGATTGATTGAAGAACCAGTAGATGCAACACAGAGTGTAACTGTTGATAAGTTATGTCATGTTAATGCATATGTGCATAGCTATAGTTATGCACATGTGCATAGCTATAGTTATGCACATGTGCATATTTTGATAGATATGCTTACACGGAACATGATAATAAGGTAACGTTGTGATCTATATAGATATGCACATGTGCATATTTTCTGACAGAACAGGCTTACATAGAACATGTTGATTATGTATAATTGTGTGATACATAGTTATGCACATGTGCATAGGATAATAAGGTAATGTTGTGATCTATATAGATACGCACATGTGCATATGTTCTGACAGAACAGGATTACACAAAACATGTTGATTATGTATAATTGTGTGATACATAGTTATGCACATGTGCATAGCTTGACAGAATATGATTAAACATAACAGGATAATAAACTAAATTTGTGATCTATATAGTTATGCACATGTGCATAAATTGTTATAATAGGTTAATATGCACGTGTGCATAGTTTGCAATAATAGTTTGACAAGGTAGATGATGTTGATGCATATGACTTCGAATAGGAGTCTCACCTATGCATCAATGATTTGTAATCGGTATTTAGTTTTATGTAGGTGTTTTTTGGTGTGTTATACAGTTATGAGAACGTGTATTTCATCTTGGATTATGTTAATAAGGTATAGTTGTGTGATATATAGTTATGCACATGTGCATAGATTGTTATAATAGGTTAATATGCACGTGTGCATAGTTTGTCAACATAGGTTATTAAGGTATTTAATGTTTATTCACATGTATATAATGATGCATGTGTGCATATCTTATTTGTCGATCATAAATTAATGTTGATACACATGCTCATTGTAGATCATCGATGGAACAAAATACATGGATTGACAGATGAAACAGTTAAGCAGATGTTAGAAGAAGAGGCGTTGAAGCAATAGGAATGATGGGGTGTGCTCAACAACTGGGAAAAGGAACAGATAATATGATGTTATGGATGTTATATGTGAATGATTCAAGGACATGAAACACGTAGTGTTTGTTTGTTTGTTTGTTTTTTTTTTTTTTTTTTTGGGCAGTAGTAAGCGGCTAACTGATGTGTTGTGTGTATATTTGGTTGACAATAGTTGTATAGGATAAATTATGTATGGATGCACATGTGCATTATTCAAAATCAGTATGTCGATGTATTATGTATATCAAAGGATGTATTATGTATATTAAAGCAATGTATATACGTATCAAAGCGTGCTGGTATGTTGTTAAAAATGTGTATGGGTGCACATTAGCATTATTATAACACGTATATTGCGCGTGTGCATATTTTTATTCCGTATCAAATAACCATGTTAAGTTAAACATAAAACATGTATGCACATGTGCATTATTATGGTACGTTGGAGCTGCTGCTTGCATTCTCATTTCCATGACCTGCAGCTTGACCCTGACCACCACCATCATCTTTCTCAATCTCCACATGTGGGAAGCTGCTCTCCAGCATCTCATCGCCAATATCGACATCTTCTTCCCCTGATTCCTTATTGTTTTTCTTCATTCCCTCAACCTGAATTCAACACAACCATTCAAATAAAACAACAAGAAAGTCTTCCAGATTTCCAACAATTGAAAAGCTTACATCATCAATGTCGACCGTTGCGATGTTTACTAAAAGTGCTTGCCTTTTCGTCTTGCTCACTAGTTTCTTCCAGTTGGTGACAAACCGATCAAGCTCCCAGAGCATTTCTGTGTCCAAAGCCTCTATGTCAAGCTCTATTTCATCACCCTCTTGCGCCAACTGATCGTTCCTCTTACGTACGATCTGCAACAAATGTCGCATCTTCTCTGGTGGCATACTTTGCAGCCCTAACCCCAATTTATGTTTATCTTCCATGTTCATGTCCCTCTTGTTCAGATCCTTGGCTCTGGGCTTGGGCAGCTTCGGCACAGTTCCTCGTGTCGTAGTTGATGACGGCTTGATCTGTTCTGGTTATGGTTCTGGTTCTGGTTCTGAAGCCTGCATTGGCATGGCGTCCGCATTGGCGGCTGAACAACAGGTGGGATGATCGGTTTAGATGCAGTCGAGTGATTTTGCTTGTTTAAAACAGGAGCAACCGGGTCACTAAATTTCGGCTTCTTGGATCTCTCAGGCGTCTGTATATCGTCCCACGAACTTCCATCGAATTCATCTACAGCAGAAAACTAATTCACACGCTGATTAGTAGGCAATTTCGCCTGAATCGGTCTAAAAAGCATCTCGAAATAGGACAGCAGCTGATGAGCCATTCCATGAACCTCATCCGTCTTGGGGTTATAAAGCATCGCATTCTCAAACACCAACCGAACATCGGAGGCAAAATCAAGTGGACTAGAATACATATTATTGGACAAATTCAACTTAACCAAACCCAAGTCCAGTAGTATAGGTTTATCTGTAAAAGTCGACTTATTTTTCCGAGTGCCAACCCTACCCATATTGACCCGTCTTCATTCTGGTGTCTCTCAGCAGTGCCAAAAGCTGCATAAACTCCACCCATGAATCCCCGGTTGTCGGCTAGTTATTCCATTTGCAATCCCACATAGTCAACTCCCCTATTTTTTGTAGTTGTCCGCCACCCAAGACCCTTTGTTTGCTGCCATTCTGTACATAATTGGATAGTTATCTATAAGGCACTTGTTCAGAATACATACATCAATGATATATTCTAATTTTCAACATAATGCACATGTGCATATAATTTAATACAATATCATTTACAATCAATATAATGCACACGTGCATATAATTTAATACAAGATCATTTACAGTAAATATAATGCATATGTGCATATCATTTAATATAATATTTACAGAGTATCTACAACATGCAAATTAAAAAGATATATCAACAAAGATCTTAACCAGTACATGATCTTATCTTCTACGCCAGAATACCACAAAATTACTTGCAGATGAAGAACTAAAAGATTATAGAATAGTCTTCTCAATAGCTATTTTTCAGTAGATTCTTAAAAGTTTAAAACCTTGGTAAACACAAATCCAGGAAGATCACCATATGCAATTAGCTAAAAACTGCAAAACGAAAAAATATATCGACAACGATCCTATTAAGTCCATGAACTCATCGTCTCTGCCAGAATACCACAAGACTACTTGCAGATGGAGAACTAAAAGATTATATAACAGTCTTCTCCATACCTAACTATCAGTACGTTCTTAAAAACCTCGGTTAACACAAATACTGGCAGATCACCATACGAAATCGGCTACCCAAGCAAGCTTCAACTGGCTCCTATTTCATTCTACTTTACTTTTACCTACCTTACACTCATGGAAACTCATAAGAACAACTTAGATCATGACCAATTCATAGCTTGTTCCTAACGCATACACACGAAAAGTAGAACTCAAAATTAACCCTAGGACACAAACCAGGTCACAATTTAGAACAGCATCAGATGTATATGAGGAGGATTACCAGAGAATGTATGAGGAGGAACATCATATGTGTGAGAATCGACACTTGATGAATCAGAGGATGCCATGAAGATATGAGGAGGATTATCATAAAATGTATGAGGAGGAACATCAAATGTGTGATAATTGACACTTGATGAATCAGAGGATGCCATGTAGAGGGTGTAAATGGTGGGTTGTCGTTGTGAATGCCGCTGGAAACACCGTGACCGGATGCCAACGTCGTGAACTCCGGTGAGTTATGTGAACGTCGTCGGCCACCGTCGTCGATGTATACAAAGTTCTGATCTGTTGAATGAAACCCTAACTATTGATCGTGAACAAAGTTATGAAACAGAGGGGCGCGTGTTTTATAATAAGTACCACATAATTACAATTTTGCCAAGTGTTCACATTGGTTCTCGCGGTTCTCGCAATAAAGGGTGGTTCTCACATGATCTTCTCCCTATATATATATATAGAAAGTATAATGTACTTCACGGCTCAACGTGCGTGATTAATATATAACGTGTGTGATTTGTATGATAAGGGCTCCCATGCGTGATTACAAGGGCTCCCATGCGTGATTTTTTGGCTCCCATGCATGGCATACTATTTATAAAAACGAAATTATTGGTGTTACACGCCTAGGCTTACACGAAAAACCCACTCAAAACTACGTAGTTTTGATTAAAAACTCTAAAAATTAAAACTAAAACACACTTTTGCCTTCTTCCTTTTTTTCATCAAAATCAAAACTAAGAATCAAATCCAAATCAGATGGAACCAAAAACAACACAGATTGAAAAAAAAATGTTGATTACCTAATACCTAAATATTAGAAAAATAAATCCCAAAAATATACTGACAATTGTAATTTGGTTTAAATCCTTGCGAGACTACAAAACTGAAATGTGTTTAAATTTTGTGGCGATTCAATTATTCAAACCAAAAAATGATTTTCCGTTTATTTGTGGGATTTAGTTTCAGAAATTTCTTTTTTTTTTTTTCATAAATGAATACTTTTATTTACTTTTACTATAACTGTTTTCGTTCCATTTCATTCATTCTTATTTTCTTTTTCTTTTTTTTGATGAAAATTCGATGATTTTTAGGTTTGAAGAACATGTATTTGATTAAAGCTATTTTTGTTTGATATTGTAAATAGGGATTTGTAGAACGTAGAAAAGGGAAGAAGAAAAAAAATGTGTTTCGCAAAGTTTTTTAGGGTTTGTTAATCAAAACTACGTAGTTTTGAATGGTTTCGCGTGTAAGCTTAAATACAATATAAAGGTCAATTATAAAGTGAAATATAAAGGTCAACTATAAAGACGGTTCAATCATAAAAACGGTTATAAATAGAACAATAACTAACCATAAGCTTCTCGATTGATTTGTCGGTCCGTCTTTCCTAGTTATTTTGGTTATTCGATTTTTTAATGAACCCTGAGGAATAAGTAGATTTTGAATTTGAACACCACCAATCTCGCATATATAGCCCAAAAAGAATAAAAATTCAAAACTAGTACTCCACAAGAACACCCTTAAAGTTAGTTAAAAGGCTTGCTCTTGTATCAAACCGGAGTTTTGGCTACTATACGTTGTCTTAACCGGGTCCCCACTAGAGAGAGCCCTCGCACAATAGATCCCCAATTTAAACCCCTCAATGAGAAACCCCTATCACCCAGACTCGAACTTGAGACCTGAAGAGAAAAACTCACTCATGCCCACCATAAGTGGAACTTAAATACTCGTGGCCACCACTAGAGCACTAGTGATGGTTATATGTTATGATTACTAGTAGAGACCCTATACGCATTGGTTGGAAAAAAAAATGACCAAACATGCAATATGGGCATATTCAGGTTTTACTAAACTGGGCCCTATATTTCTCCTCATATCAATAGTAAATATGACCAGCCACTTGGGCTGTGGCCCTGTGATAAGTAGTCAAAGACTATTTTGGGGAGACCCAGGTTCGAATCTGGTTAGGAGTATTATTTAAGGGGGAAATAATTTGCTTTTCAAAAAAAATAGTAAATATGACCAACAATCATATCTTTTCACTAAATATAACACTTATATTGCTAGCAAGAAACAAAATGAAAAGGATTTAGGATTTATGCCAAAAGTTCCACTAGGAATACAAGGTTAGACAAGATAACCACAATAGTTTGGTCCTCACAAATGGTGAGAACACCCCCTTGTGGGAAGGCCAAAATAGACTCAACCCTGGAAGGCTATACAAGAAATTTTTATCTAATACAACACATACATATCTAACTTTATTACCTATATGTTGCATGTGTCATAACCAGATAACCAAGAAGAGGGTTCTGATAACTTTGTCAACTCTCCGTCTTCATCGTTGAAATTGTGAATTTCATCTTTCCATTGCTGGTCCGCATTTGTGCTATCGCGCTCATATTTTGGCATGTTAGAAACTTGTTTACCTTGTTTTTTCTTCAGCTTTTCTATCTCTTTGTAAGCTTTCTCCCTTTCTTCTTCTGCCTGCCTTGTGCGCGCCTGCGTGTTTAGAATGTATATTGTTAGTTAAATAAAACATATGCAAGAACAAACGTTCAGCGAACAGTTCATGAACTGTTTGGCGGGACGTTTGTTTGTGGTCATTCGTTTAATAAATGAACGACCACAAACACGAACAAGAAATTTCGTTCCTTAAGTTAAAAGAACAAACATGAACAAGGGCCGCGTTCATAAATGTTTGCTTGTGTTCGTCTGTGTTCGCTTTTGTCTAGTACCTAAAATTAACGAACAAACACAAACGAACACGAACACATTCATTTCCTTAACAAACGGACACGAATAAAAGAATCTCGTACGGTAAGTGTTCATAAACAGTTCGTGAACACAGTATTTCCCTAACAAACGAACACGAACAAGGTTGTGTTCATGTTCGTTCGTTTCGTTTGCAGCCCTAATCATTTGACTATAGAAAATCTTATGATTTAGATCGTATGTGATCCGAATAAATATATTTATTTAATAAAATCAAATGAGAAATGTAACATAAAAATACCTCAGCAGCAGCAACAGCGTCTTCAGCTTCTTTAAGTCTAACAAGCAGTTCACCAGCAGCCACCACAGCTTCATCAGTATCCTTTAACTGCGCTTTAAGCCCGTTACTCTCATCCCTATAATAGCGCCTCTCTTTCTCATTTTCCGCCTTCAAAATTGAAATTTCTTCCGCGAGTGCGTTAATGAACTTAGATTCAGCCCCCTTAACACCAGCTTTAGCAGCGGCTTTTTTTACGTCAATAATTCCGTCTTCAATTCTCCTTTGTGTCGTTAGCAGATTAATATGTTTTTCCTCTAAATCGGCATATTGTTCAAGCATTCGTGCATGCCCTTCCATTGCCATTTGCATTGCATCCTTTAACTCTTTCGCACATTTTCTTTCGGTTTCAAGTTCGTGTTTTTGCTTTTCAACAAGAAGACGACTTTCGTGCAGTTTAAGTTCCAAATCTTGTACAAGAGAAGCCCATTTGCTCTCTGCTTCAACCGCGCTTGGGTCAGATTGATAGGTTAGTTGCAAAACATTAGTTCTTTTGGATGAAGAATCGATATAAAGTTGAAGTTGAGTTTTGAGATCTTGGATTTCTTCCAATAGTACATCTCTTTCCCCCAAGTCGAAGAAGTTTTGGTATCGTTCTAATTCATCTTGAAATCTTTGAAACTCTATCTCCGTCCTTAAAACTTCCGGCTGGTTCTCATAATTTTCCTTCAGAATCTGTAATTATAGACAAAATTTTCAAACAGAAACAGAATTAAGCTTATTGGGGAACAGGTTTAACGAGTAGAACAGGTTGAGAGTCACCCAAAGTTTACTTATAAAGCATATAACCTCCTGAATGGATTTACTTAAAACATTTAGTTTATTATACTAATTAATTTGTTATTGTAAATAGTTTTTTTACCAGCCGCGCATTGCTTCGGGCCATACTCGTCGTGATAAAGTATAGGCTACAATCGGCTTGACCCTTCAAATGAAGACGTGTTATATTTGACCCGACTCATTTCCAAACAAAATTTACGTCGAAACGTAGACAACCTCGAAATGTACATAAAAATAACCACAAACACGTATTATATTTGACTTGGCTCGTTCTCGAATAAAATTTATGTCAAAACGTAGACGAACTAGAATTTATATTGACTAGCTTGGTTTTAAATTGCGTGATGCGCTCCGATGCGTTTAGTCCAAAAATCTGATGCGTGATGCGCGATGCGAGCGCATCACGTATGTGATGCGTTCTTTATAAAAAAATAGTTAAAAATTAAATATTTATACATAAAAACTTATGTAAAACATACTTAAAGTAAAACAACTGACGTAATTAGAAGATAAGGGTTGTGTTTTTTGGTTCAAATCAAGCATACTAAGATGTTAATTATGGAAAAAACCGAACACAGTTCATAAAATCTGAAAAAAAAGCATAAGAAACAATGTTGCGTGCATCAGAGCGCATTATGCGATGAGCGCATTATGCGAAATGCGCGCAATATTCTCGCATCGCATCAGCTGTTGCGATGCGCTCTCATTAGTGCATCGGGCGCATCACGCATTATGCGCGCATTTTAAAACCAAGTAATAAGAACGTGAAAATTAATTTTTTGAAGTAAATATGTACAGGAGTTAAACCCGAAATTTTAGAACCATGAGGGGTGGAATGGCAGGTAAGAAACCCCACAGACCATACCTTTTAAGAGTATATACAATCATCATTAACAGATTAAAACATAACAAAGTTTACCGTCCTTTAGTTAAATGTGAGAAAACATTAAACAGACTAAAACGTAATAAAGTTTACAGTCAAAACAGTTATACAATAATGAACTTCGTACCTTATTCTCATTTTTTAAAGAAACCAATTCCTTATCCTTGAACTCCTCAGCAGACAAAATACCATCCATCAAGCTCTCAAGACGAGCAATTTTATCATCCCGAATTTCGCCAATAATTAAATTACACTCTCGTTCATGTTTGTATTGTTGCAACTGCCATATAACATAGAAGTGATTAAAAATTTAGATACAATAAAATGTTAAGTCAACTTTATCGCTATTTTTGTATTTAAAAATCTTAACAAACATACCAAACGGTTAAGTTGGTTTATTTCCGAGTCTTGTCGGGCACATAACTCCTCTAATGCCATCTCTCTCCTTATAGCTCCTGCCAACACCTTCTCAACAGACTGCAGAATAACAAAAATTTTAACCAAACTGTATTAAAATAGCATAAACTATTATATGTTTTGGTAATAATGTTTTGATACGCTGCTTGTTTATAGCCCTGCCCGTTTCAATCTACAAAAAGTTGCCCCTTTGGCCCGTTACCCAACCCATTATGCTAACTCGACAAATAATAGTTTGGCCAGATTTGCGACTTTCGTCCAAAGGTTTGTTTTTCCGCATCCATATCCAAATAGTTTAAAATCTTGTCATTTTCATCCGACTCGTTAACTCTATCCATTTTTCTCTGTTAGGTCAGGGGTATTTTCGTCTTCTTTTTTATTTAGTAAGGGTATTTTGAATACTTGCACATTATGTTAAATGCTTGTACATAAAATGAAAAAGACCAAATTGCCCTTTTTAAGTTAGCAAAAAAGACGAAAATATCCCTGACTTAACGGAGAAAAATGGATGGAGTTAACGAGCCGGATAAAAATGGTAAGATTTCAAACCTTTTGGATCCAGATGTGGAAAAACAAACCTTTCGACGAAAGTCGCAAAACTAGCCAATCCTCAGAGACGAAAATGGCATTTTACTCTAAAACTACATTACCAAAACTTTATATAAAGAAAAATACATACTTTGGGAACCATCGGCTTATTTTTATCAGCCAATTGTGACGACTCCTCAACAGGAATCAACTGCAAGTTTGAACTATCGATTCCCTCCTTAACATCTTGAGAACTCGTACACTTGCAGTTTCTGCACAAAAACAGAACAGGCTTTTCTTTTTCTTCTAACTCGTTCCCTTGAAGAACCGCTTGCACACCGACATCTTTCTTAACAAATAACGGTTTATCGTCTAACGGCTTGTACGAAAACGTGAACGAAGACTGTTTAAAAGCACAACTTTTTCTTTGCTTGTTAATTACATCAAGACCACGGTGTAGACTGGCGGACAAATGGTCGTTAAAAGATTTAGGAACAGATTTTTCCAAATGATCCTTTTGAGAAGCGGTTAACATTGAGGAAGTGCGTAAACTTTTCCTGCTGCTGTTAATCGGTATAGGTGAAATGCTTAAAGTCGGTGACTTGAGAACCGGGGATGCTTCAGATGATTGTACGGGTAAATTAGTAGACACGTCCTTTACAGAATCTTTATTATCTTCATTGTTTTCAAGAATCTGAACAGCTGTCGGTTCAAGATTGCCAGCTTGATCTGATATATCTTCTTGCATATTAACATCGGTGTCTTCAGAATCTTTTCGGTCAAGAATCGGTTCACTGTCTTCAACGATTTCCATTTCGGCATCCCCGTCATCGTCTACATGAGGTAGAATCATGGGACGATTGAGGCTGAATTTTAAAAGATTTATGCTTCTTCTAGCGTTCCACCCTGATGAGTAGCCTGCGTTCGGGTCAACTTGGTTTTCGGTTGACTTCATTCGCTGTAATTCATCCTGTCGAATGTTGTTGGTGCACAAAAGTTAGTATCTGTAGCACAAAATAATATCTTGAAAATATAGAAAAATGTACCTTTAGTTGGCGTATCACTTCGCGCAATGTATTAACATCATTCTGCAATTTCTCGTTAACGATTGCTTTGTTTTTTATAGCCTTGGCTCGCTGGGCAAATCGTAATGTACTAAACGTCTCGTTTTTACAACTGAATCATGATTTTCGTTTGTGTTAGAAAAGTAGGAAAATTCAGAAAGAAAAGCAGTTTGGGCAAAAATGATGGGTCAAACGGGTTGGGTAAGCGGTCAAAATGGGTAAATTGTGATTTATGAAAAGTATCATATTTCAATAAGAGTAAAATGTCATTTTCGTCCTTGAGGTTTGGCCAGTTTTGCGACTTTCGTCCAAAGGTTTGTTTTTTCCGCATCTAGATCCAAAAGGTTGAAATCTTGCCAGTTTTGCGATTTGGTCCTTTTCAGGGGTATTCGGTCCTTTTACATAAAGTGAAAAAGACCTAATCTCCCTGTAAGTTAACAAAAAAGACGGAAATAATCCTGACCTAACGGAGAAAAAATGAAAGGAGTTAACAAGCCGGAAAATGGCAAGATTTCAAACCTTTTAGATCCAGATGCTAAAAAACAAACCTTTGGACGAAAGTCACAAAACTGGCCAAAACTCATAGATGAAAATGGCATTTTACTCTTCCAATTCAAATAATAATCTATGTATCTAGAAAAAGATTTAAGAGATTTTATACATTAAAAATACACTTTAGCCAACTTTTAACTTGTCAGGCCCGTTTTGTTTCCGTTTGAGTTGTTCTTTTGTTTTACCCATTTGACCCTTTACAAAAAAAATAAGCCATAACATGATTTAACCCGTTTATAAGCTATAAGCGAATTGGTCGAACGATACACCTCTAGGCTCTAGACATATATTACCTTTGAGCGGGCGAAATGGCACAAATCATAGCGAGTTTCGCATTTCCACCAAGGGATTCCTGCAACAAAAACGTCAATTTGGAATCTCTGTAAGGAATGTGCCTTTGCTTTCCGGTCTGTGAGACTTCAGCTAAAATGTTAATCAAGTTTCTGCAAATCCAGAAACAATAAGAAATAGATTTTATAAATGTAATCAAACAATTATAAAAAAGCAATTTGAAAATGTAACCAAATGTATGACTTACCCTAGCTGTGAAAGCGAACGGTTAATATTACCAGCTTCTTTCAAACGCTCTCCAGCTGCACCCGTTGACTTTTGCCTTTCTGACCCGGCAAGGTCAACAAGATTCATTCGACTCGTTTTAAAGCATCTCAGACCATCTACACTCTATAGAATTATAAATTCAAAGTTATGGCCATCCTTATGCAGAACAGATTATTGTGTATCCATAAAAACCGAACCAAACCGAATAACCTAAAATCATTTTTTTAATGTTTGTTATATTGATTTAAGAATTATTAGTTTTATTCTTGAATGTTAAGTATTTATAATAAAAACATTAACATGTATAATTACCTTTGAAATGATTTATCCATTGGCAACAAAAAATAACAAAATTTAACATAAAAGTTATATGATTTTCGAAGTATTATAAAAGAATATGTCTTAATAAAAACTAAAGAGGTTGAAAGGTTAGGTTTATGTGAACAATATTAATTAAAAAGGTTAAACATAATAACTTAAATGTAAACATCTACTAAAGATTCTTAAATCTTGGATTACGTAATTTTGTTTCAAAAACTGAACCGAACTATTGCTAAAACCGAAAAAACTGAAACCGCACGATTTCAATAACCGAAAACCGAACATTTCGGTTACGGTTTTGGTTTTACTATAAAACTGAACCGAACCATGCACACCCCTAGCTTCTGATATGTGTGATGAAAGACAAATACAAAATAACGCAAATTCTAGGGTCTTATTACCTTGCAACTTGACTCCACAACGCATGTAAACACACTGTGTGAGCGGGAACTCTCGGAATTTAAACTTGTTGAACCAGTCCTCCGGTTTGATAAACCCTACGTATTTGTTAAAAATTATCAAACGATACTATCCAATAATACACCGGTTTGACTATTAGTCAAATGCTAGAGATACCATTGAGAAAACCTATGAATCATGTGGACTAACATATAATACCTTTTTGAGGAGCTGAGTCACATCTTTCATACTGCAAATCGTCTCCTCTGTTAAATTCTCTACGTACACTCCGGTTTTATTATCCTCTCGTAGATGAAGATTTCTTTGAGATGGATTCAGCAAGTCGGTGATTTGTTCGTTATAGATCTGTATATAATACATTTTGGTATCAATAAAACCGTGACAAGATAAAGTTCAGTTCTGGATAGTAAAACTGTAAAAGATCATGTTACCTCAAGAAATGAACATCGGCACTGATATGTTAGTTGTTTGTCAGCATGTTTATTTTGTTCCTAAAAGATATAAACAAACCACAACTAATTCAGAGACACACTTATGTTACAAATTCACAACTGATAATACAAGAAATATGTCATATAGACACCTCATTTATGCGAGAAAATAATCGTGCGAAAACACGGGACGTCAATCCTTGTTCATTACTATACGCATTCTCTTCTAACAACGTATTGGTCGGTCCCCATATCGTGTAGGTCTTCCCGCTCCCAGTCTAGGAAAAAAAATTAAAAGTATTAAATTAACAAAAACAACAACAAAAATGATATAATAAATGGTGAAAACGTGCATTTATGAATTATACCTGCCCATATGCAAATATTGAGCTGTTGAATCCAGCAAGACAGTTTTCAACAAGAGGGGCACCCACAAGCTCGAATATATCAATCTGAGAGACAAATCGAAGCAACAAACAGTGAGAAACAATGTTAACGATTCATGAAATCTGAAACTGAAAGTAACCAGTGATCTACTTGCCTGAGTTGACGATACATCTGCTACATGATCGAAAGTAAATTGGTGTCCGAGCATTGTCAATGAATCGCCAGATGTCTTTTGGACTACTGTTTCTCCTTCTTCTTTGTTATTCAACGGGCGCATTCTCACTATAACCTAATAAAATCATTACACCACATCAAACCATAAGCACCTAATAAAATCTTTTGGAGTATTTGGATGCACATTCAAGTGTCTGCCAATAATAACTCTAAAAAAGCAAGTCTTAACATGATTCTGGAATTTTCTTAGATCTAAGCCCTACATATTAACATATAAATTATATAATATGTACTAATTTACTGCTTCAACTGATAATCCTGTTACAAACTAAAAAAAATTCCATTAAAAACACGAAACTATGGTTTTAACAGTTTATGTACCTTAACCCCTATACATGATTTTGGCAATAATTTCTTCGAAAAATGAGATATGAACATGATTTTGAATGCTTTTAAGATCTAACCCCTATGAATTTAACCCATTATTATATACACTAATTTAACTCACTAAAACTAGGGTTTCAACAGTTTCACTGATTTAACCGATAACCGAGTCACAAACTTGCAACTTTTGCCATTAAAAACACAAAACTAGGGTTCTAACAGTTTATGCACCTTGACCCCTATCCATGATTTTAATTTTTAGCAATAATTACTTTAAAAACAGATCTTAACATGATTTTAAATACTTGCAAGATCTAACACCCTATAAATTCAACCCATTAATCCATTATATGTACTAATTCAAACCACTAAACTAGGGTTTCAACAGTTTCACTGTTCTAACTCACAATCATATCACAAGCTTGCAACTATTTCAACAAAAAACTTAATATACCTTAACGCCTGTATCCGAAGACCCACCGACAGCATTTTCGGGGTGAAAATCGGTCCCAATCTTCCGTTTGAGAGGGTTCGAAGAAGGCGGTCTGGGCGGGAGCATCGATTTGAGTTTACCAACATTCGGCGAAGGTTTTGAGTCTGGAATGACGTTATCGGAAGGCGGCGGAGCGTTTTCTTTGCTCGATTTGTGCTTCCGATTACCGGATCTGTTGTTCTTCATTGAACTAGGGTTTGGTGGTGGAGTATCGGAAGAGTGTTCTCGCAAAATGGCGTGTCTTGGTTGCATAAAATGCTTCATTTCTGAAACCCTAGAGAGAGAAAGTGGGAGAGTAGAGAGAGAGAGAGAGATGTAGCCGTTGGAAGATGGGGAAATTGAATTTGAAATGGAAGGAGCTTCTTGTTGTTATTATTAACGTTATTTTTTTTTTCTAGTTTATGTGAAGATTTAAAGTCTATAAATGGTCTTTATGGGTTTGACCAAATTTTGAATGTGATGGTTTGAGGATTTTGGACTTTTGATTCTAGATTTTAAGGTTTGTTATGGATTTTTTTATCAAACGACAAATAAAATGAAAAAGGTTAATTTTCGTGTTCTTATAACAACAGACGGAGATACTCTTGACGGGATGTGAGTGGTCTGATACCTATGGAAAATGATAATTGCATACAATATGTAGAGCCGAAACTCGAGTGACATCCTAAGTTTTTCGGACAGCGACATCCACAAACGAATTAACAGAAAATAAAATCAGAAAGAGTAAAGTACAATTTCAGTCTCTGAGGTTAACACCCGCTCGCAGGTTCAGTCTCTGAGGTTAACACCCGCTCACAGGTTCAGTCTCTATTTTGAAAAAAAAAAACCAACACTTTAGTCCCTGACGTTGTCAATTTGATTCAATCAAACCCCTGCACCAAACTTCTGTTAGTCAACAGTTTGGATTATGGTTAAAAGACCATACTACCCTTAAGGGACCAAAACTGCAATACGAATAAGTTAAATCCCCTTTTAGTCCCCTCTCCATACAACCACCATCAGCCGCCGCCCCTCTCCACTCAACCGCCACCAGTCTCCGCCCCTCACCGCCGCAGACCAATAAAAAAAACATGTCTAAAATCAAAATAAACAAGAATATATGTCCGAGATTAAGATTGATTGTAAGCGACACAGAGGGTTTTTAAATTCTTAAAACTGGTTGCCGAAAAAAATCAACCTGTTGTAGAGTACCTGATGATAAAAAGACGCTTAACACCCCTCTCCATACAACCACCACCAGCCGTGTCACACCCCAACCGATAGCGGAAACATCGGGGTGAGGCACTGAGCGAAACAGATTGTCCAAGAGAATCCATAACACTATTAGTGACAATATAATTAACATTCATGTCCCATACCATAAACTTATAAAGTACGACTAGTTATTACAGACATTGTTCTCAAAGACAAATAATTGTTCCGACAACTCATAAATTATTCGTGGGTTTCTAGACCACCTAAACTCGATTCATCACATCAATCAATCATCCTAAACACCTGTCACATACGTTAAAATAGGTCAATACACATAGTGTAAAGGTGAGCATACAAATTTAATAGTATATAGCAGCGAAAAGCGATTTACGCATAACCAGCATGTAACACATAGAAATGTGAAGCAAGTAAACTATCGACAATGAAATATGCACAGACATGACTGCGAGCTGTAGAATGCGCAACACATATCACCACCGTGACACGTGAAGTAATACCCTTAACAACTCCTGTCCACGACAGGTGTTGAGTCCAAATTATAGTACTATCGTTGCTAAGGTGTCAGACAATAATCACTGTGTAAACATAAGATACAAGCATTCATCGAAAACACGTATAACATGCAGAGCGGTTAGCGTATAAAAGTAGTTGCGTTGTGTGTCAATGTGATTTGATATAGGTAACGTATGCAACACCCAAAAGTGCGTTAAGCAAAAAGGGATCGACTATACTCACGGATCGTGTTTAGTAAATAAACACAGTCTTGGATTGAAGGGAGCGCTTGAGAGTTAGCCTGATCAGAGAACAATAGTGTAAGCGTTGAACAGCGTGTAACAGTGCGTCGAGTGAGACAAGTGATCGGATGGTGGTTCAATCGGATGACCGTCCGAACGGATGACCATTCGGTCGGTTGGTCATTCGATTGAAAGGAGTGTGTTTGTGAAGTGTTGAACTTTTGAAGTTTTCGTTGTAGTATAAATAAAGTCATTCGATCGGATGGTCATCCGGATGGATGGATGGTCGTTCGATCGGATGGCTGTTCGATTGAAAATTGATATTCTTTGAAGCTTTTTTAAAATGGTTTAAGTGTGGAATTTACCAAATCAAGTTACCTGATCGAATAGTCGTTCAATCGGATGGTCGTCCGATCGGACGGCTATTCGATTGAGCAACATTTTGTTGGAAAACCTTGTGAAATCAGTTAAGTTAAAAAGTTTGTTGTTTGACAGAGACGACATGACGCGTGTTAAACAACGGAAATCCCATCAAGTCCAGCTCGTTCGGTCGGACGGGAATCACGCCATTCGATCAGACTCAACCGTTCTTAACAGAGTTTAATAATCAACCCGTGAATCGGTCGTCTCTCTAGTAGAAATCCATTCTCAGGCCGGTTCTTCACTAAAGAATGGGTAGAGAGCCCGAACGAGTCCAGATTCTAACGGTTTCGAGTGAAAAGTGAAGAATGTTGAAGAAAAGTTTGACAACAGTTGTTAAATGTTTAGATTTAGTTGAAATCAGTGTAAAATCTAGGGGTGTGCATGGGTCGGTTTGGGTCGGTTTAGACCAAAAACCATAACAATAACCAGGATGTTGGTTATTGGATAACCATAACCATAACCAATCGGTTATGGTGGTTATGGTTATTCGGTTTTGATGGTTATAGCGGGTCGATTATGGGTGGTTAACCGTGTATTTAGCTTTGCTAAAAATAGCTTATTTTTTTAACATGGAATAAATTGTTATTGCATATTTATATATATTAGTATATTACATAGTATTAAAAAATACATATAATCTATAATATTAATATCAATTATTATAGAATATTAAAATAAAGTGATATGATACATTCTATAAATTCAAATAAACATTTAACCAAAACCACAAAATGATATGAAAAAACCCATAAGCACTAAAAATCTTCAGTCAAAAACATCAAATATTAAAAATATGGTGAAAAGTCCTAAATCCTATAAAGATTTATTACATGTCGGTTCGGTTCGGTTATGGTGGGCATGGAAAAAATGATAACCATAACCGACCCGCTGCTTTCGGTTTTAAATAAAACCATTAACCGACCCACCGGTTTTTTATTTGGTTCGGTTTTTTCGGTTCGGTTTTGTCGGTTAATTACGATTATGATTCGGTTAATTCGGTTTTTTGCACACCCCTAGTAAAATCATATGGAAATCCTTTAGATCCGAACCGTTCTCGATGAGATGAGGTCACACTTTGGTGTTCATGAGAACCCATGGTGACGTCAGCCTAGAACATCTCAAATCAGATGATTTCACGGTGGAAAAGTAAGATTTGTTGGAGAAGACGATGAGAAAGTGTGTAGTGATGATGGAAGTACAAGATTTAGAGTGAAAACTTACAAGAATCGCGAGGAATCGAGAGAAAATAGCCTGAGAGTGCGTGGGTCGGACGAAGCTGTCACATCAATGAACAGTTGATGTGACAGGAGGGGTATTTATAGGTGAAGGGTGAGAAAGGCGGTGCAAGGTTGACGGGTCGGACGGCTGTTCGATCGGATGGTCAAAGTGAAATGGGATTCTAAAAGAGGACCATAATACACTTGGGAACTTGAATCAGAAATGCAGAGGAAATATCCACACCTGTTCCATTAAGACCTCGAGGACGAGTTCCAAAACAAGGTGGGGAGGATATAACAACCCTCCTAAAATATTCCCGACACCTCTAAAATATTTAGAACATCCCTATATGTCCTAAAATACACCCCGTATACGTAAATTGGCCCTAAATACCTATATTTTTATAAAAATAAAATAAAAACAAAACTCCATCATCGCTCGCGGGCCGCAAAGACTTAGTCTTCGGGCTACGCGGGGCGCGACAGCTCAAGACCAGGGCGACACCCTGAGCTGCCACGTGGCAGCACCGTGTCGAGTCTAGTCCAATGACCGGGCCAAGCTAGGCCCTACGTACCCTATGTCGTGGGGCGCGAAGACCCCTTAAGGATCCTATGCGGGCCGCGAGGAAGTGTCGATCAGACACTATAAGTAGAAGGCATCGGCCTTCAGTCCCAACTCGTTCACATTCACTTTTCTCTCTCAAGTTCTACATAGTATACAATATACCCGGGCATTACACCCAATAAAATAGCGAAGCTTTGCCTCGTTGTAAGTATTTTAACCCCCGGTTACGTATTAGATACGCTGCCCGATTGATCTAGCGCTCCGTAACGGCTGTCGAGGCTTTGCCCGACGTAGTCGTTGGAGTTCTGTCTCGGGGAGGGTATAACTAATGTAAATATTGGGTTATTATACTAACGCGTGTGCATTGTGTAATTAATAGATAATAACCAGAAAAACACGAAGGAAAACCCTAAAGTAGCAATGTGAGTAATCTCCTTTTTGTAAACCTTTTTTCAAACTATTTTACAAAACCTTAAATATTTTACAATGTGATTAGCAGTGATTGAGTCTTTGTAATTCTTCAATTACTGCCGATATGTTAGGGTTTTGTATACAAAATGTGGAAGACGTTACCATTGGACAATGAGTTAGCCAATGTGTAATATGACCCACTAGTCAGGATTGACATTACTGAATGAGTAATTGTGTAGATATAAACATTGTAATCGCTCTCAATACTGTTAAATGATAAAACTCTTCTTGATTAAACTGGGATTCACTCACCAGTATTTCCCACTGACAAAATGTTTTTAAACGCATTTCAGGCAACAAAATGTGAAAGCCAAATAGAAGCCAGCTGGACAGCACTGAAGGCTTGGAAAAGTGACTATAAAAGTTACCTAAATAATGAAGATGTTTTATTTCAATAAAATAGGGTTTATCCCTATAACGTTTGTAACGAAAACTCGGGTTTTATTCCAATATATTTATTACTATAAAATATGGTGTTTTACTCTGATAAAATATTTCCTAACTACGGTCCTGATGTAATTTCCGCTGCCAAATAATGATAAACACCGATACCACTGATACTGGCCGCGGCCGCCCTTTCCCAGGAAATAAGGGGACGGGGGTTGCGACACATATAGAGCATTAAATGCCAAGGACAAGTCACATCTCTCTATCTCTTACGGTAACAGTAGACTGTTTTCTAAGGCATGGGCGAGAAACCAAGATTTGACTTGGTCGTGACTCCTTGGGCTTGCCAGGCAGCATGAACTATTATAAGCTTAGGCCCAATACCCAGTTGAGGGTCGTAAGTCAAGACGATGGAGCCCGCTTGGTGACCTTCGTCTTCTATTATTATATATTATTTGATGTATATATATATTATTGGTGAGCAAACATGATTAGTGCTTTTTGTTTTTTAGTTGTTTATTTTGTATAAATTTAATTGAGATAGAGATCACTAACAAAAAGGTTGTTGGTATGTTGGTTAGTAGAGAGTTTACAAATTTTCTTGGCTTGGGTTAACTCTCACTTCTCAACTCCTGTTTACTTTTTTCCCCACTACATATTTGATTTAATGGGTAAATTACACTTTTCATCATTTGTGTTTGTACCGGATTGCAACGGATAACCTATAACTTCAATAATTACAGTCATCATCCTTTATTTGTAAAATCCGTTACACTCTACGTCCTTTAGCACTAACCAGACTAAAATTCTCAGTTAAGTTTATTCACTTAAGGGTATTCTGGTTAATTCATGCTTTTATTTAAATGTTTAATAAATAAAACAAAAAAAAAAATGCATATACACATCGTCTTCCCAATTTCCTAACCCTAACCACCACATCTTGCCACCACCACCTCATCTTACCGCCGCCACCACATCCGTTGAATAAAGTGAAAAAAAAAACATTGAAGTAAATTTAAATGAATGTTTTCAGTTTAAAGAAATTTGATAGGTGATTTAAAGTAAAAGAACCGTATCACAGGTACCATTCCAATTACTTTCCGAAATTGTAGTAGGATATAAAAGATGTACTTTAGCGATAACTTCATATATGGGCCAATTCCGTATTGTTTTGCCAAGTACACTCAGCTTACATTGTTGAACTTGGGTGACAACAAATCAGTGGCTCCATACCACCTAAATTAGGAAAGGGAACACCCTTTCTGAATTATTCTTGTTCATGAATAATTTTGTGAGTTCCATTCCTCCATATATAAATCTAACTAAGATGGAAATCAAAAGAACAAGATTAACAATTACAAAGCATGGACACTTACCTTAGATTGATGTAAAGATGGTTCTACGAGAATTGGAAGGATCAATGATTGATGCTTTATGTGGAACTTGTATGGCCAAAAGATCAGAGAAAAGGTTTGGAGAAAACAACTGTCGTATAGTGAAGTTGTGTGGAGATTAGGGTTTGAGTAGTTATTTAGAGTTTCTAACTTATTCACAAAGCATCCCTAATTATGCAACTTTTACACAAAAAACCACATAATACCATGTAATTTACAATTAAAGCATACAGTTGACGTATTTGTCATGCAGCACATAAGTTTCGTATAAACCATCCGTTTATAATTATTATTCGCGTTAGTCGCCATTGTTCGAGAGTTATCATGTATGTGTTCCGGTAATTCCCTGAATTACCAACGTAGACTCATTTAACTAACCATAGTTAAATGCAGTGTTAGGAATGTATGATTAAATTAATTATGGTTAGGTTAATGTAGTAACCTGAAGTTGCGGGTTGTCATATGTCACGGCCCCTCGTCCCGGTTTGACCCGGTCAGGAGCCGCGGGACAGAAACCCGTGGTATTCATTAATTTGAGTTGACAGCGGAAGATTTTAGCAGGATCTTTTAAACTTGAATTGCCCGATTATTTTATTTCATAATTCGGGATAAACCCCGTAATTTACAATAGAGGAATTTTACTAGGGAATTCCCTGATTTACAAAACATGTTTATTTATTTAATTGAGCCACTACTTCAAGCTTTGTTAGTGCTCCGTAGCACTGTTCCTTGGTTCACAGTAGTTACCTGAAACATGTTTTAAAATAATTTTGTCAGCGGGGAAATACTGGTGAATCATTCATTTTGCACAAAATGACACATAGTTATAAATTACAGCATAAGAGCGATTACAATGGCTTTTATCTTATTTTTATCTGGCGCCGTGTCACCTCCTGGTGACGATGGTCATACCACTATTGGGTCCTTCCCCAAGTAGTGATGATTATCACTGTTAGGATTTATTAGCCTAACTGTGAGAAATTAGTAATGTGCACAATACCCCACTAGCCAGTGATTAAGATAACCAAGACTTAATCCCTGTAATTATAACTTTTGAAAATGTTTGGAGTATTGGAAAATATTATTGATAAAAAGAGAATGACTCACATTGCAGATTTAAACGGGCAGAGTTTAGCCTACTGATTAGCCTTGTAACCTAATTTAAATAACAATGCACACGAACTAGGTCAGTAACTAATACAGCATTTACGATAACTCATGAGACTAAAACCCTCACAATCAATGACAAAGTGCAATACTTAAACATCCATCTAATTCACGACGAATGACAAAGTATAACCCTAATTTGAGCAGCACTTAAACATTCATCGGATAGTTTCAATCAATCGGACATTGAATCGTAGCAGCGATCAAGTTAATACCCGGTATCGTAGGAGCACCTTGCTATATTGAAATTCGATTTTGAGCAGTGAGATTTCGTTTTTGTGAAAAGATTTCGACACCAGATGAAAGCCCATGGTCGAATCTATTTATAGCTAATTTCTGGGTCTTTCACGGCCCGCGTGAGCCATAGGCTCACCCTTACGCGGCCCGTGTGGCCACCTAGTCTACGTGTAGGCTTGTTGGGTCACGAGTAAGGTTGCTTGGTGGATGCCACGTGGATCTGGACGCTTATCCGGTCAAATTCCAAGTTGACGCGGCCCGCGTAAGGCTATGCTTACCCTTACGCGGCCCGCCTGAAACTCATTTTTCTTGTTTTCTTGGTTTTTCATGTACGTTAGGGTTTCAGGGGTCCGGGTTTTCACTTATGGGTCGGTTAGGGACATTTTTGAAGGTCCTTACATCCTCCCCCACCTTATTTAAAATCTCGTCCTCGAGATTTATTGAAATAAGTGAGGATACTTTCGCTTCATTTCCGATTCCAGCTCCCAAGTGTATTCGGGTCCTCTTTTTGAATCCCACTTGACCTTGACTAGTACCAGTCTTTTGTGTTTGAGAAACTTAATCTTTCTGTCTTCTATTTGCAGTGGTTTCTCAACAAACTTTAGCTTCTCATTTACCTCTACATCTTGAAGAGGTACTACCAATGTTTCGTCCGATAAACACTTCTTGAGGTTGGATACATGAAATACATCATGTACCCCGGCTAGCTCTTCTGGTAGTTGTAAACGATAGGCAACTGGACTTATTCGCTGGATTATTGGGAATGGTCCTACGTACCTTGGACATAGCTTTCCTTTCTTATCGAACCGAACTACTCCTTTCCAAGGAGAAACCTTTAAGAGTACCTTGTCTCCGACTTGAAACTCTAGTGGCTTGCGTCGATTATCAGCATAACTTTTCTAGCGATCTCGGGCCGTTTTCAGTCTTTCTTTGATTTGAGTGATCTTGTCGGTGGTCTCTTGCACAATCTCAGGACCTGATAGTTGACTTTCTCTTATTTCTGCCCAACAGACTGGAGTTCTACATTTTCATCCGTATAACACTTCGAATGGGGCAGCTTCAATGCTTCCATGATAACTATTATTATAGGAGAATTCGATTAAGGGTAGGTGGTCATCCCAGTTTCCACCAAAATCTATCACACATGCCCTAAGCATGTCCTCCAGGGTTTGGATCATCCTTTCACTTTGTCCGTCTGTTTGAGGATGGTATGCAGTGCTTAAATTTAGTCGGGTTCCCATTGCTTCCTGGAAACTTTTCCAGAAATGGGAAGTGAAACGACTATCTCTATCCGATACAATGGAGAGTGGAACTCCATGTAAGGATACTACTTCATCTACGTACAACTTTGCTAACCTTTCCATGCTAAAGGTTTCCTTCATGGGTAGAAACTGAGCTGATTTGGTTAATCGATCCACAATTACCCAAATCGCGTCATTACCTTTTCTGGTTTTGGGTAACTTAGTAACAAAGTCCATTGTTACGAGCTCCCATTTCCATACAGGCATTTCTAATTGTTGTAGTAGACCTGAGGGTTTCTGGTGTTCTGCCTTAACTTGTGAACAAGTAAGACATTTAGAAACGTATCTAGCTATGTCCTTTTTCATTCCTATCCACCAGAAATTATTTCTTAAATCTTGGTACATCTTATTGTTACCTGGGTGCATGGTATACCTATATTTATGGGCTTCTTCTAAAATCTTATCTCTTAAATCTCCTTGTTTAGGTACCCAAATTCTTTTCTTATGGAATCTCCAAATTCCATCACTTCCTTGTTCTAATTCTGTTACTCGTCCCTTCATTCCTTCAGCATCATCCTTGATTGCTGTTTCTTGAATATTTTTCAGTTGTTCTATTAAATCTAACTGTAGATTTAATCTGAGGGCACGAACTCGCTTTTGCTTTTCATGATACTTACGACTTAAGGCATCTGCAACTACGTGTGCTTTTCCTTCGTGATATTGAATATTACAGTCGTAGTCACTTAGGATTTCCATCCATCTCCTTTGCCTCATGTTTAATTCTTTTTGCCCAAATATGTACCTTAAGCTTTTATGGTCTGTATAGACAGTAAACTTACTTCCATACAAATAGTGTCTCCAAATCTTAAGGGAAAAAATTATAGCTCCTAATTCTAAATCATGAGTCATATAGTTTTCCTTGTGCTTTTTCAATTACCTTGAGGCATACGCAATTACCTTCTTGCGTTGCATTAGCACACATCCTAATCCTAGCTTAGAAGCATCGCAATAAACTTCGAAATCTTCTGTTCCTTCTGGCAAGGCTAGAATTGGGGCGTTTGTTAGCTTTTGCTTTAAAATCCTAAAACCCTCTTCTTGCCTAGGTCCCCATTCAAACTTAACTGCCTTACAGGTTAGCTTAGTTAATGGTACATTTATTTTGGAAAAATCCTTAATGAATCGTCTATAATAACCAACTAATCCTAGAAAGCTTCTAACTTCCATAGCTGATTGCGGGACTTTCCATTTAGTGATCGCTTCTATTTTGGAAGGATCTACGTGAATACCTTCATGATTCACCATGTGTCCAAAAAATTGTACCTCTTGCAGCCAAAATTTACACTTTGAGAATTTGGCGTAAATCTTCTCATTTCTTAACAAAGTTAAAAGTGCATGCAGGTGCTGACAATGTTCATCCTGGCTTTTGGAATAAATAAGTATATCGTCGATAAAGACAATTACAAATTTATCCAAGTACGGTTTACAGATTCTATTCATCATGTCCATAAATGCTGCCGGAGCATTTGTTAATCCGAAGGGCATGACTGTAAACTCGTAATGACCATTGTAACACCTCGAAAATTCACGTCCTATAATGTGTTGACACGTGTCATAAAGTTTGAACGTGTGAAAGAAGGTTATAAAAGGACTAAAGTTGACAAACATGGAAAGTATGTGAATATACGGGTTCTAAATGTCAATAGTGAATAAATATACTTCATAATAACCCTACATGATGTTTATAACATCAAACGAATAAATCATGGATCATACGAAGCTAAAAGTGAGAGATTACAAACTACAGGGGTTAAATGTGTCAACATGTTTAAAGATATACCTCTGAGTGACCTTTTGACAAACCCGAAGCTTTGTAACTGATAATTATGATCACTAGAATGCGCGATATAAATTTCATAAAGTTTCGTAATCGTATGAGAAAGTTATGATCAAATTCGTATGCGAGGGGTTAAAGTGTTAACATTGAAAGTTATGACTTTTCGGGTTAACCGGAAGTGTCCAGGGACTTGGCAAAGTGGGTATAAGTCCTAAAGCCCTTGTAGGTAAATATTAAGGGGTCAAATGGCAAAATATAAGCTTGGTTGACCTTCCGAAGAGCCAAGGGACAAGATGTGGAAAATGTAAAATCTGATATCAGGGTTAAGGCGGGCCGCGTAAAGGTTAACCTACCTTTACGCGGGTCGCGTCAGACGCCCAGTATCAGAAAAGGCAGACAGCCTCCTGCATTCGCGTTTAATCGCCCTTTAAGCAGATATTTCTCATCTTGGACACCCCCTAAGCACTAGGGACACATGTTGATGGGTTATGGTCAGTGGTAGACCTTGGTGTCAACAATTTGTGGTGAAAATTTCACTATAAAAGGGCCTTGAGTTGCAATCAATTGATCACACCTTCCTCTTGCAATCTGATCATTTCTGGAGCTCCAAGGCACTCTCAAGTGATCACTAATCAAGCTTAGGACCCTTGTAAGTTTGCTGGACCTTTCTTAATTAAGTTTTAGCTTTGTTTTAGCTTAAAAGTCAAACCGTCGTAATTAACGGTTGACTTTAAGATTAATCACTAATGGTCCAGTGATTAGTCGAATCAAAAGTAGTTATAAGTTGGTAATTATGTGGGTAATAAACCCTTAAAAGGGTTCCCCCTGATTACCACTCTAACTAGGTCAAAAGTCGGGTCAAACTTGTAATTAAAAAGTCAACAGGAAGCTTAAATTCTAATTTATGCATGATTAGCTATATAGAACACATACAACCTGTTTGATCATTAATATAACTTGGTAATTAGTGTAAGGACATGTCTAAACATGTTCAACCCGACAATTTCCTGTTTAGACCCGGTTTGGAACCGAAAGTCGCGTAGTTTGACTTATACTTTGACTTTCAGTTCTGACCCGTTATGGTATGTTTTAGAAATTCCTTAGAGCTTTATTTGGACCAGGTTACATGCTAGTATAACCCTCTGTGATTATACACCTCGGATCATTAGTTATCCAATTAATATGCATGATTCCGTTAATTGCTCATATGTTGACCATTATGCCCTTTTCACTTTAAAACGTGATTTTTGGAAATGTAAAAGAGTAGAAACCTTAATTACTGATATATAAACTTGCATACAAAATTTGACATCAGTTTGAGGTGTAGGTTAAGAGTTATGCTCGTTAGCGTAAAATTAAAGCTTTATGTTAATTAAACGGCGTATTTAGCGTATAGCCTACTTAAACATACTTTTTAATATCAAATATTTTACCCACTGATGTAATATATTATTTTGGGATTTTTAAAGATTTTTAATTAATTTTAGGCTGAGCATAACTTATAGTCGTAGGCTTAATCCGGTAATTGTCGGTTTTGCCCTTACGGGCTATAAAATGAGTTTTACATATCTAAACGACTCCAAACCTTTTGCTACTGATCACATATGATAAATAAAGTATTTTAAGCCTTCTGGAAATATAAAAATATTAGATTTATGTATCAAACCCGGAAATGGCCTCTAATCGCCTTTTTTAAGCGTTTTTAACGCATAGTATGTACTAAAATTATTTTAAACATACAAGGGTTGATACCTACTGATATTTGAGGCAAATTATAATATTTTAACAGTAAGCAAAGGTTGATAAACTCAGACTCCAGTTTTGAGCTTTTCGGCTTATGTGAAATTACCAAAATACCCCTACGGGGCATAGTTTGGTTATAATTGATAAATTTCACTTATATACTTTAACCTACTGATATAACTTAGCAAATTGAGTACATTTGCTGAATACATCAGGCCTGCAACTCAGGTTGACACTTAAACTCTTTTACAACCTTTAAAATGACCAAACTACCCATACGGGGCATAGTTTGTGATTAAATTTATTTCGGGCATAATAAAAGACATCTTACTGATGTCACAACATATATGAAGCATATTAACTTAGGAAACCTGTAAATAGCTCTCATGAATACCCGTTACGCTTATTACGCGTACGGTTCGGTTTATGTAACTAGTTTACATAAATTAGCCGAAACGGGTCAAACCTTATCGGTTTTATCTCAAAATCCAGAATGTGAATGAAATACCCATATTAAAAAAGTCTCTGAACTTGTCGGGTCTAAATCGCATTCTATCCGGTCTTCGCTTAATCGTGCGTACGAACCGTATCTTTGAAACTAGCCGGTCTAAGCTTAAGCTTAATTAAAGACCCGTTAGGATTCTAATAGGTTATTATAAACCTTCGTTCCAGATTAGGAGTACCAGTAAAAGCTACTTGCGTTTGCTTATTGTGATTTATACATTGCTCAGGTAAATACTTTTAACTTATTTTCCCTATACGGGCTTGGGTTACGGTATATAGAATACCGCTTGATCGGGCATCAAATCCTCCACCGTTGGGTGGGTAATTGAATAATTTGATCGGCTCGTTTAAACAGTCTTGTTACTTAAAGCCTTTGGGGGGTTAATGACCATGTCCCGGATATCCTTGGCATCATTTTACGAAATGGCCACGACTTAAGCGCGGGGTGTAGGCGTACACCCGTCAGTGCACAAAAGAATATTGTGGTGTGTCTATTGATCTTTAACCCGGACAAGATCCGGGCTACTGAACGCACAAGGAACATGTAATTCGTTCACAAGATTATATATTTAAATAATTCTCCCAAGTTAAATAAAAATGTTTATGCCACGTGCATCCAAACCAATTTTCAATCATTTTCCAAAATGAGTCAGTTGATTGTATTTACCAGTGTAAACTGACGTATTTTCCCAAAAAGATTAAATGCAGGTACTATGCGTAATTGGCTGGGATTTCTCCTTAGCATCATTAGAAGTCTCGCAAGCTTAAGATGCCTGAAGTCTGTTGAACTATTGTTTCATTTTGTTTCCGATCCATCTGTGGATAAACTTCCGAATATTGTGACATTTGATATTACAATATTAAATTCGGTTGTATTATATCTTTTAAATTGCTTCCGCTGTGCATATTAAATATTGTGTTGTTTGACTATTATGTTGCCTACCACGTCACGATACTCCCCCACCGGGCCCACCGGTGACACGTGGAAATCGGGGTGTGACAGGTTGGTATCAGAGCCAACACTGAATGAATTAAACACTAGCCTTTTGTGTTTAATCTTAGTTACACAATTGCACAATTCTAAACTTTCGAGTCTAGACATATAACATAGGACAAATTCCACTTTGTTTGTGTTGTCCTTTACTTTGCATATATTTTTGTTTTGTTATCTCATGCTATATTGACAGGATTAACAAAATGCCGCCAAGATTCTTCAGGAGAAGAGGAAGAGGCAAGGGGCCAATCTCCGCCCCCAATGACAACGAAGCTGGACCTTCGAACGTGCGAGCTCCATCTAGCACGGAGAGTGACGATCCCCGGCAGAACCGGAGAAACCTTTTCGAGCCGGCTAGACGGTCGGTCTCACACAGTTCGACACCTCCCGTGCATAACTCATATGGGCCATACTCGGAAAATGAGCCCAACAACCCTCAACCCTCATACATACCGTTGCAGCGATCCCTATCGCATCATTCTTTTGGTGACCCTACGACAGTTTTTAGGGGCCGGTTTGACCCGGCGAATTATATACAAGAACCAGTGGGTTTTAACCCATTGGGGCCAGAGGATCATTTCTCTGGCGATCATACGGACGACATGGCCAAGGATACGGACCCCGTCGAGCCAGCCAGTGGTACACCAAACCACCCGATAGAGATCTCTGACGGGTCTTCTTTCCACGGATCACCCTATGTTGGTCCAGATAGCTTTCAAGCTATGTTCACCAGGCACGAATGGTACTATACACCTCCTCACCATTCGTCGCCTCAACAGCAGCAGCCGCAGCAACAACAGGATCCCTCTGAGGATTCAAGATTCGTGGCAGTCATGCCACCGCCTCCACCGCCGCCAGTACAGCCGGCACCTCCGCAACCGCCGAGGCGAAGGAGAACCGGTGCGTGCATGTCGTCACGAGCAGGGGAGTTCCATTTCAGTTCCCCACGTCAATCCAGTGGCAGCCATTACCCGCCACATCAAGAAGATCCACAAATGGGTGGACCTTCACACCCAGTTGCACCGCAACCACCGCCTATGGGTTTTGATAACCCAATTCCGGCATACACGGGTTCCATGGCGTATAACTCGTTTGAACAGCCAGTGCACACCAACTACAACTACGCCGAAGCCGATCCTTACATGGTAGCGGCTAACTACAACACCCAAGGACCCTATGGAGATCCATGGGGAGTAGGGTACCCAACTCATGGGTACCAGATACCTCCTAGGCCTATTATTCGGACTCAATCGCAGCCGCCTAGGTTCTCCCCACCTGAGCATGAAGAACTCCTTCAGAGGTTGAATCAAGTTGAACGGGAAGTTCACAGGGACCGCAGGGAGAGACAGACTTTCTTCCAAGGATTAACAAGCTTGATCAAAGGGAAGAGCAAGAAGGATCATTGAATCCTTTCACTGTTGTTTTCCTTGTATCAGTTAAACCCCTGCGTGGGCCTGTATTAGCTGTATAAACCCCTGCGAGGGTATGCTTGTTTGTTTTGACCCCTGCGTGGGTCTATCTATTTGTAAACCCTTGCGAGGGTATGTTATTTGTGTAAGTCCCTGCGTGGACTATTATGTTATTAAGCCCCTGCGTGGGTATGTGTGTTATTAAGCCCCTGCGTGGGTAAGTACTTGTTTAAACCCCTGCAAGGGTAAGTTTGTTTATTTGAAAAGACCCGTTTAGGGCAGCGTGTAATATTTTAATAAATTAATGGAATGTAAGTTTATAAATTTCATTTTTTGCTAGTATCTGCATAAATATATTATATGAAATAAATAAATTAAAATCATTCCTTTTGAAATAATATCTGCCTATGTAAATGTTTAAATAAGAATCTTAAAGTGTGAAACCTAGCCTTCTGGTCATTATAAGACCAGGCCAAGATGGTAAGACCTGTTCAAAAGATTCAAATCCTAGTTAACATCTGAAAACATGTTAACACTCCTGGCAGAAGTGATTCGTTAAAATCAGGCACGTCATTTTTATGTAAAAAGATCTTTCTAAAGATTCCTAACCCAATTTTATGATCTCTGAATCATGGGTTTAGGTCATCAATTAAGATGATCATAATTTAACCATACGTGGTAATATGGTGCCTATAGGCCCTGCTCATTTCCATATGAGCCAAAAGACAGTGGTAGCGATGACTCCCTGTCAGATAAAGGTAATGATCTAGGTTCAAACCTTCATGCTTTGATTCTCTGAAATCCTAGCTTATAATTTATAAATGTCCTTGTGACTAGGCCTATTGTGCCAGTACACCTTAATGTTTTGATTCTCTGAAATCATAGATTAAATTAAAATGTCCATGTGACTAGGCCTTTTGTGCCACAAATAAAACTGTTATTGTTTTATAATTAGGATAAATTATGATAGAAATCCTAAATAAATATGATTAATAAATTAACCAGATATGGTCTCTGTTTACCATGGTTAATGAATTACCCTAAGGGGCAATTCCATAATAAACTCCCAAATAAACTATTGTCCTTGTTTTCTGCAACAGTTCAATTAAAATGGCTAACTCGGACGAGATAAATAGTCATCCAGTGGAGAACATTGATAACACCCGGATTAATTTAACGGGTGCTGAATTGAAAGCGATAATAGACGGCACAGTTACACAGGCATTGGAAAGGCAGTACGAAGAGTATAGTGGGACTCGTAGTAGGACCCTATCTAAGCCGCCTTCAAAGCCACCGTCCAAGAAGAACGAACCGAAGAAAGATGATGATCGACACTCCTCGAACCACAGTGCTCCATCTCAGCAGGTTGTACTGAACCAAGGACCCCGTGAGAAGGGTTGCTCTTATAAATATTTCGTTTCCTGCAAACCCCGGGATTTCACTGGGGAGAAAGGAGCCATTGACTGTATGACATGGCTGGATGAGATGGATACGGTTGTGGATATCAGTGGATGCGCTGAGAGAGACGTGGTCAAGTTTGTGTCGCAGTCTTTTAAGGGTGAAGCTTTAGCATGGTGGAGATCTCTGATTCAAGCCACCAGAAAAATCCCATTGTACAACATGTCGTGGGAACAATTTGTTGCCCTTATCAGGGAAAATTACTGCCCTTAGCATGAGGTGGAGAAGATAGAGTCTGATTTTCTATCATTGGTGATGACAAACCTTGACTGTCAAGCTTACCTAACGAGCTTCAACACAATGTCCCGGTTGGTTCCTTATCTGGTGACCCCGGAACCAAAAAGAATAGCTCGATTTATCGGTGGTTTAGCCCCGGAAATAAAGGCAAGCGTGAAGGCTTCTCGGCCAGCTACTTTTAGATCTGTAGCTGACATATCCTTATCCCTCACCTTGGATGCGGTCCGGCAGAGGTCGCTGAGGAATAAGGAGGCTGAGAAGAGAAAACATGAAGATGATAGTTCACGGAGATCGAATAAGAAGCACCGTGGAAACGGTGACAACAAGAAAGGATCGGAGTCAAGGAAAGATGGGCATAATTCTGGTGAGAAGCCCAAATGCAAAATTTGCAAGAAGCAGCACTTTGGAAAGTGCAGACTTGAGTCGAACTCACAGACTCAGTCAAAAACCTATGCTTGTGGTATATGCAAGTCCACGGATCACAAAACCTTGGATTGCAAGAAGATGAAGGACGCAACGTGCTACCGTTGCAATGAAAAGGGCCACATTAAGACCAACTGCCCTAAATACACCAAGAAGCCTGAAGAGGCCAAGAAGACTAATGCTAGAGTCTTCAGAATGGACGCAAAGGAAGCAGTTCTAGACGACAACGTTATTACAGGTACTTTCCTTGTAAATGACGTCTATGCTAGAGTACTTTTTGATTCAGGCGCTGATAAGTCTTTCGTTGATAATAAGTTTTGTGAATTGTTGAAATTACCTGTCAAAACCTTAAATGTGAATTACGAGGTGGAGCTAGCAGACGGCACCCTAGAAACCGTCTCAACTGTGTTAGATGGATGTGTTATATCCATTAAGAACCATTCTTTTCCTCTGTCTCTACTTCCATTTAAGTTAGCTGGTTTTGACATAGTTCTGGGTATGGACTGGTTATCTCATAACCAGGCCCAAATTGTCTGTAACAAGAAACAAGTGGTAATAAAGACTCCGTCTGGTGAATCACTTACCATTCGGGGAGATACCCAGTATGGGCTACCTGAGCAAGTGACTATGCTCAAGGCTTCAAAATGTTTAAAGAGGGGTTGTGTCATCTACATGGCACAAGTGATTATTGATGAGCCCAAACCGAAGATAGAAGACATCCCTGTCATCTCTGAATTCCCAGAAGTTTTTCCGGAAGAACTACCTGGTTTGCCACCAAATAGGCAAGTGGAATTCAGGATTGATATCATCCCCGGAGCAACACCAATTGCCAGAGCACCTTATAGGTTGGCTCCAACGGAGATGAAAGAATTGAGGACACAGCTAGATGAATTGCTAGCTAAAGGTTTCATAAAACCTAGTTCGTCTCCTTGGGGAGCGCCAGTCCTGTTTGTCAAAAAGAAAGACGGATCGATGCATCTGTGCATCGATTATCGTGAGCTTAACAAGGTCACGATCAAGAATAGGTATCCTTTGCCTAGGATCGACGATTTGTTCGATCAATTGCAAGGAGCAAGTTATTTTTCGAAGATTGACTTGAGGTCAGGCTACCATCAACTAAACATTAGAGATGAAGACGTGCATAAAACAGCATTTAGGACTCGTTATGGTCATTACGAGTTCCTAGTGATGCCTTTTGGGCTCACTAATGCACCTGCCGCGTTCATGGATCTCATGAATCGCGTTTGCAAGCCGTACTTAGATAAATTCGTCATCGTTTTCATCGACGACATTCTGATCTATTCGAAGAATCAAACTGACCATGAGAAACACCTTCGATGTATTCTCAAACTCCTGCATCAAGAGAAGCTCTATGCCAAATTCTCCAAGTGTGAATTTTGGCTTCGAGAGGTCCAATTCCTTGGACACGTGGTTAGTGAGCGTGGTATCCAAGTGGATCCCGCTAAAGTTGAAGCAGTTATGAACTGGCAAGAACCAAAGACGCCTACTGAGATTCGTAGCTTCCTGGGATTGGCAGGATATTACCGGCGTTTCATTGAGAATTTTTAAAGGATTGTTGCACCCCTAACTTCCTTGACTAAGAAGAAAGTAAAGTTCGTTTGGGGCCCTAAGCAGCAAGAATCCTTCGATATTCTGAAGCAAAAGTTGAGCAACGCTCCTGTTCTAACATTGCCAGATGGAATAGAAGATTTTGTGGTCTACTGCGATGCATCGCACACTGGCATGGGGTGTGTGCTTATGCAGAAAGACAAGGTTATTGCCTATGCATCACGACAGTTAAAGGTGCACGAAAAGAATTACACCACCCACGACTTGGAGTTGGGTGCCGTTGTGTTCGCACTAAAACTGTGGAGGCATTATCTTTATGGAATCAAATGTGTGATCTATTCTGATCACAAGAGTCTCCAGCACCTGTTCAATCAGAAAGAGTTAAACATGAGGCAACGCCGTTGGATGGAGACTTTGAATGATTATGATTGTGAAATCAAGTACCATCCCGGCAAGGCGAATGTAGTCGCTGATGCCTTGAGTCGAAAGGAAAGGGTGAAACCCATCCGAATCAATGCCAAGTGCATGGAGATAAAGAATAATTTGATTGAAAGGTTGTTAGCTGCACAGAAGGAAGCTGTGTTAGAAGCTAACTATCCTAATGAAAGGTTAGGAGTAACTGAGGAGCAGTTAACTCTTAGCAAGGACGGAATTCTAAGATTAAATGGACGAATATGGGTTCCAATTTATGGAGGACTTCGAGATGTCATCCTCCAGGAAGCCCATAGTTCGAAATACTCCGTTCATCCTGGAGCTGATAAGATGTACCAGGATCTAAAGGCAAATTATTGGTGGATAGGCTTGAAGAAGTCTGTAGCCACTCATGTAGCTAAATGCTTGACATGTGCGCAAGTCAAAGCCGAGCATCAAAAGCCGTCAGGCTTGCTACAACAGCCTGAACTTCCTACGTGGAAGTGGGAAATGGTAACTATGGATTTTATTACCAAGTTACCTAAGACAAGGAAAGGAAATGATACAATATGGGTTATAGTTGACAGACTGACTAAGTCTGCACATTTCTTACCCATCAAGGAGACTTATAGCTCTGACATGTTAGCCCAGTTGTACGTTGATAAGATTGTAGCCTTACATGGCATACCTGTGTCTATTATCTCTGATAGAGATACTAGATACACGTCACATTTTTGGAAGAGTTTCCAACAATCTTTGGGCACACGTGTGAATTTTAGTACGGCTTATCATCCTCAGACTGACGGTCAGAGTGAGCGTACTATTCAAACGTTAGAAGACATGCTACGTGCATGTGCGATCGATTTGGGTGGTAGTTGGGATAAGAACCTACCGTTAATCGAATTCTCCTACAACAATAGCTACCATACCAGCATTAAGGCTGCGCCCTTCGAGGCATTATACGGTAGAAAGTGTAGATCGCCCGTTTGTTGGGCGGAAGTTGGAGACGTCCAATTATCAGGACCAGAGATAGTGTTCGAGACGACGGACAAGATTGTCCAGATTCGTGACCGTCTCAAAGCTGCCCGAGATAGGCAGAAGAGCTACGCTGATCCAAAGCGTAAAGCTTTTAACTTCGAAGTAGGTGACAAAGTCCTACTTAAAGTATCACCGTGGAAGGGAGTGATGCGGTTTGGTAAGAAAGGCAAGCTAAGCCCGAGATACATAGGACCTTTCGAGGTTATCGAACGTGTCGGGTCAGTTGCCTATAAGTTAAACTTACCGGAAGAGCTCAGTGGAATTCACAATGTGTTTCACATCTGCAATCTGAAGAAGTGCTTCGCTGATGAATCACTTGTTATACCACATACAGATGTGCATATAGATGAGAGCTTAAAATTTATTGAAAAACCTTTGTCAATTGAAGATCGACAGGTAAAGAAGCTTCGAAGGAAGCATGTACCTATTGTAAAGGTCAAATGGGATGCCCGTAGAGGACCCGAATACACGTGGGAGGTTGAATCCACGATGAAAGAAAAGTACCCTTATTTATTTCAGTAAATCTCGGGGTCGAGATTTCTTTTAAGGGGGTGAGGATGTAACACCTCAAAAATTCACGTCCTATAATGTGTTGACACGTGTCATAAAGTTTGAACGTGTGAAAGAAGGTTATAAAAGGACTAAAGTTGACAAACATGGAAAGTATGTGAATATACGGGTTCTAAATGTCAACAGTGAATAAATATACTTCATAATAACCCTACATGATGTTTATAACATCAAACGAATAAATCATGGATCATACGAAGCTAAAAGTGAGAGATTACAAACTACAGGGGTTAAATGTGTCAACATGTTTAAAGATATACATCTGAGTGACCTTTTGACAAACCCGAAGCTTTGTAACTGATAATTATGATCACTAGAATGCACGATATAAATTTCATAAAGTTTCGTAATCGTATGAGAAAGTTATGATCAAATTCGTATGCGAGGGGTTAAAGCGTTAACATTGAAAGTTATGACTTTTCGGGTTAACCGGAAGTGTCCAGGGGCTTGGCAAAGTGGGTATAAGTCCTAAAGCCCTTGTAGGTAAATATTAAGGTCAAATTGCAAAATATAAGCTTGGTTGACCTTCCGAAGAGCCAAGGGACAAGATGTGGAAAATGGAAAATGTAAAATCTGATATCAGGGTTAAGGCGGGCCGCGTAAAGGTTAACCTACCTTTACGCAGGCCGCGTCAGACGCCCAGTATCAGAAAAGGCAGACAGCCTCCTGCATTCGCGTTTAATCGCCCGTTAAGCAGATATTTCTCATCTTGGACGACCCCTAGACACCCCTAAGCACTAGGGACACATGTTGATGGGTTATGGTCAGTGGTAGACCTTGGTGTCAACAATTTGTGGTGAAAATTTCACTATAAAAGGGCCTTGAGTTGCAATCAATTGATCACACCTTCCTCTTGCAATCTGATCATTTCTGGAGCTCCAAGGCACTCTCAAGTGATCACTAATCAAGCTTAGGACCCTTGTAAGTTTGCTGGACCTTTCTTAATTAAGTTTTAGCTTAGTTTTAGCTTAAAAGTCAAACCGTCGTAATTAACGGTTGACTTTAAGATTAATCACTAATGGTCCAGTGATTAGTCGAATCAAAAGTAGTTATAAGTTGGTAATTATGTGGGTAATAAACCCTTAAAAGGGTTCCCCCTGATTACCACTCTAACTAGGTCAAAAGTCGGGTCAAACTTGTAATAAAAAAGTCAACAGGAAGCTTAAATTCTAATTTATGCATGATTAGCTATATAGAACACATACAACCTGTTTGATCATTAATATAACTTGGTAATTAGAGTAAGGACATGTCTAAACATGTTCAACCCGACAATTTCCTGTTTAGACCCGGTTCGGAACCAAAAGTCGCGTAGTTTGACTTATACTTTGACTTTCAGTTCTGACCCGTTATGGTATGTTTTAGAAATTCCTTAGAGCTTTATTTGGACCAGGTTACATGCTAGTATAACCCTCTGTGATTATACACCTCGGATCATTAGTTATCCAATTAATATGCATGATTCCGTTAATTGCTCATATGTTGACCATTATGCCCTTTTCACTTTAAAACGTGATTTTTGGAAATGTAAAAGAGTAGAAACCTTAATTACTGATATATAAACTTGCATACAAAATTTGACATCAGTTTGAGGTGTAGGTTAAGAGTTATGCTCGTTAGCGTAAAATTAAAGCTTTATGTTAATTAAACGGCGTATTTAGCGTATAGCCTACTTAAACATACTTTTTAATATCAAATATTTTACCCACTGATGTAATATATTATTTTGGGATTTTTAAATATTTTTAATTAATTTTAATCTGAGCATAACTTATAGTCGTAGGCTTAATCCGGTAATTGTCGGTTTTGCCCTTACGGGCTATAAAATGAGTTTTACATATCTAAACGACTCCAAACCTTTTGCTACTGATCACATATGATAAATAAAGTATTTTAAGCCTTCTGGAAATATAAAAATATTAGATTTATGTATCAAACCCGGAAATGGCCTCTAATCGCCTTTTTTAAGCGTTTTTAACGCATAGTATGTACTAAAATTATTTTAAACATACAAGGGTTGATACCTACTGATATTTGAGGCAAATTATAATATTTTAACAGTAAGCAAAGGTTGATAAACTCAGACTCCAGTTTTGAGCTTTTCGGCTTATGTGAAATTACCAAAATACCCCTACGGGGCATAGTTTGGTTATAATTGATAAATTTCACTTATATACTTTAACCTACTGATATAACTTAGCAAATTGAGTACATTTTCTGAATAAATCAGGCCTGCAACTCAGGTTGACACTTAAACTCTTTTACAACCTTTAAAATGACCAAACTACCCATACGGGGCATAGTTTGTGATTAAATTTATTTCGGGCATAATAAAAGACATCTTACTGATGTCACAACATATATGAAGCATATTAACTTAGGAAACCTGTAAATAGCTCTCATGAATACCCGTTACGCTTATTACGCGTACGGTTCGGTTTATGTAACTAGTTTACATAAATTAGCCGAAACGGGTCAAACCTTATCGGTTTTATCTCAAAATCCAGAATGTGAATGAAATACCCATATTAAAAAAAGTCTCTGAACTTGTCGGGTCTAAATCGCATTCTATCCGGTCTTCGCTTAATCGTGCGTACGAACCGTATCTTTGAAACTAGCCGGTCTAAGCTTAAGCTTAATTAAAGACCCGTTAGGATTCTAATAGGTTATTATAAACCTTCGTTCCAGATTAGGAGTACCAGTAAAAGCTACTTGCGTTTGCTTATTGTGATTTATACATTGCTCAGGTAAATACTTTTAACTTATTTTCCCTATACGGGCTTGGGTTACGGTATATAGAATACCGCTTGATCGGGCATCAAATCCTCCACCGTTGGGTGGGTAATTGAATAATTTGATCGGCTCGTTTAAACAGTCTTGTTACTTAAAGCCTTTGGGGGGTTAATGACCATGTCCCGGATATCCTTGGCATCATTTTACGAAATGGCCACGACTTAAGCGCGGGGTGTAGGCGTACACCCGTCAGTGCACAAAAGAATATTGTGGTGTGTCTATTGATCTTTAACCCGGACAAGATCCGGGCTACTGAACGCACAAGGAACATGTAATTCGTTCACAAGATTATATATTTAAATAATTCTCCCAAGTTAAATAAAAATGTTTATGCCACGTGCATCCAAACCAATTTTCAATCATTTTCCAAAATGAGTCAGTTGATTGTATTTACCAGTGTAAACTGACGTATTTTCCCAAAAAGATTAAATGCAGGTACTATGCGTAATTGGCTGGGATTTCTCCTTAGCATCATTAGAAGTCTCGCAAGCTTAAGATGCCTGAAGTCTGTTGAACTATTGTTTCATTTTGTTTCCGATCCATCTGTGGATAAACTTCCGAATATTGTGACATTTGATATTACAATATTAAATTCGGTTGTATTATATCTTTTAAATTGCTTCCGCTGTGCATATTAAATATTGTGTTGTTTGACTATTATGTTGCCAACCACGTCACGATACTCCCCCACCGGGCCCACCGGTGACACGTGGAAATCGGGGTGTGACAACCATACCTAGTTCTGAAAGCAGTTTTGGGTATGTCTTCTTCTTGTACCTTCAATTGATGGTATCCAGAGAGTAAGTCGATCTTAGAAAAGTATCTAGCTCCTTGAAGTTGATCAAAAAGATCATCAATCCTAGGTAATGGGTATCGGTTCTTAATTGTAACTTTATTTAATTCCCTAATATCGATACACATTCGTATCGACCCATATTTCTTCTTTACAAACAACGCTGGAGCTCCCCACGGGGATGAACTCGGTTGTATGAATCCTTTACTTAGTAATTCATCTAATTGCTTTTTCAATTCTAGCATTTCAGTGGGTGCTAACCGATATGTGACACCTCGCAAATTCTTGCCCAATAAAATAAAGACACGTGTCATATAAGACAATCGTGTTACAAAAATCCAGATCAAGTTGAAAGATGTGCGGTAGGATTTAAAAGCGTCAACATGTTATTAAAATACCTCTGAGTGACCTTTTTGATAAAAAGATCCAAGCCTTGAAATAATTTATAAACATCTAAGAACTACTTCAAATCTGGATATCTAATTAAAAAGATGAATTATATTGCTAAGGAATTGATCTTGTAAATAAAAATGCCACAAAGTCCATTTTAAAAGAGTTCACGATACATCCAAGAACTTTATCATGCATGGAATCACATGCAAAGGCATGCAAGTCTGATACATGGTTCCCTCTACAAGGAAAATGACATAAGATTCGAAAGTAGTAAAGTTGCATGGTCAAGACCTCAAAGTTAACAAGTTTTTGTCCTCTGATAAAGGCTTACGGGCCGTAAAGGTGAACCCTTACGGTCCGTAAGGGAGCAGAGCTGGGCGAAAATTTCTGAAGGACGAATACGGACCGCAAGGCCATAGGCTTACGGTCCGTAAGACATGTAGCTGGGCATCTTTGATCCAGGTCGGTTACAGACCGCAAGACCAAGAGATTACGGTCCGTAAGAGATGCTTACGGTCCGCAAGGGTTTATCCTTACGGTCCGTAAGGCACGTATCTGGGCAAAATTTTGGACAGATGCCTGTTAAACAAGTTACACCGCCTTATAAGAGTGGTATTCGAAAATCAGGGGCCCTATAACTGGTTTTTAGCATCATAGGGACACCTGGGAACATCTTACAACAATTGTAGACTGATTTGGAGTGATCTTGATGCATCAAAGTTGCTATATAAGAAGAACAAGTTGCAACATTTTTGTCACTCATTTGCAACTCACTTCAAGGACTTCTCTGGAGCTCCTCTGATCAGCAACAAGCTTCCTTAGGATCCATAAACGTACTTAGGACTCTTTGTAAGTGTCCTTAATCATCCTTAATTCAGTTTAGCTTAGTTAATTAGCTTAAAGTCAAACCGTCGTAATTAAGGTTTGACTTCGTGATTAATTCAATAATTGTTCAGTCAAATCTCGAATCAAAAGTACCTATAAGTAGGTAATTATGTGGGTAATAAACCCTCAAAAGGGTACTCTCTGATTCCCACTCTAACTAGGCCAATTGTCGGGTCAAACTAAATCATAAAAAGTCAACAGAATGCTTAAATTCAAATTAATGCATAATTAGCAATGTATAAGCCATACAACCTGTTTTATCACTAATATAACTTGGTAATTAATGTAAGAACATGACTAAATATGGTCAACCCGACAATTTTCAGTAGAGACCCGGTTCGGAACTGAAAGTCGCATAATTTGACTTTTGCTTTGACTTTCAGTTCTGACCCATTTGAGCATAGTTTAGAAATGCCTTAGAGCTTTATTTGGACCAGGATATATGTTAGTATAACCCTCTGTGATTATACACCTTGGTTCAATAGTTATCCGATTCATATGCATATTCCCGTTAATTGCTTATATGTTGACTATTATGCCCATATAACCTTAAAACGTGATTTTTGAAAATGTAAAAGAATAGTAACCTTAGTTACTGATTTATAAATTGCACAAAAAAATTGACATCAGTTTGAGGTCTAGATTAAGAGTTATGCTCAATAGCGTAATTAGAAAGTTTTTTGTTAATTAAACGGCATAATTAGCATATAGCCTAGTTTAACCCACTTTTTGATATCAAAATTTTACCTATTGATACAAAATAATATTTTGGGATTTTTAAAGATTTTTAATAAATTTTAGGCTGAGTATAACAAAGGGTTGTAGCCTTATTTCGGTTATTACCGATTTTGCCCTTTTGGGCTATAAAATGAGTTTTACAAATCTTTTTGACCCCAAACCTTTTTGCTACTGATTTTTATGATAAATAAATTATTTTAAACCTTCTGGAATAATAAAAATATCAGCTTTCTATATAGAACCCGGAAATGGCTCCAAATTGCCTTTTTAAGCATTTTTAACGCATAGTATGCATCAAAACTATTTTAAACATATAAGGTTGGATGCCTACTGATATTTTAAGTAAATTATTATATTATAACAGTGAGCAAAAGTTTTAAACTCAGATTTCCAGTTTTGACCTTTTAGGCTTAAGTGAAATTACCAAAATGCCTTTCGGTGCATAGTATGGTTAGAAATGATAAATTTCACACATAGGTTATACCCTACTGTTATAACTTAGTAAATTGAGTATTTTTACAGATTACATCAGACCCGAAACTCAAATTAATATTTAAACTCTTTTATAACCTTTAAAATGACCAAAATGCCCTTACGGTGCATAATTTGAGTTTAAATTCATTTGGGGCATAATAGAAGATGTCTTACTGATGTCACAACATATTTAAGGCATATTAACTTAGGAAACTTGTATATGACTCATTTGGTTACTCGTTACACACTTTTCGCGGTCGGATCGGCTTATGTGACTAGTTTGCACATATTAGCCAAAACGGGTCAAACCATATCGTTTTCGTCTCAAAATACAGAATGTGTTTAAGTTACCCATATTAAACAAGCGTACAAGCTTGTCGGGTCAAAACCACATTCTAAACCGGTCTTCGCTTTATCATGCGTTTGAACCGTGTATTCCTTTTGAAAACTAACCGGTCTAAGTCTAAGCTTAATTAAAGACCCGTTAGGATTCTAATAGGTTATTAAAACCTTCTTTCCAGATTAGGAGCCCAGTAAAAGCTACGGGCACTTGCTGTATTTGATTTATACTTTGCTCAGGTAAATACTCTTAACTTATTTTCCCTATACGGGCTTGGGATACGGTATTATAATAATACCGCTTGGTCGGGTATGTAACCATTTAAATCGGATTGTGATTGATGTAATTACATAACTCGTTTTATTCTGTATTATTTGGTGTATGGCCTTTGGGGGTTAAATGACCATGTCCCGGATATCCTTGGCATCATTCAAAGAAATGGCCACGACCTAAGCACGGGGTGTAGGGGTACACCTGACAGATGAATTATGTAAAAACTGGTAATCCACTTAAAGGAATTAATCCTTGTGGGCATTATACCTGTGGCGTGTCAATTAATCTAGACCGGCCCTACAAACCGGCCCTAATGGACGACAAATAAGTAAAACTGTATACAAGATTATTTTTAAATAATTGTCCCAAGTTATAAAGATATTTTTGCCGAAGTGCATTCAAATCAATTTTCAAACTCTTTTCAAAATGAGTCAGTTAAGTTGTATTTACCAGTGTAAACTGACGTATTTTCCAAAAAGGCTAAGTGCAGGTACTATACGTAATAGGCTGGCTACTCCAGGCATCAATAATCAAGTCTCGCAAGCTCTAGATGTCAAAGTCTGCTGAACAGTTTTCCTTTTTATTTGATCCGCCTGTGGATCTGTTTCAACTATTTTGTGATACTCAATATTACAATTTTATTCGGTTGAAATAAATCTATCTTTTGCTTCCGCTGTGCATTTATGTATTGTGTTGTTTGACTATGATGATATCAACTACGTTACGATACTCTCCACCGGGCCCACCGGTAATACGTGGAAATATCAGGGTGTGACAGGTTGGTATCAGAGCCAACACTGAGTGAATTAAACACTAGCCTTTTGTGTTTAATCTCAGTTACACAATTGTACATTCCTCGAACCTTCGAGTCTAGACAAAGAACATAGGACAAATCCTGATTTTGTTTTATTTTTGTCTTTATATTTTTCCTTTGTTGTTATCTGTGTTTATGTTGACAGGTTTAAATATGCCGCCAAGATTCTTTAGGGGAAAAGGAAAGGGACCAGTAGCAGGCCACGACCATGAGGCCGGGCCATCCCAAAGGCGAACCTCACCCGTCAACATGCGTACAAGTCCCCAGGGGGACTGGAGGACACATCTACAGCCAGCGAGGCGGTCAGTCTCGTTAAGCTCGTCACCGTCTTACCTTCACTCTTTTGGACCCCATTCAGAAAATGAGCCCGAAAACCCAAAACCTTCATTTATCCCTCTCCAGAGGTCCAACTCTCGTCACTCCTTTGATAACCCGTCACATATCTTCTGAAGCCGGTTCAACCCGGCAAACTACCTCGAAGAACCAGTGGGTGTTAACCCATTGGGACCGGAAGATCACTTTTCTAGAGATCACGCCATGGATATAGATGAGGATACCGACCCTACCGAACCACCGACCGGTACCCCCACACATCCCAAAGAAATTTCTGATGGGTCATCTTTTCATGGATCACCTTACCGTGGTCCAGAGAGCTACCAAGCAAGGTTCAACCAGATTGATTGGTATTTCACACCCTCTCACCATTCATCGCCTTACCAGCAGCAGCAGCAACAGGATCCTTCAGGGGATTCACGCTTTATGGCGGTTACCCCGCCACCACCACCACCTCAATAGCAGCCTCCTGAGCCACCAAGGCGAAGGAGATCGAACGCACGGATGTCCGTGCGAGGAGGAGTGCATATCAGCACTCCTCAACCATCGAGTGGCAGCCACTACCCGCCGCTCCAAGAAAACTAGCAGATGGGGGACCTTCAAACCCCCAACCCGGAAGTGAACTCTGCACCTGTCATGCCACCACCGATGGGATTTGACAACCCAATTCCCACGTACGCTGGCCTAGCAACGTATAATCCCTTTGAGCAGCCGACTCACACCAGTTTCAATTATGCTGAGATCGACCCATACCTGGCGGTGTGGAACTACAATGCTCTTAACCCCGAAGGGCCCTACGGAGCTCCTTGGGGAGTTGGATACCCAGTTTATGGATATCAACAACAACCGCATCTGCGACCTCAATACCAGCCGCAGCCGCAGGTACCACGGTTTTCCCCGCCAGAACGGGAGGAAATTCTCCAAAGACTGGACCAAGTTGAGCAGGAGGTTCACAAAGATCGCAGGGAACGACAAGGTTTCTTCAAGGGATTGGCAAGTTTAATAAAAGGAAAGAGCAAGAAGGTTGAATCCTTTAAATTGATTGGTTGTATTTCCTTATTTTCAATCCAGCCCCTGCGTGGGCATGCCTTTTTGTTTAACCCCTGCGAGGGTATGTCTTTTAGTATTCTGCCCCTGCGTGGGCATGTGTTTTTCTGTTGACCCCTGCGTAGGTATGTTGTTTGTTTAAGCCCCTGCGTGGGCATGTTATTTCAGTAGAAGTCCCGTTTAGGGTAAAATTGTACTTGTTAAAATTTTTGGGAATGGTTAATTTAAATTTTCATTTTATTAATTATGTGCATAATCATAAAATGTGAAATAAATTAAATAACATTCCCGCTAAATGATCTACCATTATAATAAAATGGCAAAATCTAAAAGGACAAGACCTAGTGTAGGTCCCGTTTTTCCGGTGGATCGATAACGAAAACCTATCCTTGTCTATCACGAACACGGTAACGGGTGCGGAATCCCCATGACGGTGCAAACCAAACAAAGTGTATAAACGGTGCAAACCAAACAAAGTGTAAAACACACGCGTAACCAAAGATTCAATATCTATTGATTAGGGATGAGTACAACCACAAACATATACAAACAATGTTTTAACAGACTCTCTCTAAGTCTCTCGGCGCTCATCAGTTTCACACAGAAACTGTGAGGGGTATTTATACTAAAACAGACACAGACATGACGAAACACATAAAAGCCACGACGAAACACTAAAGTCGACGAAACACATTCTGTTTCGTCGACATACATATTAATTCTATAAGTTGTTTCGTCGACATGTTGTAGAAGCCCAATCCAAGGCAAAAGCCCACTTCAAGTATTCGGCCCAACATTAAGTTACGGCCATGTTGAATTCTGTTGTCAACTTTCACTAAGTTTCAACATAGGACAAATAGTGACATCATCATGACATCACTAAGGTGATGTCATGGTGATGTGTCGGCGGGAAAGGCCGCGGCGCTTCGTGCTTCGCGTGTCGAACTCTGGGGCGCACGACTGAGGAATGTCGTGACGTCGGACTTGAGCCGGACCTAACCGAGTCGACCCGAACCGAATCGAACCGAGTCGAGTCGCGTCCACATAAAGTGTACCAACAATCTCCCCCTTGGACGCTACTCATGAGGTTCGTCTTCTGTGATGGTTCGTCTTCTGTGTCTTTCATGTCGGAGGATCTTCAAAGTCTTCATGCGTCGTAAGTAGAAAGTGTATCAACAAACTCCCTTTTTCATTTAGGAAGTGTGTTAACAAATTCCCCCTTAGAATGAACTCTCCATTGAGTCATGCTCGTGAATCTTTTGATTTGTCAATTCTTCAGATCCTTGTGGTGTTGATGAAGGGTCAGCGGCAACTCGATCATTTTTATCCTTTGAGTGCCTCCACTTCGTGTCTTCATTCCAAAGCTTGTCATCGAACATGTTCTCCTCGCCTTTAGCATCTGCACATGCAAGAAAGCTAAACGCATAATGAGAACAACCGCTTGGAATATAGTTAACATTTAAACAAACGACACATATGAGATCAAATCTCAATCAAACATCGACCGACAATAGTTTGAAAGTTTAGAAAATGATCAATTTTAATCCTTTAACTTTCAAAACTTGTTAACTTCGACTGTTTATGAAGATGCAATTGTTTTCCGGCTTACGATCAGGATTTTGGATAGGATAGACTCGAGTTCCAACATCAGTCAATCAAAAAATAAACTAGAAGCAAAATCTTTTTGGATTTTATAAAGTTTATATTAAAACACACCTAAAATCTTTTTGGAATTTTCATTTTTCAAAAGTAAAGACGGAAAGCAATAAATAAATATATACAAAGATGCAAAAACTGAAAGCAATAAATAAATATTTACAGACATTCTTTTTGCGAGTTTCGAGGGTAAGAGAATCATATCAGTGTACGGTCACGCCAAAACGCTCTTTTTGTTCAATTAGTTAACATTTAGATAAGCATCCTATAACAATTATCGGTATTGTTATCCACATAAGCTCAACTTATCAAATGTAATAATGGCGAGGGGATACGTTAAGGTATGATTTATACTTACCGACCGGTGTTCATCCACACACGACACATTCCTGTATCAAGGTATGCACGAGAGTTCATCTTACCGGTGAGTATACTGTTTATCATCTGTTTGACCGTATAAAAGATGTGAGAAACTCACTTATTTGATTTGAAAACAAGCCCTATGTGATAGAATCACTTATTGATGAGGAACTTGATTTTCGATGCATGAGGGCACAGGAGCAAGTCCGTGAACAGGTCAGTACTTTTGTACAGCAAAGAGACGAACTTGACTCCCGCAAAGAATCTGTGATATATTATCACTTATTTTGTTTGGACATGTGATTGTTGATCACTTATTGAGGTCGTATGCAGTATGTACACGTATGTATAGTATCATGGAAGATCTAGACTTCGTCTCCGTTGTTTTTACGGTTTGATACAACCATGATACCCAGATGATAAGACAGCATAAAGACCGAATATCTCAGAACCACGGCAATCTCTCAAACGAAATTTCGGTACTAAGACCATATGCCAATGTGCGGTTCCCACCTGGTCTTCAGTCGATTAAGGATTTATATCACCCTGCACACTTTAATATGATTGTGAGCCTACCGATACATTTTATATAGAGCTGCTTAACATTTTTCATTTTGCATTTCAGTTTAAAGAGGTTTCAACAGACCACTGATCTACTATCATTTTCTCTTTTTCTCGCCAGGAAACTCATTTTTGTTTTTCCAATGTTTTTGCGTTTTGAAATTTTTCACTGGTTTTTTAATTTTCAAAATTGGATTTACTCCCCCTAAAATCAACAAACTAAGATAAATTTAAAAAAAACACAAAGATATTTACAAAAACGATTTCCCGATGTTGGTTAACTCATGTTTTACCTCAATGCCGTTTACCAAAATTAATTTTAATCAGAAATGATTTCTCGAATTTTGGAAAAATCAGTTGGCACGACGGTAAGCGGTGCGGACCATGACAACATTGATGAGTTTCATATTGAAACGATCACGTGTGAGGTGATATTCGAGTTCAACGTGTCAGGCCAAAGAGTGCTATAAGAGAATAACAATTTATAAAGCAGCTTAAATATCGACAAGTATAGGAGAGATTAGAAATTCAAAACCGTATCCTGCAACTGCTTCGTGCATTGCAAGGAATCTGAGTGCTCTCCCAAACTGGATATCCACCCGGTGTGGATTTCAAAGTCGATTTTGTAGCTACTGAGAAATCTCTTCACAGCAACAAGATCAGAAACCTTTGGGTCCGGCTGGTCTTCCACATTGCACCAGCGAAGGTCTTTGTCTTTCTCTTGAGAAGTAGTGTGCGGTTGTTCAATCCACGCCAAGGCATCCGCACACCCGGTTGGTTTGTTCAACAAACACATTTTCCTCAATAACACCGCGAAGAAATGTATACTGCACGTTCATTTTGTGGATTATGAATCTTCAGACGTGCTGCAGGTGCGTACATTTTGATTGAATCTATCCTGGGGACCCGATCAAAGCCATTAACAATCAAACTTTGGAATGATTTGCATTTTGTCGAAGCTTTCAATTTCTTTCGACAGACAATTCTGTCTTCTTTTCTTTTTCTCTCCATCAAAGGCAACCACTCCTAGAAATAACAATATCTTGGAGCTTTGAGTCGCCTATCTTGTGCATGGACACTCCACTATCAACAATCCGATGACTATCGATAGTTCCTCCTGGAACATCCTACACACTCACTCAGAGATTAGTTGGAGAGGGGGACCCAAGCCTTAACAGACTTGGGTCGTCCTTCATCATCGAAGATTGTGACTTCGATTTCCTGATGATTCGGAATGGAGTGAGCTTCCCCTGAAACAGTTACCGATTTTGGTTTCCAAATCTGTTTTTGTTTTTCATTTTTAATTTCTAACTTAACAGACTTTGTTTGGACAACCTCCGGTTTTAACGCCTTTTCAATCACCTTCACATTTTTACGTCATTGTTTTGTTTCCTGTTCTTTAACAATGCGTTTATCATGTTTTGGAGAAACAGGACGACGTTGTGAGTGACCTTGTTCAGAGGGGGCTCTTTCAACAAAATTTGGTTTGGGCGAGTTTGTGCAGTCTTTAATGATGTGCCCAAACTTCCCACACTTGAAACAAGTTCTCCTTTCAACAAACTTAGGAGAATCTGTTCGACTTTCACGTGTTGAACCTGTAGACCCAGAGGTACTTGTTTCTTCATCACACCCGTTTGTGTGTTGGGTGTAATTGTTTTGAGCGTTATGCTTTAAAATTCTGACTTTTTGAACAAAATCGGTGTTTGATTTGTTTTCAAAAGTCTCAATTTTATCAGTACCATTGGATGCTACAAATTTAACATCATTGTTTTTCTTCTTGAAACGAGCTCCTTTGGTCTCAACCTTCGGTTGTGAACCTTTAGAATTTTGAGCTCGCTGCTGTTGCTGTTTACTCTTAAAAGCGACAGGTTGTTTCTTAGTCGGTAACTTTTGGTTTCCAAATTGTTTCCTCACTTCTGCTTTTGGAATAGGATCACACTGAGTTACTGAAACTCTCGGGATCGCTTTTCCCAAAAACTTAGTTGTATTATCTTCAAACACTTTATTAATCAAGGATTGATTGACGTTTTTGATTGGAAAATATTTGTCTGAATAAATTTTACTCTCACCGACCAAAGTATACAACACGTTATCACTTTTAATGGTAGACACTGTCTCAGTGATAGGATCTATCTCTTGTTTAGCACCAGTTGATTGCACAACAGGAGTAGGAGGATCACACAGAATGTGATTCTCAAAAGGCACTTCTACTCCTTTGTTCTTCTCAAGAGATTTATCCTCATCACTCACGTCTGGTTCATCATCGGACGAATCATAGTCCTCAATGGTTGGAGGACTTTGATTTGAAGCACATGATGACTTTTCTTTCCGATCAGATGAGCCCTCTGATGAATTGTCCATTTTGAACCCTAAGCCAGTTGTAACTTCCCCATAATCAAGAGGTACAGTTGGCTCAAAACGTGGCATTTCTTCTTCATCGGGCATTCGAGTATCACTTTAACAGTTCAATAACCAAACTCTGATTGTGACTATGAACCGTTTCAGATTCATGTTTCAATTCAGCACATTTATGTTTCATATCAGCACAATCACTACATATGCTAGGAGTTTCAGATTTTACCTGACTTGTAGAAGCTGTGACATTAGCCATAAAGGCAGTCTGAGAAGAGAAAGATCCATCTTCAGTGAGAATCTTCTCCATTTCTTTTGATGAAACATCAGCTTTCTTGATCAAGTCAGATTTCTCGTTAGCATCATTCGACAAATTATCAGCTTCAGAATCCATTCCCTCCTTTACGTCCGATTCTGAACTGTAATAACTTCCTGAAGATTCACCATCGCTGACATTCTTGACAATTTCAGCATAAAACGCAGTTCTTGTTTGATCACTGTTTCCCAACTGTATGGCCGGACCACAATCGACAGCAAGTTTAGGAAAATAGGCACTTGGATCAAAGACCGGAGGTGGAGCTGATTGTGGAAACGGAGAAGAGTTTGTATTTGATACAAACGCCGTTTGTAACTTTGGTTGCTGAGCTGAACTTGAACTAGCTGACGGGATAAAACCTCCTCCATAATACATTTTGATATTTTGAGGAGCAGCAATTCGTTTAGCTTTCCGAATTTCTTCATCATTCTTATGTTCCAGCTTCTGTATGAATTCATATATATTGACATTATCTAGAACGCCCGTATGCTTTAGAAGCTCAATGAATGGGCTCCACTTTGGAGGTAGAGCATCAGCAAACCTTGCTACCATTTCCTGTTGAGATGCAAGAACACCAAAATAATACATTTCACTAATCAAATGATAAAAACGAGTAGTTATATCATTTAGGGTTTCATTCTCTAAGAAAGGAAATGATTCGAATTTCTTCTTCAACAGATCATGACGTGTCTTTCTTGTCGCTGCATTTCCTTCACCTCTTGCTACCAAGGCATACCATAATGCTTTCGTGCTTGTACAATAGCCGAATTGATGATAGATGTCTTTGTGAAGTGCTTGTGTGAGAATTGCAAACGCCTTCTTCTCAAGATCATACGCTTTCTTGTCGTCTTCAAGCATATTAGTAAAACCCGCTTCAGTTGATGCTGCTGCTTCGAGGGCAAGGTTGCATTCAGTAGTGAAACACGTCAAAAGTTCTGTGTTTTGCCCTAAAACATATGTGTGAAAACGACCCTTCCATGATGGATAGTCATTTATGTGATTCAGCTTTGGCGGGCGATTGTTGCTGCCCATTTCACTCTCGCTAAGCAAAAGATTCTGAATGCTTTGATTTTGATTTAACACCAAAGCCCATTGAGTTGCACTTATAGATTTCTGACCAAAAACATTCCTTACCCAAACGGCTGCCGAAGTTTGATCTTCACCTGGTCTCGGTTCCATGCTCCAATCCGAAGGACTAGTACAAGCCATATTTGATATATGAAAGTGAAAAACCTGGTCACACACTTAATAACGCACAGTTAAATTAGTTTTGCAAAGTCTCTGTAAAAAAAACTTCAACAAGTTTCGACAAAACTTAAATTTTTGATGAAACCGTGATATTTAGAAGCGCGATTCAAATCAACTCCGCGAATACCCGACCACACTTTCACGAAAAATGATAGACAAATAAACCTCAATTTTTAGTGAGCCCAAGTTTTAAAGTCCACGATACGATCTGGTGAGGCCCAACTAGGAAAAAAAATGTTACACAGTCTACCAAAATTACCAACCCACAAAATTAGGTGATATTTGACAAAGTCCACACTCAAGTCTGATTCTCGTGATGTCAATTTTTTTTAATACATAAACCCACGAAAATTGTTCCAATTTAAATTTAGTGATGTTTGACGAAATTTAATGTATGGTTGACTAACTCTATGGTTATTTGTTTTTTTTTAATAAGATGAAACTTGTTTTTGAAAAATAATGATTGACGAAACAGATTTATGTTTTAAAACACTTCCCGACGAAACTGAGAAGTGTGATGTTGACCGAGACCTTTTTTTTTTATTAAGTGACGAAACAGGATATTATATTATAATCGACGAAACAGGTTATAGACTAAACCACATGCGACGAAACAGTTGTGAAGCTCAATTTGTAATGAAGCCCAATTCAATGTTAAGCCCAATCTGATTTAAATGTGATGGATGACGAAACAGAAAGTATAAGGCCTGACGAAACAGAATGAATATCTGGATAAGATGTGAGTTATTTTCAAAGTAAGCTTATCTCTTTCTGACACAAAGTCACAATTTTCAACCTACTGAACAATTACAATACTTTTTGTTGTTTCGAGACTCCTATTTTCAACAAAAACATCATCACACATGTACCCATTTTTCAACTTAAAATATAATAATCAACAACACTTTCAAAAAAAAAACTTCAGATCAAACACACATATTTTTTAAGAACAGATATGAACTCCTTGATGATTATGAAGAACAACTTGAATATTCAGTCTAAAATTTCACCGGAGAAATTTGTTGAACACGATTTTGCTCAAACTTTTAATAAAAACCCAAACTTTAACATGTAAACATGTAATACAACAAGGTTTTCAATAAAACTTTTAGCAAAACAACATGATTTTGACAGATTTTTTAACCATTTTTCAGAAAATATATAACCTTTTTCAAGAAAAAAATCTGAAAATCACAAGAAACAACTTGATTAAAATCACAACGTTTGGTTTTAAACAAGGAAAAGAGCCAATGCTCTGATACCAATTGTAGGTCCCGTTTTTCCGGTGGATCGATAACGAAAACCTATCCTTGTCTATCACGAACACGGTAACGGGTGCGGAATCCCCGTGACGGTGCAAACCAAACAAAGTGTATAAACGGTGCAAACCAAACAAAGTGTAAAACACACGTGTAACCAAAGATTCAATATCTATTGATTAGGGATGAGTACAACCACAAACATATACAAACAATGTTTTAACAGACTCTCTCTAAGTCTCTCGGCGCTCATCAGTTTCACACAGAAACTGTGAGGGGTATTTATACTAAAACAGACACAGACATGACGAAACACATAAAAGCCACGACGAAACACTAAAGTCGACGAAACACATTCTGTTTCGTCGACATACATATTAATTCTATAAGTTGTTTCGTCGACATGTTGTAGAAGCCCAATCCAAGGCAAAAGCCCACTTCAAGTATTCGGCCCAACATTAAGTTACGGCCATGTTGAATTCTGTTGTCAACTTTCACTAAGTTTCAACATAGGACAAATAGTGACATCATCATGACATCACTAAGGTGATGTCATGGTGATGTGTCGGCGGGAAAGGCCGCGGCGCGTCGTGCTTCGCGTGTCGAACTCTGTGGCGCACGACTGAGGAATGTCGTGACGTCGGACTTGAGCCGGACCTAACCGAGTCGACCCGAACCGAATCGAACCGAGTCGAGTCGCGTCCACATAAAGTGTACCAACACCTAGCCACGTGTCACCTTAAGACAGGGCCAAGATGGTAGTTCCTTAATTAGGTTCAGATCCGTATTAATATCTCAATTTAGGATTGTTCTGCGTTAAATATTAAAAAGAATCTTAAAGGTAAACCTAGCCTATATGTCATTGCAGACATGGCCAAGATGGTAAAACCTATTCAAAGGATTCAAAACTTTGTTAACATCTGAAAGCATATTAACATGCTTGACAAATGTGATTCGATAAAATCACATAAGTCATTCTTAAATTGGGTTATCCTAATTTCCCTTAATTATATAATCATCCCTTAAGGATGAAGTGCCCACGGGCTATAATTAACGTCCTCTGGGACTAAAGACAGTGGTAGCCTACAACTCCCTGTCAAGAAAAGGTAATGAACTTGGATTCAAACCTTAATACCTCGATTCTGTAAAATCCTGGTTAATAAACTAAACTTGTCTACGTGACTAGGCCTTTTGTGCTATTACTAACTTATAATTTAGGATTATGATAAAGATCCTGAATAATTATATATTTAACAAATTAACTAAAATGGCTATTAAAAACCATGGTTAGTAAATTGTTAAAGAACAATAAAACTATATAAGTTTCTATATAAACCTTGGCCTTATTTGATTTTATGTAGCAATTAAAGCTACATGGCTAGGTCAGAAGAGGTAAACAGTCATCCGGTGGAAAACCATGAAAATACTAAGATACATGTGACCGGTGCGGAGCTGCAAGCATTAGTAGATAATGTTGTTACAAAAGCCATAGAGCGGAAGTATAATGAATCTAACGGGACTCAAAGTAGGACCCTATCCACACCACATTCCAAACTTAAGACTCATTCAGAGGCTCATAGCAAGCCACCCTCTAAGAAAGATGAGCCAAAGAAAGATGATGATCGACATTCATCTAATCAAAACAGTGTTCCATCTAAAAGGATAGTGTTTGATGATAAACCACGTACCAAGTCATGTACCTATAAGTACTTTATTTCCTGCAAACCCCGGGATTTCACTGGGGAGAAAGGGGCAATTGATTGTATGACCTGGTTGGATGAGATGGACACAGTAGTTGACATCAGCGGTTGTGCTGAAAGGGATGTAGTGAAGTATGTATCCCAATCCTTCAAGGGAGAGGCACTGGCATGGTGGAAGTCTCTCATTCAAGTTGCTGGGAAGATCCCGCTCTACAATTTGTCATGGGATCAGTTCGTTGCTCTCATTAAGGAGAATTATTGCCCGCATCATGAAGTTGAAAGAATTGAATCTGATTTCTTATCGTTGGTGATGAAGAATTTAGATTGTCAAGCTTACCTCACCAGTTTCAATACCCTGTCTAGGTTGGTCCCGTACCTCGTAACCCCGGAACCCAAAAGGATTGCTCGTTTCATTGGGGGTTTAGCCCCAGAAATCAAAGCCAGTGTTAAGGCGTCCAGACCTACTACTTTCAGATCAGCAGCTGATCTATCTCTGTCTCTTACCTTGGACGTGGTCAGGCTAAGATCGCTCAGGAATTCGGAAGAAGGCAAGAGAAAGCGTGAGGATGATAACTCATGAAGATCTGAAAAGAAGCAAAAAGGTAACACCGACTTCAGGAAGAAGTCTGGATCTAACAAGGGTAGCCAACAAGCTGAGGAAAAGCCAAAGTGCAAGACTTGCCAAAAACGCCACTTTGGAAAGTGCAGACTTGAGTCCAAGTCTAAGTCTAAGTCAGGATCACCTGTGTGTGGGTTTTGCAAGTCTAAAGAGCACAAGACTGTTGATTGCAAGAAGATTAAAGATGCCACATGCTACAACTGCAATGAGAAAGGGCACATTAAAACCAATTGCCCTAAATACGCCAAGAAGCCTGAAGAGGTCAAGAAGACCAATGCAAGGGTCTTCCGGATGGATGCAAAGGAAGCTGTGCAGGACGACAATGTGATCACAGGTACCTTCCTCATAAATGATGTCTATGCAAGGGTATTATTTGATTCAGGAGCTGATAAATCATTTGTAGATAATAAGTTTTGCAAATTGCTGAATTTACCTGTTAAAACCCTAAGTGTGAAATATGAGGTGGAATTAGCTGATGGTACCTTAGAAACCGCGTCAACCGTGTTAGATGGATGTTTCATATCCATTAGGAACCACTCTTTTCCATTGTCCCTACTTCCTTTGAAGTTAGCCGGTTTTGACATAGTCATAGGCATGGATTGGTTATCTCGTAACCAAGCCCATACAGTATGCAATAAGAAGCAAGTGGTGATCAAGACTCCGTCTGGTGAGCCAATTACCATTCAGGGAGACACCCAGTATGGACTGCATGAGCAAGTGTGTATGCTCAAGGCATCTAGATGCTTGAAGAAGGGTTGTGTCATTTACATGGCACAAGTGACTATTGATGAGCAGAAACCCAAGATTGAAGATATTCCAGTCATTTCTGAGTACCTTAAAGTTTTCCCAAAAGAACTACCTGGTCTACCACTAGATAGGCAAGTAGAATTCAGAATTGAAATCATCCCCGGAGCAGCACCTGTTGCGAGAGCGCCTTATAGGTTGGCACCAATAGAGATGAAGGAATTAAGGACACAACTAGATGAATTGCTAGCCAAAGGCTTCATTGGACCTAGTTCGTCTCCTTGGGGAGCGCCAATCCTATTTGTCAAGAAGAAGGATGGATCGATGCGTCTGTGCATCGATTACCGTGAGCTTAATAAGGTCACTATCAAGAATAGGTATCCTTTGCCCAGGATCGACGATCTGTTCAATCAATTACAAGGGGCAAGCTACTTCTCGAATATCGATTTAAGGTCAGGCTATCATCAATTGAAGGTTAAAGATGAAGATGTACACAAGACTGCATTTAGGACTCGTTATGGTCATTAAAAGTTCCTAGTGATGCCTTTTGGGCTCACTAATGCACCTGCCGCATTCATGGATCTCATGAATCGCGTCTGCAAGCCTTACTTGGATAAATTTGTCATCGTCTTCATTGATGACATTCTCATTTACTCGAAAAGCCAAGCTGACCATGAGAAGCATCTCCGTTGCATTCTTAAGCTACTTCAACAAGAAAAACTCTATGCCAAATTTTCAAAGTGTGAATTTTGGCTTCGAGAAGTCCAATTCCTTGGACATGTGGTTAGTGAGCGTGGTATCCAAGTGGATCCCGCTAAGGTTGAAGCTATTATGAACTGGCAAGAGCCAAAGACGCCTACAAAGATTCGCAGCTTTCTAGGACTGGCAGGATACTATAGGCGATTTATTGAAAACTTCTCAAGAATTGCAGCACCCCTAACTCTACTTACCCGCAAGAATAACAAGTTTGACTGGGGGCCTAAGCAGTAAGAATCTTTCGATATTCTGAAGCAGAAGTTGAGCAACGCTCCTCTATTGACGTTGCCTGATGGAATTGATGAATTTGTAGTATATTGTGATGCATCACACACCGGAATGGGTTGTGTGCTTATGCAGAAAGGCAAAGTTATTGCCTACGCTTCACGTCAGTTAAAGGTGCATGAGAATAACTACACCACCCATGACTTGGAGTTGGGTGCCATTGTATTTGCACTAAAACTGTGGAGACATTACTTGTATGGAACCAAGTGTGTGATTTATTCGGATCACAAAAGCCTTCAACATCTGTTCAATCAGAAGGATTTGAACATGAGGCAGTGGCGTTGGATGGAAACCTTGAACGACTATGACTGTGAGATAAGATACCATCCTGGCAAGGCAAATGTGGTTGTCGATGCCTTAAGTAGGAAGGAAAGAGTGAAACCTATAAGAATCAATGCCAAGAGCATTGAGATAAAGAATAATTTGAACGAAAAGTTGTTAGCTGCGCAGAAGGAAGCTGTATTGGAAGCTAACTATCCTGATGAAAAGCTGGGAGTAACTGAAGAACAGTTATCCTATGGCAAGGACGGAATCCTGAGATTAAATGGATGAATATGGGTTTTAGTTTATGGAGGACTTCGAGATGTTATCCTCCAGGAAGCCCACAGTTCCAAATATTCCGTTCATCCTGGAGCTGATAAGATGTACCAGGATCTAAAGGCAAACTATTGGTGGATAGGCTTGAAGAAGTCTATAGCTGCCTATGTAGCGAAATGTTTGACGTGCGCGCAAGTCAAAGCTGAACACCAAAAGCCATCAGGTTTGCTACAACAACCTGAACTTCCCACATGGAAGTGGGAGATGGTGACAATGAATTTCATCACCAAGTTGCCAAAGACAAAGAAAGGAAATGATACGATATGGGTAATAGTAGATAGACTGACTAAGTCAGCACATTTCCTACCCATTAAGGAGACTTATTCTCACACCCCCAAAATCCACACGCGGAGTATCACCGCTTGGAGGCGTGACTGACCAGGATCAAGCCACCAATCATATTGAACAAGCATGTAAGTAGTATATGAAGATCCAACACAATACAATTGGTGTCTAAACAAAACAATAGTTTAAGTTGCAAGCGGAAGCATAATGTTTAAAACCAAGTCATATGTTTAAACGTTTCAAAAGTTTAGCATGGCACACAGCTGTCCATGTCCCACAACGACTCTTCCCACTCTGATGCAAGCTCCATAGATACCTAACGACCTGCAAGGCATGTAACAATGAGTCAACAACAAAGTTGAGCGAGTTCACAGTTGGTTGTTTAGTTATAGCATTCGTTTCGTAAATCATAAGTTCGTTTTATAAACCATGTACTGTATTAATCTGTATCGCGGTTTCCCGAACATGTTTGCGAAGATTAGTGGGGGCTTCCCATGTGTATCGTATTAATCCGTATCGCGGTTTCCCGAACATGTTTGCGATGATTTGAGGGGGCTTCCCATGTTGTATATTACTAGACTAGTCGTATCCGTACGTGCCCTTCTTGATCCAAGGACCGTAGCGAGTATGAGTGTACGTAGGTTTTACGTACGTGCCCTTCCCAACCCGAGGACAGTGAAAAGTAATTTGATAGTAATGATAGTACGAGTGGTTATTCAATCCCATTCCCAACCCACCGGGAATCCCATGCCTTAGGAGTGGGAACTCACCTCGGTTGCTCGGTTTGACTCTCAAATATAGCTAACAGTCAAGGTCGGTCAATCCCGTCCTAGTATGATTACCACTTAGTTTATTAGTGACTTCAAATAGAACATAAAGTTTCCTACACGTATCTATCACATAACATGCATCACTTTAACGGTTCGTGCCCATATAAACTTCTCATCCATTCCCCACTCATACGACATTGCACATAACACTTTTATAGACATATAACATGTAATATCATTCTCGGATAACCTACACGCCATTTAGACACGCAAATCACTACTCATGTCGTTTCAGCTTAAATCTTCAAAACTGGGCTGTTTTCGGGGATTTTAATAAAATAGTTAACTTGTTTCAAAAATTCCCAACTTTTTACAAAAGGTCTTAAACGATCCAAATATTATTGGGTAAAAATCTCGGGATCCAATTCATCACCAATATTTTATAAAAATTCATTTTCCGGACTGTAATCAGATTCATCTTTTTCTGATTGCAGTCCACGGAATAATTTATTTAAAATTCCTCGTAAGTCCGATTTATGAAATTCCAGTGGGGTAATTACAAATACATCAGTTTTCATCTACCGTACAAATTTCATGAGCTGATTCATCATAGATTTCCAGTTATGACCAAAAACACATCACCCATTTAATGCAGCAAAAACTCAGCTTCAGTTGCTGTTTTTAAAAGGGTATTTAAAAATAGTAAACGAAGTCCAAAAATTATGATTCCAGTGCCATTAGAACCGTATTTCATAATACATAAATCTAGTCTTCAGAAAATACATTTTTCGCTTTATTAGGGTCTGGTTACAGCCAACTGAAGTTGGCTGTAATCACCAAACAGCAAACTGTTTTCAGCTTTTAACATATTACATCTTTTTAAATCATGAAACAAGATGAACAAAGGTGACATAAGGAACTTACTACTAGCTTGAAGCTAGGGGTGATTCTTAGTGAAGAAGATGATGAAGAAATGATGATGGAAAGCAAGAACAAAGCTCCTTGAATGCCTTTCAAGATGCAACCTCCATGGATCACCTTCAAGCTTGTATGAAACTTAAATATGATGAAGATGATGGTGGTTATGTGATGGTGTGAGGGTGGCGGTTTTGGGGTGAACCGAAAGTGAGAGAGAGGAGTGAGTGTTGTTGTGTCTTGAAGATGGAAATGCCTAATGTTCTTATAACCCCTTTAAATGCCATATCTTCATAAGATCCTACAAGTACCATCATATCTTTTTACAAGATCACAAGAGATATTACAAGATATTATCAAGATTGTAAAAGATTATGGAGATCTTATGAGGGGGGTCCTTGTAACCGCTCACATGGAATGGGGGGGGGGGGGGTCTAAGTGTAAACTTTAATCAATAAGAAATCTAAACAAAATATTTTCAAGATCTTATCATATCCAATCAAGATCTCATGGAAGATCACTAGAGATTTAGGAAGATATTAGGAAAGATTTGTAAATCTTTGGGTGGGGTCCATAGGACCAAAAATCGGTTGGGAGGGGGGGGGGGGGTCTTGTTGCAATTTTTCTATCTAAATGGTAATTGATAGTTAGAGTGCAAGTAACTTGATAGTATATGTTTGTGTGGTGATTTTTGGTGGGTGTTATGGTATACGGGGATCATGACTAGCCAAAAATAATTAAATAATGTGTTTGACAAATATTTGGTGTCCCGGGTAATGTCCGGTTGTTCGGTCGGATACTGTTCCGTTAAAGTGTTTAATTGTTCCGTAAGGCGTCTTATATATATATTTTTGTAACACAATTAATTCCTAACACATAGGAAAATATACCGGACTATTTGGTAACTTTTCTGTATACTACTAGTATGTTAACACGCACATGTAAGTATAACACCGAAATCAGAGAGCAGTTAAATGATTCAACACAATCACCAAGCACTTTAATTATCGTTAAATAATCATACATATACATGGAATTACGAGGGTTGTCACATTCTCCCCCTGTTAAGAAAATTTCGTCCCGAAATTTAGCGCGTGGTTACTGAGGAAGCTAGTTAAGTTGCGTTGTTTTCCTGATTTTCCTGGGGTGTCACATCATCCCCCCGTTGATTTGGAATTTCGTCCCGAAATTTTGCAGTAGCTTCAGCATCAGTAGTGGTTGCGTTTTTCTTAAACAGTTGGGGATACTTGAGTTTCATTTGGTCTTCTCATTCCCAGGTATACTCTGGGCCACGACGAGCATTCCAACGAACTCGGACCAGAGGTATCCTAGTACGCTTAAGGATCTTAGCATCTCGATCCGTAATCTCTACCGGTTCCTCGACGAATCGCAGCTGGTCGTCGATTGTGAGTTCCTTGAGAGGAACTATGAGGGTCTCATCTGACAGACACTTCTTCAGATTCGACACATGGAATACGTTGTGAACTCCGCTGAGTTCTTTAGGTAGGTTCAACTTGTAGGCGACTTTGCCAATTTTCTCAATGATTTCGAACGGTCCGACATATCGCGGGTTGAGTTTGCCTTGTTTGCCAAAACGAACTACGCCTTTCCAAGGCGAGACTTTGAGTAGCGCTCGATCCCCAACCTGGAACTCGAGTGGTTTTCTTCCTTTATCAGCATAGCTTTTCTGACGGTCACGAGCTGCCGCCATTCGCTGTCGTATCTGAGAAATTCTCTCGGTGGTATCTACCACAAGTTCTGGGCCAGTGATTTGGATGTCACCAACTTCTGCCCAGCAGAGAGGTGATCGGAATTTGCGTCCGTACAATGCCTCGAACGGAGCAGCCTGGATGCTGGTGTGGTAACTGTTGTTATATGAAAACTCCACTAGCGGGAGGTGCTTTTCCCAGCCATTACCAAAATCGATTACACATGCACGAACCATGTCTTCTAAAGTTTGGATGGTGCGCTCAGACTGCCCATCCGTTTGCGGGTGATAAGCTGTGCTCATGTCTAATCGAGAGCCAAAAGATTTGTGCATATCTTGCCACAATTCTGAAGTAAAACGCGCGTCACGATCAGAAATGATGGAGGTTGGCACTCCGTGCCTTGATACCACTTCCTTTAGGTAGAAAACTTGTCGGTTTCCTTGATAGCCAAGAAGTGTGCAGACTTAGTCAAGCGATCCACTATCACCCAAATGGTATCATTTCCGCATTGAGATCTAGGCAGGCCAGTAACGAAATCCATGGAAATTTGTTCCCATTTCCATGTCGGGATCTCTGGTTGTTGAAGCAGACCTGATGGTTTCTGGTATTCCGTCTTGACTCTCGCCCAAGTCAGACATTTGCTAACGTAGGTTGCTATGTGGGCTTTCATACCGGGCCACCAATACGTAGTCTTGAGGTCGTGGTACATCTTATCCGAACCAGGGTGTACCGAATAACGAGACTTGTGCGCTTCGTCCATCACAAGTTCGCGTAAGTTTTCGTAAAGTGGAACCCAGATGCGCCCTGTTACATAATAAGCGCCGTCTTCCTTTTGTTCTAGCAGCTGCCTCAATCCTTGTAAGGACTCAGCCTTGATGTTCTCTGCTTTCAATGCTTCGACCTGAGCATCGCGAATTTGAGCAGGAAGACTAGATTGGATGGTAAGCTGTAACGCACGTACACGCTTAGGTATAGTATCCTTTCGACTGAGGGCATCGGCCACAACATTGGCCTTGCCCGGATGGTACTTGATCGCGCATTCGTAATCATTCAAGAGCTCGACCCATCGGCGTTGACGCATGTTTAACTCCTTTTGCTTGAAGATATGCTCGAGACTCCTGTGATCGGTGTAAATGGTGCACTTGGTACCGTACAGGTAATGTCTCCATATCTTAAGCGCGAAAAAAACTGCTCCCAATTCCAAGTCGTGCGTAGTGTAGTTCCTTTCGTGAACTTTAAGTTGGCGTGATGCGTAGGCAATGACCTTGTCACGTTGCATCAACACGTAACCAAGCCCTTGGATGGAAGCGTCGCAATAAACCACAAAATCTTCTGTGCCTTCAGGAAATGAGAGGATAGGCGCGCTACAAAGTCTATCTTTTAGGTGCTGAAAAGCAGATTCCTGTGCATTACCCCAACGATAGGTGATGCCCTTTTGTGTTAGTGAAGTGAGAGGTTGTGCAATCCTTGAGAAATCCTTGATGAATCTTCTATAGTAGCCTGCCAAACCCAAAAATTGGCGGATTTCCGTTGGTGTACGGGGTGCGGGCCAGTTCTTGATCGAGTCAACCTTGGATGGATCAACATGAATCCCATCCTTGTTTACCACATGGCCTAGAAAGTGGACTTCGCGAAGCCAGAAATCACATTTCGAAAACTTGGCATACAGTTGCTCTGCTCGAAGAAGTTCCAGCATAAGTCGTAGATGCTACTCGTGTTCCTCCTGACTCTTATAATAGATCAGTATATCGTCGATGAAAACAATAACGAACTTATCCAAGTAAGGTTTGCATACTTGGTTCATGAGATCCATGAAGACCGCTGGTGCATTCGTCAACCCGAAAGGCATAACCAAAAACTCGTAATGGCCGTAACGAGTTCTGAATGCTGTTTTGGAGACGTCCTCCACTCGGACTCTCAGCTGATGGTATCCCGATCTTAAGTCGATCTTGGAGTACTAGCTCGACCCTTGCAGCTGGTCGAATAAGTCATCAATGCGTGGGAGAGGATAGCGATTCTTCACAGTCACCTTGTTGAGTTTGCGGTAATCTATGCACATTCTGAAGGTACCGTCCTTCTTCTTCACGAATAACACTGGAGCTCCCCAGGGCGAAGAGCTAGGACGAATAAAACCTTTTTCCAAAAGTTCTTGTAATTGCTTGGACAGTTCTTACAGTTCGGTTGGGGCTAAGCGATAATGTGCTCGAGCTATGGGCGCTGCTCCAGGAGCTAGCTCGATGTGAAATTCAACTTGGCGATGAGGCGGAAGACCAGGTAATTCCTCAGGGAATACCTCGGGAAAATCATGCACAATAGGAATGTCTTCAATTCTCTTCTCTTCCGTTGACGTGTCAGTAACGAGTGCTAAAATGGCAGTGTGGCCCTTTCGCAAACACTTCTGGGCCTTAAGGAAAGAGATAATGCCTACGACAGCACCACTCTTGTCGCCATGAATCACGAGGGGTTCTTTACCAGAACGAGGAATGCGGACCATTTTCTCTTTGCAAAGAATTTCCGCTTGTTGATGAGATAACCAATCCATCCCAATAACAACGTCAAAACTACCCAGAACGATAGGAATAAGATCGATAGAGAAGGTCTGACCAGCCAAGAAAAGGTCACAACCCTTAACTATGTGCGTGGCCTCGAGACTTTTACCGTTTGCTAGCTCTACTGTGTGTTTGGTGTTCAAAAGTGTTGGAGTGCGCTTAAGCAATTGACTAACTTTTAGAGACACATAACTGGTATCGGCACCCGAATCAAATAAGACAGTAACATAAAAGTCGTCGAGAAGGAACTTACCCATCACCACGTTAGGATCATTCCTTGCGTCACCCTGACCAATCACGAACGCACGGCCTCGGGCGCCATTACCGTCATTATTTCCCCCATTGTTATTCCCATTGCCCTGATTATTGTTATTGTTGTTCTGATTCTGGTTTAACTGGGGGCAGTCCCGCTTGAAGTGGCCTTCAGCACCACACTGAAAGCATCCCCTGTTGCCTCGCTGTTGCTGCTGCTGGTTCTGTGGAGCTTGCTGTTGCTGCTGACGATTCTGATTTGCAGGTCGTGAGCTCCTGCAATCCTTGGCTTCATGACCCATCTTGAGACACCTCTGACAACGTCCCTTGTTGCACTGACCACTGTGGTGTCTGTTGCATTTGTTGCACTTTGGGTGGTTTCCTCGATATCCACCCTGCCCTTGACTACTAGAAGTTTGCTGACCAGGACTCTGGTAGTCATCAATCTTTCGCTGCTGCGCCTGAGACTGAACTGTAGTCAAACCCTTGCTGTTAGCTCCATCCCATTTTCGTTTGTTGTCACTGGGGATAGCAGAAGTAGTAGTAGCAGTAGCACCTATACGCTTAGGCAACTTGTTCTGTTCCACTGCCTGGTCTGTGAGTCGATGGGCCAACTTGATGGTTTGTTGTATGGTACCCAGGTTGGCTGAAGTCACGTGACTTTGAATCTCTGGTACAAGGCCCTTGAGATACAGCTCAATACGTTTGATGGGAGGGTCCACCATGGTAGGGCACAAGATGGCCAGCTCATTTGACCTTTTCGTATACGCCTCAATCTCAGACCCCGTCATCTTCAGATTGAAAAATTCCACCTCTAGCTTGTGGATGTCATCCCGACTACAGTATTCTTCTTTGATCAGTTCCTTGAATCCATTCCAGGGTGTGGCATTAGCAACTGCCAGTCCTAGTAGTTGAACCTGTGCCTTCCACCAGGTTAACGCAGCTCCTTCAAGTGTTCCGGTAGCATATTTCACCCTACGGTCTTCGGGGCATTCGCACATCTCGAAAACTGACTCAAGCTTTTCAAACCAGTGAAGAAGTCCAACGGCCCCTTCAGTGCCACTGAAAGTACTAGGACGACAGTCCATAAAAGTCTTGAACGTGCACACAGGAGGCTGAGCGTGTTGACCTCCTGCCTGGGCAGCTGCGAGTGCTGCAGTAACTTGTTCAGTGATCAAAGCCGCCAACTGGGCTTGAGTCATGTTAACGCGTCCACTCATGATCTTCATATCAAAGGAAACATGGGTGAGAAAGGTTCGCGAATATGCGATGACAGAAGAGGGTAAGCACACAAGTGTTTTCAAACGATAGTTGTTACGTTTATCTAAGCATACCACGAGCAAAGTTCTATGTAATTAGCAAGTAGGCAATATAAACATAAATCATATCACCTATAGTGTTGAGTCTTGCACGTGGAGCGAAGCGTCGTTGTGGATCGTTGAGCACTATACAGGTTATAGTCTGGTTTTAACAAAACTTTTTCCCTTATTAAAACCAAGTTCACTATAACCAATGGCTCTGATACCAATCTCTCACACCCCCAAAATCCACACGCGGAGTATCACCGCTTGGAGGCGTGACTGACCAGGATCAAGCCACCAATCATATTGAACAAGCATGTAAGTAGTATATGAAGATCCAACACAATACAATTGGTGTCTAAACAAAACAATAGTTTAAGTTGCAAGCGGAAGCATAATGTTTAAAACCAAGTCATAAGTTTAAACGTTTCAAAAGTTTAGCATGGCACACAGCTGTCCATGTCCCACAACGACTCTTCCCACTCCAATGCAAGCTCCATAGATACCTAACGACCTGCAAGGCATGTAACAACGAGTCAACAACAAAGTTGAGCGAGTTCACAGTTGGTTGTTTAGTTATAGCATTCGTTTCATAAATCATAAGTTCATTTTGTAAACCATGTACTGTATTAATCTGTATCTCGGTTTCCCGAACATGTTTGCGATGATTAGTGGGGGCTTCCCATGTGTATCGTATTAATCCGTATCGCGGTTTCCCGAACATGTTTGCGATGATTTGAGGGGGCTTCCCATGTTGTATATTACTAGACTAGTCGTATCCGTACGTGCCCTTCTTGATCCAAGGACCGTAGCGAGTATGAGTGTACGTAGGTTTTATGTACGTGCCCTTCCCAACCCGAGGACAGTGAAAAGTAATTTGATAGTAATGATAGTACGAGTGGTTATTCAATCCCATTCCCAACCCACCGGGAATCCCATGCCTTAGGAGTGTGAACTCACCTCGGTTGCTCGGTTTGACTCTCAAATATAGCTAACAGTCAAGGTCGGTCAATCCCGTCCTAGTATGATTACCACTTAGTTTATTAGTGACTTCAAATAGAACACAAAGTTTCCTACACGTATCTATCACATAACATGCATCACTTTAACGGTTCGTGCCCATATAAACTTCCCATCCATTCCCCACTCATACGACATTGCACATAACAATTTTATAGACATATAACATGTAATATCATTTTCGGATAACCTACACGCCATTTAGACACACAAATCACTACTTATGTCATTTCAGCTTAAATCTTCAAAACTGGGCTGTTTTCGGGGATTTTAATAAAATAGTTAACTTGTTTCAAAAATTCCCAAATTTTTACAGAAGGTCTTAAACGATCCAAATATTATTGGGTAAAAATATCGGGATCCAACTCATCACCAATATTTTATAAAAATTCAATTTCCGGACTGTAATCAGATTCATCTTTTTCTGATTGCAGTCCACGGAATAATTTATTTAAAATTCCTCGTAAGTTCGATTTATGAAATTCCAGTGGGGTAATTACAAATACATCAGTTTTCATCTACCGTACAAATTTCATGAGCTGATTCATCATAGATTTCCAGTTATGACCTAAAACACATCACCCATTTAATGCAGCAAAAACTCAGCTTCAGTTGCTGTTTTTAAAAGGGTCTTTAAAAATAGTAAACGAAGTCCAAAAATTATGATTCCAGTGCCATTAGAACCGTATTTCATAATACATAAATCTAGTCTTCAGAAAATACATTTTTCGCTTTATTAGGGTCTGGTTACAGCCAACTGATCACCAAACAGCAAACTGTTTTCAGCTTTTAACATATTACATCTTTTTAAATCATGAAACAAGATGAACAAAGGTGACATAAGGAACTTACTACTAGCTTGAAGCTAGGGGTGATTCTTAGTGAAGAAGATGATGAAGAAATGATGATGGAAAGCAAGAACAAAGCTCCTTGAATGGCTTTCAAGATGCAACCTCCATGGATCACCTTCAAGCTTGTATGAAACTTAAATATGATGAAGATGATGGTGGTTATGTGATGGTGTGAGGGTGGCGGTTTTGGGGTGAACCGAAAGTGAGAGAGAGGAGTGAGTGTTGTTGTGTCTTGAAGATGGAAATGCCTAATGTTCTTATAACCCCTTTAAATGCCATATCTTCATAAGATCCTACAAGTACCATCATATCTTTTTACAAGATCACAAGAGATCTTACAAGATATTATCAAGATTGTATAAGATTATGGAGATCTTATGAGGGGGGTCCTTGTAACTGTTCACATGGAATGGGGGGGGGGGGTCTAAGTGTAAACTTTAATCAATAAGAAATCTAAACAAAATATTTTCAAGATCTTATCATATCCAATCAAGATCTCATGGAAGATCACTAGAGATTTAGGAAGATATTAGGAAAGATTTGTAAATCTTTGGGTGGGGTCCATAGGACCAAAAATCGGTTGGGGGGGGGGGGGTCTTGTTGCAATTTTTCTAACTAAATGGTAATTGATAGTTAGAGTGCAAGTAACTTGATAGTATATGTTTGTGTGATGATTTTTGGTGGGTGTTATGGTATACGGGGATCATGACTAGCCAAAAATAATTAAATAATGTGTTTGACAAATATTTGGTGTCCCGGGTAATGTCCGGTTGTTCGGTCGGATACTGTTCCGTTAAAGTGTTTAATTGTTCCGTAAGGCGTCTTATATATATATTTTTGTAACACAATTAATTCCTAACACATAGGAAAATATACCGGACTATTTGGTAACTTTTCTGTATACTACTAGTATGTTAACACGCACATGTAAGTATAACACCGAAATCAGAGAGCAGTTAAATGATTCAACACAATCACCAAGAACTTTAATTATCGTTAAATAATCGTACAGATACATGGAATTACGAGGGTTGTCACACTTATAGCTCCGACTTGTTAGCCCAATTATACGTAGATAAGATTGTATCTCTGCATGGTGTACCAGTGTCAATAATCTCTGACAGAGATACCAGATACACATCACATTTTTGGAAAAGTTTCCAACAGTCTTTGGGCACGCGCTTAAATTTTAGTACGGCTTACCATCCCCAGACGGATGGGCAGAGTGAGCGTACCATCCAAACTTTGGAAGACATGCTTCATGCATGTGTGATTGATTTAGGTGGTAGTTGGGATAACCACCTGCCATTGATCGAGTTCTCCTATAACAATAGCTATCATACGAGCATTAAGGCTGCGCCTTTTGAGGCATTATATGGTAGAAAATGCAGAACGCCTATTTGTTGGGCGGAAGTAGGAGAAGTTCAGTTATCAGGACCTGACATAGTCTTTGAAACAACGGACAAGATTGTCCAGATTCGTGACCGCCTAAAAGCTGCCAGGGATAGGCAGAAAAGTTATGCGAATAAAAGGCGAAAACCTCTAAAGTCTGAGGTTGGTGATAAAGTATTACTTAAGGTATCACCCTGGAAGGGGGTGATGCGATTTGGTAAGAAAGGTAAGTTAAGCCCAAGGTATATAGGACCATTCGAGATTATCGAATGTGTTGGGTCAGTGGCTTATAAGTTGAACTTGCCTGAAGAGCTCAGTGGTATTCACAACGTATTCCACATCTGCAATCTGAAGAAATGTCTAGCTGATGAATCGCTAGTCATACCACACACGGATGTGCACATAGATGAGAGCTTGAAGTTTGTGGAAAAACCTTTGTCGATTGAGGATCGACAGGTAAAGAAGCTTCGAAGGAAGCATGTGCCTATTGTGAAGGTAAAATTGGACGCTCGTAGAGGTCCCGAATATACATGGGAGGTAGAATCCAAAATGAAGGAAAAGTACCCTCATTTGTTCCAGTAAATCTCGGGGTCGAGATTTCTTTTAAGGGGGTGAGGATGTGACACCTCCCAAATTTATGCCCAATAAAATAAAGACACGTGTCATATAAGACAATCGTGTTACAAAAATCCAGATCAAGTTGAAAAATGTGCGGTAGGATTTAAAAGCGTCAACATGTTATTAAAATACCTCTGAGTGACCTTTTTGATAAAAAGATCCAAGCCTTGAAATAATTTATAAACATCTAAGAACTACTTCAAATCTGGATATCTAATTAAAAAGATGAATTATATTGCTAAGGAATTGATCTTGTAAATAAAAATGCCACAAAGTCCATTTTAAAAGAGTTCACGATACATCCAAGAACTTTATCATGCATGGAATCACATGCAAAGGCATGCAAGTCTGATACATGGTCCCCTCTACAAGGAAAATGACATAAGATTCGAAAGTAGTAAAGTTGCATGGTCAAGACCTCAAAGTTAACAAGTTTTTGTCCTCTGATGAAGGCTTACGGACCGTAAAGGTGAACCCTTACGGTCCGTAAGGGAGCAGAGCTAGGCGAAAATTTCTGAAGGACGGATACGGACCGCAAGGCCATAGGCTTATGGTCCGTAAGACATGTAGCTGGGCATCTTTGATCCAGGTTGGTTACGGACCGCAAGACCAAGAGATTACGGTCCGTAAGAGATGCTTACGGTCCGCAAGGGTTTATCCTTACGGTCCGTAAGGCACGTATCTGGGCAAAATTTTGGACAGATGCATGTTAAACAAGTTACACCGCCTTATAAGAGTGGTATTCGAAAATCAGGGGCCCTATAACTGGTTTTTAGCATCATAGGGACACCTGGGAACATCTTACAACAATTGTAGACTGATTTGGAGTGATCTTGATGCATCAAAGTTGCTATATAAGAAGAACAAGTTGCAACATTTTTGTCACTCATTTGCAACTCACTTCAAGGACTTCTCTGGAGCTCCTCTGATCAGCAACAAGCTTCCTTAGGATCCATAAACGTACTTAGGACTCTTTGTAAGTGTCCTTAATCATCCTTAATTCAGTTTAGCTTAGTTAATTAGCTTAAAGTCAAACCGTCGTAATTAAGGTTTGACTTCGTGATTAATCAATAATTGTTCAGTCAAATCTCGAATCAAAAGTACCTATAAGTAGGTAATTATGTGGGTAATAAACCCTCAAAAGGGTACTCTCTGATTCCCACTCTAACTAGGCCAATTGTCGGGTCAAACTAAATCATAAAAAGTCAACAGAATGCTTAAATTCAAATTAATGCATAATTAGCAATGTAGAAGCCATACAACCTGTTTTATCACTAATATAACTTGGTAATTAATGTAAGAACATGACTAAATATGGTCAACCCGAAAATTTTCAGTAGAGACTCGGTTCGGAACCGAAAGTCGCATAATTTGACTTTTGCTTTGACTTTCAGTTCTGACCCATTTGAGCATAGTCTAGAAATGCCTTAGAGCTTTATTTGGACTAGGATATATGTTAGTATAACCCTCTGTGATTATACACCTTGGTTCAATAGTTATCCGATTCATATGCATATTCCCGTTAATTGCTTATATGTTGACTATTATGCCCATATAACCTTAAAACGTGATTTTTGAAAATGTAAAAGAATAGAAACCTTAGTTACTGATTTATAAGCTTGCACAAAAAATTTGACATCAGTTTGAGGTCTAGATTAAGAGTTATGCTCAATAGCGTAATTAGAAAGCTTTTTGTTAATTAAACGGCATAATTAGCATATAGCCTAGTTTAACCCACTTTTTGATATCAAAATTTTACCTACTGATACAAAATAATATTTTGGGATTTTTAAAGATTTTTAATAAATTTTAGGCTGAGCATAACATATGGGTTGTAGCCTTATTTCGGTTATTACCGATTTTGCCCTTTTGGGCTATAAAATGAGTTTTACAAATCTTTTTGACCCCAAACATTTTTGCTACTGATTTTATATGATAAATAAATTATTTTAAACCTTCTGGAATAATAAAAATATCAGCTTTCTATATAGAACCCGGAAATGGCTCCAAATCGCCTTTTTAAGCATTTTTAACGCATAGTATGCATCAAAACTATTTTAAACATATAAGGTTGGATGCCTACTGATATTTTAAGTAAATTATTATATTATAACAGTGAGCAAAAGTTTTAAACTCAGATTTCCAGTTTTGACCTTTTAGGCTTAAGTGAAATTACCAAAATGCCCTTCGGTGCATAGTATGGTTAGAAATGATAAATTTCACACATAGGTTATACCCTACTATTATAACTTAGTAAATTATGTATTTTTACTGATTACATCAGACCCGAAACTCAAATTAATATTTAAACTCTTTTATAACCGTTAAAATGACCAAAATGCCCTTACGGTGCATAATTTGAGTTTAAATTCATTTGGAGCATAATAGAAGATGTCTTACTGATGTCACAACATATTTAAGGAATATTAACTTAGGAAACTTGTATATGACTCATTTGGTTACTCGTTACGCACTTTTCGCGTTCAGATCGGCTTATGTGACTAGTTTGCACATATTAGCCAAAAAGGGTCAAACCATATCGTTTTCGTCTCAAAATCCAGAATGTGTTTAAGTTACCCATATTAAACAAGCATACAAGCTTGTCGGGTCAAAACCACATTCTAAACCGGTCTTCGCTTTATCATGCGTTTGAACCGTGTATTCCTTTTGAAAACTAACCGGTCTAAGTCTAAGCTTAATTAAAGACCCGTTAGGATTCTAATAGGTTATTAAAACCTTCGTTCCAGATTAGGAGCCCAGTAAAAGCTACGGGCACTTGCTGTATTTGATTTATACTTTGCTCAGGTAAATACTCTTAACTTATTTTCCCTATACGGGCTTGGGATACGGTATTATAATAATACCGCTTGGTCGTGTATGTAACCATTTAAATCGGATTGTGATTGATGTAATTACATAACTCGTTTTATTCTGTATTATTTGGTGTATGGCCTTTGGGGGTTAAATGACCATGTCCCGGATATCCTTGGCATCATTCAAAGAAATGGCCACGACCTAAGCACGGGGTGTAGGCGTACACCTGACAGATGCATTATGTAAAAACTGGTAATCCACTTAAAGGAATTAATCCTTGTGGGCATTATACCTGTGGCGTGTTAATTAATCTAGACCGGCCCTACAAACCGGCCCTAATGGACGACAAATAAGTAAAACTGTATACAAGATTATTTTTAAATATTTGTCCCAAGTTATAAAGATATTTTTGCCGAAGTGCATTCAAATCAATTTTCAAACTCTTTTCAAAATGAGTCAGTTAAGTTGTATTTACCAGTGTAAACTGGAGTATTTTCCAAAAAGGCTAAGTGCAGGTACTATACGTAATAGGCTGGCTACTCCAGGCATCAATAATCAAGTCTCGCAAGCTCTAGATGTCAAAGTCTGCTGAACAGATTTCCTTTTTATTTGATCCGCCTGTGGATCTGTTTCAACTGTTTTGTGATACTCAATATTACAATTTTATTCGGTTGAAATAAATCTATCTTTTGCTTCCGCTGTGCATTTATATATTGTGTTGTTTGACTATGATGATATCAACTACGTCACGATACTCCCCACCGGGCCCACCGGTAATACGTGGAAATATCGGGGTGTGACAGGTTGGTATCAGAGCCAACACTGAGTGAATTAAACACTAGCCTTTTGTGTTTAATATCAGTTACACAATTGTACATTCCTCGAACCTTCGAGTCTAGACAAAGAACATAGGACAAATCCTGATTTTGTTTTAATTTTGTCTTTATATTTTTCCTTTGTTGTTATCTGTGTTTATGTTGACAGGTTTAAATATGCCGCCAAGATTCTTTATGGGGAAAAGGAAAGGGACCAGTAGCAGGCCACGACCATGAGGCCGAGCCATCCCAAAGGCGAACCTCACCCGTCAACATGCGTACAAGTCCCCAGGGGGACTGGAGGACACATCTGCAGCCAGCGAGGCGATCAGTCTCGTTAAGCTCGTCACTGTCTTACCTTCACTCTTTTGGACCCCATTTAGAAAATGAGCCCGAAAACCCACGACCTTCATTTATCCCTCTCCATAGGTCCAACTCTCGTCACTCCTTTGATAACCCGTCACATATCTTCCGAAGTCGGTTCAACCCGGCAAACTACCTCGAAGAACCAATGGGTGTTAACCCATTGGGACCGGAAGATCACTTTTGTGGAGATCACGCCATGGATATGGATGAGGATACCGACCCTACCGAACCACCGACCGGTACCCCCACACATCCCATAGAAATTTCTGATGGGTCATCTTTTCATGGATCACCTTACCGTGGTCCAGATAGCTACCAAGCAAGGTTCAACCAGATTGATTGGTATTTCACACCCTCTCACCATTCATCGCCTTACCAGCAGCAACAGGATCCTTCCAGGGATTCACGCTTTGTGGCGGTTACCCCGCCACCACCACCACCTTAGCAGCAGCCTCCTGAGCCACCAAGGCGAAGGAGATCGAATGCACGGATGTCCGTGCGAGGAGGAATGCATATCAGCATTCCTCAACCATCGAGTGGCAGCCACTACCCGCCGCTCCAAGAAAACCAGCAGATGGGGGGACCTTCAAACCCCAACCCGGAAGTGAACTCTGCACCTGTCATGCCACCACCGATGGGATTTGACAACCCAATTCCCACGTACGCTGGCCCAGCAACGTATAATCCCTTTGAGCAGCCGGCTCACACCAGTTTCAATTATGCTGAGATCGACCCATACCTGGCGGCGTGGAACTACAATGTTGTTAACCCCGAAGGGCCCTAGGGAGCTCCTTGGGGAGTTGGATACCCAGCTTATGGATATCAACAACAACCGCATCTGCGACCTCCATACCAGCCACAACCGTAGCCGCAGGTACCACGGTTTTCCCCGCCAGAACGGGAGGAAATTCTCCAAAGACTGGACCAAGTTGAGCAGGAGGTTCACAGAGATCGCAGGGAACGACAAGGTTTCTTCAAGGGATTGGCAAGTTTAATAAAAGGAAAGAGCAAGAAGGACCATTGAATCTTGTAATCACCACTAATTCTCCTGTGGGTGTATGTATTTCTATAGCATTTTATCACAAAGAATTCGAGCATGGTTGGCTACTAACCAATCCATTCCTAATACCACATCGAATCCGGCTAAATTCATAGGTAACAGGTTTGCAGAAAATTTATGGCCTAAAAGTTCTATCTTTCCTTCTCGCAATACTTTATCTATCTTAACAGAATTCCATTCTGTCGTTTCGACTGTAAAAATCTGCCTAAGGTTGGTTAAGGGTAAATTAAGAGCTTGGCAGAATGAAGTATTTATAAAACTTTGGTTTGCACCAGAGTCAAATAATACTTTTGCATACACGTCATGAACTAGGAGCGTACCAGCTATCACGTCAGGGATTAGCTCTACTTCCTGAGTAGTTAACTGGAAGGCTCTTACGTTTTTCTTGGTAGTTCCTTCAGCAGGTTTGGCTTTATTATCGGCTGGTTTGATCAATTTCGGGCAGTCTGGCCTGAAATGTCTAGCTTTTCCACAGTTGTAGCAGATTGTTGATTTCTTCTTCCTGCAGTCTTCCTCTTGATGCCCTGGAATTTTACAAAAATTGCAATACCCCTTGCATCTTCCAAAATGCTTTCTTTTGCAGGAATTGCAAAATGGAACAGTGGAAGATTGCCCAGTTCCCTTTTTCCTGAAATTACTACGGTTATGCACACGAAATCCTTGGGTAATCTTTTGGGCCACCTCCTTTTTCCGGTTTTCTTCTCTTGTGCGTACCAGCTCGTCAGTTAGGGTGTTAGCTAATTCTACCGCATCGTCAATAGTGCGAGGTCTCGCAGCTTTAACGATATTACAGATTTCGCCAATTAATCCCCAAATATAGCGGGAAATAAGCACAGGCTCTGGCGAAGCCAGGGTAGGTACAACTCTAGCATATTCGAAGAATGTCGAGGTGTACCCTTGACGTGCGCGTATATATACATAATTTTGCAATGAATTTACACACGAATTGGTTTTAAATTTATAAAAGTGATTATTACTTTTACATCAAAACACACACGAAAGAGGCAAGTGTACCCCGTCACATATGTAATAAAGTATCGGTAAGAACCAAGTATCGATCCAAGGAAATGGGCGGAGAAATAATACTAGACCTTTGTCACTAAACTATCGGTAAAAACATAAGTTTTGTTTGATTTTAATTAAACTAAAGTAAACGTAAACAAATACATAATAAAAACATAATAGATAATAGATAAAAAGCCTTGCTTAATACACAACCAAAGCATGTCAACTAAGTCGGTTTTGGCACTAGAAGCATTCGGTCAATTTTCCAATTTAAGACAATTAGTATCCCTTTCGGGAATCCTAACATGACAATCATTCGGAAAGTTAAAACGATAAATACACTTTAACCATCTAAAATTGTTCTTTAACGTGCAATTGATAAATGTCTATGAAAATCTCTTAAAAATAAGTTAGTCATCCGTTAGGAGTTTTCTAACCGCACTTAATCAAGGAAAGAGACACCGATAAACACAATGCAACCACCGAGACAAGCATAAACTAGATTAAATCACAACCGAGTTCATTTTACAAATCTTGCACAATAATTCACCAAGATAGCAATTTTGGCCTAAACTACTAACTAAGCTAACAAATCATGGCAAGAATTTATAACGACACCATCTAACCCGTTAAGGTCCTTACGTGACGGCAAGCTCTCTTGATTAACAATAATTACATTTTATTAAATCACTAACCATTTCTAGTATCATGATGCATACATTTAAACCAAGCTAAACTAGTTAACCAAGTTCAAAGTTTTACTAATACAAGATTAATTAAGCCTCATTTTTCAACTATCTTAACTAACCAAGCATCAATCATCCAACATAATTACTTATAATCAAGAATTCAATATCAATAACAAGGTTGCAAACTAATCATCAAAGATTAACATAGAAAATACTTCAAAATGTCATTACAAACAAAGATTAACACACTAATGGCTATAATCAAGCAAGGGATTGTTGTGTTTTTTCCCAAAGGCTACAATAATACATAAACATTAATCTAAGTACTTGAAAGATTAACAAAATCATGGAAAGATTAGAAAACTAAACCATAAACAAGCACTAGACTAAGAATCCGGGTAGTAATGGAGCTAAACGGCACAATGTGGCTTGAATCCGGGTCAAAAGCAAAGCCTCCGGAGCCTGTAAATTCGCCTGTGAAGCTCCCAAAATTCCAGAATGACGAACAGAATGTTTCTGTTCTGTTTTTATATTTTTTCGCTGTGGCACGGTCGTTCTTCAGATGGCACGACCGTGCACTTTAAGCAATTATTGGGCATGGCACACCATACTGCATGACGTCAGCAGATCATTGACCAGATTCGAAATCGCACGACCGTTCTTCCTGAGGCCCGGTCGTTCTTCGCCGGGTTCTTGTTGCACGCTTGGTCGCACCGGTCGTTCAGTTCCGAGAGTTTGGCTGATCTTCGGAGTTGCACGGTCGTTCTTCAAATGGCACGTCCGTGCGTCGCCGGTCTGGCCTTGTTTGCCTTGCACGCCTAGTCGCACTGCTCGTTCATTGCCGGACTAATCAGTAACTGTCGGAGATGCACGGTCGTGCATCAGGTCGCACGACCGTTCCACAGACCCAGGTCAGTTTCCTTAACAGAATGTCCGCAGCTTCGTCGTTTTGTCCGGAAAGTCCTCGTTTTCGCTATCATCTTGTCTGGTATGCTGTTTTAGGCCTGTAAACAAAAGTGTAGATAATTAAGTATCCGAATGACGGTTTTACGGCCAAAAACGCATAAAATAGGGGTAAAACGGGGGACTAAAATATGTGTAAATTAACGAATATCAAATCTCCCCACACTTGAACCTTGCTTGTCCTCAAGCAAGCTGAACTAAAAAGCAATAAAAGACATAAACCAACAAGAACGATAATTTACACACTATTTTATTGAAAACTACTATAAACGGTTAGCCGGTTTGTCGAAAGACAACATCAAAAGACTAAAACCCAACAAGCATATGCAATTATAAAGCGACAACCAAAAAGCCGTGACTTCACATTTAATTGACTCACATGTTAATCTTCACACGACTCACAATGTTCACACACTCGGTTTTATTTATGAAACATACATAAAATGTGTATGTGTAAACACTCAATGCCTAGTCAATGAAATGTGCAATATCATAAGCTTGTCATAAGATCTCATCTCCACCAACTAACATGCAAACAAGTGTAAATCAAGAGGTCTTTACGGGTTGTAACGTTAGGCTTGGGCGAAGGGTAAGGAAGTGGACATATAAAGTGGCGAAAATGGTTAAAACTCGGTAGTAGTGTTTAACTAGCAAGAAATAATACAACTATACATACAAACGCCTTAAAAAGGCGACTAAAGCGCAATCGAGCTTAGCAACGACATTTCAACATTTAAGTATTCAAAATTGCTCGATTTCTATCAACTTCACCCTATTTTAGGGTGTTTTTTTTTATTTTTTTTATTTTTACAAACAAATATAAACAATAACAAGCTAGTTAAACGATTATTTTGACCGAGTTTCAACACTAAAAAGGGTTAAAACATAAAAAGACTAAATTTGGTTAAGTGGGCGATAATGTGGGTAAACAAAGGTGAACGGGAAGGCTCGACATGGTTAATCCTAAAGGGTAATATAAGGTGAACGGGAAGCACAACACAAAGAACAAGTACACAACAAAGGGGTAATCTAAGTGCCTCTATCATTTTTACACAAATTCACAAGTTCATGGTCTTAACAAGCATACTAGTGACAAGTTCTAAATTGCACATAACATCCGGCTCACTCCTATATCCGAAATGAACAAATATATAACAATCAAGGCTCAAATATGCTCACGTAACGGAAGGAATGGGTAAAAGTGTGAAAACTATCATGTAAGTCTTTCTTTGTTTGTCACGCTTTCCGGTTTCCTTTTTCAAAAATATTTTGCTTGTCGAGTTTTTATCAAGTCCGAAGTTTTCTAAAACACAACCAACCGGTTTATTTACCAACATATATACAAAACACATGTATTTTTTTGAATGATTTTTCTGATTTTTTTTATATATATAAATATATGAGGACAAACAAAGTTAACAAAGTTAACCCCCTCCCCACACTTGAACTTCGCATTGTCCCCAATGCGAGACCCGAAATATAGAGAAAGGGATAAAAAATACTCCCCTCAAGATGATATTAATGCCACGAGACTTCCGAAGCTGTATCTGGCACGTGCTCCGGTCTAAGATCAGATAGCTAAAACCTGCGAGTATGTCACATGTGCACCCAAAACATAATAGAAACAGAAAAATCACAAAACAACCATAATATACATAAATACTAAAATCCAAACAGAACATAAAGTAAAATGTCTGAAATACATAACCGGGGTGTTTTAAATAACAGTCAAAATAAACACCCAATAATAAATAAAGTACTGAAATAGAAAACACCACCAACTGCTATCACCACTGCCAACTACTCGTCATCATCATCATCTGCTCTCGTATGGGACGGGCCGGCATCGCCATAACCAGGGGGGTTCCACGGTGGGAACTGCGGCGGATGCTGAAAATAGTCGGGGTATGTGTGATGCATCTCCCCAAAAAGATATGAGAATCCCGCACTGACCCCCTGATATAACGTATCCTGGCTCTGCCGAAGCTGGTCCTGTGTGGCCCGAAGCTGCGCCTGACTGGCCCGAATCTCGTCCTGGCTAGATCTAATCTCGTCGAAGTAGGTACCATGCTGCTCCTGCGTCATACGCATATCCTGGAACTGCTGGTAGAACACGGGCCAGTCCTCATGCTGATGAAATGCATGGTGCTGCGGCGAGTGTGGTGGTGTCGGTGGCTGGTGCTGCTGCTGCGGACCCTGCTCTCCCATCTCAACATCCTCATCTTCCTCCTCATCTGGAGGCAAAGGGTCCCAGACCTCGTTGTTCAATCCCCTCAACCTATCCCCCCTATCAAGCTCTACAATCACCCCCATGGCCTTCAGTGACCTGATATCGACATGAACCCCCTCAGTAATCAAAGTGAGACTCTGAAGCACCTCCTCAGTCATAAGGCGCTCGTTGTACGCTATTTCGGTCACGTACTGACCGCCATGTATCTCACTGTTCGGAGTCCGCCCCGAGCTCTTGACGAAATACTCAGCCATTCGTGCGCCCAGGTTGATAGGTGCTTTGTCAACCAACGCATATAAAAAGATCAAGTCAGGTGTTGGACAGTTACCGAGACTGTCCATGCGACCGCATATCGAATGGCTAAATACATGGTGCATCACTCGCACCAAAGGGTCTCTGAGTCACGAGGCCTTCGACATCCTCGGGTTGTAGGGCTCCCCAATAGCGCTTTCAGCCCAAAATTCATCCCGAGCTGCATCAGAGGGGAAGGTGAACTGTTCAGTGAAGACATCTTCATCATCCATGTCGTCCCTAGTATAAATCCCGAGTCTTCTACCTAATCGACCAACCGACCATGTATTCCATTGTCCACATAACCTGAAAGTTACCCGGTTCTTGTAGCGGAATTTGGGTCTCCGATGAGCAACCGGTTTTTCATATGCATAAGATGCGAAGAACTCAATGGTCAACTCCAGGTAAACGGGTCAGTTGCAAGCGACCAGATTTGCAAGCGGGCGACTCATCATGTCGTCTAATCTTTCATACTGATTGAGTTCCCGCATGACTTCCCAATCTAACCATCGGGGGACTCCAAACTGCCCCCGTCTCGCCCACAATGCATCTCGTTTCGGGATGCACAAAGCCTCTTTCTCAATATTGGGGTCGAATTGAAGGAAGGGATGGTCCATCTGTATGAGGAAAAACATTAGAGAGATAGAAACAGGAAAAATTCGAATCTAAAACTGCCGAGCAGCCAATTATGAAGAAACTATCTAACTGATCTGGGCATATGGCACGGTCGTGCGACGAGACGCACGGTCGTGCGTCGCCGATGACAATGACCATCTGCCCAAAAATGTCGGAACTGCACGGCGTGCGACCAACGGCACCACCGTGCAACACCGACCAACAACCAACTATCGTGAAACAACGGCGGGGCACGACCGTTCCATACGAGGAACGTCTGTGCGACTTGGTTTTCTGCAGATTTTGACCCAGGCTCTAAGTAGCCCGATTTTTTCACAAATCTTCAAGTTTTTACTTAAACGGGGGTCAGAAAAATGCACCAGATGTTCACGATACTACGATTCAACAAGGGTTAGGGTTTCGATTTGTTTATGAAGAGAACCCTAAAAATTTCCTTGAAGAATCGGAAGAAATCTAACCTAGAAAGCAAGAAAACAAGAAATCTACAACTATGAACGTACCGTGCGAAGAAGGGTGTGAGATCGTGCGAAAAACCGTGCGATTTGTTGAAGTATCGCTCTGGAACGGCCTGCAGCGAGTAGGGTTTCGCGAGTTATGAATGGGGGCTGCAGATAAGGGTATTTATAGTGCCAAAAGATAAAACTGCCCTCAGCCTGACGCACGGTCGTTCTCTGTGTGGCACGGTCGTGCGTCACCGACATCGCCCAAACCCTAGCAACTTTTCTCGGAAATGCACCGGGGGTGCGATCCACCATGCCGGCCCTCGGAAACGCACGGTCGTGCGACCCGAGGAACGGTCGTGCATCAGGTGCAGATCAGAATTTTTCCACAGAAGCTATTTCCAGCAACTGTTTCGGCCGTTTTTCGCCATTTTTTCGACACACCAACTGTTCTAACAATATTGCAATACAGAACCTTCGCTCGGCACGTACGAAAACTAAACAAACTAACGTAAACTACCTAACTTACCTAAATTACGCTAAAACTACAAAAATACAAAAAAGGACTATTTTACCCTTATAGCGCCAAAGATGCTCCTGCTACATTTTTGTCGGCGAGTCAGTAGCGTAGACTCATGCTAAATTTTTGTCGACGAGTCGATAGCAAGACTCAAAGCTAAAACTAGAAAAACTACTAAAAAGACGATACTACCCCTAAAGCGTAAAATACGCTCTTGCTACATTTTTTATCCGCGAGTCAGTAGCGTAGACTCTCTCCTCCCCACACTTATGATGTGTGCGGGGTTTGGAGTTCAATTACCTCCACCGCCGACTCTATCGGCCCGGCAACGTACAACTTCAACCGGTGACCATTTACCTTGAATGTAACGCCATCCGCGTTCTCTACTGCAACAGTACCATACGGAAATACTTCCTTAACCGTGTATGGTCCTGTCCAGGGTGAATGAAGCTTCCCAGGAAATAAGTGCAGCCTTGAATTGTACAGAAGAACAAGATCACCCGCTTGGAATTCTTTATGGTCCTTCAAGCGTTTGTCGTGAAGTTTCTTCGTGCGCTCTTTGTAGAGTACGGAGCTTTCATAGGCTTGGTGTCGCAATTCTTTCAATTCATGAATTTGGAGAAACCGGGCTTCACCTCCGGTTTTTAGGTCCAAATTCGCGGTTTTCAAAGCCCACATAGCCTTGTGCTCCAACTCCACCGGTAAATGGCATGCCTTTCCGTATACCAACCTAAAGGGGGTGGTCCCTATAGGGGTCTTATAAGCTGTACGGAATTCCCATAATGCCTCATCAAGCTTGTCCGACCACTCCTTGCGGTTCGCTCCAACAGACCGCTCAAGGATGCGCTTTAGCCCATGGTTCGTGACCTCCACCTGCCCGCTCGTCTGCGGATGATAGGGCATGGACAAACGGTGATGCACACCGTATCGGGACAAAGCCTTTTCAAGCTGTGTATTACAAAAATGAGCCCCTCGGTCACTAATGAGCGCTTTCGGAGCGCCAAATCGGGCGAACAAACTTTTAAGAAACCTCACAACTACTCTGGCGTCGTTAGTGGGTAAGGCTTGCGCCTCCGCCCACTTTGATACATAGTCAACAGCCACGAGTATGTACTTGTTTCCACGTGAGGGGGGGGAATGATCCCATGAAGTCTATCCCCCAAACATCAAAGACTTCACAAACTTGTATCCAGTTCTGGGGCATTTCGTCGCGTGCCGATATGTTCGTCGCCCTCTGACAAGCATCGCACGCTTTCACCCAACTCTGCGCGTCACGGAAAATGGTCGGCCAGTAAAACCCGGAATCCAACACCTTCTTCGCGGTGAAGTTGGCTCCGTGGTGGCCTTCGGTAGGTCCCTCATGACACTGGCGCAGAATGTCGGTCGCCTCAGCCCCTGATACACATCTTCTGATCACCTGATCAGCACCCACCTTGAATAAGAAAGGGTCGTCCCATATGTAGTGCTTGAGATCCGAAAAGAATTTCCTCTTTTGCTGGTGAGTCAATCCTTTAATCAGAATCCCGCAAGCAATATAGTTCGCCAAGTCGGCGAACCATGGCGACTCATCGCATATCTCAACACCCATCAAAGACTCGTGTGGGAAATTGTCATTGATTGAATCCCAACGCGAGTCCTCGATGTCTCCGTGCTCTAACCGAGATAGATGGTCAGCCGCTACATTCAAAGCACCCTTTTTATCTTGAATTTCAATATCAAACTCTTGCAGCAACAGGATCCATCTGATTAGACGCGGTTTAGTGTCCTGTTTGCTGAAGAGGTATCTAATGGCTGCGTGATCAGTGTATACAACAGTTTTCGAAAGCACCAAATACGATCTAAATTTATCAAATGCGAAAACGACCGCCAAGAGCTCTTTTTCAGTCGTGGTGTAATGCTCCTGAGCGTCGTGAAGAGTTTTGCTCGCATAATAGATCGGATGGAAGTGCTTTTCCTTCTTTTGACCCAGAACGGCCCCTATAGCGTAATCACTCGCGTCGCACAAGATTTCAAATGGCAGACTCCAGTCCGGTGCGACTAAAATAGGGGCCTCAATCAACTTTTGCTTGAGAAGGTTAAAAACCCTCAAGCAATCATCTCCAAACACGAACGGAGCATCTTTCTCCAACAAACGGGTCATGGGTCTGGCGATTTTTGAAAAATCTTTGATGAATCGCCGATAGAACCCGGCATGACCGAGAAAGCTCTGTATAGCTCTAACAGAGGTGGGGGGCGGAAGTCGTGAAATAACGTCGACTTTAGCTGGATCGACTTCCATGCCCGCGTCAGAAATTTTGTGTCCCAAAACTATGCCCTCCTTCACCATGAAGTGGCATTTCTCCTAGTTCAGGACCAGATTAGTCTCCTCACACCTCTTCAACATTCTTTTTAAATTTTCCAGACATTGATCAAAGGAATCCCCAAATACCGAGAAGTCGTCCATGAACACCTCCATGGAATCCTCAATCATGTCGTGGAAAATGGCGACCATACATCGCTGGAAAGTGGCCGGTGCATTACACAGCCCAAATGGCATACGCCGGTAGGCGAATGTACCGAAGGGACAGGTAAATGTGGTCTTCTCCTGGTCCTCAGGAGCGATAGGAATTTGAAAGTAACCAGAGAACCCATCCAGAAAACAATAATATGACTTCCCTGACAGACGCTCCAACATTTGATCAATGAATGGAAGCGGGAAGTGGTCCTTGCGGGTGGCGTCGTTGAGTTTGCGATAATCAATGCAAACCCGCCATCCAGTGACCGTCCTGGTTGGAATGAGCTCATTCCTATCGTTTGTGACCACAGTCATGCCCCCCTTTTTGGGCACTACCTGCACAGGACTGACCCAAACAGAGTCGGAAATGGGATAGATCATACCAGCATCTAACAACTTAATCACTTCCTTTTTAACGACCTCTTGCATGTTTGGGTTCAGCCGCCTCTGGTGCTGCACACACGGCTTGAACTGATCCTCCATTAGAATTTTATGTGTACAGAAGGAGGGATTTATTCCTTTTATGTCCATGATTTTCCAAGCGATTGCTTTCTTATGAAGTTTCAACACATTAAGCAGTCTGCTCTTCTCTTCTTCCGCCAATCCAGATGAAATAATGACAGGCAAATGACGCTCCTCATCCAGAAATGCGTACTCCAGGTGCGGTGGGAGCTCTTTAAGCTCCAAGGTAGGAGGATCTTCCACTGAAGGCTTCGACTTCACTTCACTTTCGTGATCAATTTCTGCGAATCGATCCGGACTCTGGGGACCATCATCACCAATCTGATAGACTGGCTGCTCTAAATCGTGGCCCTCCTGCGTAATGCCATCTAGGTCCCCACACAACAGATGTGTGTCCGAATCTATCTCCTCGATCGTACCCTGGAAATGCGTGCTCACATAAGTGTCGACGATGTCGACATAATAGAGCGCGTCGTCTTGACTCTAAGGATGCTGCATAGAACGTTTAATGTCAAACGTCACATGCTCATCGTTTACTCGGAGTGTAATTTGGCCCGCCGCCACGTCCACAATCGTCCGGGCGGTATTCAGAAACGGGCGTCCAAGTATCAGAGGCACTCTCGAGTCCTCATCCATGTCCAGGATAACAAAATCCACGGGAAATACAAACTTGTCAATCTTAACAAGCATATTCTCTACAAACCCTCGTGGATACTTGATAGAACGATCCGCAAGTCGAATACTCATCCTCGTAGGTGACGGCTCACCTAGATCCAACTTTGTAAAAACCTTATAGGGCATAAGGTTTATACTCGCTCCTAGATCTGCTAACGCATGACTGACGGACATATTGCCAATGAGGCAAGGAAGCGTGAAACTGCCTGGATCTCCCATTTTTGTAGGCAGGCGATTCTGGAGAATAGCAGAGCAGCTTTCATTCATAACCACGCAAGACATGTCCTCGAGCTTTTGTTTATTTGAGAGGATGTCTTTCAGAAACTTTGCATACTTTGGCATCTGGGCCAAAGCTTCAACAAACGGTATGTTTATATGCAATTGCTTAAACATTTCGAGAAACTTACCGTGTTGTTCATCATTCTTCTGCTTCTTCAGCCTTCCTGGATAAGGCACTGGAGGCGTGTAACCTGTGACCGGCTCCTGGACTTGTGCTGTACTTGCTGGGCGTAGCCTGGCTTGCACCTCGTCCGGTGTGTCAGTCGGGACCGCTTCAGTGATCGGCGCTGAGTCCGATATGACGGGTCCGGTAGGTTTTCCACTCCTGGTCATCACAGCATTCACATCCCTGTGTCCACCCGGGTTTGGTTCTGTATTACCCGGAAGACCACCCTGGGGTCTCTTTGACATCATCTGTGCCAGCTGACCAACCTGATTCTCTATATTCTGAATCGAGGCCTTGTGACTCCTCATTTCTCCCTCATGAGAGAGAAAACGATCCTCGCTCTGCTGGTAGCGTTTTTCAGCTAACTGATTCGCGCTCGAGGAGCTAGTAAGAAGCTGGGCCATCATATCCTCCAACTTAGAACTAGACTGAGGGGCCTGCTGCTGTGAACCACTCCCAGTGCCCTGATTTTGATATGAATATGGACGCTGCTGGTAAGATTGGTTGTACTGCTGGAACTGCTGACCCTGACCCTGTTGCGCTGGAGCACGCGGAGTGAATCCCAAAGGATTTTGATTGCCTGTATTTGCTCGCCACCCAAAATTTGGGTGATTTCTCCAACCGGGATTATAGGTGTTACTGTAAGGGTTGTTCTGCGGCCTCACTTGATTACTCATGAAATCTACCTCTTTGTGGCCTTCGTATACGACTCCCTGAAAACATGCCCCAGGCTCGTGTGACACTCCACACTGGTCACAACCCGAGCCCGCATGCGCAATCATCTGGGACCTGTCGAATCTCGATGCGAGAGCCGAGATTTGTGCAGTAATGGCCGTATAATCGTCTACAGCATGGACTCCTGCGCGAGATGAAGATGATGATGCCCGGCCTCTGTCTCCTTCCCGACGCGAGCTGGATTTCAACGCGGCTTTCTCTATAATATCATACGCTTCATTAGGCGTCTTAGTTCCTAGATCGCCTCCCGCGTTCACGTCTAATCGCTCCTGTGTGTTGTAACTGAGCCCCTGATAGAACGTTAAAACCAGCTGTCTCTTGGAGTAACCGTGATGTGGCACATCAATCAACAAATCCTTGAATCTCTCCCAAGCTGCATGAAATGACTCACCCTCGTCCTGGTGAAAAGATACAATTCGGTTCCGTAGCTTGTTCGTTTTCTCAGGTGGAAAATATTTCTGCATAAACTGCTAGGCCAACTGATTCCAGGTCCTGATGGACCCGGCTGGAAGTGACATAAGCCAAGCTCTGGCTTTGTCACGTAATGAAAACGGAAACAACCTCAACTGAATTGCATCCTCCGAAACACCTGTAATCTTAAACGTAGAACAAACATGGAGAAAAGCAGCAATATGCCTCCCGGGATCCTCGTGCTCACGTCCGTCAAACTGTACTGAATTTTGTACCATATTTATAATACTAGATCTAATTTCAAAAGTAGGTACATCAATAGTAGGTTGAAGGATACTCGGCTCCAGGCCTGCCCTTCCAGGCTGATTTGTTTCATTCAACGGTCGCTCGTCGTCTGCCATGATTACGTCTCCTCCTGAGCCCTCGGCTTCAAGAGGTACCACCGGCTCCGGCTCACCCCTGGCGAGCAGTAGCCCAACCGCCCGACCTTTCGCGCGTAGACGTCTCCTAAGATCACGTTCGGGCTCGTCTGACGGTTCAACAACTTCTGGAGCGGGGGTCGAGAACATTAACCTGCAAACGAAAATTTGACACGGTGAATATTTTATTAATAAAAAATAATGCTGTTTTTTTTTTTCAGCTGAATAGAAGCAGAATATTATTACAAATGGGCTGAAAATTTTATAAAAATCCGAAAATGGCCCGAAATTTTATAAAAATCAACACAATAAAAGTAATCGAATCGGCTAATAGTAAAAATGGATACCCGAAGCCAAAAACCCAATGAATAAATGAATAAATAAATCTGGATCGAATAAATAAATGGAATAAAAATTTACAAGTGTACAAAAATGACTTGGAAAACGAATAAATGAAATAAAAGCAAGAAATATTAACAAATAAATAATCAAGAAAGTATACACAAATATTCACAAGTATATACACCGATAAAACAATGACTCGGGTCGTTCCTAAAACTCGCCATTTCCCCGGCAGCGGCGCCAAAAACTTGACGTGTGCGTATATATACATAATTTTGCAATGAATTTACACACGAATTGGTTTTAAATTTATAAAAGTGATTAATACTTTTACATCAAAACACACACGAAAGACGCAAGTGTACCCCGTCACATATGTAATAAAGTATCGGTAAGAACCAAGTATCGATCCAAGGAAATGGGCGGAGAAATAATACTAGACCTTTGTCACTAAACTACCGGTAAAAACATAAGTTTTGTTTGATTTTAATTAAACTAAAGTAAACGTAAACAAATACATAATAAAAACATAATAGATAATAGATAAAAAGCCTTGCTTAATACACAACCAAAGCATGTCAACTAAGTCGGTTTTGGCACTAGAAGCATTCGGTCAATTTTCCAATTTAAGACAATTAGTATCCCTTTCGGGAATCCTAACATGACAATCATTCGGAAAGTTAAAACGATAAATACACTTTAACCACCTAAAATTGTTCTTTAACGTGCAATTGATAAATGTCTATGAAAATCTCTTAAAAATAAGTTAGTCATCCGTTAGGAGTTTTCTAACCGCACTTAATCAAGGAAAGAGACACCGATAAACACAATGCAACCACCGAGACAAGCATAAACTAGATTAAATCACAACCGAGTTCATTTTACAAATCTTGCACAATAATTCACCAAGATAGCAATTTTGGCCTAAACTACTAACTAAGCTAACAAATCATGGCAAGAATTTATAACGACACCATCTAACCCGTTAAGGTCCTTACGTGACGGCAAGCTCTCTTGATTAACAATAATTACATTTTATTAAATCACTAACCATTTCTAGTATCATGATGCATACATTTAAACCAAGCTAAACTAGTTAACCAAGTTCAAAGTTTTACTAATACAAGATTAATTAAGCCTCATTTTTCAACTATCTTAACTAACCAAGCATCAATCATCCAACATAATTACTTATAATCAAGAATTCAATATCAATAACAAGGTTGCAAACTAATCATCAAAGATTAACATAGAAAATACTTCAAAATGTCATTACAAACAAAGATTAACACACTAATGGCTATAATCAAGCAAGGGATTGTTGTGTTTTTGCCCAAAGGCTACAATAATACATAAACATTAATCTAAGTACTTGAAAGATTAACAAAATCATGGAAAGATTAGAAAACCAAACCATAAACAAGCACTAGACTAAGAATCCGGGTAGTAATGGAGCTAAACGGCACAATGTGGCTTGAATCCGGGTAAAAAGCAAAGCCTCCGGAGCCTGTAAATTCGCCTGTGAAGCTCCCAAAATTCCAGAATGACGAACAGAATGTTTCTGTTCTGTTTTTATATTTTTTCGCTGTGGCACGGTCGTTCTTCAGATGGCACGACCGTGCACTTTAAGCAATTATTGGCATGGCACACCATACTGCATGACGTCAGCAGATCGTTGACCAGATTCGAAATCGCACGACCGTTCTTCCTGAGGCACGGTCGTTCTTCGCCGGGTTCTTGTTGCACGCTTGGTCGCACCGGTCGTTCAGTTCCGAGAGTTTGGCTGATCTTCGAAGTCGCACGGTCGTTCTTCAAATGGCACGTCCGTGCGTCACCGGTCTGGCCTTGTTTGCCTTGCACGCCTAGTCGCACTGCTCGTTCATTGCCGGACTAATCAGTAACTGTCGGAGATGCACGGTCGTGCATCAGGTCGCACGACCGTTCCACAGACCCAGGTCAGTTTCCATAACAGAATGTCCGCAGCTTCGTCGTTTTATCTGGAAAGTCCTCGTTTTCGCTATCATCGTGTCTGGTATGCTGTTTTAGGCCTGTAAACAAAAGTGTAGATAATTAAGTATCCGAATGGCGGTTTTACGGCCAAAAACGCATAAAATAGGGGTAAAACGGGGGACTAAAATATGTGTAAATTAACGAATATCAACCCTCGACAGTCTACATCCACCATCCGGTGGTTCAGGAATTTATTTGCCATTTGTTCTTTTTCATACTCAGGACAGAATTTTCTTTCTACTAGGCGCTTAAATTCTTCCCAGCCCATGGCATAGGCTACATCGCTTCCCTTAGCTTGAAGTAGCGTATTCCACCATTCTAGCGCCCCTTCTTTGAAAAGATGCGACGCGTACATGACCTTGTCTTCTTCAGCACATTTACTTATTTTAATTACTGCCTCGGTTTTCTCTAACCAACGCAGTGCAGCAGTCGCCCCTTCGTTGCCTGCAAATTCCGCCGGTTTACAGGCAAGAAACTCCTTGTAAGTGCAACCAGGCGTTGCAGCTTTCATTTTCTTAAGGAGTGGGGCTTGCATCCCATCGTTGTTGTTATTAGTATGGTTGCCGCCTCCATTTACACTATTACTGAAATTATCTTCATGAGTACGTTTACTAGGAATAATTTGTTGAGGTTCAACTGGATTTCGGGCAGCAGCAAGGATGGCTGGAATAGCATTGGCTATTCCCTGAGCAACGATATTCTCGATATCTTGCCTATTCAGAAATTGATCTTCATGGTTTTGTTCAGATTGATTAATTTCGTTAACAGGTTCATTACCAACGTGTTCCATCTGGTAATTAATATATATAAGTGATTAGCAGAAAATAAATTATAATCCAAACACAACAACATAATTACACATAATCACACCAACACGTATAGCCAAAATTGTCGATTTCTCGACTTCCATTTTTATATATTATATTATGCTTCCGTATACACTGTTATTTTACAAAAAGTTTTATTCTTAAGTTATTTCACATAATTATATTTTATTACTATTATTATTATACAACCACAACCATCGTCGTACTTCCAGGATATCTTTTCTCCTATATCCCTAATTCGGTTCCCTGTATCAATTAGCTCCTCGCCATACTGGCGGAGTTCAGCCAAGTTCTCGGAGCTCATAGGTGGGTGTAGTGGAGGCTCTGGATCAAATTGAGGGAAAAAGGTATTAGGGTTATTCAGGAGATTTTGAAACTGCCAGTCGTTGGTCCACCATTCTTCCAGTTCGGCTGGTAGAGGTTGGGAGTGAATGAGGGGATCTGGGATGGCTGGTTCCAAATTTACGGGAAGTTGGGTTTCAGCAGGGTAGGTGAAGAGGTTTTCATTAGCTCGCATAAGAATATCATAATTTGCCAGTATATTGTCTAACTCCTCCTGCAGTGGTAATTCCTTGGCTTGCTTAGAACTTTCCCCAATCTCTATTCATTTTCCTTTATCCATTGGGTCTTCCATTTTGGCAACTTTCCTAGTTGCGGGTTTCCTCTTGCGCACACGCCTCCAGCCTACAAATCTTCTTCTTTTCTTTGGCTTGGGTTTCTCCGGCGGTTGAGCTTGGAATTCCATAGGTTCCTCAATATCGGCACAATAACCGGTGAAGTCTTTGGAAATTTCCACATTAACAGAATAGAGATTGAGATTCTGTAGAGCTTCAGATAACTCATTCATGCTGTTTAGCATATATGTAAAAATGCACACAAAATGCTAAGTTAAAATTTTATAATAAAAATTTCACAGACTAATATTTAGTACAATTTATTCAAATATTATTTCACACAGTGCGACTTATATATATATGTCTAATACAGAGTACAATTGAAATTCAAAATATACTAGGGTTTGTGGGTTCATAATTTATTGTATTTTTCTCTTACTAAATTACTTATTTAATGGGCAAAAATTTCTTTAAGGTTTCTGGCTTGTAGGTGTTATGGGTGCTAGTACTGGGTCAGGGTATTTAAAAGTTAGCATTTACTGCTATAGTGGCTAACATATAAAGATCTACCTATTTTTCATCTAATTCATCTTCCCATGGTGGGTTATTGCCTATTTCCTGAGTTTCCTTATTAACCCTTACTCCTTTTGGTTGTGACTTCTTTATTTTCTCTTGACTTTTTCTAATAATCCGACTTCTTTTCTTAGGGGTAAGTGGTTTCTCAAACTGTGCCTTACGAACAAATATCCCTTCCGCAGTAGTTGCTGAGTATCTTGAGGATGATGTTCCCTTATCTTTTGGTGAACTATCTAATTGACGATAAATGTCCGAAAGTCTTTGCTTACCCACACTGTAAACAAATAGTCAAATAATACCAAAAACACATAATCACCGAATGGCAATTAGAAAAATTAAGTATTTCTAAATACTTAATAGGCTTAAATCAGTGGCTCTGATACCACTTTTTTCTGTCATGGCCCCTCGTCCCGGTTTGACCCGGTCTGGAGCCACATTGTAACACCTCGTAAAAATCACGTCCAATGATGTATTGACACGTGTAATAAACCCTAATGAAATCAAATGGTGAATTTAAGGGACTAATTTTTCGAAAAATCGAAAAACTTTGATAATGAAAGGGCTGGAAGTGTTAGCATACCTAAACTAAGTTTCTGAATAACCTCTCATGAAAATTATATTCCCAAATGAGCCACTTGATGATCGAGTGTAGCCGTTTGCGTAATTAATTAAAAGTTTGCGCGATGAAGGGTTAAAAGCGTCAACATGTTAATTCTTACCTCTAAGTGACCTTTTAATAAATCGGGAGCTTCAGGATATTTAATTATTCTCTCGGGAATGCCAAACATTGGCCGTCTAAAGTTTTTATGCCTACAAGTAAAGTTGCGCGCAACATTGCAAGTTAGAGGGACTAAAAGTGTCAATATGTTTAATTATACCTCTGAATGACCTTTTAGTGAACCCGAATCATCATGATTTTTAATAATACTTTCAAGAATGCCTAATATGGATTAGATGAGGCTTCAATTCTATTAAATGATGAGATGCGCAAGTTTGCGAAATAGAGGGACCTAAAGCGTCAACTTTTGAATCTACGCCTTTCGGTGATCATTTAAGCAAACGGGAGTGTAGTAATATTTAAGTATATGCTTGGGAATGCCCATTATGGGACATAGAAAGCTTGGATATCATTAAACAATGTTTCGCGCTACTTTGCGCAATTAAAGGACTAATTGCGTCAAACTGCAAAAGTATGTCGATTCGTATGGTAACGGACCTTTCGGAATATGACCATGAGTTAAACATGCCTTAATTAACCCTTACCTAGCTTAGAAATAGGCTTAGAGGTGTTTCGTGCGCAAAAATAAACTTTTACGTCATGCAGGGACTAAAAGTGTCAAAAAGTGCACAAGTTTGCATTTTTGGTCATATCTTTCGTTCTGAATATATCCGGACACCCAAAAATTTGTGTAACCTCTAAAATATTTTATTTTAGTGTTCGGCATGATAAAATTCCATTCGTCGCGTAGTTTTGATCGTTTTTCGCATCCGTTCGTGTTTTGTCGTAATTAGTCGAACAACGCGACCGTACGGCCAAACGAACCGACATCCAACATGTTTTTAAGCATGTTTCTTATCCCCTATATTTAGGCATTATTATAGAGCCTTGAAAATGGCCTAACGAGCCTTAAACGTGCCAAAAAGGGCCTTATATGCAAACAGGGACCAAAACTGCCATTTCTGAAACTTATATACTGATCAGACATCTCAGGCGGGGCGCGTAAGCCCACCTTGGGTCTTACGTGGGGCTTGTAAACCTGCCAGATATGCAGAATGTGATTTACAGCCTTGTACAGCCTGTTCCAGCTTGATCCAGCACTTGCAAATGGTATTTCTTCAATCCGTGGGCACCCATAATATTAGAAATCAGTGGGTATGAAGTGTATGGTCCAGATCAAGGCTCGGTTATCAAGAAACGATCCTAACGGTTCTTGAAATCCTATATAAACTCACTTGATCTTGCTCTCATTTCACACTTGATCTGAATTGTTCTAAGTTGGAGCCTTTGTGCTTCATACCTGAGTATCCTAGATCAATTCCATCCTTTCTTGGACCCTTTGTAAGTGTCCTTTCGTGCTTAGTTTAAATTGTTTAGCGTTTATAGCCGAAAAGTCAAGCGTTTTCGATAAACGCTTTGACTTTTAAACGGTTGAGCCATTGTTCGCAACGAACATGGCTACGTGACCGTAATTAGGTAGGTGTTAAACCCTCAAAAGGGCACCTCCTAATTACCACGTTTACTTAGTTAAATTGTCGGGTCAAATGAAAGTTAAACGGGTTAGTTTTAAATAAATTCATAACTATTAATATAAGAAACCATAAAATCAGTTTTCTCACTTTAATAACTTGGTAAATATTAGTTGAACATGCCTAAGCATGATTCAACCCGACAATTCTAAGTATAGGCTCGGTTCAGAACCGAAAGTCGCAAAAGTTGAATTTTGCTTTGACTTTCAGTTCTGACCCGATTTAGCTTAGTTTAGATATGCCTTAGGATTCCTTTAGGACCAGGTTATAGGTTAGTGTAACCCTCTGAGGTTATACAACTTGGTTCCTTAGTTATCCGATTCATATGCCTTTTTCCGTTAAATGCCTAAATGTTGACTATTATGCCCTTTTAACCTTAAAACGAAATTTTTGAAAATGTGAGAGGATAGAAACCTTCATTACTGATTTATAAACTTGTCCCTAAAACTTGACATCAGTTTGAGGTCTAGATTAGGAGTTATGCTCAATAGCGTAATTAGAAAGCTTTTTATTAATTAAACGACGTAATTAGCATAAAGCCTATCTAAACCCAATTTTTGATACCAAAATTTTTACCTACTGATATAAAATAATATTTTGGGATTTTTTAAGATTTTTATTTATTTTTAGGCTGAGCATAACATAGGGTTCTAAGCTTAATTCGGTAATTGTCGGTTTTGCCCTTTTGGCCTATAAAATGAGTTTTACAAATCATTTTGGTACCAAACCTTTTTCTACTGATCTTATAAGATAAATAAAATATTTTTAGCCTTCTGGAATAATAAAATTATCAGCTTTCATTATTAAACCCGAAAATCGCTTAAAACCGACTTTTACGCGTTTTAAGCGCATAGTATGAGTTAAAACTATTTTTGGCATATGAAACTTAATACCTACTGATGTTCTAAGTAAATTTATATATTTTAACAGTAAAGAAAAGTTTTAAACTCAGATTCTCTAATTTTGACCTTTTAAGCTTATGTGAAATTACCAAAATGCCCATACGGTGCATAGTTTGGTTATAAATAGTAAATTTCACATATATGCTATACCCTACTGTTATAACTTTTTAAATTAAGTATTTTTACTGATTATATCAGACCTGGAACTCAGATTAATATTTAACCTCTCTTATAACCTTTAAAATGACCAAAATACCCCTACGGGGCATAAATTGGTTTTAAATTCGTTTTGGGTATAATGGAAGGTATCCTAATGATATCACAACATATTAAAGGCATATTAACTTAGGAAACCTGTTCATGACTATTTTGGTTACCCGTTACGCACTTTTCGCGTTCGGATCGGCGTATGTAACTAGTTTGCATAAATTAGCCGAAACGGGTCAAACCTTATCATTTTTATCTCAAAATCCGGAATGTGTTTAGTTTACCCTTATTACACAAGTATACAATCTTGTCGGGTCTAAACCACATTCTAATCCGGTTCTCGCTTAATCATGCGTTTTGAACCGTATCTTCTTTTAAAACTAACCGGTCTAAGTTTAGGCTTAATTAAGTCCCGTTAGGAATCTAATAGGTTATTAAAAACCTTCGTTCCAGATTTAGGAGCCCAGTAAAAGCTATCTGTACTTGATGAATTGATATACGACTGGGATTGAATTTATATTTAGCTCAGGTAAATACTTTTAACTTATTTTCCCTTATACGGGCTTGGGGTACGGTATATAAAATACCGCTTGGTCGGACATTGAATTTTTAATCGTATGAAGGTTAAATCATTGAAATGTCCCGTTTAAATTGTTTTGTTTGCTTAAAACCTTTGGGGGGTTTAATGACCATGTCCCGGATATCCTTGGCATCATTCATGGCACGGGGTGTAGGCGTACACTTGACAATGCCTATGTAAAAACTGGTAATCCACTTAGAGGAATCAACCTTGTGGGCATTATACCTGTGGTATGTCTATTAATCTTTAACCCAATGTTCAGCCCGGGCTAGTGGACGTATAAGAAATATGTAATTCTTTTACAAGTATTATATACAAATAATTATCCCAAGTTATAAAAAGTTTTGTGCCATGCGCACTCAAATCAATTTTCTTAAACATTTTCAAAATGAGTCAGTTAAATTGTATTTACCAGTGTAAACTGACGTATTTTCCAAAAAGGCTAAGTGCAGGTACTAATCGGAATAGGCTGGCTACTCCTAGCATCAATAAAGAGTCTCGCAAGCTTAGATGCGTAAAGTCTGTTGAACAATGTTTCATTTTATTTTCGATCCGCCTGTGGATCTTTACGTTCTGTTTGTAATACTTTGATATTACTTTATATTGGATTGTAATATATTTATCTTTTGCTTCCGCTGTGCATTCGAATTGTGTTGTTTGACTATGATGATATCAACTACGTCACGATACTCCCCACCGGGCCCACCGGTAATACGTGGAAATATCGGGGTGTGACAGGTTGGTATCAGAGCCAACATTGAGTGAATTAAACACTAGCCTATTGTGTTTAATCTCAATGACACAGTAGCACATTCCTTGATCTTCTGAGTCTAGACTTAACATAGGAATACTCTCATCTCTATTCGGAGAATTATTGCTTTCAATTCTATATATTTTTAATATGTCGCCAAGCAAAGAAGCCATAATGGACATTCTCCCCGTTTGAAGCTTAGGGAAGGCCGAGCTTCATACTGCGACTAGGATTAACGTGCAACCAAGGAGAAAACATTCAGAGATAAAATGAAGAAGAAACTCCTTTTGCTGAAGTTCGTTTCCTTAGTAAGTCCTTATAAGGGCATTTTTATCTTTCAGTCCCTTCATGGACAACATTATTCCTTTCAAGTCCCGTTCAGGGCAATTATGTACCTCTTTTAAAAATCCTTGGAATGTTTTATCTAAATGTTATTATATCATTATATATGAACATAAAATATGAATAATAACATTCCTTTTATAAGATCTACCATTATAATAAAATGGCAAAATCTAAAAAGGACATGACCTAGCCCATGTGTCATTTTAAGAACAGGGCCAAGATGGTAATTCCTTAATTAGATTCAGATCCTTATTAACCTCTCAATTTAGGATTGTTTTGCGTTAAATATTAAAAAGAATCTTAAAGGTACAACCTAGCTTATATGTCATTTCAGACGAGGCCAAGATGGTAGAACCTATTCAAAAGATTCAAATCCTTGTTAACATCTGTAAACATGTTAACATTCCTGGCAAACGCGATTCGATAAAATCGCATAAATCATCCTTGCACTGGATTCTCCCGAAATCCTTTCTTATTTTGTGAATTAAGCATCCATTAGGGATGTAATGCTTACGGGCCATAATCCTTGTCCTATAAGACAAACGACGGTCGTAGCCTACAACTCCCTGTCAAGAAAAGGCAATGAACAACGTTCAAGCCTAAATACCTTGATTCTACAAAATCATGGTTTATAAGTTAAAGTTGCCCTTGTGACTTGGCCTTTTTGTGCCATAGTTATATTTTAATTAAATCTAGGATAATTATAATGAAAATCCTGAATAAAATAAATATCATTCCTTTCCTGCCAGTATACATATTAAAAGAGAATCTTAAAAGGTATAACCTAGCATGAATGTCATTAAAGACCTATCTATGATGGTAAGACCTGTTTAAAAGAAGATTCAGATCCTCGTTAACATCTGAAAACATGCTAACTCTCCCGACAACAGTGATGCGATAAAATCACACTTGTCATCTTCATATTAGGAATTTCCAAACCCCTTATTTAGCGTAAATGATCAAGAGGAATCATGGCTAATAAACGTCGAGCATGATGAACACATCAAAACACCCATTGGGATGAATACCTTCGGGCAAAGATGTATACATGAAAAAGATAGTTTTATTTCATAACTTATTGTCAAGACAATGAACTATGAAATTTTCCAATCCAAAGGAATCATCGATTATGTTTTAAAATTTCCCTAGTGACAAGGCATCTATGCCATCAAAAAGTCCTTTGGAACAAGCCCTTGTGCTATATATAAAATGTCGGTACGACATTGACAGTCGTGATTTATGTCCCCTGTCTAATAAATATGAAGGATTATATTCCGTTTAAACGCCAAAAATGGTTTATTTAAAAACCTAGGCAAAACATGATCAGATAAATTTAATACTATCTATTGGCCTATATGGTTTATTTGCACCATGGTTATTTAATCATCAAACTCGACGATTCCCTATATAATTAAACAAATTATTACTACTTGGTTTGTAGCCTTCAAAGCTTCACCATGACTGACTCGTCTAAAGCTCACAAACATCCAGTTGATCAGAATGATAATGCAAGACTGAACTTAACGGGCACCGAGTTACAGGCTATGTTGGATACAGTCGTAAACAAAGCCGTGAACCGTGTATTAAAGGATCATAAGAGAAAGTGCGATAATACCCCGAATAAGGGATTCAAAAAGGGTAAGACCGGTTCAAGCTATAACCAGTCCAAACCAAAGGAGGCAAAACCCGAATGTAAAACCTGCGGGAATAAGCACTTCGGAAAATGTTTCTATGATCAGACCAGGGGATGTGTCATCTATAAGGAGATGGATCACAAGACCCATGAATGCAAGGACTTGAAGGACAACCAGCAGTCAGGTGAAAAGACCAGATGCAAAACCTGTAGGAAATACCACCTCGGGAAATGCAGATTTGAACCTCGGTCTCTACACTGTGGAATCTGCAAGTCCATGGAGCATAAGACCTTGGATTGCAAGAAGATGGAAGACGCAACCTGCTATGGTTGCAATGAGAAAGGGCACATCAAGACAAATTGCCCAAATAAAACCAAGAATCCTGGGGAGGCTAAGAAGACCAAAGCTGGAAGCTCTCAAATGGATGCTCAAGAGGCAATTCAGGACGACAATGTCACAACGGGTACTTTCTTTATCAATAACGCTCATGCTAGAGTATTATTTAATTCAGGTTCAGATAAGTCTTTCGTAGACAATGGATTTTGTAAATTATTAAATCTGCCTGTTAAAACTCTAAGCGTTAAGTATAAAGTAGAATTGGTCGATAGTACCTCAGAGACTGCTTCAGCAATATTAGATGGATGTTTTATATCCATTAGGAACCATTCTTTTCCGCTATCCTAGTTTCCATTAAAATAAGAGGGACTCGATATAGTAATAGGAATGAATTGGTCGTCTTAAAATCAAGCCCATATTGTGTGTGATAAGAAGCAAGTAGTTATCAAGACTCCTTATGGTGAGCCTTTGACAATTCAAGAAGACACTGGGTATGGATTGCCTAAGCACTTGTTGAATATGGTATTTAATACCAAAGATTTGAGTATGGAAAACTTAGAAGAGACAAACAAAAGTCGTGATGCTAGAAGTGTGACAAATGTTAATGGTGCATCAGATGTGAACCTTAATGTTAATGAAGTTAGTCTCCAAAACTGCGATTAACGCAGCTGCTAGGAAGGTTATGAGAAAAGTCATAAAAAGGTTTCAAAGTCTGCTTATTATAAATCCATTATGGATCTACCTCAGCTACTCACGTTTTATAGATTAAGAAATAACCAGTCAAAGCTAAGACTGCCCTAAAATTTGTTAAAGATTACGCAGCTAAGTTTAAAAGGATTAAGACTGGAGGCATTTAACCCTCCTGATGAAGGATTAGAGGCAGCTCACATTAATGACCCCGGATAAATCCCTTATTGTGATTTTATTACTAGGAGTTACGTTTGGTTTCAGGTGCTGCTAAGTCTCTCATAAGACCATAAGTTTAGCAAACCTTTAGAAACTCTCCCGTAAGAACCCCAGATATTAAGTGTAAGGTAAAACTTACAGGCGAAAGCATAAGAACCATTTATTCTGTTCCTGTCAGAAGCCTTCAGGCGTAAAATTTTAGAAATATCCTCTCTTTAGAGGAAGTGCATCAGCATACATAGTTGATATCTCCTTGATCTCTATCGATTGCGAATACCAGATGGTATGATAAAAGCGCCATATGAGGATTAGTGTATCTTAATATGTTCCATAGATTGCTTCCATGCCTGATCAGTATGGATGTTTAATACATGGGACCACAAAGATATCCCGATGGTCATATGGTACTAAAGTCAACTAATGGTATTCAAAGAAGATATCCAGAATGAAATTGTCCAAGTAATTGTTCTCGATTAAGGAATTCGTGGAATTGTAACATAAATGTGTCACTTATATGACACGAGCAATGATGGATGAATTGGAGCCTGAGATATGGAAAATCTTTGTAACCTCCTTGTATCTTGATTATCTTCTCCTAAGATTACCCTGTTTACCTCCTGAGAGGCTAGTAGAGTTAATATTTATATCCCATTCAGGGCTGTATTATTATGAAATCTCCAAAACGGCTAGTACCATCAATGGAGGAATCGAAACCCTGATTAAGAAAGTTTTAAAATAGAGGATTCATATAGCCTAACTCAATATCCTGAGAATTCGGTATAGTTAATTATGAAAGACGGTTCATCTTGCTTAAGCATTGAATACCGCAACCCTATTTAGGCAACAATTAAGAATTGCCATCAGCTGCCCAGGATCATCGATTTGTTCGACTAACTGTAAGGATTAGCTATTCCCTAAAAATTAGTTTTAAGCAGTGGTTGGAATAACCATCTCACCTTAAAATAAGCTTTTCTATAATAGTGTTAATATAAGTATCAAGGCTGCTCCTTTAGGGACCTTGTATAGATGGATTGTTAAACATTTATTGTTGGACAAAAGATTGGTAAGTCCAAAATTAACAGGATCTGAAGGTTGCCTTGGAAACAACGAATAAGATCAAACAAATCCATAATCTTCTGTAAGTTGCCAGTATTCGGCAGAAAAACAAGGATTAATAATAGTTGCAACCCTCCTAAATTCTTGATTAAGGAATAAGGTTCAACAAAAGATATCACCTTGGAAGGGTGTGCCAATTTGTTAATTATCAGGCTAATTAAGTTCTGAATATATAGAATCATTCAAGGGAATCGAATGTATCAAGATCAAATAGCTTATAAACTAAGACCTATTTAAGGAGCTTAGCGGAGCTCGCAAAGCATTACACACTAATGATTTAAGGACGTGTCACCAATAAGTCGAGAAGCATTATCACATAATGATATGCAGATTTATGATATGATGAGAAACCTGTATTAATTAAGGATCGACAGGTTAAGAAGCTCCAAAAGGATACATGTACCTATTATAGAGATCAACTTCGGAGCTTGGAGAGGCTCCAGATATGTAATAGAAGTTAAGTCCATTATGTGATGAAAAGTACTTCCAGCATTTTAGCAAATCTCGAGGTTGAGATTTCTTTAAAGGGGGTGAGGATGTAACACCTCGTAAAAATCACGTCCAATGATGCATTGACACGTGTAATAAACCCTAATGAAGTCAAATGGTGAATTTAAGGGACTAATTTTTTGAAAAATCGAAAAACTTTGATAATTAAAGGACTGGAAGTGTTAGCATACCTAAAATAAGTTTCTGAATAACCTCTCACGATAATTATATTCACAAATGAGCCACTTGATGATCGAGTGTAGCCGTTTGCGTAATTAATTAAAAGTTTGCACGATGAAGGGTTAAAAGCGTCAACATGTTAATTCTTACCTCTGAGTGACCTTTTAACAAACCGGGAGCTTCAGGATATTTAATTATTCTCTCGGTAATGCCAAACATTGGCCGTCTAAAGTTTTTATGCCTACAAGTAAAGTTACGCGCAACTTTGCAAGTTAGAGGGACTAAAAGTGTCAATATGTTTAATTATACCTCTGAATGACCTTTTAGCGAACCCGAATCATCGTGATGTTTAATAATACTTTCAAGAATGCCTAATATGGATTATATGAGGCTTCAATGCTATTAAATGATGAGATGCGCAAGTTTGCGAAATAGAGGGACCTAAAGAGTCAAATTTTGAATCGACGCCTTTCGGTGATCATTTAAGCAAACGGGAGTATAGTAATATTTAAGTATATGCTTGGGAATTCCCATTATGGGCCATGGAAGGCTTGGATATCATTAAACAACGTTTCGCGCTACTTTGCGCAATTAAAGGACTAATTGCGTCAAACTGCAAAAGTATGTCGATTCGTATGGTAACGGACCTTCCAGAATATGACCATGAGTTAAACATGCCCTAATTAACCCTTACCTAGCTTAGAAATAGGCTTAGAGGTGTTTCGTGCGCAAAAATAAACTTTTACGTCATGCAGGGACTAAAAGGGTCAAAAAGTGCACAAGTTTGCATTTTCGCGCATATCTTACGTTCTGAATATATCCGGACACCCAAAAATTTGTGTAACCTCTAAAATATTTTATTTTAGTGTTCGGCACGATAAAATTCCATTCGTCGCGTAGTTTGGATTGTTTTTCGCATCCGTTCGTGTTTTGTCGTAATTAGTCGAACAACGCGACCGTACAGCCAAACGAACCGAAATCCGACATGTTTTTAAGCATGTTTATTATCCCCTATATTTAGGCATCATTGTAGAGCCTTGAAAATGGCCTAACGAACCTTAAACGTGCCAAAAAGGGCCTTATATGCAAACAGGGACCAAAACTGCCATTTCTAAAACTTATATACTGATCAGACATCTCAGGCGGGGCGCGTAAGCCCACCTTGGGTCTTACGCGGGGCGTGTAAACCTGCCAGATATGCAGAATGTGATTTACAGCCTTGTACAGCCTGTTCCAGCTTGATCCAGCACTTGCAAATGGTATTTCTTCAATCCGTGGGCACCCATAATATTAGAAATCAGTGGGTATGAAGTGTGTGGTCCAGATCAAGGCTCGGTTATCGAGAAACGATCCTAACGGTTCTTGAAATCCTATATAAACCCACTTGATCTTGCTCTCATTTCACATTTGATCTGAATTGTTCTAAGTTGGAGCCTTTGTGCTTCATACCTGAGCATCCTAGATCAATTCCATCCTTGCTTGGACCCTTTGTAAGTGTCCTTTCGTGCTTAGTTAAAATTGTTTAGCGTTTATAGCCGAAATGTCAAGCGTTTTCGATAAACGCTTTGACTTTTAAACGGTTGAGGCATTGTTCGCAACGAACATGGCTACGTGACCGTAATTAGGTAGGTGTTAAACCCTCAAAAGGGCACCTCCTAATTACCACGTTTACTTAGTTAAATTGTCGGGTCAAATGAAAGTCAAATGGGTTAGTTTTAAATAATTTCATAACTATTAATATAAGAAACCATAAAATCAATTTTCTCACTTTAATAACTTGGTAAATATTAGTTGAACATGCCTAAGCATGATTCAACCCGACAATTCTAAGTATAGGCTCGGTTCGGAACCGAAAGTCGCAAAAGTTGACTTTTGCTTTGACTTTCAGCTCTGACCCGATTTAGCTTAGTTTAGATATGCCTTAGGATTCCTTTAGGACCAGGTTATAGGTTAGTGTAACCCTCTGAGGTTATACAACTTGGTTCCTTAGTTATCCGATTCATATGCATGTTTCCGTTAAATGCCTAAATGTTGACTATTATGCCCTTTTAACCTTAAAACGAAATTTTTGAAAATGTGAGAGGATAGAAACCTTCATTACTGATTTATAAACTTGTCCCTAAAACTTGACATCAGTTTGAGGTCTAGATTAGGAGTTATGCTCAATAGCGTAATTAGAAAGCTTTTTATTAATTAAACGTCGTAATTAGCATAAAGCCTATCTAAACCCAATTTTTGATACCAAAATTTTTACCTACTGATATAAAATAATATTTTGGGATTTTTGATGATTTTTATTTATTTTTAGGCTGAGCATAACATAGGGATTTTTATTTATTTTTATTTACTTTTAAGCTTATTTATTTTTATTTATTAAACCCGAAAATCGCTTAAAACCGACTTTTACGCGTTTTAAGCGCATAGTATGAGTTAAAACTATTTTTGGCATATGAAACTTAATACCTACTGATGTTCTAAGTAAATTTATATATTTTAACAGTAAAGAAAAGTTTTAAACTTAGATCCTCTAATTTTGATCTTTTAAGCTTATGTGAAATTACCAAAATGCCCCTACAGTGCATAGTTTGGTTATAAATAGTAAATTTCACATATATGCTATACCCTACTGTTATAACTTATTAAATTAAGTATTTTTACTGATTATATCAGACCTGAAACTCAGATTAATATTTAACCTCTCTTATAACCTTTAAAATGACCAAAATACCCCTACGGGGCATAAATTGGTTTTAAATTCGTTTTGGGCATAATGGAAGGTATCCTACTGATATCACAACATATTAAAGGCATATTAACTTAGGAAACCTGTTCATGACTCTTTTGGTTACCCGTTATGCACTTTTCGCGTTCGGATCGGCGTTTGTAACTAGTTTGCATAAATTAGCCGAAACGGGTCAAACCTTATCATTTTTATCTCAAAATCCGGAATGTGTTTAGTTTACCCTTATTACACAAGTATACAAGCTTGTCGGGTCTAAACCACATTCTAATCCGGTTCTCGCTTAATCATGCGTTTTGAACCGTATCTTCTTTTAAAACTAACCGGTCTAAGTTTAGGCTTAATTAAGACCCGTTAGGAATCTAATAGGTTATTAAAAACCCTCGTTCCAGATTTAGGAGCCCAGTAAAAGCTATCTGTACTTGCTTAATTGATATACGGCTGGGATTGAATTTATATTTAGCTCAGGTAAATACTTTTAACTTATTTTCCCTTATACGGGCTTGGGGTACGGTATATAAAATACCGCTTGGTCGGGCATTGAATTTTTAATCGTATGAAGGTTAAATCATTGAAATGTCCCATTTAAATTGTTTTGTTTGCTTAAAACCTTTGGGGGGTTAATGACCATGTCCCGGATATCCTTGGCATCATTCATGACACGGGGTGTAGGCGTACACCTGACAGTGCCTATGTAAAAACTGGTAATCCACTTAGAGGAATCAACCTTGTGGGCATTATACATGTGGTGTGTCTATTAATCTTTAACCCGGTGTTCAGCCCGGGCTACTGAATGTATAAGAAATATGTAATTCTTTTACAAGTATTATATACAAATAATTATCCCAAGTTATAAAAAGTTTTGTGCCATGTGCACTCAAATCAATTTTCTTAAACATTTTCAAAATGAGTCAGTTAAATTGTATTTACCAATGTAAACTGACGTATTTTCCAAAAAGGCTAAGTGCAGGTACTAATCGGAATAGGCTGGCTACTCCTAGCATCAATAAAGAGTCTCGCAAGCTTAGATGCCTAAAGTCTGTTGAACAATGTTTCATTTTATTTTCGATCCGCCTGTGGATCCTTTACGTTCCGTTTGTAATACTTTGATATTACTTTATATCGTATTGTAATATATTTATCTTTTGCTTCCGCTGTGCATTCGAATTGTGTTGTTTGACTATGATGATATCAACTACGTCACGATACTCCCCATCGGGCCCACCGGTAATACGTGGAAATATCGGGGTGTGACACACGTGGATCTGGACGCTTATCCAGTCAAATTCCAAGTTGACGCGGGCCGCGTAAGGCTATGCTTACCCTTACGCGGCCCGCCTGAAACTCATTTTTCTTGTTTTCTTGGTTTTTCATGTACGTTAGGGTTTCAGGGGTCCGGGTTTTCACTTATGGGTCGGTTAGGGACATTTTTGAAGGTCCTTACATCATATCGTCCCCAACTTGAAAGAAATTTCATCCCGAAATTTTATAAGCAGTCTCAGAGAAATAAAACGTTGAGTTAAGATGACTGTGGATTTTCCTCGAGTACCACATCATCCCCAACTTGAAAGGGAATTTCGTCCTGAAATTGGCTAGTTTCATCACAGTTAGGTTTAGCAGTTTTGAATAAGTGAGGCTACTTGAGCATCATTTGATCCTCGTGTTCCCACGTGAACTCCGGTCCACGTCTTGAGTTCCAATGAACTCTCACGATAGGTATACGGCTATGCTTATGGACCTTAACTTCCCGGTCCATGATTTCGACGGGTTCCTCGATAAACTACATCTTATCATCGATCTTCAGTTATTGTAAAGGAACCACAAGTGTTTCAGCAGACAAACACTTCTTTAAATTAGAGACGTGAAAAAACGTCGTAAACATTGCCAAGTTCATCAGGCAACTCAAGCATGAAAGCCACCTTACGATTCTTTCTAGAATCTTGAACGGCCCAACATAACGCGGATTTAGCTTGTCGCGTTTCCCAAAACGAACCACACCCTTCCAGGGTGAGACTTTCAATAAAACACGATCGCCCACTGCGAATTCCAACGGTTTCCTATGCTTGTTGGCATAGCTTTTCTGGCGATCACGTGCTGCCGTCATACGATTTTCGATTTAAACAATCTTCTTAGAAGTTTCGAGTACGAGTTCTAGACCTGTGATTTGGCTGTCACCCACCTCAACCCAACCAAGAGGAGATCGGCATTTACGTCTGTACAACGCCTCAAACGGAGCTGCCTAAATGCTAGAGTAGTAACTATTGTTGTAGGAAAACTCTACCAAAGGTAAATGTCTTTCCCAACCCTTACCAAAATCGATCAGACATGCTCGCAACATGTCTTCGAGTGTCTGGATGGTTCGTTCGCTTTGACCATCCGTCTGGGGGTGATAAGCAATGCTCATGTCGAGACGTGAGCCGAATGATTTGTGCATTGCTTGCCACAAATCGGACCCAAAACGAGGATCGTAATCAGAAATGATAGAAGTCGACACCCCGTGCCTAGAAACTACTTCCTTCAAGTAAACACTAGTAAGTTGTGAAAACTTAAAACGCCCCATTCTTTACCTTTTTAAAAGTTTATAATAATATAGACTTCATACAAATTTTTACAAAATTTGGGCATGACCCGTTCGTAACGTAAGTGATTTCCCTGCTTTTAAACAATAAAACACCCCAACTTAAAGAAGACATTCGACAACACATTCTAAGTAACAAAAACGTGGTAAACAAGAAGTCTTTTAAACATTCCCAACTATTTCATAAACAACCTTTTTTTTTAAACCAAAAGCGGACAAGTTTGAGTTGTCTAGATACAAAATCTGCTAATTAACTAAGTTTTACCAAAACTTAAAGACGACCAAAACCAATACCATACAGAATAGACATCTTCGGAAGCGTGAGGTGGGCGCAGTTTGTGTGTGTGCTCGTTCCAAGTCGCCAAACCATTTAAGTCGAGGATTTACCTACATCATACATCAAAACTAATTTCATCAGTTATGTCACTACTAACCTAAGTAATAGATATAATCCATTCCATACTTTCAATTCATACATACACTTTCTTACCCGTAGAAACGGGTCAAACACACCATCTCATAATTGAGGTAAAACATGCCATCCATTAATCCGTTATTAACGGGTTAATTTCATTCAAAACGTAAACATTCATCCAATCCGTTCACAACGAATCGAATACCTTCCTTTCATCATTCGTATTTGCATTCCACTTCAACCCATTTATGACGGGTTGAACTATACCATTCCTTTTTGCATAACTTTCCATTCTTTCGGCTTGTTCAAGACGAACCGACCATGATACATATCCTTTCATAACATTCATTACATACGACCCGATCGTAACGGGTTAGGCTATCTATTTTAAAACTACCATAACTAAGGTCTTTGTACAAGAACATTAAGTGACATAATAAAAATATATGCATAAAACATACATTCTATTAGTGTGACCCGTTCATATGGTTCGACTACATAACATTCCAACATACATTCTATTAGTGTGACCCGTTCATACAGTTCAACTACATAACATTCCTTTACTTTCTCATTTTTCTAACTACTCCTTAAAGATTCAACACATCAAATTACCATGTTTTACACTACCACTTTCGAACTATAATTTATATAACGAGACTAACATTCATTATCTACACTAAGGATAGAGAAAGTTCATAAGAACTTACCGTGGTCTTGCGCTACTTGTGTTTTGGAATGGCTCGTGCCTTCTTCCTTCTTCGCTCCTACATGTTACAACTTCATACTTATAGCTTTCATACGAATTAATTACATACGCATTTCCTTTATTCATCATGGTGTTAAACAACTATGCACACTTCCATTTCTATTCTACCACATCAATTTAACAAGGATTCATATCAAATCACAAGTAAATAAACCTAGGCATTTCGTCGAACACCTTATGTGCGTACAATCAATAAGGCATAGTGTACAAGTAATTAAAGCACATTTTTCCTTGTTCATTCATAGATCATCATAATTATTTAATCTTCATATATTATCATCATAATCATATGTATTCTGTTTCTTATATAATTATTCATCAAAATATCTTCTACAACTCTACTTGAACATCAACATTACTCTGATTCACATATAAACTTCACCAATCCTTCACTTTCTTACAAATACCAAGTGGGTTTTTATCAAAACCTTCAGTATGATCAGAATCAAACATATTACTACTTCTACATGTTAATATTATCTAACATTCATGTCAATTTCATACTACATTCATAGATTATACATAACCCACTTTATCATACATCTCCAAAATATGAAATTTGACTTACTTGGTGTTAAAAGAACACTAGATGATCATGAATCTTGATACATGCATCAATTTACACTTCGATTTCCCTTCCAATTTGATGGATTTGTAATGTTTAGGGTTTTGTTCTTCTTTTCTTTGCCCTTGTCGACACACACATACATCAGATGTATGTGTTTGTGTTTTAAAACTTATGTTTTATTATTTCATTTTTCAATTTATCCAAGTTTGGTCCCTCAAGTATTGAGTTTTATAATTAAGGTTCAATCATTTATTTACATGCCTTCTTATATTTAAATAACCACATACTTATACATGTTTATATATTTTTGGGGTGTTACAAGTCTACCCCCCTTAAAGAAGGTTTCGTCCTCGAAACCTGAATACGCACCAAATAATTTCGGGTAGTGTTCGTGCATTTCATTCTCCGTTTCCCACGTAAGATCTGATCCCTTTTGGTGTTGCCATAGAATCATCACTTGTCGAATGTCTTTGTTGCGAAGTTGTTTCACTTTGTAGTCTTTTATTGCCATGGGATTTTCCAACATAATTTAATATTTCATCCACCTCGATATAGTCCAAAGGCACATATGTCGTTCCATCCGCGAGGCATTTTCGTAATTGCGACACATGGAAGGTGTTGCGAATTCCATCTAACGCCGGTGGCAGTTCTATCCGATATGCCACCATTCCGACTCGAGCTAGTATACATTCTGACAAGTCTACTCGCATCCTTTCGTAAGTACATACCTCGAACTTTGACAACAAGTTTTCATCCGATTACCCGTCATGATGAATTGGTCACTACCACTTTACAACTTGTCCAATACACTTGGTAATTCAATATTGTATGATTCAATACGATCCTGTTACATTATTCCATGATCAACGTTCATTCATTCGAGCTGATTTTCTTAAATCTTGTGTGTCAAACTATGCATACCCACATACCTCTAACACCCACTTAGGGAAACAATCATAATAATATTCAAGCTTGTTCATTCCTATTTATTCATATAAAATCACAAGTCAAACACCATTCAATAGTTGCCAACTATTTAGCTTCTACATACACTCCACCCTTTTCTGGGCCAATATCAAGCAAAATTTCTTTCATATCACTGGCTTGGTAATTCTTTTCACACTTTTCTTGTAATACCTACGTATGATCTCTACCCGAGACCAATATTTCTTTCATTGATAAGCTATCGTATATGCATGGTTAACCGTAATTCAATGCATACATTTATACAACTCGCGTATATACTGTCTTGCTCCAACCCCTCTTACCATCTATCCCTTGGTTATAAGGGCCTACATAAGGATTTAATCACACAACCAATATAATCGTGTATCAATACTTACATTCATGTAACTCATATTACACCCATGGTGTTATACGCAACTATACACGATATCACATTCCATAGCTGTCATACATACATCAGTCCTTCTAACATTGCAATACAAAGGCAAATACCTAAACATCGTACCACAATGGATAACTCTACCTATATACCTACTAAAGTTTCGTTACATACGAGATTATAAGCTTATTTTACATGTCATTCCATTCCACGTATGAGTTATATAAAACTAGGTATAACCATTCATTCGATAATTTGTTTATACTTTACCTCTTAGGGTTGTCCTATAAAATGAACCAAGAATCCTTACGTATACAAATTCTAACTCGTGACATTTCTCGAAAGGTTTACCTTCTAATAAGTTATGCATTCTATTGTTTTCATTCTAACTTCCTTCCACGTTAATCTTTCAATCTACCATACAATTCTTTCTAATTATTTTAAATTTGGCATTCTAAGCATTTACCCTGCTTTGTTACCAGTTTCTTACTTTCCTTTCTATTACCTATTTTATTATATGTGGGCCGACTCTTACAATCTTTCCACAACGACACTTTAAGACATCTAATAACTATCCTTTGCAATAAACAAGAATTTAGAGCCGCTCAATTTCCTGTATTGATATGAAGTTTATAATTCAATTGCCAGCATAATAAGTCATTTACTTCTGCTTTCTAAATTACTAACCATACTTGTTCCTTCACTATACCGTTAGTAACGATAACGTTCAACATGAGCCTACTACTCAATCCCTCCATTATTATTATCTTCATTCTTTCTATTCGCCTCCTTTGTAACGTAAAATTATGACTACCAATAAATGTGTGTGTATATATACACACGCCACAGGCATTTGGTAACTCCATTCTTGTTATTTGCTTATGTTTTCAAACATTTGCAAATTTCTTTTGTATGCATTATCTAGTTATCTACCTTACTATGACAAATTTAATGTTTTCCTTCCCAACCATATTGCATGTTCAACTTCATTAATTAAAACTCATGACTTTTGGTCATTGCCCTTCCATCCCCACAATATGGACTAATTCGTACATTTGTACTTCCTTGTTAATTTTGGACATACTTATGTAAATGTTGTTCTTGCCATGCCTTGCAAAATTATCTTTATTTAGTTAATGTTAAGCCACTTGTTTGGGTCTCAACCTATTAGCCATCCTGTTCCTTTTGAATCGTTTACTAATTAGTCCAACAGGTAATTATGCTTACATGTGGGCCAACATCCTTCATTCTTGTAATTCGTGCATATCTGACGTGATGTCGTGGTCTCACACAAATTTAATCCAATTACAACTAATTAGCTAGCGGTAAGTGGGTATCGAACACAGGGAGTTTGTGGAATATGTGCTATCTTGATGTATGTCTAAATTAACTAAAGCAAACTAAATTGCAAGAAATGTAAATTCAGAATTTTGGCGATTGGTTTTAATTACTAGATTAAACTAAATTAAATTACAAATCAAGGTTAAGTTTTGTAACAAGATAAGAGGATAGTGATCATCCCGAGTTTCAGGTTTTAAGTGACAATCGAGGTTTATGTTCAACTGGAAAGAACTACATAGACATAGCTCATGCAAGATCAATTGTTTGTGATGAAAGGGAACTAAGTACTCGGATTCCTAGAACGCGAGGTTGTTACCCGATGACCAATCAACATATGTCCAACCCTAATCCCTCCCATGATATCTCGATTGCCAACGGCACCAAGAACGTATGGTTTAGAACTATGATCAAACATACATCAACAATTTACAAACACCCAATCAAACATCATAATAAACTAACAACACATGCATAGTTTAATATTCCAGAAATTAAAGAACAAACATAATTGTCACAAATAAAACCTTACACTCAAGACGATCACCAAGCAAACCTAGCCGCTCATAGTGTCGTGAATCGTCATAACAATCAAACCTTTGTCCAATGGAATCAAAAACAAAGTCTCCATGTTTAGACCACTCAAGAACACCTTGGAACACCCCAAAATCGCCCCCTAATCAGTTACTAAACGAATAACATGATTGGATTTCAAAAGACACAATAAAACATCATAAATTATGGTAGTTACACATTTCTCGCTGGCCTCCACCGTAAGCTACGGTGGCCACCGTAGCTTACGGTGGCTTGGAATAGCTTACGGTTAGTCTCTACTGCCTTACGGTGGAAGAAAAATGCTGGGGGCTACCTTAATTTACGGTAGCTACCGTAAATTACGGTAGGCTTCAGCATGCAATTTTGTTTTCAGCATAACTTTTTCGTTTCAATTCCGTTTTCTTCACCGTTTTCGCCTACGTTCTCGTAATTTCGTCCTCTATAATGCTATCCTCTTAACTATTCCATACCAATAATTGATTTTTTTTCATTTATTCTCTGTCTTTCAATCTCTAATCCAGTCGTTCCTATTCAAAGCTTCATTCCCACACTTTTAAGCCCCAAATGTACCTGAAACACAAGCAACCATAGTTATCTAATTCTAGACAATTACCCGATTAAATGTGGGATTTTAATATCGTTTATACCACTTAAGGGTTGTCCTACGGACTACCCGTCAATATCTTAACATTCAGATTCTACTTCTTTCTTTCTTGCAATTCATGCGTATATTTCGAACATTCAAATTCTATGTCTTTTTCTTAATATTTTTACACAATTATATTCTATCTTTCTTTCTAGTTATTCATTCATACCCTCCCTTTTTATTATGGAATGTTCTCGATTACCCGAGTGTCTTACATCCTCTTCTCCCTTCTTACCCATGCTCACTAGGCATACCTGTGATGAGTTTCTGCTCGTGAGCATCCTTTCGCTAAGTTTATTAGTTTTCTTCACATCGAGGTCTTTACCTCCTCATCTCGTTTCAATTCGGACATACTTACTATTATTTTACCATTTCTTTCAAAAATCTCTTCCATTGTTGTTACTTAAATCATCCATCAAGATCTTAGCCCATTATCCATTCTGATCCTCACGAGTCGATCACTACATGTCGAATTCGTAACATATTCAGTGCATCATCTTTCATTAGAATCTTTTATTACCACAACATCTTTCTATAGATATACTTACTTACACCACTACATGCTACCACATTTGTCAACTGTTTTACGCTTACTCGTATATCCCATTTTGGGTCTACCTCGGTTAACTATCAACATACCCTTACTATATTCAACTTCAAATGTTGTATTTCAACACTACATTCTACATTATGTTTCATGTGCTGCGTCTCAACGCAACATTCTACATTTTGTTTCAAGCGTTGCATTCCATATAAATATCTTCCTTTAAAATTTTCGTTCTACTAACATTTACTTTTTATTTGACCAGTTTTTCATCCTTAGAACCATACTACACTCGCAACTCTATCATACTTTCACGTTCAATACCTTCTAGATTTGATCATACTTACCTTTCTATCATTTCAACCCTACACGATTTGGTTTGATGGGTTAGACAGCTTTATTTCATCGCATGTTATTCCATGCCATCACAATTACTTTTTAATAACTTTCGTTTCTTATCCATTATCATCATCATTTATCAATAAGAATCATACAAGGCATGACTTCAAATCACGGGGATTTAAAATCCCTAACCTTCCTTATTTACATTTCCACATTACTTATTTCTTGTAACGTAAACACGTGACATGCTTAAGCTCATACGTTCTCATTAAATAATATGTTACTTTTGAGGGTTTATTGGGGACCATCAAGGTTCGGGGCTCAATTACTTGTTAATTCAAAATTTTCATTTGTTGCCTGAACTCCACCGTAAGCTACGGTTACTCTACCGAAGCTTACGGCATCTCTTTTTGTATTTGGGCCTCCACTGTAAGCTACGGTAGCCACCGTAGCTTACGGTGGCAATAAAAGGGCTACGGTGACTTCCTACTGGAAGCTATGCTAGAGTGGTAACTATTGTTGTAGTAAAACTCTACCAAAGGTAAATGTCTTTCCCAACCCTTACCAAAATCGATCAGACATGCTCGCAACATGTCTTCGAGTGCCTGGATGGTTCGTTCGCTTTGACCATCCGTCTGAGGGTGATAAGCAATGCTCATGTCTAGACATGAGCCGAATGATTTATGCATTGCTTGCCACAAATCAGACGCAAAACGAGGATCGCAATTAGAAATGATAGAAGTCGACACCCCGTGCCTAGAAACTACTTCCTTCAAGTAAACACTAGTAAGTTGTGAAAACTTGAAACGCCCCATTCTTTACCTTTTTAAAAGTTTATAATAATAGACTTCATACAAATTTTTACAAAATTTGGGCATGACCCGTTCGTAACGTAAGTGATTTCCCTGCTTTTAAACAATAAAACACCCCAACTTAAAGAAGACATTCGACCACACATTCTAAGTAACAAAAACGTGGTAAACAAGAAGTCTTTTAAACATTCCCAACTATTTCATAAACAACCTTTTTTTTTAAAACCAAAAGCGGACAAGTTTGAGTTGTCTAGATACAAAATCTGCTAATTAACTAAATTTTACCAAAACATAAAGACGACCAAAACCAACACCATACAAAATAGACATCTTCGGAAGCGTGAGGTGGGCGCAGTTTGTGTGTGTGCTCGTTCCAAGTCGCCAAACCATTTAAGTCGAGGATTTACCTACATCATACATCAAAACTAATTTCATCAGTTATGTCACGACTAATCTAAGTAATAGATATAATCCATTCCATACTTTCAATTCATACATACACTTTCTTACCCGTAGAAACGGGTCAAACATACCATCTCATAATTGAGGTAAAACATGTCATCCATTAATCCGTTATTAACGGGTTAATTTCATTCAAAACGTAAACATTCATCCAATCCGTTCACAACGAATCGAATACCTTCCTTTCATCATTCGTATTTGCATTCCACTTCAACCCATTTATGACGGGTTGAACTATACCATTCCTTTTTGCATAACTTTCCATTCTTTCGGCTTGTTCAAGACGAACCGACCATGATACATATCCTTTCATAACATTCATTACATACGACCCGATCGTAACGGGTTAGGCTATCTATTTTATAACTACCATAACTAAGGTCTTTGTACAAGAACATTAAGTGACATAATAAAAATATATGCATAAAACAACATACATTCTATTAGTGCGACCCGTTCATACGGTTCGACTACATAACATTCCAACATACATTTTATTAGTGTGACCCGTTCTTACAGTTCAACTACATAACATTCCTTTACTTTCTCATTTTAATAAACCATTCCTTAAAGATTCAACACATCAAATTACCATGTTTTACACTACCACTTTCGAACTAGAATTTATATAACGAGACTAACATTCATTATCTACACTAAGGATAGACAAAGTTCATAAGATCTTACCGTGGTCTTGCGCTACTTGTGTTTTGGAATGGCTCGTGCCTTCTTCCTTCTTCACTCATACATGTTACAACTTCATACTTTTAGCTTTCATACGAATTAATTACATACGCATTTCCTTTATTCATCATGGTGTTAAACAACTATGCACACTTCCATTTCTATTCTACCACATCAATTTAACAAGGATTCATATCAAATCACAAGTAAATAAACCTAGGCATTTCATAGAACACCTTATGTGCGTACCATCAATAAGGCATAGTGTACAAGTAGTTAAAGCACATTTTTCCTTGTTCATTCATAGATCATCATAATTATTTAATCTTCATATATTATCATCATAATCATATGTATTCTGTTTCTTATCAAATTATTCATCAAAATATCTTCTACAACTCTACTTGAACATCAACATTACTCTGATTCACATATAAACTTCACCAATCCTTCACTTTCTTACAAATACCAAGTGGGTTTTAATCAAAACCTTCAGTATGGTCAGAATCATACATATTACTACTTCTACATGTTAATATTATCTAACATTCATGTCAATTTCATACTACATTCATAGATTATACATAACCCACTTTATCATACATCACCAAAATATGAAATTTGACTTACTTGGTGTTAAAAGAACACTAGATGATCATGAATCTTGATACATGCATCAATTTACACTTCAATTTCCCTTCCAATTTGATGGATTTGTAATGTTTAGGGTTTTGTTCTTCCTTTCTTTGCCCTTGTCGACACACACATACATCAGATGTATGTGTTTGTGTTTTAAAACTTATGTTTTATTATTTCATTTTTCAATTTAACCAAGTTTGGTCCCTCAAGTATTGAGTTTTATAATTAAGGTTCAATCATTTATTTACATGACTTCTTATATTTAAATAACCACATACTTATACATGTTTATATATTTTTGGGGTGTTACAAAACTTGTCAGTTTCCTTGATCGCAAGGAAGTGCGCAGATTTTGTCAGACGATCAACGATCACCCAAATGGTATGATTCTCGTTTTGAGTTCTTGGTAGGCCTGTAATAAAATCCATGGAAATTTGTTCCCATTTCCACATAGGCAGTTCTGGTTGCTGAAGCAAACCAGACGGTTTTTGATATTCTACTTTGACTTTCGCACAAGTCAAGCATTTGCTCACATACGTAGCTATGTTCGCTTTCATGTTCGGCCAACCAATACAAGATTTTCAGATCCCGATACATCTTATTAGAACCCGGATGAACAGAGTACCGAGACTTATGCGCTTCATCCATCCCAAGCTCTCTCAAATTACCGTGCGAAGGGACCCGTATTTGCTCCGTGAAGTAGCAAATACTGTCAGATTTGGTTACGAGTTGCTTCTTCATGCCCCGCATGGATCCAGCTTGAAGGTTTTCGTCTTTCAACGTTTCGGTCTGGGCAGAACGAATCTTGTCTGGAAGGTTAGAATGGATTGTAAGCTGTAAGGCTCGAACACGTTTGGGTTTAGTCTCTTTGCGACTGAGGGTGTCAGCTACCACGTTAGCATTGCCTGGATGACACTTAATGGCACAGTCGTAATCGTTTAGGAATTCCACCTAGCGACGCCGTCGCATGTTCAGCTCCTTCTGATCGAAAATGTGCTGAAGGCTCTTGTGATCGGTATAAATAGTGCATTTAGTACCGTACAAATAATACCTCCAGATTTTAAGTGCAAACACCACGGCTCCCAACTCTAAGTCGTGAGTCATGTAACTCTTCTCGTGAACCTTCAACTGTCGAGAAGCATAGGCTATCACTTTCTCGCGTTTCGTCAGCATGCAACTGAGACCCTGAATAGAAGCATCACAGTACACCACGAAGTCGTCCGTACCTTCGGGTAAAGACAATATCGGTGCACTACAAAGTTTTTGTTTCAAAAACTGAAAGGCGCTCTTCTGATTCGCTCCCCATGAATAAGTGATACCCTTCTGAGTTAATGCAGTAAGATGTTGAGCGATTTTTGAAAATCCCTCAATAAATCTGCGATAGTACCCCGCGAGACCAAGAAATTGTCGCACCTCCGTAGGAGTCTTAGGTGCCGCCCAATTCCTGATAGAATCAATTTTTGCCGGGTCAACATGTATTCCCGACTCGTTGACCATGTGACCAAGGAAATGTACTTCTCGAATCCAGAAAAAAAACTTGGAGACTTTCGCGTAAAGTTGTTCCTTCCTCAGAAGTTCCAAGATAAGACGCAAGTGTCGCTCATGATCCTCCTTGCTCTTAGAATAGATCAGAATGTCATCGATAAACACAATGACGAAGTCATCAAGATACGGTTTGCACACACGGTTCATGAGATCCATGAAAACCGCAGGTGCGTTAGTTAACCCGAATGGCATGACCAAAAAATCATAATGGTAGTACCTCGTTCGGAAAGCCGTTTTGGGAACATCTTCCTCTCGGACTCTCATCTGATGATAGCCCGATCTTAAATCAATTTCGAATAGAAGCTTGACCCTTGCAGCCGGTCAAACAGATCGTCAATGCGAGCTAGAGGATAACAGTTCTTGACTGTCACCTTGTTGAGTTCGCGGTAGTCAATACACATGCGGAAAGACCCGTCTTTCTTCTTCACGAATAGGACTGGGGCTCCCCACGGTGAAGAACTAGGTCAGATAAAACCTCTATCCAACTGTTCCTGGAGTTGATTCGACAGTTCTTGCAACTCTCCTGGTGCAAGACGATAAGGAGCACGAGAAATCAGAGCTGCCCTGGCATAAGCTCGATCTGGAATTCCACCTGTCGGTGTGGAGGTAGTCCTGGAAGTTCCTCGGGGAATACATCGGAAAAGTCACGAACGACTGGAATAATGTGTGCATGTGCCATATTTACCATTGAATAGAACAAGTGATCCTCGCCAAAACAAACTACATACTAAAACCTAATTTTAATAATAGATATCACGAACACAACAGATAAGAACAAGCTTTAATTTTACAATCCTGCACTACATAACATAACAACAAAGTACCAATACTTACCAGAACCACATTATACAAGAGTTAATTATATGATACCTATATTATAGATAGGTATGATGAAACGGAGTTACTTGCATAATTATACATAGGAAAAGTGAAATCAAACCACATTGGACCAATAATTAACCATAATTATACATATCAAACCTTAGTGCCTAATACTTAAGCATAATCAAAAGAACATAACACAACCACATTAGTCTTCATGAAGTGGGTTTTGTGATGGTGGTGTTGAGGGTAGACTAGGGATGGTGGTGCTGATGACATTGCAGTGGTTACAGCGGTGGTTACGACGGTGATCTGGTGGTGACGGCTGGAAGACGAGACAAAGGTTGAACGCCAAATCGTTCAGCCACCTCAAAACAACAGTCACCCGCACCACCTTCTGGTGGTTCTGGGTCTCTGACGGATGCAATCCGGCTACATTGTACCACCCACAACAGTGAAACAGAGCTTAGATTGTGTTTGGACGACATAATTTTAGTACAACAAAAGTGAAATAGAGGTTTGTAATCGTACCCATGATCAATTCATTCTCCATTTGCACATTGAACTCCATTTAACCCGATGATGTGTTTGAACGCAGTGAAGAGGAAGAAGATGACTGTGTGTGTTAGTTGAGAGTGTGAGAGAGTGAAGGGGAGAAGATAAGCGGATATAAGGTGTGGTCAATAAGATTCGTGGGTGAAATTACATCCTTACTCCTACAATTAACAATCAAACTAAGGGGTTATTTGGTAGCCTCTTAATGATCATTCAGATGCTACCTCTTAATTGTTTAAAACCTCTGAATGAATAAGAGGTAACCTCAAGTCTGAATGCTTAAGAGGTAACCTCTGAATGGTAAATGATCACATGTCACATTCTTCTACCTTCTCATTGGTAAAATTCTTAATGGTTTCATTAAGAGGTAGCCTCTTAATGACCATTCAAAGGCTATCAAACAGCCCCTAAGAGTTGACTAACTATTAGAGCATGTAGTAATGAAATACCCACGCTAGGGAGTAAAAACTAAAAGAAAAAAACCTAAGGAATATAAATTACCCCTAACTCTTGTATCTTCTACGAGTTTAAATACCATGCACGATCAACATACGACAAGCTTTTCTTGGAGGTCGAAAACTAGATAAATATGAATCATGACAAACCCCTTACAGATAACGCAACAAAAGATATAAAAGGAGAAACTAGAAAACTCATCCGATAAATGACAAAACCCACTGACACTGTTTGTCGTCTTCCCCAAAACACCTTCGAAACGCGGCACCCGTAGGTGTTGCCACTCGGTCGTTTATACCCACGTGTCCATCTCTTTCTTCCTATACATAACCCTCCATTCCATTTCACCCTTCCACCATAACCACATCACCATGGCAAAATTCAACCTCTCAACTCAGTAACCACAATCACCTTCTCAATTATCATTCTCATTTCAGTAACGACTTCTGTAGGTACCAGGTTAGGAGGGAGGACGAAGATAGACGATGTGAAAACAAACAAGGAGATTCAGGCGATGGGGAAGTACTCCGTGGAGGAGTATAACCGCCTGAGGCGAAATAACGAGGAAGAGCTCAAATTTTCTCAGGTTGTGGAGGCAGAGCAGCAAGTGGTGGCTGGAATGAAGTATTATTTGACAATCGAGACGTTGTCGAAGAGTAGCGGTGACCCGAAGGTGTTTCAGGCTGTTGTGGAGGTGAAACCATGGCTTCATTCCAAGAAGCTGCTGAAATTCGCACCGTCGACCGCGAACTTGCTACCCGTGTGGTGAATGGTTAACGGTTTCTTTGTTTTTCTTTTTGTTTGTTGAGAATGTAGTATGTGAGGCAAGTATAATAATGGTTAATAAACATGCATGAAAATATAATTTGAAATACAATGTTGGAAACAAAACCGGATACATAAGTTTGATGTCTAATAAGTAATAACCATATACATGCATGCATGTGTGCATTTAATGATCATAAGGATACTCGGAGTCGTCTTCCTTGACTTTGAAGTGTTGTGGTTGTTGACCGGCACAGTACAGATTCCACATCTTAAGGTATGCTCGTTCTAGATTCGTGACCTGAAAGTTCATAACCAAATTGATCAGTTGACCATGCAGAAAATGAAATTGAAAGTGGAGATGTGAAATTACCCATCGTGATGTATCAAAGAGAGGGCAGCTGAGTCGAGACTGCTTGAGCCTGTTTGTAAGATCTTGAAGCTTGGCTGGATTTAAAGCTAGAGATACTGCCCTGTCTTCATACTCTTGCATGCTTCATATCAAAACTCAAAATTAATCAACGTTTGAAAAAAAATAAAAGAATGCAATACTAATAATAATATATAAATAAATGAATAAAAATAATATAATAATAGTAACATAAATAAATAGAGATAAAATAATAAATAAATAAATAAATAATAAAAAAAAATGCTGACCTGTTGACAATCATCTCCTCGCCAACTCCAGTTGCCAAACAGAGTGAGCCAGCAACTCTAGTAGCCATTTTTTCAAGGGGAAGGGTAACCATGGGCAGACCAGCCCAAAGAACATCTGTGCCTGTTGTATGTGCATTGCATAGTGGCCTGTTTCACGAAATCACATATAAATAAATGGTTGGCAAAAGGTCTCCCTTTAAAAGCGAGTACACTTTTTTCATGGATATATGTAAATTCAAGTAGCATACGTGTCTAGACAAAGATCAGCAAGAGAACAGCGTCTGATGTGTTCATTTTTCGTTGCAACGTCTGTGAAAATAATTTGGTCTGGTTTAACACCTTGTGCAGCAGCATCTACATGGACAAACATGGTGGCATGTTAAAACAATGTTAGTAGCTTAAAGCCGAACATGATCCATGTATATATCTGTGTTAACTACATGGAACATAGGTTATGCACAAAATGTGGCAGTTCGAATGTTAAAAGTCAAGTTGTGTATCAAAACAAGTCAAATCGGTTAAAGGTGCCACAAACAGGCGACTTGTTTATCAACTTAAAACTAGATGTGTCGCACAAAACGAACCAAAACACAATAAAACGTAGGTCAAACCCGGACACAGCGTAAACCCCAAAATCATGCCGGACAAAACGAACCAAAACGTAACAAAACTTTTGCAAGTTACTTGTGTCACGCATTTATCACGAAAAATTATAATATATTATATTTTTACATATTAATATCGTAAAGTAAAAATTTACAAATCTACAAACTTATAATGTTTAAATTATAAAACTTGTCATTTCCGCTTCTTAAAATTTCGTAAAAAAATACTCCAGCTCATTTTTAAAATATGCTTTGAAATGAATGTGTCAACCCATGACCGAACCTGCCAAATGACTCGAACACGACTCATTTAACTTGTGTCCACAGGTGTGTGCCCAAACTGACCCGAACCCGTTACACTAAACCCAAATCTACGAATTTCGTGTTAGATCCCCATGTAGTGTCATAAGACATAAATTCTCCTTAAAACACGTATTTTTCTTGTTTCAGGTCGTGTCAAGAGTAGTGTCCACCCATTTATCCACCTGGTAATTATGTAAGCACAATAACATGTAATAACTAATAAGCATCACATACAAGCACGAAGTCGCATCTCGCCAGCAGCTGGGAATTTAAGAAGCCAAAGTGCACTATTTGGAACGCGCTTCAGAATATTGCACCTAAAACATACGTAGGTATAGCAATTGTATGAGTTTCTTGAAAAACGAACTTTCTTATTGTCAAACAAACATACGCAAGTTACCATGTCGTAAAAATTTCTGGGTCCATCTTATAAAGTTGATTGAAACAACCAAATATGAACTTGTCTTCTGGCAACCCATATGCAGAACGCTTTGGCCAGCAGTTTGGATCGAGTACATCAAGATTTTTCTGAAAAAGTGTGTACAAAATTAATGGTGACACAAGTGTTTCACATTATCAACTAGCTATGTGAAAATACATGCATAAGTGTGGAATGTGAAATTACCTGCTTGTAGTCATTCACAAAGTAACAATGAGGAACATGCACAAGTTTCTCTGAGTATATATGGGAATACTTGAGTGGGGATACAAACTGTCATAGATGTTGCAACATTTCAGTATTAACAAAAAGATGATCTAGACACAATACTAGCGGTGACAATACAAAAAGAACCCGCTGACCTCATCGGTGACAAGATACTGTATGTAGTCGGCCCCGGTTGTCCCAGGAAATCCCATGTATGACACCTGGATAGGAGCAGGTTGCATGGCAAAAATCTCATTTCTGGCCCCCTGAAGTGAAGTAGCAAACAAGATATCAATTACAGACTGAAGTGATGATGGGCCACTAACATAAATACATGATATCTACTTGCACTTCATTCAGTTACCATTGAGGTTGAACTGTTACTTAAAAGGGTATGATGATAAGTTATGAATTCGGTTTTATTCAAACCTTAGTATAACCATTGAGGTTGATAAGTATCTGTATCTGATCTTCATTTATTAGCCGAGCAATCATATCAGATGTCATTGCTGACACGTCCTTAAAGTGCTCTGCTTCTGATTGAGTACGTAGCCGCCATTCGGTACCATCATTTGGACTCAAAGCATAGCAAAAGACCTAAATACTATAGTTTGTAACATCTTGCAAACCACAACTTTAATCAATATAAGACCGAAATCAACAAAAACCTCCATGTTTTGTCTGTTATGCATGCCAAATACTGAGCCCATCAGATGAGACAGCGGGTGGTTTCCAAAATCACTGCTCACATATCTACAACAGAATTAATGTCCATGTAAGTAACATGTTCTTAGAAGTTGGAAGAACAAGCATGAAAGAGTAGATTACTTTTGTAAATTAAAACATTTACCCGATTTTAAGCCGCTTGTTACCCCCTGGACTCTTTATTTTTAAAGGCAGAGGATGGTTGAAAGCAGGAAGAGAAAATCGGCTTGCGATAACAGAACAGTGTGCTGCATACTTCCGGCTACAAAAATTTAAAAAAAAAATCCAAACAGCAATGTTATACATAATATTCCATGACTTTTAAGCCCACATAAACTATGTGCGTACCTGATTTCAAGTGCAAGAATAGGATCAAGTGGGTATGCAATTGCATGGAAAGGTTGCACACTTGGAATAACCGATGTCTGGAAGAATAATAACATATGCATTATACACCAATATGCAATGAACAATGAACTTGTTGAATAAATGTGTGTGTCTACACATATGATAACTTTAAGAAGATTCTGTACAATAGTACAATACCTTGATTTGCCTTCGAAGAATACCGTCTACTTCAATAAACATTCTCTTTCTGTCATCCCAGTCACACACACACTAGGAAAATGCAACATAACAAATAAGAAAAGGGAATAGAATCAAGCAGTTAGTGTTTAGTGAAGACTTGAGTCATTATATTATTGGCAGATTTAAGCTCATACCTGTAACGTGTGTAGAAGATTGCAAGTGGCTTCAGGGAAATCGGGACGTATAGCCAATGCTTGTCGGTAGCTTTTAATAGCTGCTTCCACATGCCCACTATAATTTCCATAATTTACAAGTTTAAACGTGATCATAATTATATGCATAACTGAGCTAATATGTCTCTAACACTCCGATTATGTTCTAAATACCTGTCTTTATAAGCTGAAGCCAGATTTGCATGAGCTTCTGCCATGTTTGGACGGATAGCAATAGCATGTGAATAATCTTGAATTGCTTCATTTACTCTCCCAATCTCTTTGTAAGTGTTTCCACGGTTAACAAGACCATCAGCTGCTAGAGGGTCGATCCGAAGAACTTCATTGTAGCAAGATATGGCATCAGCATGATTACCCTGTTATTTAATTCCATGTGCCAGATCAGGTTTAACATAACATTTCATATGCACACATTAACAGACAATAATCTAAAACCGTAAGAGCATAATGGTGATACAATGTTAAGAGAGAGACAGAGAGGATTGATAGTTGATACCTGCTGCTTGTATATTATTGCAAGATTGTTAAAGGGAGCCGACAACCCTGTAGTTACAGTCAAAGTTGCCTTGTAGCATTGAGCAGCCGCACTCATCATGTTCCTGAAATAGACAGCTTCTCGTTAAGGCTCTTTTACATAACTACATTCATTTCTTAAAGGTGGAATTTCAACCCATTTGCTTATAAACGGGTTTTTCCAGGTTATGATTAAAAAATTAAAAATAAAGCAGTAAGCTTAAAAAGAAATGAGTCAAATGAACTGAAATCGCCCAAGGTGTATTTTTAATGCATAAAATCTTTTACATCATTTGATTTAAAAAGCTAGACGATTATTAATAATTGAGTAAAGTACACGAATAGTCCCTGTGGTTTACCAAAAATTTGGATTTGGTCCCTAGCTTTCCAAAAGTAAACTGATGGTCCTTGTGGTTTGCACTTTGTAACGCATTTAGTCCCTAACCAACAAATCTAAAGGTTTTAGCATGTCCAGGTTAGTGATTAAATGCGTTACAAAGTGCAAACTACAGGGACCCACCCATGTACTTTTAGAGAAAGCTAGGAACTAAATGCATTACAAAGTGCAAACCACATGGACCATCTGTGTATGTTTAGAAAGCTAGGGACCAAATCCAAAAGTTTGTTAAACCACAGGGACTATCCGTGTACTTTACTCTTAATAATAAAAATAATAATAATAATAATATAACTTGTGTAATCACAAGTCGCTTCAGTTATTTATTAAAAGAACAGTAATTTTGGATTAAAGTGCTTAGGTGAACCCAACCATTTTCGAGTACCAAATATAACATTTCTAGTTAAGAATCACATCTAACTACAGATATGAAGCATCGCATATGTACCATTCCATGTATATATTCCCAAGGTTAGTGAGTGCCTGAGGATGGCTAGGTTGCAGAGAGAGGCATTGCTGGGTAATAAAATAAAAAGTCAATCAGTATAAGAAAGAACAAGTATAAAGCTAAAAGCCAATAACACCCATAACCTACACGATAGCAATGAATGGCTTCCTCAACTTTGCCAGCATCCTTAAGTGCATTACCCTAGTTAACAAGCGATCACAACTCACAACCAGATCTGAATGAAAAAGAAATGCTGCAGATCAAAGTTGAAGCAACAAACAAACTCACCAGATTGTTGTAAGCCTCCAAAAATCCAGTATCATAACTGATTGCCTGTCTATAGTGATTAATTGCTACGTCCAAGTTACCTTGCTCGTAATATATGCTAGCTAGATTCCCTGATTTGATGTGAAAATATAAATTAAGATAAATAAATATTTAGTGTATACAGAATGTAGGTATAGTTGTATAAAATAGAACTGGTGCTTACCATAAGCCATAGCATAATCTGGTTTGGATTGAAGAGCTCGCTGATAACAGACGATAGCTTCAGCAGCCATTCCCAAAGCCTGTGAAGTGCAATATGACACTTAATTTAGCAAACATCTTCATCAGAAGTTATCAGAACCAGAAATGTTAAAAGGGATGCCATGGAAACTTCACCTTGTATACATTCCCCAAATTCAAATACGCATCAGCAAATGTTGGTTTTAGCTTCACCGCCTCCTGAAATTGTCAACAACAGCAATTGGAGTAAGTTGAAAGATAACAATAAGAAGTTACATGTGATGTGCAGGTGTGTTCAGATATATACAAATACCATCAACAAAAGAAACATCAGTAGATATAAAAAGTGTTTGTAGATATTAAGTGCAAAGCTTCTATCACAACTCATAGCATTCTTTAGAAAGGCAAACCAAAGGTAGCAATGTCAACCCATTTACGTACAAACGGTTGGCTTGGGTATGTTTTATGCAAAATGGGTCAAATAGGTCGGACATGTCAATCGGGTTATAAGGTCACCCAAAGTGTGTTTTTAATGCACACAACCTCCTATTTATTCATAAAAATTTCAGTTATTATTGTCATCAATTAGTTTTTGCAATCACATTTAAAGCATCAAGTATTTATAAAAAAAATCAATAGTAAAATTAGATTATGAGTGGATCTACCCGATCCGACCCAACCCGTGCTCTCTACCAGCAGTAAACAATATATATGTTCCAGCTGAAACCGTAACAGCCCATTACCCAACCTGTTTGACCGACTCATTTTGAACCACCTCTCAGCCAAACGGTCAGTTGATTTTTAAATTCAAATTTTCATCCAAACTCCACTTACCTTGTAATACTGAAGTGCCCTACTAAGATCGCCAGACTCCATGAAAAGACCAGCAAGATTAGACCAGGCAATGGCAAAAGTTGGTTGTATACGGAGTGCCTCCAGGTAGCAATTGTATGCCTGTTCAAAAAATAATTCTAGATATATTGCAAGAACCAACAAAGGTACTCACCGTAATGATGATAACAAAATTCCGGTTGGTCTTTATGTTTAATACAAAGAGATGCAGTGAACAGACAAACACAACAATCTTTATGTCATACAAACAGATGCAGTGAATAGCCAAACACTACAACCTATAACTCAGCTATGCACAAATGATCAGTCCTCTAGAAGCTCTGAACAATAGACCTAGAAGTCAATGGGAAAACAGCAGAATACAAAAAAGGCTATGAGAATACACTACATGATAATGCAACATTTCTAGAATGTGAACAGACACAGTGGAACATTATCATGTTTGAGTCGGTGAATAATGATAGGTGATTGAAAATGAATGGCATGAATGGTAATGTATGGTGTTTTAAGTTTTAACTCCTCAATGGTTATGACTTGTGATACAATAGCACCCGGAAGAAATTAAATATCTTACTTCTTGCACCAGTCCTTGAGCTTTCATCAAGTTTCCAAGGTTGCTGTGAGCATCAACCTACAGAAGCATATGAATAGAAGAAACCTAATGTAAGCTTCAAGCAACTGTGTCTATATATGGACAGAAAAACGAAGACCAAAAATTCTACCAAATGAGGGTTTAATGAAAGAGCCTGCCGACAGCATTGAGCAGCTTCGGTAAGTCTTCCTTTCCTCATGTATGCACTTCCCAGGTTTGACCATGCATCCGCAAAATTGGGACGCAGCTGCATCAATCATGATCAAGGCGGGTTGATATACCAAAAAAAGATAAAAATAAACGTCTAGATATCAAGTAACATGTGGTTTCAACAAATGTTATAAATGAATTAGAGTGCAATAATGCATGATGGCACATCATCATATCCCTGCACAACACTGTTCACTGATTCATGACCCTTGCCCTGTACTTCTAGTTGCAATTCACAGTATGTACAAGTACTATGGATGCATTAGGATTTTGTGTATAATAATTTCTTTATCTGAATTAAAAGTGTTTGGTAGTGACGAAAAATATCATTATGAATCACTTATTCAACTTCCCTCTTTAACAGGCCCAACAGGCGGTTGGATTTATGTTGACTTTCTTCTGCAATAAGAAAGCCCTCCAAAATATATGATCTAATTTCAAAACAATAGTTGTATATTACCAGATATATAAATTAACTTCTCAAACATTTTCATTGTGCTTCCAACCCTGTTCCATGTCTTCTCCAGGAACTTTCATATCGCATGAAATATATACAAGCAATGAAGAACGTGGGCAATCATGAAGCATATAAAATCCATGCCATGTCATTTAATGTAGAAAGACAAAAAACTTAGATATGGGTGCACGTATACAACTAGAAAAAAAAACACATTCTCATGCTTTCTTTGCCTCTAGAATATTATTAGAGGTTTCCTCAAGATTCATTTGGCATGTAGTCGCATTGGTAATGTTTCAAGTGCAAGTAACATTAATAGACATTAATTTCCAAGTAATATTATTATATTCAGTGATAGCTAAAACATAACATACCTCAATGGCAACCAAATAGTAACGGATAGCAACATCAATATTCCCCTTTTCCTATAAGGTCAAAACACACTGCTTAGCTTCACCATGTTCAAACAAATAAACAAAAGACTCACCATAAAACCTAAAAACGCAAATCACCTTCCACGCATTGGCCATATTCCCATAGCACTCAGCAAACTTCCGATCAATCCGCAGAGCTTCTTCATTTTTCGCAATACACAAATCAAACTCATGCAACTGAAAACGCATTTCCTTTCTGTCATCAGAACTATGCCAATGTCTAAATGCAGAAATTAACACCCTATGCAGCAAAAAATACCTAACCTGATAATGTATCGCACCAAGGAGAAGCAGATTATCCAATCTCATAGGATTCCTTTCATAAACAGCTTTACTATGATCCAAAGCCTGGCTAAAATCTCCAGATTTATAACTCTGATGAGCCACAGACATCAGCATCTCTTCCGTAGCTGTAACAAACCAATAATCAACTAAATTCACACTCCTAAAACCCTAAAAACATACTCAAACCAATCTAACCCCAAACATCATCATATACAAACAACTTTGATTAAAATACAAACAATTATCAAAACAAAATTCAAAATCAAACCTTCACGTGACTCCGTAGACAATCCATACGAAGACGAAACAATTTCCGTTGACAATCCATACGAATTATCACGCTGATGATCGCCATTGCTGTACGAAACCCTAGCGGACTGCATCAACAACTGCTGCTGCTGAATCTGCCGCTGATCGGTCTGTAACGACAACATAACTGACCTACCGGAACCACACGAACAAATTCCTGCACAAAACCGTCAAATTAACGGTTGAATTTCGCTTTTTCTTCAGCAAAAGTTCATGGAACGCAACGGTGATGGAAGTAACGTGTCATACACGTTACGGCGAGTTGAAATTGAGAAGAGGATGATGATTCTCTCTCTCGTTTTGGTTGCAGAGACGAACAAGAGAGAGAGAGAGAATGACGAAATTGGATTGAATTGAAATTAGGGTTTTGTTGTGACCTAACGTGATTAGAGATTAATGAAATAGTTTGATTAGTTGATTTGGTGTGATTTTATTTGGAAGTTAATCAGTCGTTATGTGACACGTAGTTGCTTCAAGGGTGGGGGTTCTAGATTGAGATTATGGTTGGTCAACACGTTTGATTGCTCAGTCTCGATAATTCCAATCTATTTCATGTGATGTTAATGAAACGTATTTTATTATTAGAGGAAGGCAGTGGCGGATCTTGCCCGTTAAACGTCCTAGGGCCGAAAGACACGGCCACTAAAAAATACCCGGGCCAAACATAGTATATATAAAAAAATTCAATCGAAATACGAAAAATTAGCACTACGGCCGAAAAACTTGCCAGGGTCGTGGCCCTGGCATGGGCCTTCTAAGAACCGCCCCTGGAGGAAGGTTAACGTACAATAGCTCTTAATGTACAATCGGTACAATATATAATTACGCACGTTTATTTGAAAATCACGCATGTTATAAACTCAAAAACCCTAATCACGCATGTTGAAAACATTAATTACGCACGTTATACCCATAATCACGCATGCCCCTAACTCCCAATTCAAAATCGCATCCCCTGTTCTACAGTCTGATGCCATTGTTACTGACTGTTGACTCCAATCGAATCAAAGCTTGTTCATGTTCCTGCATCCTCTGTTCTACGGTTTGAATCAAAGCTTGGTCATTGATGTGCGTTAGGTGTATATATAGGTTTAAGTATATTTTAAGACCTTTTACACTTTCTTTAGCCAAGTTTTAAATTTATAAAACACGATATTTACTAACACTAAACACACATATGGGCAAGTGCACCCATCATGAGTGTAGTATAGTGTTGGTAAGATACCGAGGTCGTCCAAGGACACAAGAGCTTTTAGTACCGGTTTATCCTCAACGTCTAATCAAATAAAAAATTTAGAAAAAAAGGTTTTAAACTAAGAAAATTAAAAACTAACTAAAAATGCTGAAAATAAAAATAAAATAAAAACAGATAGACAAGATGAATCACTTGGCTCCGACTCGTGTTTAGTGTAACCTTTGATTATTTCCGCACTTTTGCACTATTTAAGAGATTATCTTAGTTATTGTAGTAGGCCCCTCTTTTGGAGGTGACGTTACCCTCAACCCAGTAGTTTGAGTCAGCAAGGATACAATCCTAAAGGGTCGGATTATTGAAAGATAATTAATTAAGTTATTAATGCATAATGTGGTAGGCCCCTCTTTTGAAGGTGACGTTACCCTCGGCTAAGTAGTCTGAGTCAGCAGGGATACAGTCCTAAGTAGGCGGGTTAAAGTATTAATAGTAGTTTAACTTATGAGGGGGTCAAAGAGTTTGGACCCCCGCCATCCAATACCGTTAAGTATTGAAGGGGGTCCTACTAAATTTGACCCAGGTCCTTTGCAGGATCTATACACTGAACAATGGCAAGACTCTTACCAAACCGTTCCCTTAACCCCCGACCAGGTAGCCAACATACCTCCATATAGACCGTGGAGATATGAATGGTGAAAATATTTTATTTTATATAGACAGTAAAATAATGCCAAGACACCACGGACAAACGATAAGGAAGAATCACCTTCAACATAAGAAACTAGTTATTAAAGTCATTAATACATAACCAATTAAAAAGTGCGAAAAGATTAAAAATAAAAAGTATTACACTAGACACTTTGTCTTCACCAAGTGATGTAAGAGACTTAGGCAAACATGGCCTTGATTGTCAAGAACTCTTACAATCAATCTTGGATCCCGAGACGACTCACACACTCTATGATGGACAATAGATGATGGTGGTGGATGATGGTGTTATGGTGGTGGTGGGTGGTGGGTGAAGTGTGAGAGAGGTGGTGTGTCAAGGGATGGTTTGAGCTTAAGCCAAGCACTCCTATTTATAGGCTGAACAGAAGCTCGGGCACAGCCCCGTGTCCAGTGGGCACGACCCCGTGTCCACATCTTTCTCTTTCTTCATTAATTGCTCTTGTCTTTATTAGTTGACCACGACCCCGTGTCCGCTGGGCACGACCCCGTGTGCAGAAGCATATCTGTACTATCAAGATTTGTCTGGATTCTGCGAATCTTATAGTTGACCACGACCCCGTGTCCGCTGAGCACGGCCCCGTGGTGGGCGATGGAAGCTTCTACAACTTTGTCTTTTATGCTGACACTTGGGCACGCCCCCGTGCTCACTGAGCACGGGACGTGTTCAGCCTTCTGTCTTCTTGTTTTGCTTGGGAAGATGCTGTCGTGGGGTCGGGCATGTCACGTTTGTTCCCTTTCTTGTATTTATGTTAGATTTTGCTCTCTTTTTGCTTCTTTTGTTAATTTGAGCTCATTTAATCCTGAAAATACAAAAGGAAGACAAAAGCACACTTTTTCCAACATTAGTACTAAAAAGGTGTTAGTTTTATGCCACAATTGATGAAATTTATATGTTGCATTTTGCACACATCAGTCATGTTCCTTCATCCTTTGTTCTACTGTTTTGATTTCGAGTCGACATTTTGATGAAATTTTTCAAAATCAACGATGAACTTGAACCCAATTCGATGAAATTGACCGAACGAAAAGAAAATTGAACCCAATTGGAACCCAATTCAAGTCGTGATTTTGATGAAACTTTTCAAAATCACGCATGTTATAGAACAAAATCACGTATGTTGGTCGTACGCGTCGTACGTTAAGCCTAATTGTATTTTACACTTTCTCTTATTATTAGTAGTCTAATATGCTATTTTAAAATTGTGTCTCGTACTTAATCTCATAATTGTTACTGACTGGGTTTGGTGTTTGGGGATTTGCACCGGGTATTAAGGGAGGGGGCCTATGACATTATAGCCTAAGGTTATCTGTTTTATACGCAAGTTATATGTTGATTATACATTTTCAACTTTTACGTTATTGGTACTGGTTCACTACGTATTGTGCAATGATGATCGGACAATGAATGTACCAGAACTAACTCTATCACAGCTCACAAGATAAATGTGTTCATCAACATATTTATACATTAACACGTGTCTTTACCCTTGTCTCAACAGTGGTAGAATATCAATTGAAGAACTTATTTATCCTCAATACTAGGTTATCACCCGGGTGGCAACCCGGGTTGGAGAAAACTATTAAGATAAATATCATGTATATAAATAAAATAAAATACAAAGTCTCATGTTACATAAATTAGTGATACAGTGGATATACAATTTAAAGATAGTCGAGTCCCTGTGAAGATGCATATCCTTCGAGTTACCAAAATCCTTCCCTTAGTAAATTGAGTTACCTCTACAAAAAAACAACCAAATTATAAGTGTTTAAATATATAATATAAACTTTAGTGTCGATGCTATATAATATAAACTTTGGTGTCGATACTAATCTTGCTGAGATATTTGTTGATTTATATGTATTACGAGTTGACGTTATATCGTGCATCCATCATCATCACAATAAAGACAAAACTTACCATATTAATCAATTTAATTATATTGTTTTCACTTAATTCAATAAAACTTGGATGTGTGCTATTGTCTATCTTTAAAAATTGAAGTATGGGTGTCTCTTAGAGAAATCATATACAAAAATGTCTCATCTATTCTTGTATGTTAGGATTCTAAGCAAAAAAATAAAATAAAATAAATTTATGCAAAGGCCTAGGGGTCAAGGGCGGACCTACTAAGGGGAAACAACCTCAACCGAATCGCATCCTCCGAAACATCCCTAATCTTGAATGTAGAGCAAACATGGAGGAAAGCCGCAATGTGCCTCCCGGAATCCTCGTGCTCTCGCCCGTCGAACTGCACTGAATTCTGCACCATGTTAATAATACTAGATTTTATTTCAAATGAAGGTGCATCAATAGTGGGTCTAATAATACTGGACTCCAAGCCTTCTCGTCCGGGCTGATTCGTCTCATTCAAAGGTTGATTATCGTCTGCCATGATTTCGTCCCCCGAGTTTTCGCTTTCAGAAAGTATCACCGGGTCGTCAATCGCGTTTGCAATCCGTTGTGCAATGACACGTGCCCTTTCTCGAAGCCTCCTACTCCTCCTAAGATTATGCGCTGGTTCGTCAACCGGCTCAGCAATATTAGGCGCGGGAGTTGAGGACATTAACCTGCAAACGAAAATTTCACACAATGAATATTTTATTACTATATAATAATTCTGCCCATTTTTTTTTCAGCTGAATAGAAGCAAAAAAAATTATTATAAATGGGCTGAAAATTTTATAAAAATCCGAAAAATAGCCCGAAATTTTATAAAAATTCAACAAAATAAATAAATGAATCGACTAACACAAAAATGGCGTTAGGGTGCCGAAAACCCAAAGCATAAGCGAATAAATAAACCCGGATCAAATAAATAAATGAAACAAAAATACCGCAAAAATGAATAAATCGAATAAAACAAAAATATTAACAAATAAATAAACAAATAAAATAATCAAGAAATTATACACAAATATTAACAAGTATATACACCGATAACCAAATGACTCGGGTCGTTCCTAAAACTCGCCACATCCCCGGCAACGACGCCAAAAACTTGACGTGTGCGTATATATACATAATATTTTGCAATGAATTACACACGATTGGGTTTTAAATTTATAAAAGTGATTATTACTTTTACATCAAAACACACACGAAAGAGGCAAGTGTACCCCGTCATATATGTAATAAAGTATCGGTAAGAACCAAGTATCGATCCAAGGAAATGGGCGGAGAATTTGTACTAGACCTTTGTCACTAAACTACCGGTAAAAACATAGGTTTTGTGATTTTAAACTAAACTAAAGTAAACATAACCAAATACATAATAAAAACATAATAGAAAGTAGAAAAAAAAGCCTTGCTAAATACACAACCACAGCATGTCAACTAAGTCAGTTTTGGCACTAGAAGCATTCGGTCAACTTTCCAATTTAAAACAATTAGTATCCCTTTCGGGAATCCTAACATGACAATCATTCGGAAAGTTAAAACGATAGACACACTTTAACCACCTAAAATTGTTCTTTAACGTGCAATTGATAAATGTCTATGAAAATCTCTTAAAAATAAGTTAGGCAGCCGTTAGGATTATTCTAACCTCACTTAAACAAGGAAAACGACACCGATAAACACAATGCAACCACCGAGAAAAGCATAAACTAGATTAAATCACAACCGAGTTCATTTTACAAATCTTGCACAATAATTCACTAAGATAGCAATTTTGGCCTAAACTACTAACTAAGCTAACAAATCATGGCAAGAATTTATAACGACACCATCTAACCCGTTTAGGTCCTTCCGTGACGGTAAGCTCTCTTGATTAACAATAATTACATTTTATTAAATCACTAACCATTTCTAGTATCATGATGCATACATTTAAACCAAGTTAAACTAGTTAACCAAATTCAAAGTTTACTAATACAAGATTAATTAAGCTTCATTTTTCAACTATCTTAACTAACCAAGCACCAATCATCCAACATAATTACTTATAATCAAGAAATCAATATCAATAACAAGGTTGCAAACTAATCATCAAAGATTAACATAGAAAATATTTCAAATGTCATTACAAACAAAGTTTAACAAACTAATGGTTATAATCTAGCAAGGGATTGTTGTGTTTTTGCCCAAAGGCTACAATAAAACATAAATCATAATCTAAGTACTTGAAAGATTAACAAAAACTTGGAAAGATTAGAAAATCAAACCATAAACAAGTACTAGACTAAGGATCCGGGTAGTAATCGAGCTAATCGGGATAATGTGGCTTGAATCCGGGTGAAAGCTAATGCCTCCGGAGCCTGAAAATCGCCTGAGAGCTCTCCAAAAATCCAGAATATCGAGCAGAAAGTTTCTGCTGTGTTTTTATACTTTTTTGCTGATGCACGGTCGTTCTCCCTGAGGAACGACCGTTCACTTTATTCAATTATTGGTCATGGGTCACCATACCGCATACGTCATCGGATCGTTGACCAGATCTGAAATAGCACGGTCGTTCTTCGGGATGGAACGACCGTTCAGTTCCGGGCTTCATGTTGCACGCCAAGTCGCACCTACCGTTCAGTTCCGAGACTCTGTGGGTTCACCGGAGATGCACGATCGTTCCTCACATGGAACGACCGTTCTTCTCCTAGTCGCTTGTTTCCCTGGAACGCCCAGTCGCACCGATCGTTCATTGCCGAGATGACCAGCTTTGTCGGAGATGCACGACCGTGCATCAGGTGGAACGGTCGTTCCACAGGTCCAGATCAGAATCCTTAACAGAAAGTCCGCAGCTTTGCCGTTTTCTCCGGAAAGTCCTCGTTTTTGGTATCATCTTGTCTGGAATGCAGTTTTAGGCCTGTAAACACAAATGTAGATAAATAAGTATCCGAACGACGGTTTTACGGCCAAAAACGCATAAAATAGTGGTAAAACGGGGGACTAAAATATGTGTAAATTAGAGTGTATCAAATCTCCCCACACTTAAACCTTGCTTGTCCTCAAGCAAGCTAAACTAAAAAGCAATAAAAGACATAAACAAACAAGAACGATAATTTACACACTATTTTATTTAAAACTAATATAAAAAAAACGGTTAGCCGGTTTGTCGAAGGACAACATCAAAAGATTCAAACCCAACAAGCATATGCAATTTAAAAAGCGACAACCAAAAAGCCGTGACTAAACATTTAATTGACTCACATGTTAATCTTCACCCAACTCACAATGTTCACACACACTCGGTTTTATTTATGAATCATACATAAAATGTGTATGCGTAAACACTCAATGCCTAGTCAATGAAATGCGCAATAACATAAGCTTGTCATAAGATCTCGTCTCCACCAACTAACATGCAAATAAGTGTAAATCAAGAGGTCTTTACGGGTTGTAACGTTAGGCTTAGGCGAAGGGTATGGAAGTGGACATTTAAAATGGCGAAAACGGTTAAAACTCGGTAGTAGCGTTTAACTAGCAATAAACAATACAACTTTACATACAAACGCCTCAAAAAGGCGACTAAAGCGCAATCGAGCTAATCAACAAGATTTTTAACATTTAAGCATTCAAAATTGCTCGATTTCTATCAACTTCACCCTATTTTAGGGTGTTTTATTTTCTGTTTTTTTTTTATTATTTTTTTTTTAGAAACAAACTATACAATGAAATATAAACAATAACAAGCTAGTTAAACTATTATTTTAGCCGAGTTTCAACATTAAAAAGGTTTAAAAACATAAAAAGGCTAAATTTGGATAAGTGGGCGATAATGTGGGTAAACAAAGGTGAACGGGAAGGCTCGACATGGTTAATCCTAAAGGGTAATATAAGGTGAACGGGAAGCACAACACAAAGAACAAGGTACACAACAAAGGGTTAATCTAAGTGCCTCTATCACGTTTACACAAATCCGCACGTTCATGGTCTTAACAAGCATACTAGTGACAAGTTCTAAATTGCACAAAACATCCGGCTCACTCCTATATCCGAAATGAACAAATATATAACAATCTAAGCTCAATATGCTCACGTAACGGAAGGAATGGGTAAAAGTGTGAAAACTATCATGTAAGTCTTTCTTTGTTTGTCACGCTTTCCGGTTTCCTTTTTTCAAAAATATTTTGCTTGTCGAGTTTTTATCAAGTCCGATGCTTTCTAAAACATAACCAACCGGTTTATTTACCAATATATACACAAAACACAAGTATTTTTAAATGATTTTTCTGATTTTCTGTTTTTTTTATATAAAAATAAATGAGGACAAACAAAGCTAAGTTAACAAAGTTAACCCCCTCCCCACACTTGAACTTCGCATTGTCCCCAATGCGAGACCCGAAATATAGAGAAAAGGATAAAAATACTCCCCTTAAGATGATGTTGGTGCCACGAGACTTCCGAAGCTCTAACTGGTACGTGCTCCGGTCCAAGATCCTATAGATAAAATCTGCAAGTATGTCGTGTACACCCAAAATAAAACAGAAAAAGAAAAACCAAAAAACCATAATTTACATAAATACTATCATCCAAACAAAATACAAACGAAATTGTTTGAAAATACATATCCGGGGTGTTTTAAATACTAAGTCAAAAATAAACACCCAAAGAAAAACAAAGTACTGAAACATGAAACACCACCAAGTGCTACCACTACCGCAAACTACTCATCATCATCGTCATCATGCCTCGTGCCAGATGGGCCCTGATCGCCATGGCTAGGGGGGTTCCACGGTGGGAACTCTGGCGGGTGCTGAAAATAGTTGGGGTATGCGTGATGCATCTCCCCGAACAAATAAGAAAACCCCGCAGACACCCCTTGGTATAGAGTATCCTGGCGCTGCTCTAGTCGGTCATGTGCGGCTCGAAGCTCTGCCTGACTGGCTCTAATCTCGTCCTGGCTGGATCTGATCTGGTCAAAGTATGTACCATGCTGCTCCTGTGTGACACGCATGTCCTGGAACTGCTGGTAAAAAGTAGGCCAATCCTCATGCTGCTGAAATGCATGATGCTGCGACGAGTGTGGTGGTGTCGGTGGCTGTGGCTCGTGCTGCTCTCCCATCTCTTCGTCTTCATCCTCATTTTCCTCCTCAGCTGGAGGTAACGGGTCCCATATCTCTCCATTCAAACCCCTCAACCTATCTCTCCCATCCAACTCAGCAATAACCCCCATAAACTTCAAAGACCGGATATCAACATGTACCCCCTCAGTGATCAAAGTGAGACCCCTAAGCACCCCCGGCGTCATTAGTCGCTCATTGTACGCGATCTCGGTCACGTACTGCCCGCCGTGGATCTCACTATTGTGGGTCCGCCCTGAACACTTGACGAAGTACTCAGCCATTCGCGCAGCGAGGTTGATCGGTGCTTTGTCAACCAACGCATAAAGAAAGAGCAAATCAGGTGTTGGACAGTTACCTTGACTGTCCATGTGTCCGCAAATAGAATGGCTGAAAACGTGGTGCATCACTCGCACCAGAGGGTCTCGAAGGCGCGAAGCCTTTGACATCCGTGGGTTGTATGGGCCCCCAATAGCGTTACGCGTCCAGAATGCCTCACGCGCTGCATCATTAGGGAAGTTGAACTGATCGTTGAAGATGTCGGGATCATCCATGTCCTCCCGTGTATAAATTCCAAGCCTCCGTCCCAAACGACCCACCGACCATGTATGCCATCGCCTACACAACCTGAAGGTGACCCGATTCCTGTAGCGGAAATCAGGTTCCGTATGCGCAACCGGCCTTTCATACTGATATGAGGCGAAGAATTCAATAGTTAATTCCCGGTAAACGGGTCGGTTGCAACCGACCAGGTTTGCCAGCGCTGGAGTCATCATTTCATCCAGTCGGTCATATTGATTCAAATCCCTCATAACCTCCCAGTCCAACCATCGGGGTTCGCCAAACTGATCCCGCCTCGCCCACAATTGATCGCGCTTCGCGATACATAGAGCTTCCTTCTCAATGTCGGGGTCAAATTGCAGGAAAGGGTGATCCATCTGCAATGGGGAATGTTGTTAGGAAGACAGAAACAGGAGAAAAATGAGTTGAAAACAAGCGAGCAGCCACTTATGAAGCTACTGTCCAAACTGTACTGGCAATATGGCACGGTCGTTCTCCGGGACGCACGGTCGTGCGTCACCGAGAACTAACAGGCCAGACCAGACGATATCGTGAATAGCCGGCGATGCACGACTGTTCTACCGAGGAACGACCGTGCACTTCCGAATTTGCAGAATACGATCCCTGAACTTATAACAATCAGATTTTGCAAAATTTCAACAAATATTAGGTCAACAGGGGTCTGCAAATCATCCGGGTGTTCACGATATTTCAATTTAACAAGGGTTAGGGTTTCGATTTGTTTATGAAGAGAACCCTTAAAATTCCTTGAAAGATCGGAAGAAAACTAAACTAGAAAGAAAGAAAACAAGAAATCAAACACAAGAGACATACCGTGCGAAGTTGGGTGTTTGATCGTGCGAAAAAATCGTGCGAAACGGTGAAAAATTGCCCAGGAACGGTCTGCAGCTGCTAGGGTTCGCGAATGGTGAGTTTTGCAGCAGACAATGGTATATATAGTGTGCAAAATGACCAAATTGCCCTCAGCCTGTCGCACGGTCGTTCAAACCCAGCAGCGTGTTCTCGGAAATGCACCGAGGGTGCGATCCACCGTTCCGGCTTCCTCGGAATCGCACGGTCGTGCGACCCGAAGAACGATCGTGCATCAGGTGCAGATCAGAATTTTTTCGCATAAGCCATTTTCAGCAGCTGTTTCGGCCGTTTTTCGCCATTTTTTCGACACACCAACTGTTCTAACAATATTACAATACAGAACCTTCGCCCGGCACGTACGGAAACAAAACAAACAAACGAAAACTACCTAACTAACCTAAATTACGCTAAAACTACAAAAACAAATAAAAGGACAATTTTGCCCTCATAGCGCCAAAGACGCTCCTGCTGCATTTTTGTCGGCGAGTCAGCAGCGTAGACTCATGCTAAATTTTTGTCGGCGAGTCGATAGCAAGACTCATGCTAAATTTTTGTCGGCGAGTCGATAGCAAGACTCATGTCCCCACACTTTACGTGTGCGGGCCATTACCACGCCCCTTCGGGTTCTGCTCCGTGTTGCCCGGAAGACCACCCGGGGGTCTCTCCGACAACATTTTTGCTAACTGTCCCACTTGATTCTCAACATTCTGAATGGAAGCCTTTTGACTCCGCATTTCTCCTTCATTGACCAAGAACCGCTCCTCATGCTGCTGATATCGCTTTTCAGCCATTTGATTAGCACTATTGGAGTTGTTCAGCAGTTGTGCCATCATTTCCTCTAACTTTGCGTTGCTTTGAGAGGCGTGCGGCTGTGAACTGCTTCCTGAGCCTTGATTATGATATTGAGGCTGGAAGGATTGACCATGAGAATGTTGTGGCGCGGGAGCATGTTGAGCAAGACCGGGCGCGTTCTGGTTCCCAGAACCAGATTTCCACCCAAAGTTTGGGTGATTCCTCCACCCTGGATTGTACGTGTTGTTGTAGGGGTTATTTTGGGGCCTGTTTTGATTGCCCATGTAGTTCACCTCTTCGTGACCGGTAAACATAACACCCTGCTCACACGTACCTGGCACATGTGACACTCCACACTGGTCACATCCAGGGCCAACTTGCGCGGCTGATTGGGATTTCTCGAATTTTGTTGCCAGAGCCGAGATTTGCGCAGTAATGGCTGTGTAATCGTCCACAGCGTGAGCTCCTGGGCGAGATGATGATGATGTAGCCCGACCTCTATCGCCTTCCCGGCGCGAGCTGGATTTCAACGCAGCTTTCTTGATAATATCATATGCTTCCGCCGGCGTTTTCGTTCCCAGATCGCCTCCTGCGTTAACATCTAATCGCTCCTGCGTGTTGTAGCTGAGCCCCTGATAGAAAGTCAAAACCAGCTGTCTCTTGGAATAGCCGTGATGTGGCACATCAATCAACAAATCCTTGAACCTCTCCCAAGCTGCATGCAACGATTTGCCCTCGTCCTGGCGAAATGAAGTAATCCGGTTCCGTAGCTTGTTCGTTTTATCAGGTGGAAAGTATTTATGCATAAACTGCTCTGCCAACTGATTCCAGGTCCTGATGGACCCGGCTGGGAGTGACATAAGCCAAGCTCTGGCTTTATCACGTAACGAAAACGGAAACAACCTCAACCGAATCGCATCCTCCGAAACATCCCTAATCTTGAATGTAGAGCAAACATGGAGGAAAGCCGCAATGTGCCTCCCGGGATCCTCGTGCTCTCGCCCGTCGAACTGCACTGAATTCTGCACCATGTTAATAATACTAGATTTTATTTCAAATGAAGGTGCATCAATAGTGGGTCTAATAATACTGGGCTCCAAGCCTTCTCGTCCGGGCTGATTCGTCTCATTCAAAGGTTGATTATCGTCTGCCATGATTTCGTCCCCCGAGTTTTCGCTTTCAGAAAGTATCACCGGGTCGTCAATCGCGTTTGCAATCCGTTGTGCAATGACACGTGCCCTTTCTCGAAGCCTCCTACTCCTCCTAAGATTATGCGCTGGTTCGTCAACCGGCTCAGCAATATTAGGCGCGGGAGTTGAGGACATTAACCTGCAAACGAAAATTTCACACAATGAATATTTTATTACTATATAATAATTCTGCCCATTTTTATTTCAGCTGAATAGAAGCAAAAAAAATTATTATAAATGGGCTGAAAATTTTATAAAAATCCGAAAAATAGCCCGAAATTTTATAAAAATTCAACAAAATAAATAAATGAATCGACTAATACAAAAATGGCGTTAGGGTGCCGAAAACCCAAAGCATAAGCGAATAAATAAACCCGGATCAAATAAATAAATGAAACAAAAATACCGCAAAAATGAATAAATCGAATAAAACAAGAAATATTAACAAATAAATAAACAAATAAAATAATCAAGAAATTATATACAAATATTAACAAGTATATACACCGATAACCAAATGACTCGGGTCGTTCCTAAAACTCGCCACATCCCTGGCAACGGCGCCAAAAACTTGACGTGTGCGTATATATACATAATATTTTGCAATGAATTACACACGATTGGGTTTTAAATTTATAAAAGTGATTATTACTTTTACATCAAAACACACACGAAAGAGGCAAGTGTACCCCGTCATATATGTAATAAAGTATCGGTAAGAACCAAGTATCGATCCAAGGAAATGGGCGGAGAATTTGTACTAGACCTTTGTCACTAAACTACCGGTAAAAACATAGGTTTTGTGATTTTAAACTAAACTAAAGTAAACATAACCAAATACATAATAAAAACATAATAGAAAGTAGAAAAAAAAGCCTTGCTAAATACACAACCACAGCATGTCAACTAAGTCAGTTTTGGCACTAGAAGCATTCGGTCAACTTTCCAATTTAAAACAATTAGTATCCCTTTCGAGAATCCTAACATGACAATCATTCGGAAAGTTAAAACGATAGACACACTTTAACCACCTAAAATTGTTCTTTAACGTGCAATTGATAAATGTCTATGAAAATCTCTTAAAAATAAGTTAGGCAGCCGTTAGGATTATTCTAACCTCACTTAAACAAGGAAAGCGACACCGATAAACACAATGCAACCACCGAGAAAAGCATAAACTAGATTAAATCACAGCCGAGTTCATTTTACAAATCTTGCACAATAATTCACTAAGATAGCAATTTTGGCCTAAACTACTAACTAAGCTAACAAATCATGGCAAGAATTTATAACGACACCATCTAACCCGTTTAGGTCCTTCCGTGACGGTAAGCTCTCTTGATTAACAATAATTACATTTTATTAAATCACTAACCATTTCTAGTATCATGATGCATACATTTAAACCAAGTTAAACTAGTTAACCAAATTCAAAGTTTACTAATACAAGATTAATTAAGCTTCATTTTTCAACTATCTTAACTAACCAAGCACCAATCATCCAACATAATTACTTATAATCAAGAAATCAATATCAATAACAAGGTTGCAAACTAATCATCAAAGATTAACATAGAAAATACTTCAAATGTCATTACAAACAAAGTTTAACAAACTAATGGTTATAATCTAGCAAGGGATTGTTGTGTTTTTGCCCAAAGGCTACAATAAAACATAAATCATAATCTAAGTACTTGAAAGATTAACAAAAACTTGGAAAGATTAGAAAATCAAACCATAAACAAGTACTAGACTAAGGATCCGGGTAGTAATCGAGCTAATCGGGATAATGTGGCTTGAATCCGGGTGAAAGCTAATGCCTCCGGAGCCTGAAAATCGCCTGAGAGCTCTCCAAAAATCCAGAATATCGAGCAGAAAGTTTCTGCTGTGTTTTTATACTTTCTTGATGATGCACGGTCGTTCTCCCTGAGGAACGACCGTTCACTTTATTCAATTATTGGTCATGGGTCACCATACCGCATACGTCATCGGATCGTTGACCAGATCTGAAATAGCACGGTCGTTCTTCGGGATGGAACGACCGTTCAGTTCCGGGCTTCATGTTGCACGCCAAGTCGCACCTACCGTTCAGTTCCGAGACTCTGTGGGTTCACCGGAGATGCACGATCGTTCCTCACATGGAACGACCGTTCTTCTCCTAGTCGCTTGTTTCCCTGGAACGCCCAGTCGCACCGATCGTTCATTGCCGAGATGACCAGCTTTGTCGGAGATGCACGACCGTGCATCAGGTGGAACGGTCGTTCCACAGGTCCAGATCAGAATCCTTAACAGAAAGTCCGCAGCTTTGCCGTTTTCTCCGGAAAGTCCTCGTTTTTGGTATCATCTTGTCTGGAATGCAGTTTTAGGCCTGTAAACACAAATGTAGATAAATAAGTATCCGAACGACGGTTTTACGGCCAAAAACGCATAAAATAGGGGTAAAACGGGGGACTAAAATATGTGTAAATTAGAGTGTATCAACGCCAATCAATGTTCACGCGTTAAAATATTGGGGTGGCGGTGGTTTCTTGCAATCTTCCACGCGTTGAAGTTGGCCATCACGCACAAAAAAATGCCCACCCAGGGTCCCCTAAGGGGAGTGGGTGGGCATGCGCACCCCCTGAAAAAAATTAGCATATTTTATTGGGCAAAATCCTTTGAAAATATGGTTAACCCCTAAGAGTTGAAAAGTTGGTAAACAAATAGTGCTAAAAAACAAACACACATCTAATCTTTCAAGCTTTGCTTGATTATCTTTGGTGATGGATGCATGCGTAAAAATACCAAGACAAACCGCAATCAAGAAACACGCGACACCAGAGAATAATATCTCCTTGACTCTATTGATCTTGTCTAAAAAGTAGCTCAAAGTTGTACTTACCACACCACGAAAAAGATCAACATCACGATCCCTAAAAACTCTTGGAACATGTTTTTCCCATATATTGTCACCTAGTTATGCTTTAATGAATAACGACATACCTGAAACAAAATTAACCTGGCTAATGACCAACATCCTCAGCCACACCTCCACGTTCCACCAAACATCCATGCCACCATACAATTCAAAAAGATATGGTCACTCATTTCCATGGACAGGTCACACCCCACACCAAATATTTTGAATACAGATACTTTAGTCAATCAAAGCCTCCTTTGAAGCTAAGTTACCATTTTCCGCTCTCCAGCTAAGTTGTTCACCTTCAAAGAAGCCCCAAACAAACTGCTCAATACCATCAGGTTAGGCTGGTTACCTCACGCCATGATCTCTGACCGTATGTTTTTCAGTGAAAACTCCACCCAAAATTATTACTCCAGGTCCGTTTATATTTAGCCTTAGCAATCACCGTGCCCCGCAACACATTCATGAGCGTCTTGGTCTAAGTCCATTCATCAACAGATACAGGGTCTCTAACCCAATGTCACTTCTAAAGTAAAGTTCCACCGATTCTTTTGAAGCAAGAATCAACCAACGCCGATTTTTTATTAGCTAACGAAAAAAACCAATTAGAAATTAGGATACTGGAGTATGTTGGATCATTATCTCAAGTAAAAAAAGATAATCTAAAACATTTTCATTAAAATTAGTAATATTAGTGTACCCATGATGATTGTTGAAGGTAAAAAGTGTACCGGAAAATATGAAAAACGTACAAGCTAGTAAACAATTGGCAAATGAGATACGAAGAAAACGCAAAAGGTAAGTAGAGTATGAGAAAGTGTATAGGAAAAACTAAAAAGTGGTGTAAAAACACTATTACATTCAATCTACACATCAGTAGAGGCCAAAGTCAACCTCATTCCATATCCAATTTGTGATAGTAGTTGTACACTAAAAAAATGAATAAAATCATCAAAGTAACAACAAATGTTTTTGCTTACAAAGCATCACACAATTCTAAGCATACAATTGTTATTTTCAAAAAGAGGTAATCCAACAGAAGTAGTCTTTCTCCAATGGTCATTGTTGCATTCGTCTTCACAAATGGCCATAAAAAACATGCTTTTATTCCAATTGACATGGCTTCTTTTTACCATTATTTTTTATTTTAGATTCACAATCCACACTTCATTCAAGAAATAATATAGTTAAATCGATTATCTACGTTTATTTATGTATTAATCTTTGTAAAATATGTTAAATGAACCCACAACTTAAATGTGGTAAAGAGATATGTTGTTACCTTTCTCTATATCACTGTCAATACTGACTTTTAAGCCGCAACTTGAATGGCATATAAACTTTCCAATTATGAGGATGGTGAAGCAACATCAGGTGCACGTAAAAATATTGACAAATGTGTACCTTTACTTTATTTGCTCCCACATTTGTTCCCTTTGGGACAGAGTAATAATTTCCTGGAGTCAAGAAAAAAAAGAATTCATTAGGTCATTTAAAATATAAAAGTGTTGATGTTTAAAACCCAAAAAGTCAAATAAAACAATTCATCATATCATTAAAATGTAAAGTTTTTGATGTTTTAAACCAAAAAAGTAACAACCATTTTAGGGTCCTTACACAACTGTTCGACCTACCCGTTTTTCCACATCTAGGCTTTACAATTAATGATACAAAGTTTATATATAAAACAAAAGCAATTAACCAGAGAAGAGTTACCTGGCCTTCATTTCAAATAGTCAAAGTTATAAAGCAACGTCAGGGCACAGTTATTCCAAACTATATTATCTTCAGCCATTGATCTCAAGGCCAATCTTTTCAAAAACACGTTAAAAAGAATAATTAGTTACTCACCAAATCTTCCAGCTTAGATTTGTTCTTAGCATCGGTATCACCACGATGAAACTGCAACTACTTTCCAAATATCTATGTGTAACTTTTTTAACCAACAAAAAGAACTTTCATTAAACCAAACAGCACATACAATACAATACAATACAATACAATACAATACAGAGCTCAACAAAATGCTCACAGTTCCCCTACACCCATTCATCGCCACCTACTATGGCAAACGATACTACATCACCACCACCGCGTCCATGTTATCCAACTCCCCATACTCAAAGTTGTAGTCATCTCCAAATATTAGACCCCTGGCTCCAGTTTCCTGTTAAGTATGAATTTTTATCTTTACATTACTAATGTATTCCTAATACACAAAAGTATAAATATACAAACAACGTACAGGAAAAGGAAGATGGATTGACGCGAAACAGAAGTTGGTTGTTTTGCTGATGTTCCTTAGGAAAGGAAATCTTTGAATGTCTTGTTGATCAGATGTCTTATCCATTGCTTCTTAGTGTCAAATTACCTACTGTGCATATTCAACTTATTATAAATCTCATAGCTACACATAGCATTCCGGTATAAGATGCAATGATGCATAATGTAACAACACTGCAATACCTTTTTGAGACAAAAATATAAGCCTTTTGGCATTCACCATAACAATATTTTGTGGACTTGTAGCAATCAACATGCAAGCAGCTCAGATAAATATCTATAATTCACATATTATTAAGCAATATCTACACTTACAAATGCAGCTGATATTGCCAGGTTAATCCGAAAACCTGAGAAAATAAGAACATCCTCCGTTGTCATTTATAAACAATACAAATTTGTATAGTGCAAGGTTTCTAAAATCATATTCTGGTTAGTTTTGGCAATAGAAAGTTTATAAAGCTTAGAATTAGTGAAGCAAACTTAGTTCAGATACTGTTAAGAGAATAAATGAAGCTAAAAACTGGCATGAGGCTAACAATAGTTGTGAATATAGTATGAAAAAGGTTATATTATATTTGTATCATACCAGCAAGATCTCCACCCAAAACATGCCCAGAACCTGCCAAAAAAATGCTCATCGCAACAAAGATCTGTAAGAGAAGTTCAATGAAAGGATATAAAGCTCTCATCAGTGACCAGGTATTTTCATTGCACAGCTTAAATACTTAAAAAAGTTGGTGTACGCTTCCCACTTGAGAATTGCATAACTTCATCATCATCCTACAATAAATTATCGAGATTAAATCTTGATAAAATAAAACTTCATCCCACTTGAGAATTGCTAAATACCCTGCTTTTGTAGGCGAGGAGAGTAAATCTTCTTATTTAAAAAACTGCAGAAAACACTTATCATAATGTTATAAATAATAATTCATATATTTATTTATTATATAAAATAAAAAAATGTATGTGTATAAGTTCGTTTAGGCTCGCGAGCCTACTCGAGCTCGACTAATTGACTTTGTTTTTTTTCCAAGCCGATCTCAAGTAGCTCTGCTCGTTTACACTACTACAATAATATAATACTGAGATGATAAATATTATGCATCAAAGATAACGTGGGAGTATCTATTGCCCACCATTCATCATCATCATCACTATCAATTGCCAACAATTACAAAGGAAAGTGAAAATATACAATATTATAGGGATTTTGAAATTATTAACCTTTTTAAATTATGCATATTGAGCCCATAGTGGCTAACAATGCTCTGAGAACTTGAGAAGCTGCAAGAGCCCATTGCAAATAGAACTTTTCTTGTGCTCAAACCTTCGATATGCCAACCACCAGCTTCTTAAAAGATGTATGAATTTAGTTGCAAGCAGTACAGGAAAACCATTCTCCTTTAGGCAATAGCTACAATTGGTACCATAAATATACAAACATGTGATAGCTATGAAAAATATATAGACCAAGCTTATAACTAAAAGAAATACTGGTCATGCCCTTCAGGTTGTCCATACAAAATAAAATAAATTACAAAGAACAACATAACCCTACAATACTTTATGTCAAAGTAGCATAAAATAGATTACAAAGAATTAGATTATAAACCATACAAAATAAGAAGTGGTATACATAAATAATGTTATAGAAATATATATGTATCTACTTAATCAATATAAAAATTTACCTACTCACGAGCAAATTACCCTATTGAAGTTCAATGAGCTAGTACATCCTCCTCCAATACAAACTTGTGCAACTGAATACCTCTACATAAAAAAATAATAATTCAGACCTCAATCTCACATAGATATTAGAATTTCTAGAAACTGTCAAAGTGATACACAAACATATCAATCTAAATAAAAGGAGCATAGTAAGTGAGATGCTAAGATTATCAACTTTCTAGTTTGTCGTCCATGGCCCTTGCTTTGGGTAGTACTATTGTTGGCTACTCGGGCGGTAAAGGAGCAAATATCGGAGATACTAACCTGGACATGTTAAGCATAGATGTAAATATAGTAGGTCGATGAAGGAAAAAACAATGGAGATAAGCATTTTGAGAAATTCATATATACACACATGCACAGAACACTTTCAAAAAATCATCAATCAATATGTATGGGTCTCTTTAATTGAACAATATAAACTCACAAACAAACCAAAATTGTACAATCGGAATCACTGAAACAGATGAAAGTACTTTTTAGAATCATAAAAAATATTCTTGATTTTAATAAATCCTAATAATAATTCGATCATAATAAAACCTGGATATTCAACAAATGAAAAGCAATCGAGCAAATGATTTCTGAGAGGCTTTGATAATTAAAAATTGAAGAGAAGATCGAAAAGCAAACTAATAAAAAAGAACAAATATTAGGGTTAAAGGATGTAGAAGATGAAGATATAACTTTTTTCATACTACAAACATCAACGAAACAAATTATATAACTTCAAAAAAACATATCCAAATCAAACATGCAGACCATTATTTAAACGATAACAAAACAAAAATAAAAAAACATTGATTTTTTATATAAAAAGCAGACTATAAACATACCGTTGATGCAAGAGATACCGTGAACTGTTCTTCGAAATCGCCAAATTCCCTATTGATCAAAACACATGATATACAAAATTACAAAGAATAAAGAATCAAATAAACAACAAAATAATGAAATCACACAGGTTACCGTCGATTGAGTTACATACCTTCGCTCTTTTCATCCTAGCCACCGATTCCGATTTCCGATCATCCCATGGAAGCGAAGTCATATATCCGGAGAAAAAAAAAAGATTTTCCTGGAATCAAACATACAAAAAATTCATACTGGTTACAAAATTAGGGTTTACATAGATGTTCAAAAAATGAAGATGAGAAATATCGTACGTTGAATTAAAGACTACAGATGAGAAAGACTGTACCTTGACATGAAGAAATTGGAGTTTGATTCGGAAAAGATTGTACATAGCCGCCGATTAGAAGGATAAAGAGTTGGATTTAAATGAAGAGGTTAGGGTTTTTGTGTGAATCGAATAGATAATGGTTGTTACTTGAAGATAAAGGTCAGTGATTTGAAGGAGATGTCATAGTTCACCGAGAATAATAGAAAGATGATGAAGTAGAAAAACAAAGGGGAAGGAAGGTTTCAGGGCACGAAGAGAAGCGGCGGTGAAAGAGGAAGGAAGGGGAGGCTAGGGTTTAGAACATGGATTACAAAAGGAGTGTGATTTAGAAGGTATTTATATCCGGGTCAAAACCCGGATCCCGTGTCTGCCCATATGAAGAAAAAAAGACCCGAATTTTTTCCCTCCCAAACCCACATTTAGATGCCCTTATCACGCGCCACGTCAATTTTGAAGCTCTTATAACGCGCCATGTCAGCCCTTATTTATCATGTTTATATATATATATAGATATGTAATTGAGTTTGAAAATTCATTGCTGAAACAAACAAAGATATAATCATGGTCATGATGTCTAAAAACACAACTAAATATATTTCATGGTACTGCTCATGCTGTGAGAGAATAGAATGATGTGTCCTTTATTTTAGACTTTTAGTTAAAAAATGTGTTTTTTCATATATTTTTATTGGTTTAGCATGATTAATACGTAGAGATGGCAATGAGACGAGTATGGCTAATCTCATATCAATATCCGGTTGTAAAATCTTGTCCCATTCCCGGCCCATTACCCATCGGGTATTTATCCGTTGGGATTTTCATGTATATGTATTTTTTACTTTCCTTTATATTTTTAGAGTAAACTACAAGTTTTGTCCTTTATATTTGTCTCAAATTTCAAGAGTTGTCCTTTACCTTTAAAATTGATGACTTTTGTACTTAGGGGCTGTTTGTTTACCTCTTAATGAGACTCTTAATGGTTCAGACCTCTTACTGGTTAAACACTTAATGGTTTAGACTGTTTTTTTCGCAAGCAAATGTGTGAATGGTTTAGACATTTGCCTCTGAATGGTTAAACATTATACAGAGTCCGAATGGTTAAGACCTCTAATCTGAATTGGTAAGACATTTGCCTCTGAACGGTTAAGCATTATACTGGCTCTTAATGGTTCAGTGGTTCAGCACTTAATGATTCGGGCCTCTTATTGGTTCAGTACTTAACCATTCAAAAGTTGCTAAACAACCCTTAATGTTTGAAAATGTTGCACGTTATGTCCTTTAGGGCAAATCCAGTTAGAATTTTCTATTAAGTTATGTCATATGCACTGCACACGATGGTAGAACGGTCATTTCACCTCCCCAATTGTGTTTCCCCCCATTTAATACCCTGACCCCCAATCTTCTTCGTCTCTCCTTACCTAATTCCTTCCTTGTTGCTGGTAGGTATTCTCTACACCCTTTTTTTTACAACAAAACAACCATCACATAAAATCTGTATAAAGATCAATAGTCCTTATTCTTCATTTCAACCAGATCGAGGGGGTGTTTGGGATTCCTTTGTTTTCTCCTTTTTAACTTCTACTTATTATAAGTCAATAAGTCAGGATTTCCTGACTTCTACTTTTTAACTTTTCATCACACAAAAACTCATTATAAGTTAATAAGTTAACCCAAACACCCACTAAAAACCAACTTATTAACTTATTATAAGTCAATAAGTTAAAAGTTGTTCCAAAATAAGCTAACCCAAAAACCCACCAAGAACCTAATCTTTCATCTTCGTCAATACTGAATAACAGAACAACCTGCAATCACACAAATCATAACCTATACACTTCTGATTTTATCGATCAAACACTATCAAACAACTCAGCAAATATGAACAACCAATTTGAATTTAAAATCATTATCTTTCTCTAATTCGAACACACAATTGCAGATTTACTGAAAAAGATAACCTCCAACTCAAATCTCAGCAAAGACGAACAACTAATTCGAATCAAAACTGATTATCTTTCTCTTATTCGAGCACACAATTGCAGATTTACTGAAAAAGATAACCTGCAACTCAAATCTCAAATTCGGAAATTTTGAAAACCATATATCAATATCTGAAAAGTGTATGAATGATGAAAATTGTTCGACTTTTTGCAGATTTATTGAACAAGGGATTAGGATCAAATACAAAGGATCCTAATTGTAAGAAGGGTACAAAGGCTCCTAAAAAACCCACTACAAAAAAAAAACCCTTAAACATCCACCACCACCAAAAACCTAAACCCCCCCTCACCCACCCTTTTTTTTTTTGCCGAAGGGGTGGGGGTTTAGGTTTTTGGGTGGTGGTGGGGGTGGGTGTATAGTTTTTTTTAGAATTTTTTTAGGTTTTTTTTTTTTTTTGGGGGGGGGGGGGGGGGAGGGGGTAGGTTTTTTTAGGTTTTTGTGGGGTTGGGGGGTTGGGTTTTTTTTTTAGGTTTTTGGGGGTGGGGGTTAGGTTTTTTGGGGGTTTTTTTGGTAAGGTATAGTTTTTTTTTCTTTGTCGGGGGGGGGGGGGGGGTAGGGGGTGGGGGGTTAGGTTTTTTTTTAGGTTTTGGGGGGGGGGGGTTAGGTTTTTTGGTGAGGTATAGTTTTTTTTTTGTTTTTTTTTCCGGGTGGGGGGTTTAGGTTTTTGGGTGGTGGTGGGGTGGGTGGGGGTGGGTGTTTAGGTTTTGGGTGGTGATGTAGTGGGTTTAATTTTAGGTTATTGGACACTTGTCACTCTATAAATCCTTCTTACACTTCTTACAATTAGGAGACTTTGTATAATAACTTGACCCATTGAACAATATAACCTAAAGAAAACTAAATCGATTGTAAACTATTTAAAACGAATAATCTCGAACCTAGACTAAAATCGAAATCAATCAAAAACTACCTGAAATCACAAACGATACACCAAAAATGTTTAAAATTCACCAAAAATGAACCGATTTAGTCCGTAAATGATCTAAAACCAACTGGAATGTTCAAACTCGATCTGAAACACACCGAAAAATTCGAATTTTACATCGAAAAGATCCGAAACTCGTTCAATTTCGCACACGATTACCACCGGTGGTGAAGCAAGGAAGGAATTAGGTAAGGAGAGAAGAAGAAGATTAGGGGGTAGTTACCAGGGTATTAAATGGGGGGAACACAAGTGGGGAGGTGAAATGACCGTTCTACCCTCTTGTGCAGTGCACATGACATAACTTAACAGAAAATTCTAACTGCGTTTGCCCTAAAGGACATAACGTGCAACATTTTCAAACATTAAGTACAAAAGTCATCAATTTTAAAGATAAAGGACAACGCCTGAAATTTGAGACAAACATAAAAGACAAAACTTGTAATTTACTCATAATTTTATGTTTTAAAAATCTATATAATTTATTAGATTATGATAATAACATATATATCATTACCGTAATAATATTTGATATATTTAAAAATGTAAATATTTTATAATATTAATCTTTAAAAATAATTTTGAATTTCATAGCATATATATATGTAAATTATGTAATTAAAATATATATTAGAAAAGAAAGGTTTAATTTTCAAATAATAAAGCTACTAGAATGAAAAATTACTAAAAATAGTTAAATGAAAACGAATATAAAACTTAAAAGTTTTCGGGTATATAGTTTCGGGTAATCGCGTCGGGTATCATCTAATCTCATACTTGTCTAATACAATTGTTTTTTCATATATCTTTTTCTTTTGCTATCCCTATTTTTAGTTAAAAATTGTGGTTTTTCATATATCTTTTTTGTTGGTTTAACATGATTAACATGTGACAATTAATATGAAGTCATTTAATTTAGGATAAATTACATTTTTCGTCCTTTATGTTTGTACTGGATTGCAACGGATGTCTTTTAACTTCAATAATTACAATCACAATCCTTTATTTGTAAAACTAATTACATACTACGTCCTTTAACACTAACCAGGTTAAAATTTTCAGTTAAATCTATTATTATAAGGGCAATTTAGTCTTTTTCTTACTTAATTATGTATAGTATTAAATAACTTATTATGAAAACAAATATAAGTACCCATCTCTCTTTCTAAAAGTTTACAATCATATCCAAGATCCAAAATTCATAACAATCTGATGATTTTCTCCTGCAAAGTAACGATTTTATATTCATTTGAGGTCCAAATATCATGTAGTTTGCCCAGTTCCACAACAATACATCTCCTTTTATAAATGAACTCTGAGGCGAATTCCATACAATATATTTACCTATCACTTTTCACACATTTTCTTTTTCAACAAATAAATACTTCTTCGCGTCAAGGGGATCCATTGTCCCCTTTTTTGTTTGTAATTGTAATGGAAGCGTTATCTGGAATTATGAAGAAAGCCTCCACCGCGGGTTTGTTTAATGGAATAAAGATCTCCAATGAAGGTACGTCATTATCCCATCTTATGTATGCTGATGATGTTAATTTTATTGGGGATTGGTCATTATCAAACATATATAATTTGAGAAGAGTGTTGAGATGTTTTTACTTGGCTTCGAGATTAAGGGTAAATCTGGAAAAATGTAGTATATATGGAATTGGGGTGGAGGATCACGAAATACAAGGGATGGCAAACTTGTTAAGGTGTAAAAGAGGGGTGTTCCCATCCAAACATCTTGGTATGTTAGTTGGTGCAAATATGAATTTAGAAAAAAAATGGAAGTCGGTGATTGATGTATTTAAAAATAGGCTATCATTGTGGAAAGCCAAAACATTATCATATGGTGGAAGGATTACGCTTATCAAATCAGTACTAAATTCTTTACCTACATATTTTTTCTCATTATTTAAAGCCCCGATAAAAGTGTTGGATGCACTTGATAGGATAAGACGAGTATTCTTCTGGGGTGGGTCGGAGGAAAAGGCGAAAATGAATTGGGTGGCTTGGGACAAAACTATTTCTCCGGTGGAGTATGGAGGGTTGGGTTTTGGCTCATTAAGGGATGCGAATTTAGCGATGTTGGCAAAATGGTGGTGGAGGTTTAAAACTGAAAAGAACGGATTGTGGAGGCGAGTGGTTTGGGCAATACATCACAATTCGAGAGGTTGGAAAGATATCCCAACAAAAGTTTCAATAGCCGGGCCATGGAAGAACATTACTAGTATTCGAAATATATTATTACAAGCAGATTTGGACCTGAATAAAGCTACTTCAGCAGTTTTGGCTAGTGGTAAGAACATATGCTTTTGGTTAGATTGCTGGGTAGACAATGTTCCTTTCTACATCAAGTTCCCAGACTTGTTTAGAGTTGAAAAATATAAGGGTTGTTTGGTACAAGATCGGATGGGGATAAGTAGGTCGAACCTGGTATTCAGTTGGGCCTGGTTGACTCCGGAACTGGGTACTGTCGAAGACAGTCAGCTAAATCAGATTGTGGGCCAGATCAGTGGGCTTAGCGGCTTAAATATGTCCAGTGGAGTGGACAAGTGGCTTTGGAATTTTGATGGTGCAGGTATGTTTAATGTAGTAAGTATTAAAAAAATTCTAAGTACGGTTAATCGTGTGCGTCCTGACAAAGTGTTTGAGTGGAACAACTGGGTCCCGAAAAAGGTTGGAATTGTGGCATGGAGGGCAGAGATGGAACGATTACCGACCAGATGTGCCTTGGTGGCTCGGAGTATACCGGTGCAAAACCAAACGTGTGTTTTGTGTGGTAATTACGATGAGACTAGTGAACATATTTTTGTGTCATGTCACTTCGCTCAGTTAATATGGCAAAATATTGCGCTTTGGTGTTCGATTCCTCCGATCATAGCATTCGGATTAAAGGACCTACTGTCGTTACATGAGGTGTGCTCGGTTTCAACCAAAAAAAGGAAGGCTTTACATGCGGTTATCTTGGTCACAATTTGGAGTATATGGAAGTCGAGGAATGAAGCGGTGTTTCAGCAAAAGACACCTAATACGACTCACACTTTGGATGAAGTTAAAGCTTTGGCGTATCTTTGGGTGAAGAACCGGTCAAAGTCGGTGTTAATAACGTGGGAGGATTGGAGTAACTTTAATGTTGGTAGTTAAGTATTGATGTAATTTGGTTCTTGTTTTTGTCTGGTGTAAAACACTTGTATGTTTGGTGGTAGCATCTTGCTACAAGGAATAAAATATTTTGTCGGCCGTTCAAAAAAAAAAGTTTAAAATTTTTTTATTAAAGGGTAGAAGTTGAATTTTAGTTTAAAATATTATTAAAGGTGTCTATAGTTTTATAGCCTAGTGACATCTTTGTGGTTGGATAAGGCTTTGGGACCAACAGGTCCTGAGTTCGATTCTTACAATGGGGGTTTTCCCATATTTATTGGGTTTTCTCCTGAATTGGTTTATAGGCATTGCCTAGTAGAGATGGATATGATCGGGCGGTTCCGCTAGTGGCACGATGATACATATAATTACACTAAAAATTATTATTTTTCTCTCTCCTTTTCAATTACATAGTATTATTTTATACATTTATCATTACATTTTCTCTTTCCTTCACTCACAACCACTTTCAAAAATATTAAAAAAATTATATGGGATGAACAGTGTTTCCCGTATATTTACAGATGAACAGTAATATTCCCATATATTTTCTCTCTCATTCACTCATAATCATTCCTTATAATATAACTAATACACTCACAAAGATATATATGGGTTCCATTGTGAATGCTCTTAAAGTCTCATAGCTGCCTTAGCTATCTCTAACCTATATTTTCCTTCCCCATGTCAGCCTTAGCTATCTCTAGCCTATATTTTCCTTCCCCATGTCAAAAAAAAAAAAAAATTCGTTCATAGCTACAGCTAGGTCAAGTTGCTCGTCGCATCACGCATTATCACGCATGTACCTTCCGTTCAGAGATTTTGAAATTATGTCAAGTTGATGTCGCATTTACCTTCCGTTCATAGCTACAGCTAGGTCTACGCCGATTAATTGCAGCTATATACCAACCCCTCTTATCAATCAGATTGCCTCTAGGGTTTTTTTTTGAAACTTGACTTTCATTCACAAACCACTGAACCCGAAAACCGGGCCAGCAAAAACAACAAAGGAAGGTACATAATTACAAAATTACAAAATTACACCAGTTGCTCCACTCAACAGATCAAAAACGAGACCTATGCCTGAACCAAAAAAAACCCAATGATCTAATCTCACTAAAAACTTCACCCACAAACGCCCGCGAACCCGAAAATACCACTTTATTTCTAGCTTGCCAAATACACCAACAAGAGGTTAAAATGATGCCTTGAAGAGCCTTTGATTCCAAGCACCCCAATCTGCCGAACTTGTGAATTTCCAACAAATCCTTTATAGAGAACGCGAAAATCGACGGAATATTACACCACCTACTAACTTTCTGCCAAATTAAGTCTGCAAATTGGCAGTTTATGAAAAGGTGGAGCACCGACTCGTCTGCTTCTCCGCAAAAGGGGCAAAGATCCACTTGATTGATGATGTTTCTTGAAAAAAGCGCATCATAAGTCGGAATACAATTTAATTCAAGTCTCCAAGCCAAAATGTTACACTTCGCTGGCACCCATTTACACCAATCGAGCACGAAGATATTCGGATCTCTTCTACCGCGAGACATGATATACTTGGCCGACCTCACCGAGAAAGAACCCGAGGGATCGCCCAGCCACCTCCATTTATCTCTGCCGACTCCAATAGAAACGGGGGAAATCAAAGCAAGAAGAGAAGCCAACTCTTGGACCTCCACAGCCGTGTCCGGTTCGTATCTCCAAAGCCACGAAACACCTCCGGCCAATCGATCAAAACCCGAACAGTTTTTAACGACTTCAAGGCAAAATAAATGGGGAAATAACTCTTTTAAAGTATAATCGGAAATCCAAGGATCCAACCAAAAGAAGATGTCCATGCCCGAATCAACCACTCTTTTGAAAAAGCTCCGAAGAGGTTTATGATCCACTAGCGGTTTGCTAATGGATTTACAAATATTAGCCCAAACCCCTTTGACAGCTTTGTTACAAGGTAAAAACGCCCACTCCGATCGACCCAAGTGAATAGCATTAATGATTTTGACCCATAAGCTATCGGGTTCGGTTTTAAATCCCCATCCCCATTTACTTAACAGAGCCATGTTAACGTCCATTAATTTATTCAACCCCAAACCACCCGCTTTTTTAGGAAGAGTAACCCTATCCCATGCCACCCAGTGAGTTTTCCTTACATTAGACGAACCGCCCCATAAGAATTTTTTAATGATACACTCCAAATCCTTAATGACCTTAACAGGAGCTTTGTAGAGAGACATGAAGTACGTAGGTAAGCTTTCAAGGACCGATTGAATCAAGGTAACCCTTCCTCCTATAGAAAGCAAAGCCGCCTTCCATAAAGATAAACGACTCTAAAAAATATCATAAACCGGCCTCCAATTGATTATATGATTCATATTAGCACCAACCGTCAACCCTAAGTATTTAAAAGGAATAGAGTCGACCTTACACCCGATCCAGGCCGCCATCTCCTCGACTCCATCGATCGAAATCCCAATATCGAATAAACTGGACTTGTTAAGGTTTATCTTCAAACCTGAGCAAGCATGAAAACAACGCAAGATCCTGATAATGTTGGAAATATTCTCTTTGTTCCATTCCCCCATAATCATAGAATCATCGGCGAAAAATGAATGAGAAACATTAGAGTTAAGGTCAGGAAGGTTAAAACCTTTAAAAACGTTGACCTCACAAGCTTTTTTAAAAAGACACGAAAGGGCCTCCATAACCACAACAAAAAAAAAAGGAGAGATCGGATCTCCTTGCCTCATACCTTTACTGCACCCGAATTCGAAGGTTGGCGAACCATTCACCAACACAGAAGCTCTAGCCGAAGAAAGAATGCCTGAAATCCAGCCACACCATTTATCCCCGAACCCCATTTGATGAAAGATATCCAACACAAAGCTCCAGTTCACATTGTCGTAAGCTTTCTCAAAATCAACTTTGAGAAAGAAAGCCTGCTTCTTATTTTTTCTGGACCAAGCATGTAATTCATTAATAATCATATGCCCATCCAAGATGAGCCTTCCTCCTAGGAAAGCCGACTGAGAATCAGAAATAACATCATTGAGAACCGGTTTCAGTCTATTCGCGAGAACCTTAGATACCACTTTGTTGATAACCCCAACCAAACTGATTGGTCGATAGTCGCTCAGCCCCAACGGATCCCTCTTCTTAGGAATCAGGGCTATAAACGCAGAACCGCATCCTTGACTAAGCTTGCCAGACGAGAAAAAAGCCTCCAAAACATTACAAAAGTCGGATTCAAAGAGATCCCAAAAATGAGTGAAAAATCTGAAATTGAAACCATCGGGACCAGGAGACCGATCCTTACCACAGCTGAAAACTGCTGCTTTAACTTCTTCCTTAGAAAACCGGACCTCTAAAGAAGCCAGAGTTGATGGAGAAATCCGCTTCAGAAGGGGGCAAGACAACTTGGGCCGACTGTAACACCCTTGCTTGTTTAATACAATATTTTATATAAATTTCGTAAAAATACATGTTTATACGATTACACGTAGTATGACAATACGAGTTTACAAAAACTTTTACAATTTAAAAGTTAATGAACAACTTAATGTAATTGAATTCGTCGTTTAAAAGATACGACGAAACGTCGCGCGGAAGCTTTTAACTTTATCGTGTTCGGATCTTCTTCGAGCTTGATCTTCATCCGGGCACTCTTGGCAATCACCTATGATCAAAACCAACTTAAAAGTTAGTTTTGATAGTTAAATAACAAGTTTAAACAAGTTATATGGGTTAAACAAGCAAAATTATACATTTTTCAAGTTCATGGGGGGCTAGCCGTCACGCCTAGGGGCTAGACACCCCACCTAGCCCCCTTTTTGGCAGAATGTTCATATTATGTTGCTGCAAATTCCCAGCATGACCCGATTTCACGGAAACGAGCATAACTCTCTTGTTTTTAATCCGTTTTACCCGATTCTTTTTCCTACACATCCGTAATTTAATTCTCCATCATATGGAGTTAAAATCCAACATCCAACATAATAAATTTTGAAACTTCTAAGCCTTCGACTCGTTACCTTTTTATCGCATTTTAACCTGTTTATGCATTTTATCAAACAAACATATTTGTTTGATTCCTATATCACATACACTTCTTCACCTTAATGTTATCTACCATTTTAGGTTCTAATCACATGTTTTTTATACAATTTAAACCCGTTTTCGCTCGTATGCTTATTTTGACCCGTTAAGGGTATTTAAGCACTTTCGAGCCTAAAATCGCTTTCGATTGCTTCTAGCATTCCATCACCACATTTCTTATCCTATAATCTCCCACCACAACTGTATTTATGGTGAGTTTAATGTGGTGATCTATATAAACCAAATTTTACCTCTCGAATCATTATTTTACGGCAAAAACTCAAATAGTGCCATTTGACTAATATAATACCTCTTTCAGCTACTATACTTATTCTAAGTATTTACCTAATCATAAAACTCGTTTCCAAACAACCTTTAAGGGTTGTTTGTTCAATTTAGCCTACAAGGGCGTTTTGGTCGATTTTGGTCCTTCTTTTACGACGAAGGACTCTCACCAATTATTCGACCAAAATAGCACTTTTAACTACAACATAATTATGCGTACCTGGCTCAGATCAACATATTGACCCGTTTTAATACCTTTTGCTATTAATATCTAGATAATAGCAATGCTAACCATGTGTTAATTCCTGTGATCACAAAACTCAACAAACAATCATCAAATATTATTGGCAAATGGTGTTAGCAACACCATTTGACCCGTTAAGTCAAAATGACCAATTATCATTATAAGACGGCACTTAATTACCATTTCACCCCTTTAACCTATCCCGGTTTACTTTTTGAAATCATCCAACTTGAAAGTCGTTTCCTGTTTTATTTGACCCATTATGACTTATGCCAAATGGTGACGTTTTAAATCCCTTTATCTATTCGTTAACCCATGTTCGGATTACCATTTCACCATCTTCACTTGTTCCGACTAGCATTATATCGCGCCGGAATATCATGTTTCATTTACTTAATTGGATAAATTACACTTTTCGTCCTTTATGTTTGTACCGTATTGCAACGGATAACCTTTAACTTCAATAATTACAGTCACAGTCCTTTATTTGCAAAACCCGTTACATGTTACGTCCTTTAGCGCTAACCTAGTTAAAATTTTCAGTTAAATATGACATGTGTCTTGCACATTATGGTAAATTGGTAATTTTACTCTAAAATTAAAATAAAATATATATATAAATTAACACACTCTCTCACTCTCAACTCTCTCCTCTTTCTCAAAACCTTCAAAAGATCAGATCTCTGAACTCTCTTCTATTTCTCAAAACCTTCAAAAGATAAAGATAATAATCTGATATCACTTTCCTTATCTACCCATCTCTTTAATCCTCTTCCACCACCACAAAGCCGACGACTTCGTTGCTCCACCGGAAAATAATCTGACCCACCGGAAAATCCCGACGACTTCGTTGCTCCACCGTCGTTCGACGAGGGCCTGCAGGAGACTGAAGAACAGATCGCTGTGCTTGTGCTTGATTATTTGGATGCCGATTTAGCGACGGTTATGAGACAAGCCAAGAAGGAAAATGGGTTGAGTGTTGGTGAGATTAAACGGCGCATTGTGCAGATTTTGTTGGCGGTTGTGCAGATTGTGCAGTTTTGACTTTTGGGTCTATGGGGGTTCTTGAATTGCAATGTTTGGTAAGTAGGGTTTTGTTTGGATTTGAGAAATTAGGGTTTGAATTGCATTTTGGTTCTTGGATTCAGTAGGGTTTTCTTTGAATTTGAGAAGTTGGAGGGTTTGGGATCTGTTGCCACCACAAAGCTGCCTTGGTGTTACTTGCTGAAACAAGAATCAAAGATTAAATTAGGTTGTGTTGATGTATGTGTTGAACGCGGAGATCTTGATGCAAAACGTCAGTAGGTGTGGTGGCATCAGCTTTCCTTGGTGTTCCTTGCTGAAACAAGCATCAAAGATTAAATTAGGTAAGTTGCAGGTTGGGAAGCTTGAATAAACCATAATGAGGGATTTGGGGGAGAAATGGGGGTTTTTAAATGGTGGGTAGTTAGGGTGGTTAAATGGACATAAATGCCCTTACGTGATGTAACTTAACTTAATTTTTTAATTGGGTTTGGGGTAAAGGACGAAAGATGTAACAGGTTTTCAAAATAAAGGACTGTGACTGTAATTATTAAAGGTAAAGGTCATCCATTGCAACTAGCTACAAACATAAAGGACGAAAAGTGTAATTTACCCTAATATAAATCGTATTCCATGCTCACAAATAAGCATTTTGTAATAAAAGTAAAAAGGGCGTAAGCTTAACTTACCTCGCATCCAAATTACGCATTTCCTTTCCTTCTTGATTCGTTTGACCCGCTCACTCATCAAGCTTCCACCTAGCTCGTTAGGCATCAAACTATCATCATAATTCATAAGATGGTTAGATTAGTCATTATCAGTTATGACTACGCCATCTAACGGGTCTTATGTCGACTTTATCACTCGATTAAATCATCGGTTAGTTTGACTTCCTAAAATTCAATTGATCTATCAACATATTCAAATGCACACTTCCCATGGAATTTCAACATTTTAGCTTCGTTTAGGCATTTTAACAAACACCTAGTGGGTATAATTTCACTAAATCAAAAATCAAGTTTCATGACTAACTATTTATCCAAGATTAAACAATTCTTGCAAGTTTAATATATCTAGTATGCATAATAACATCTAGATTCACCTCATGTAAATAAATAACACTCAATTTATAATCTAATTTCTAGTTTTCTTCATCATTCTACAACACCCATTTAACTCACATATAGGTGACCACCAAATCATTCAAGTCATAGCATCATATGTATGATTTTCAGTTAGGGTTTAGTTCCTAAGCATGTGTACATCACTAACTTAGCCATAGCTCCTCTAATCCTTACATAATTCGCGAATTATGATGCTAGCTCAAATTTTGCAACTTCACGAATCATCAAATTTTTACATACCTTGTGATCCCCATGACTTGGTGATCGTTTTTATGTGAACATGATCGATTTAGGACTGAAATCGACCTTCAATTTGATGATTTTTGGCACTTTAGGGTTTCACCCTTCTTGGTCGCTCCTGAAGATCGATCTACACACACACACCTTGTGTGTGGTGTGTTTTTTTTATTAATTAGAACTTGTTTCCTTTTCAACGGTTTTGGTCCCTCAAGTTTAGATTTTAATTATTAGGGACTAGAACTCCATATCTTATTTACACCTTGTTAACTAGGTTAATTACTCCTAGTTAACTTGACGAGTTCGGGAAGTTATAACCCGTTATATTTTAAATCCTGTTAACTCAGGCTGTTATAAACTTAATTCCTTAAAACTTTGATTCGTTTTTATTTAATATTAGGATTTCTTATTTAAATCCAAATATTTACCGGGTTATTTTTACTACTAACGGTACGTTACCCGTCTTTTAATATTAACGGAGTTTGATTACCAAACCCGTTTTTGGGGTGTTACAAGTCTACCCCCCTTAAAGAGGTTTCGTCCTCGAAACCTTTCTTACATAGTTCATCGAGTTCTAAACTCAATGCGTTTGACCTGAGTAATCTTTTAAGCATTACTCATACTTTAACCAATTGTTAGTATTACCAGAAAAATTATGGTAATATCTTTTTTTTTTTGTTACAGAACATCTACGTACTTCATACGACATAATGTAACTTGAAATAACGTAATTCCGTTATTTCTACTAGTTTAGTTAACTTAGCGATATCCATCGCTTTTATATATTATCGAACTCTTTGTGAATCCGTTACCTTGACCCGTTTAAAGGTCTTTAGTGAAATCTTTCTCTTTTAGCAACTATTTCTTTTGTTTTTAAATTCATTTATTCGGTTCAGTTACTCCGAATCCTCCGCTTACGAGCAAACTAAATTTCTGGATTTGAATTGCTGACCTTCACCGGTCTCACTAACTAGACTTATTAGTCCAGTTACTTTTTACCGCTCGCTTGGTTATAATGCGATTCTACTTCACATTACATTTCTTAACCGTGATCGTGTCGCATCATGTTTAATTTATATATCTACTTTTCATTTTCGAAAAGATCACTTTTCGAATATATCGTCTTGCCTATCAGCGTCAAGACTTGAATCTTTCCTGCTTACTATTCAATTTACTATCAGAATTTATATTTGTAAAAATGTTATTTCTTACTAAAACTGAATTTTAGTCTAACGTTTTTCTCTTTAACTATGTCAATTACTCATATCAAGGAAATTGACAACCCATAATTTATTGTTTTCCGTTCTCGTTTTACGCGGGGAATCGTAAAAAGTTCCCTCACCTTACACTATTGACCCGTAGGTTCCTTCACTTAATCTCGTAGGCTATTTCCTTAAGCTTTCATCTCTTTAAGACGAGGCCCTTATAATCTCTTTGTGTAACACCCGTCTAATTTATTTAAGGGTTTTCGTATATATTACGAAAACAAATATGAGATTATAAGTAATTACTGTCGATTAACACGGGTGACTTAAAACTTTTACAACTTAAAAATAATACAGTTTAACAACTACAGAATTTCCGTTTAAAATGACTACGAAACAACGTACGGAAGCTTTAATCTCGTGTGTTCGGTTCTTGTACGCTGCTTGATCTTCATCCGGGTACTCACGACATTCACCTAAACTCAAAACCAACTCAAAAGTTAGTTTTGATAGTCAAGTAACAGGGTTAAACGAGTTTGGAGTTCAGAATAAACGAAATACGAAAATTTTAAACTTTCTGCCACTGGCTTACGGACCGTAAGACTGGACCCTTACGTTCCGTAAGCATGTCTCGCGACACGCGACGATGACAGGTCATTCTGTCGCGCCACGCGGGGAATACCATTTTCCAGCAAGTTCAGATCTGTGTCCTGCATTTTTCAGCAACGATGGTTTTTACGGAAACGGCCATAACTTGTTCGTTATTGATCCGTTTTACCCGATTCTTTTTTTCCTACGCGTCCGTAATTTAATTCTCCATCTAATGGAGTTGAAATCCCACATCCGAAATTACAAAATTTCAGACGTTTAAGTATTCGGCTTATCACCATTTTACCCAATTTGACCCATTCGTATATTTATTAAACAAGCTTATTTATTTGACTCCAATTTCTCATAATTTCCATAAAGTCATTGATGGTTATCATAAAAGGTTCAAAATCCCGGTTTACATTCATTCTTAAACCCGTTTTTACTCAAATGTTTATTTTGGCCCGTTATGGGTATTTATGTCCTTTTAGGCATAAATCCCGCTCATTCATTTTTAGCACCATATTTTCACATTAGTTCTCAAATGGTCTTCCACCACAATTATATTTGTGGTGGGTTTGATATAGTAAACTATTTATGTCGCGTTTTACTTCTCGGTTTGTCATATTACGAAAAAGACCTATTTCTAGGCAATTGACCCAGAAAGGTTTATGCCTATCACCTTGATGCTTATCTAAGGATTACATGATTATAATACGTGATTCCCAAACCACCCATAAGATCCGTTTGCCTGATTTACCCATCAAAGGTATATTTATCAACATTAGTCCTTCATTTACGATGAAGGACTTTCACTACAATTATGATCAAATCGGACATTTAAAATGTAATCTCATTGATGCGTACCTGGCTCGGGTCAACAAATTGACCCGACTTATACCTCGCTTTTATTATCACATATTCTATGGACGCAATTAACCAAATCGCTAATCGCTCCTGTTAACACAAGACTTGACAACCATATTAACCAATATTGTCAAATGGTGTTATCACACCATTTGACCAGTTTGGCCTATAAGACCAAACATTTTCATAAGTAGCAAAACATGGTTATTAATTACCAATTTGTTCATCCGGCCCATTTCGGATTTTTGCCACTAGACCCCTTTTGAACTTTAATTTACTTTAGTCGATACTTGACTAAATTTCCATTTTTTTACCCAATTTCCCATTACTAGTTACGCTATAAGGTAACCTTAAGAAAAACTCTTAAACTCTTAACCAATTCATGATTAGTTTACCATTTTGCCTTTTTCACCATTAATCATGGTTTAAAACGTTTCTATTCGTTCCGACCCAATTCGTTTCGTGTCGGAACCCATAATTCGAACCAATTCCTTTGTCGTATTTATCGCCTATAAAATAAACATGTATACTACAAGTAGGTGTAAGTTTTACTTACCTTGCATCCGAAACACGCTTTTACTTCACACTTGATTCGTTTGACCCGCTCACTCATCAAGCTTCCACCTAGCTCGTTAGGCGTCAAACTATCATCATAATTCATGAGATGGTTAGATTCGTCATTATCAATTATGACTACTCCATCTAACGGTTCTTATGTTGACTTTATCACTTGATCAAATCGTTGGCTAGTTTGACTTCCTAGAACTCAATTGATCTATCAACATACTCAAATGCACATTTCACATGGAATTTCAACATTTTAGCTTCATTTAGGCATTTTAACAAACACCTAGTGAGCATAATTTTACATATTTACTAACTAGTTCATAACTAGTTATTTTTACCAAGATTTACATCACAAATCAAACCTCTATGTCTAGTGTTCATGAACTACACATCATATTTTGAGAAATCAGTTTCTATGCATCAATTTAAACTAGATTAGCATTCTACATCCTAGTGTTTATCATTTTCTCACAAGACCCATGAATCACCTTCAATGTGTTCATGAAATTTTTCAGAATTTAGCCATGATTTCACATGTTATTGTCTAGGTTTTACTCCTAGACACCATATCAACCTTATTCTACCCAAATAGCTAACATGCAACATAAATTTTCAGATTTCCCAATTTCATGAGAAATTCAAACAGAGAATTAACACCAAATTTCACATACCTTGTAACCCCCTTGTGATGAGGATCACGAATCTACGTTCAGATTTCGATTTGGGACAGGAATTGACCTTCAATTTGATGATTTTGGCACTTTAGGGTTTTCACCCTCCTGGTCGCTCCTAGAGATCGATCCACACACACCTTGTGTGTGTGGTGTGTTATTTTTTTATTAAATAAAACTTGTTTCCTTTTTAACGGTTTTGGTCCCTCAAGTTTAGATATTCATGAATGAAACTATAACTCATAGTTTATTATTTAATTACCCATTACTAACTAGGTTAATTTTACCTAGTTAACTTAGTGGGTTCCGGGAGTTAAAAACCCGTTGTATTTTAAGTCCCGTTGACTCGGGCTCTTATAAACTAAATTCTTAAATTCTTTGATTCGCTTGTATTTAATTATTAGGATTTATTATTTAAATCCAAATATTTAACGGGTTATTTTTACTGCTAACGGTACTTTACCCGTCTTTTAGTATGAACATAGTTTGATTACCAAACCCGTTTTCGGGGTGTTACACTTTGCTTCAATTCATGACCCGTGGGTCATTTTGGCCCCGTAGACCTTTACACTAATTAATATCCCGTAGGTTATGATGATCCCGTAGATCATCTTTTATTCTAGTCTTTATTCAATTGTCTATTTATACATTTATAGCTTTAAAGCATCCTTTGTTATGTTTGGAATCATTTAATTTTGCTTTTGAACTTTAGTTGACCTTGACCGTAGTCTAAGGTTTCATTTGTTTACTTTCGGACTATCTTTTCCGACTTTACGACTTCTAACATCATTTACACGTCGGTTTGTCCTACGCTTACCGTTACCCAGTTCATACTTATACTCCTTTACAACCCATTACCCGGGTCCTTCTATCTTATTGTTTTTAGCTTTCCGGTTTCACCGGTTTGCGTTTTCCTATTATATTAAGCGTTATTCCTTAATTGACTCCTTTGACTCATTTTGGGTGAATTTTCATCACTTATGAATGTCAAACTTCATTCTTTATTTGACCCGTCCAACTTTGAAATGGTTAAACGTAATTACCAAAATTTATGTTTGCGAAAATTCTTGTCATCTTTTAGTCATGACTCATATTCCGAGTCTTTTGACTTTCTATTTCGCGTTCCTGTTTCTCAGTCTACGCATGCGTTTAATTGCTTACCCATCAACCGGGTGTTTTACCGAAATCGTTATCATTGCACCCCCTTCCGGTATGCATGAAGACTTTGTTTCGATTTACTTGGTCATCTTAGCGAAATCCATCGCTTTTATTCGACCATGTCTTTTATTCTTTACGTGACCACCATTGGCGGCCTCATTAATTATGAGTGACGATTATCATCATTATCCTTGCTTTACTACGACTAAAGTTAACAACCTTGATTATTTTTTTTCGTGTGGGCAACACCTTTGTTTTTATGACCCGGCGGTCATCTATACTTTGGTTTTACTTGCCCGTTTTGTTCACCATGGCCCTTTCGTCCAAGATGACTTATTTTCGAGAATTTTCTTTTGATCATTCATTTATATCATCATTTACATTAATCCTTGTCCCTTCTATCGGGCTCATTATCCTAATGTAATACGCTTCCGTCACCTGGCTGTGCGTTTACATTATTTTCAACTATTTTGTTCATTTGTTTCATTTGGGTACTTTTTAATTTGTCCCATTCACCCCGTCCTTACTACATCGGATGTAAATGTGTTCGCTATAAGAAGTTCATGGTATCATATGCCACTACTTACTTGGCCAGAGTAAGCGATTAACACATGACACGCATGACCTTTTTATAGTTTTCACATCACGCCCTATGTAAGTAATGCCTCTATTTGTTTCTCTTGGAAACAATATCCCGAATACAATTTCTATTCGGGTTTTACCAAGTTTTTAATCTACATATGCAACTTTCAATTTCTACATATTTGTTGCATATTACTATTTGTGCAATTATATTTAAAATGCGCACCTGGTAATGCTTGCCCTAACGGGCTTCTCTTGCCATTAGCCTTGTTCGCGACCGCTACGCGATTTAGGTCCTTGATGAGCATACTCTTTGGACCGTTCCTCTGTCAAATTTGCAATTTGTTAAACTCTCGCTATCTTCATATGCGAGTGTCCTTCAACTAAAACATATACAACTGTTAGTAATTTCGACATTAAAGGATGCCCGTATTATAATAGAAGGCTTTTCTACTGTACGCATCAACGCGTGCAATTTCGTTGACTAAACTATTCTATATCGTTTTTATTGGTGTAACGTGTATTACACGATAACTATATGTGTTGTTCTCAACACTTTAATCATACTAAACCATTGATATACATGTACTTACCGGATTTGCGATTAAGCCTCGAACCGAACACGCTTTACTCTTTAACCGTGAGCTCTGATTACCAACTTGTAACACCCTTGCTTGTTTAATACAATATTTTATATAAATTTCGTAAAAATACATGTTTATACGATTACACGTAGTATGACAATACGAGTTTACAAAAACTTTTACAATTTAAAAGTTAATGAACAATTTAATGTAATTGAATTCGTTGTTTAAAAGATACGACGAAACGCCGCGCGGAAGCTTTTAACTTTATCGTGTTCGGTTCTTCTTCGAGCTTGATCTTCATCCGGGCACTCTTGGCAATCACCTATGATCAAAACTAGTGTTGATTGTTAAATAACAAGTTTAAACAAGTTATATGGGTCAAACAAGCAAAATTAAACATTTTTCAAGTTCATGGGGGGCTAGGCGTCACGCCTAGGGGCTAGACGCCCCACCTAGCCCCCTTTTTGGCAGAATGTTCATATTATGTTGCTGCAAATTCCCAGCATGACCCGATTTCACGGAAATGAGCATAACTCTCTTGTTTTTAATCCGTTTTACCCGATTCTTTTTCCTACGCGTCCGTAATTTAATTCTCCATCATATGGAGTTAAAATCCAACATCCAACATAATAAATTTTGAAACTTCTAAGCCTTTGACTCGTTACCTTTTTATCGCATTTTAACCCGTTTATGCATTTTATCAAACAAACATATTTGTTTGATTCCTATATCACATACACTTCTTCACATTAATGTTATCTACCATTTTAGGTTCTAATCACATGTTTATTATACAATTTAAACCCGTTTTCGCTCGTATGCTTATTTTGACCCGTTAAGGGTATTTAAGCACTTCCGAGCCTAAAATGGCTTTCGATTGCTTCTAGCATTCCATCACCACATTTCTTATCCTATAATCTCCCACCACAACTATATTTATGGTGAGTTTAATGTGGTGATCTATATAAACCAAATTTTACCTCTCGAATCATTATTTTACGGCAAAAACTCAAATAGTGCCATTTGACTAATATAATACCTCTTTCAGCTTCTATACTTATTCTAAGTATTTACCTAATCATAAAACTCGTTTCCAAACAACCTTTAAGGGTTGTTTGTTCAATTTAGCTTACAAGGGCGTTTTGGTCGATTTTGGTCCTTCTTTTACGACGAAGGACTCTCACCAATTATTCGACCAAAATAGCACTTTTAACTACAACATAATTATGCGTACCTGGCTCGGATCAACATATTGACCCGTTTTAATACCTTTTGCTATTAATATCTAGATGATAGCAATGCTAACCATGTGTTAATTCCTGTGATCACAAAACTCAACAAGCAATCATCAAATATTATTGGCAAATGGTGTTAGCAACACCATTTAACCCGTTTAGTCAAAATGACCAATTATCATTATAAGACGGCACTAAATTACCATTTCACCCCTTTAACCTATCCCGGTTTACTTTTTGAAATCATCCAACTTGAAAGTCGTTTCCTGTTTTATTTGACCCATTATGACTTATGCCAAATGGTGACGTTTTAAATCCCTTTATCTATTCGTTAACCCATGTCCGGATTACCATTTCACCATCTTCACTTGTTCCGACTAGCATTATATCGCGCCGGAATATCATGTTTCATTTACTTAATATAAATCGTATTCCATGCTCACAAATAGGCATTTTGTAATAAAAGTAAAAAGGGCGTAAGCTTAACTTACCTCGCATCCAAATTACGCATTTCCTTTCCTTCTTGATTCGTTTGACCCGCTCACTCATCAAGCTTCCACCTAGCTCGTTAGGCATCAAACTATCATCATAATTCATAAGATGGTTAGATTAGTCATTATCAGTTATGACTACGCCATCTAACGGGTCTTATGTCGACTTTATCACTCGATTAAATCATCGGTTAGTTTGACTTCCTAAAAGTCAATTGATCTATCAACATATTCAAATGCACACTTCCCATGGAATTTCAACATTTTAGCTTCGTTTAGGCATTTTAACAAACACCTAGTGGGTATAATTTCACTAAATCAAAAATCAAGTTTCATGACTAACTATTTAGCCAAGATTAAACAATTCTTGCAAGTTTAATATATCTAGTATGCATAATAACATCTAGATTCACCTCATGTAAATAAATAACACTCAATTTATAATCTAATTTCTAGTGTTCTTCATCATTCTACAACACCCATTTAACTCACATATAGGTGATCACCAAATCATTCAAGTCATAGCATCATATGTATGATTTTCACTTAGGGTTTAGTTCCTAAGCATGTGTACATCACTAAATTAGCCATAGCTCCTCTAATCCTTACATAATTCGCGAATTATGATGCTAACTCAAATTTTGCAACTTCACGAATCATCAAATTTTTACATACCTTGTGATCCCCATGACTTGGAGATCGTTTTTATGTGAACATGCATCGATTTAGGACTGAAATCGACCTTCAATTTGATGATTTTTGGCACTTTAGGGTTTCACCCTTCTTGGTCGCTCCTGAAGATCGATCCACACACACACACCTTGTGTGTGGTGTGTTTTTTTTTATTAATTAGAACTTGTTTCCTTTTCAACGGTTTTGGTCCCTCAAGTTTAGATTTTAATTATTAGGGACTAGAACTCCATATCTTATTTACTTATTTACACCTTGTTAACTAGGTTAATTACTCCTAGTTAACTTGACGAGTTCGGGAAGCTATAACCCGTTATATTTTAAATCCCGTTAACTCAGGCTCTTATAAACTTAATTCCTTAAAACTTTGATTCGTTTTTATTTAATATTAGGATTTCTTATTTAAATCCAAATATTTACCGGGTTATTTTTACTACTAACGGTACGTTACCCGTCTTTTAGTATTAACAGAGTTTGATTACCAAACCCGTTTTCGGGGTGTTACACCGACCGCTATCCTCCTCTATAAATTTATTTCTGAAAAAGCGAAAGACCTCCTTTTTCACGAGAGACGGTTTTGAAGTCCAAATCCCATTAACATCAATTCCGTGAATCGAATTACTATCTATCCTGTTGTTTATCATAGAGTGAAAGAACTTAGAGTTTTCATATCCCTCCTTCACCCATTTAATACGGGATCTTTGTTTGAGATCCATAAGTTTCGATAATTCAGCCTCGCATATAATTTTCCTATTCTCATTAAAAATCCATTCTTCATCCTCGGCAAGGTCTCTGAATTCAAGGATAGATTCTAAAGACTCATATTCTGATTTAGCTGTCTCCAAGTCCTCTCCTTCCTTACGAGCCAGATCCGATTTCCAAGCTTTCAAACGTTCCTTAATAAAACTAAGCTTTTTGATCAGGGAAACGTCTGGGTTCATATCATCAGAAACAAACTCGCTAACAGCTTTAACCACAGTATCATGAAACCCCGGTTTATCAAACCAAGAATTAAAGAACCTGAAAGGGCGAGGCCCGAAATTCTTAGGACGACATAATAAAATAATGGGATTGTGATCAGACCAGAGCCTCGGAAGAACCCGACAACAAGCCGCCGGCCTTGAGTTGAAGAAATCGGAATTGACCAGGAAACGATCGAGCTTACTACACTTGTTACCATTATCGGAATAAAAAGTGAACATCCTGCCATTCATTTTATATTCCATAAGCCCTGCCTCAAAAATAAACTCATTAAAGTTATTAGCACAATTCTGTTTAAAAGAGCAATTTCTTTTTTCCTCTATATACCGAACTGTGTTGAAATCGCCAGTCAAGACCCAGAACCCGTCATTAGCTTCCATAATAGATCTCAATTCGTCCCATAAAGCCTTCTTAGCTGGCACCCCTTGAGGGGCATATACGTTAAGGATGTTGACCGACGAAGAACAACCCACCAAGTTCCCTTTAACGTGTAAAAAATTTCTGTTCTTAGAGCCGCCCGACTGATGAAACAACTTCTTATCCCAGATACAAATTAAACCTCCTGATAAACCAACAGAGTCCACATAATCCATGCCAAAATCATTTTTACCCCATAACGAAGCAATAACAGAATCGGAAACACCAGAAGATTTAGATTCTTGTAGAGAGAGAAACGAGATGTCATGCTCAGCAATCAAACCTTTCACCCACCCAGATTTGTTCAAACCCCCAATACCCCTGATATTTAAAGAGAGCAAATTCATGATTGAACCGCATTAATACCTGAGATAATCGATTTCCTGATAAAATCCGAGTGGCCAGAGATGTCAATTCCGATCTTGGCGCCGACCGAAACAGTGTCCGCCACTTCCTTCTCCACTTCCGGTGACCCATTTGTACCGAGCCCCTGAGAACCGAAATCAGGGTCCTTGGTCACGATTATTAGAAGGAGCCAATTTGTTAAGATCAAAATGGAACTGTTCGAAATCTCCATAGTTTCTGTCGCCCCCAGAAGTCCCAGCTGATTTCTCACCACCAGAATCCCCAACCATATCCAAACAACTCCTAGGCCTCTTCTTGGGTCTAAGCCCATCGCTAATAACATCTGCCTTAGAATTGTTATTATTGGGCCTAAACGAATTAAAAGATTTCCTTACCACTCTATTGGGCCTGGCCTTATTAACCCTCCCAACATTAAAACATAAAGGGTCTGACTGGGCCCTACCCCCCAGATGATCTGAATTTAGACAGAAGGTATCATTAACAAAAGGAGGAAGGCCCACCTTTCCAAGCATCTGATCACTAACTTTCTTGGGAGAAGTACCGCCGCCAACATTCTCTTTCTGCATGGGAGCATGCATGTCAAGGGGCGGCTCTTGACTAACCAATACGTTTGACCCATTATCAAATAAATACATACATTTCCGTTAAGACGTGTTCTTTTATTGTTTTGTCATTTGCATATTGTTTTCTAAGATTTGCATATTGTTTTATCATTTGCATATTGTTTTTTTAAGATTTGCATATCGTTTCATTTAAGACTTGCATATCGTAGATCTTAAAAGAGAAATCCAGGATTTTCGACATCGTAAATCATCAAATGGACTGTTTTGACAACAAAGGTTTAAAATGCTCACAACACCTGAGTACTTGTTCAATCTTTTGATTTGTTTTTATTTTGATTTCCAGGTAAGATGGATGTCCCAGTTGAAAAATCTCTATTAACAAGGTCCAGGCCATAGTTGCTGGCAGAGACAATTGCTGAATTGACCATTCAGCATAAGAAGGTTGTTTCTGAGATGGGTTTCAAAAGTCTATTGAAGCTCACTATCAATGAAATACCGGGAAATTTTGCCCGCCATGTTGTTAGAAAACGAAGGATCTGAGCATGGCCGTTCCAACGTTTTTGGAGACTCTAAGCGAACTATGAAGTGGAGGCCCTTTGCAATATTTGTACGGTCTGGTTCATGTTGAGTCGGGTCAGATCAGCTCGCGTAATAAAAAGATTAAACCACTAAATTTAAAATGTATAATCAGTTCAGTCTTTTGGTCCAGTTTTTCAATTAAATCAGTTTCGGACACTTTCAATCCAAGCTCGAAAACCATTAAGAAAAGTAATCTTTAAGAGTTGCATTGATAGTCATTGAACTTTTACTTAGAAACTAGAATGTTACTAGCCATTGAACTTTTACTGAAAGTTTTCCATCCATTTAATGGATTTTTAACCATCGCGGCATTAATGGCATTGATGGCTTTGATGACTCCATTCTCATTTCAAGATATTTAAGGGGCTGTTTGGTAGCCTCTGAATGGTCATTAAGAGACTACCTCTTAATGGAACCATTAAGAATTTTATCAATGAGAAGGCAGAAGAATGTGACATGTGATGATTTACCATTCAGAGGTTACCTCTTAACCATTCAGACTTGAGGTTACCTCTTATTCATTCAGAGGTTTTAAACCATTAAGAGGTAGCATCTGAATGGTCATTAAGAGGCTACCAAACAGCCCCTACTGATACAAAGTACAATAATATTAATGGCTTTTACTATTTCAGTTTTTTGAGTTCAATCTTATCATTATTTGGTGAGTTTTAAATGTGAATTAGGCTTTGAAACTGAGCCTTTTATTTTCCTAAACAATATTTGTTTTGTGTTTTTTAATGAAAAGTTGGTTTAGTTTTACATTTAACTTATTTATTTGGGCCTGATACATATCTAACATATAATAAAAGACTTCAAATAATGCCACATGTCAATCTCTCCTTCAATCTTATAAATTTTATTTATATTTATTTAATATATTTTATTTAATATTAATAACTAATATATAGATATCACTTATCTTTATCTTTCTTATTTTTATATTATAATAAAGGATTTAAAAAAATAAAAATATTAGGAATTTAAAGAAAATTAAAAATATTGCATTAAATAATTCTTCAGTTATCGAAATACGAAAATACCTAGAAATAAAATTCCTCAAACAATTGGTAAATTAACACACTATATATTGTAAAATATTTGAGAAAAGACTAGAAATACTTTTTCATTTTTTTTTCAAATCGTGTATTAAATTTAAATGTATGTTTGAAGAAAGAACATAAATAGTTTTCCAATTTTTTTTTAATAAATTGAATATAGATGTATGTTTGGGACAACGATTAGGGGTGTTCTTCTGTTTTTTCCCCGGGCTTTAGGTTTATTAATTCGGGTTGTTTGGGTTTTTGACTTGAAAAAAATGACCCGATAACCGACTTATTTAAGGTTCCGGTTGGTCGGGTCCGTGTTAGCTTGATTCAGGTTGTTCGATTTTCAGGTTTAGATGTAAAATGGAAAAAAATGTTTTAACCTTATAAACGTAGGAAACGATTTTGACTCTTTAATTACACCAATTTAATGGCTAAAATTAATTAAACAACAATTTAGTAAATACTTAAAATTTAGTAAAGGATGGAGGGGTAAATTGGTATAGTAATTTTCTAAAATATATAACAACATAATTATTGGCAAAGTGTGATTATACTTTTTAAAAATAAATATATAAAAGGTATATCAATAGGGCACTTATATTAAAGAGAAAAAATGTTCGATTTTATTGTATATTATTTTTAAACGTATTTATAAAATACTATCTATATCAAAGTACTTATTATATTATTATTATTATATAGTAGAATTTAATTAAAATTCATTTGTCACAAGTGCATAACTTACATTCTATTTTTAAAAACACTTATAATCTTAATATCATTATTTTTATTTTTTTAGAGTTATTGTTTTACAGCTTTATATGATAAGATAGATTGTAGCGACTCAAAAAAGAGGTGAAAACTTAGAAAAATATATTTGGATAGCTGAAAATGTAATTCTTTTTGTTTCACATTTTATGTAATACATCATTTGATTGATAATGATTATACACACACTTATAATTTATATTTTTTTCGATATTCAACCCGTGTAAACACAGGGGTTGTAAACTAGTACTATATATAAAAATTTTCTAAAAATTTGGAGGCCCTAGGCCCGTGCCTAGACTGGAAAGCCCATTGGGCCGGCCCTGGATCTGAGCATCTACCATGGTTCAGAACCACTGTTTGGGTCAATGGTACACACAGCCACCACCACTCCCTTTACTGCCGTCACCATTCCCACCTCAACCACCATCCACCTCCACCTAGGGGTGTTTATCGGATTTTTTCTTCGGGTTTCGGGTTTTTCGGGTTGGGTTGTTCGGGTTTTGTCTAGAAAAAATTGACCCGATAACCAACCCATATAAAGTTCGGGTTAGTCGGGTTTGGGTTATTCGGGTTCAGGTTAGTTCGGGTCGGGTTATTCGGTTTTCGGGTTTAGATGTAAAATGAAAAATAAATGTTTTTTTTTACAAAATAGCATCATAATTCATATTGCTACTTTAAAAATATCATCAAAGCTCAAACATTATTTGACAATATGCTATTATAAAAGGGTCTACATATTTACACACCTTATTGCCTATTTGGACACCCTTCAAGACGCCTCGTATAGACCTATACGAGGCGTATAGCCTTTTTCAATTTCCAAGAGAATCTCTGATTATGTCATATTTTGTCTTATTTGCCTCGTATACGCCTCGTATAGGCCTATACTGGGCGTCTAGGGGAAAAAAGACCATTTAGCCCCTGATTTAGGCCTATACTGGGGGTAAATTGGTCTTTTTTGCCTCTCTTATATGCCTAGTATAGGCCTATACTAGGCGTATATAAGGGTTTTTTTTTTTTTTTTTTTTTTTTTTTTTTTTTTTTTTTAACAAACATTTTAACAATATTAATCGTTTTAGCAAAACTTTTATACAAAAACAAGTTTTTTTTATTTTAAATAATTAATATTAGGACCCCTCGTTGGTTTTTTTTTTGAGTTGAAAAATGGATGTTTTGGTAGGGTAATTTGATTGTTTTTGGAGGGTGATGTTTTTTGAGTAAAAAAATGGGTGTTTTGGTGGGGTAATTTGAGTTGTTTTTTTAAAAAAAGTTTTATTGTTTTCGTATAAAAGTTTGCTAAAACGATTAATATTTTATAAAATGTTTGTTTAAAAAAAAAAAAAAAAAAAAAAAAAACTCTTCAAGACGCCCAGTATAGGGCTATACTGGGGCTATACAAAGGGTCCAAAAGACCATTAAACCCCTGAATTGCCCCCATTATAGGCCTAATTCAAGGGTATAATGGTCTTTTGGACCCCTCGTATACGCCCAGTATAGCCCTATACTGGGCGTCTATTATTATTTTTTTTTGTTTTCTTTTTTTAATATTTAAAAAGAAAAAACAAAAAAAAAATAAAAATAGACGCCCAGTATAGGGCTATACTGGGGCTATACGAAGGGTCCAAAAGACCATTAAACCCCTGAATTGCCCCCAGTATAGGCCTAATTCAGGGGTATAATGGTCTTTTGGTCCACATAGACGCCTAGTATAGCCCTATACTGGGCGTCTTGAAGGGTTTTGTTTTTGTTAATTATAAAAACACTCATATTAATTATAATAACACTAATATTAATTATAAAAAACTCATATTAATTATAATAACACTGATATTAATTATAAAAAAAACTCATATTAATATCAATAACACTAATATTAATTATAAAAAACTCATATTAATTATAATAACACTAATATTAACTATAAAAAACTCATATTAATTATAATAACACTAATATTAATTATAAAAAAACTCATATTAATTATAAAAAACTCATATTAATTATAATAACACTCATATTAATTATAATAACACTAATATTAATTATAAAAAACTCATATTAATTATAATAACACTGATATTAATTATAAAAAAACTCATATTAATATCAATAACACTAATATTAATTATAAAAAACTCATATTAATTATAATAACACTAATATTAACTATAAAAAACTCATATTAATTATAATAACACTAATATTAATTATAAAAAAACTCATATTAATTATAAAAAACTCATATTAATTATAATAACACTCATATTAATTATAATAACACTAATATTAATTATAAAAAACTCATATTAATTATAATAACACTAATATTAATTATAAAAAAACTCATATTAATATCAATAACACTAATATTAATTATAAAAAACTCATATTAATTATAATAACACTAATATTAATTATACGATGCCTATACGAGACTTATACTATACTATACGATACGATACAACACGATAGGCTTATACAAGACTTATACGAGACTTATACTACACTATACTATACGATACGATGCGATACAACACGATACTATAGGATACGATACCACATCCATAGGCCCATACAATGCCTATACGAGATTTATATTACACTATACGATACGATACGATATGATACGATACGATACAATACAATACGATACTAGACTATTGGATAAGATACAACACTCGTATAGGACTATAGGTGTGGTTTAGGTCCCGTTTAGGCCTATAGGCTTATACAAGACCTATAGGGGCCATATACTAGACTTATACTATACACTATACGATACGATACAACGCCCGTATACGTCGATAGGCCTATACAAGACCTATAAGGGACCTATACTACACTATATGATACGATAGTATCGTATTGTATCGTATAGTATGGTATCGTATTGTATCGTATAGTGTATAGTATAAGTCTCGTATAGGTCCCATATAGGTCTATACGAGAGCTATACGAGACTTATACTATACTATACTATACTATACGATACGATACAACATGATAGGCTTATACAAGACCTATACGAGACTTATACTACACTATACTATACTATACTATACTATACTATACTATACTATACGATACGATATGATACGATACAATACAATACGATATTAGACTATTGGATAAGATACAACACTCGTATAGGACTATAGGTGTGGTTTAGGTCCCGTTTAGGCCTATAGGCTTATACAAGACCTATAGGGGCCATATACTAGACTTATACTATACACTATACGATACGATACAACCCCCGTATACGTCGATAGGCCTATACAAGACCTATAAGGGACCTATACTACACTATATGATACGATAGTATCGTATAGTATGGTATCATATTGTATCGTATAGTGTATAGTATAAGTCTCGTATAGGTCCCATATAGGTCTATACGAGAGCTATACGAGACTTATACTATACTATACTATACTATACGATACGATACAACATGATAGGCTTATACAAGACTTATACGAGACTTATACTACACTATACTATACTATACTATACTATACTATACTATACTATACTATACTATACTATACTATACTATACTATACTATACTATACTATACTATACTATACTATACGATACGATACGATATGATACGATACAATACAATACAATACGATATTAGACTATTGGATAAGATACAACACTCGTATAGGACTATAGGTGTGGTTTAGGTCCCGTTTAGGCCTATAGGCTTATACAAGACCTATATGGGACCTATACTAGACTTATACTATACACCATTTTTTTACTCAAAAAACATCACCCTCAAAAAACAATCAAATTACCCTACCAAAACATCTATTTTTCAACTAAAAAAAACCAACGAGGGGTCCTAATATTAATTATTTAAAATAAAAAAAACTTGTTTTTGTATAAAAGTTTGCTAAAACGATTAATATTGTATAAAATGTTTGTTAAAAAAAAAAAAAAAAAAAAAACCCCTTCAAGACGCCCAGTATAGGCCTATACGAGGCATATAAGGGGCAAAGGGTCACATATGAGGCCTATACGAAGGGTCCTATACGCCCAGTATAGGCCTATACGAGGCGTCTTGAAGGGGTCAAACCAGAAGTGACATGAGTCAGGCACTGATTTTGATGTAACCCTATACGCCTCGTATAGGCCTATACGAGGCGTCTAGGGCTTAAAGGTGTCCAAATAGGCAAGGAGGGTGTCCAAATAGGTCCTGCCTTATAAAATTTAGAAGTCCAAAAACTTAATGTTCCATATATTAAAGACTCCAAACTAAAACACTTCTATAAGGAAAAAACAATAAATGTTTGGGTTTTTATTCGGGTTTTTATGGGTCGGGTTGTTCGGTTTTTTGGTGGGGGAAAAGTGACCTGATAACCGAACCATTTAAATTTCGGGTTGGTCGGGTTTGGGTTTCTCGGGTTCGGGTTTTTCAGATATTCGCTAATTCGGGTTCGGGTGGCTTTGAATTTGGGTCGGGTTTCGGGTTTTGGATAAAAATGAACAGCCCTCTCCACCCTTAGCCACCATCACTCCCACCTCAACCATCGATGATATCGGCCACCCACAACCACTTGCCTGACGTAAACCCAAGCAACAACACACAACCCCTGTCACCACCTATCCCCATCGCCACCACCCACCAGCCACCACATCCACACTCCACACACCACCTGTAATTTACTCAAAAAAAAAAAACAATATACAAATGACAAAACAATAAAAAAACTAAGATCAATATGCAAATCTTAAAAACAATATGCAAATGACAAACCAATAAAAAACACGTCTTAATGGTATACTCAACGGGACAAGAAATAGATAAAATCGTATGCAAATCTTAAAAAACAACATGCAAATGACAAAACAATAGAAAAACATAATGGGCCGTTTAGGCCTTGACTGGTGTTAGTGGCCCATTATAATTTTGATGAATTTGTGTACATGATGGCCTTATCTAGTTTTGTAGGCCCTAGGCCCGTGCCTAGACTGGAAAGCCCATTGGGCCGGCCCTGGATCTGAGCATCTACCATGGTTCAGAACCACTGTTTGGGTCGATGATGTGAGCTACACATCCTCTAACACATTTCACCAACGTAAGATTTCGGAAGCAAATGCTACACACAGCCACCACCACTCCCTTTACTGCCATCACCATTCCCACCTCAACCACCATCCACCTCCACCCTTAGCCACCATCACTCCGACCTCAACCATCGATGATACCGGCCACCCACAACCACTTGCCGGACGTAAACCCAAGCAACAACACACAACCCCTGTCACCACCTATCCCCATCGCCACCACCCACCTGCTACCACATCCATACTCCACACACCACCTGTAATTTTCTAAAAAAACAATATACAAATGACAAAACAATAAAAAACTAAGATCAATATGCAAATCTTAAAAAACAATATGCAAATGACAAACCAATAAAAAACACGTCTTAACGGTATACTCATCGCATCTATGAATTGATCATCTTTGCACTGGGAGTTGATTTGATGGCTTTTTGATTTTTATTGATGTTTTTGAAAAAAGTAAAATTAAATAAAATATTATAGGTTCTCCTTCCCAATATAACATGCTTCTTAATGCGAATCTTGAAGGAATCCCACTTGCTACTACCAATCCCATCAAGATACGGATACTCAATCATTAAGGTCAAAAGTTCACTATTGCAATCGGTTTAACTCCCATCTCCCCTATAACATGTAAGAACCCGCCATACCGTAGTCACCTCACCTGACTCGTGTCCGATTACTCGCCATCAATACCTTCGGGTCAGATATCTGTTTCTAGAATTTTTGCGATTTTCAATCCACTTATGTAGTATAGTAAGTTTAATGTTGTAGATTCATTTACCTCCATTGTTAGCATGTTGTATTTAAAATTTGCCCTCTAATTTCATCAAGAGAAAGCATAAATTGTAGTTCTGCACACAAGGTGTTTGATTTAATGCTCGTATGAGTTTTACATATAAATTTGAAGTCAGCCCGCATGGTGTCTCCGGAGATATGATTGTACATGATCAGGGCCGGCCCTGGAGGTGGGCGGGGAGGACCACCGGCCAGGGCCCGTAATTTCGTAGGGCACATAATTTTAAAAAAAATCCAATATTATATATGTAATTTTTTAATAGGGTACACCTAAACAATATAGTAACACAGGCCTATTTATAAAAAAAATCATATGGTTTAGATTTGTTAGCCCATTAGGTTAGCGAGTCCAATACCCAAAAGTAACACAGGCCACTATACACAATATAGTAACACAGGCCCACTTCATGTAATTGTTTTTTTCCCTTAACACAAGTAGCTTACAGACTAAACCTATATATGATAAAAGACTAATACCCCGGGTATTACTCTGAAAATATATATTTGGTGTTTTCCCCAACACAAGTGTGTTGAGAGACTATCAATTTTTTTAGAATTATGAATATCTGTTTTACTATCCAGTGTCTGGGTGGGTTGTTGCATCCCCATTTTGGTCATATTTAAAATATAAAATAATAGTTTACGGGCACTCGTCAAGGTCTCTCCAGTCAGGAGGTTTCAGTCTTCGTCTATGTCACCAACAAATATATCCGAAGTTAGTAAAAACACCAACAAATTTACGCCGTTTTCCTTGAAGTGATTTTTTCCACTAATCGGCTGTGATGATTATCTCCAACTATTTAATGAAAGGAAAACAGATCAGGGTGGGTGGGGTTGGTGGGTGGTTAGTAGGGGTGTGATCTAGGGGCGGAACCATAGTTAGTGGTGCACAAATCGGGTTTTCGGGTAGGACCGGGTTCGGGTAGGATCGGGTTTCGGGTAGGACCGGGTTTTAAAAAATCGGGTTTTTTTAAAAACCGGGTCGGGTCGGGTCGGGTCCGGGTCCGGGTTTTCTACCAAAAATGTATACCCTATATACCCGGGTCCGGGTAGGGTTCGGGTCGGGTTTTATAAAACCCGGGTATTATAATACCCTATTTCCGGGTTCGGGTCCGGTTCGGGTATTCATCGGGTAGGGTTCGGGTATGCACCAGGTTGGGAAAAAACCCGCACCGGGTATTAAAAAACCCGCATCGGGTTGGGAAAAAACCGCATCGGGTAGAGCGGTTGCGGTTGTGGCTAGACATGCTCAAATCGGTTTTTTTACTAACCTAAACCGGTTAACCGGTTGGGACTGTTATTGGGCCAAAAAAACAAAACCGGTTACGGTTAATAACCGACCGGTTAATAACCGGTTATTAACCCCGAACATCAAGACCCGGTAATAACCGACCGGTTATGAAAAACCGGTTAACTTGTGAACCGGTTAATAAAAACCAGTTTTTTCTGTTATTTTATAAAACATGCAGAATTTTATAAAAACATGCAAAAATTAAAAAAAAAAGGCTGCAGAATCATATACAAAACATGCAGAATTTTATAAAAACATGCAGAATCATTTAAAAAAATGCAGAAAGTTATAAAAACATGCAGAATTATATTAAAACTGCAGAAAGTTAAAAAAAATGCTGCAGAATTATATAAAAACATGCAGAATTTTATAAAAACATGCAGAATCATTTAAAAACATGCAGAATTATATAAAAACATGTAGAATTATGTAAAAACATGCAGAATTATATTAAAACTGCAGAAAGTTAAAAAAAATGCTGCAGAATTATATAAAAACATGCAGAATTTTATAAAAACCTGCAGAAACTTATACAAATCCTGCAGAAACATATTTTAACCTGCAGAATTATATTTTACCTGCAGAATTATATAAAAACATACAAAAAAACTGCAGAATCATATACAAAACCTGCAGAATTATATAAAAACAAGATTCATTACATCAAAGTGTATACATAATTTTGTAAAATCATAAGAACTAGAAGTCTTATTGCATACATAATTAAACAAGATTACATCAAAATCGGGTTTTTTTAAACCGGGTTTCGGGTATAAACCGGGTTTCGGGTATAAACCGGTTCCGGGTTCGGGTTCGGGTATTTATAAAACCGGGTTTCGGGTATAAACCGGGTATAAAAAAAACCGGTTCCGGGTTCGGGTTTTAGATCAAATATGCATACCCGGTCCCTACCCTACGGGTAGGGTCGGGTTCGGGTATTAAAAACCCGGGTTTTATAATACCCGGTTCCGGGTTTTTTTTTCGGGTCCGGGTTCGGGTTTTTTGTACACCACTAACCATAGTATTGAGAGCCGTAGCATGGGCTACGGCTCAACTCCGTATTCGTAGTGTTTTTACTCGGTTTTATACAAAGGATCTCCCTAAAAAATATGAGGATACCCCTAACAAAAAAACTAGGATACTTGATATTACTAAAATCTCATTTTTTATAAGCCCAAACATTTTACAACCCAAAAACTTGAAGAAATAATTAAGCCCGGATGATAAAATAAGCCCATTTTTTTTGAACGGCGACGCAACTTTATAAATATATATATATAGGATCAGGATCAAATGAGAACCACAACGAGTTGCGAGAACCGCGAGAACTAGGCCATCCAAAAGGTTTTTCCGATTTTTTTTTTCAAAAGTCGTAAAAAAAATCACTTGTTTCAGTAAAAAAAAAATAAAAAAAAAATGTCTCATACACATATTTACATGAAGCGTAAAAAAAATATTTATATTATTCCAAATTTTACATCTCCCGTAAAAAAAAACTTGCACCACTCAAAACTACAGACTCGACAATTTTTTTACTTTTTTTTACAGATGTGTTTATAATTTTTTATCTACGTTTGTGTAAATTTTTTTTGGCCCAACTCGCACCAAATCAAAAAGTTCTCGCGGTTCTCGCAACTCAAGGTGGTTCTCATTTTACCCATCCCATATATATATATATAGGGGACCGCTAAAATGAGAACCACCTCCAGTTATGAGAACCATGAGAACCACTTTCTAGCCTTTAGATCTTTATGATGGATGGATGAGATTAAAAGTAGTAAAAATTAATATTAAATGGTTTTTGTCTTATTATGTCTTTAATATTATAATCCAAAAGGGTAATTTAGTAAAATAACTCTATTTTGTCTTTTTATCTTTATTGTTTTTTATTAGTTTTTTGTTTTATTAAATTATTACTTTTTTTTAAACATAACGTTTTTATTAAAAACATTTTAAAATTCAAATTTTTTTAAACATTTTTTATACTTTTTACAATTTAAGTTTTACGTTAAACTTTTTATGTTTTACGTTTTTTTTGACGCGCCGTTTATACGCCGGGTTTTTTCAAGCGTCGTTATTTTAACACGCCGTTTTTTTACGCGCCGTTTTTTACGCGCCAATTTTTCAACGCGGTTTTTTTACGAGCCAATTTTTTAACGCCGTTTTTTCAACGCGCCTTTTTTTACGAGCCAATTTTTTAACGCCGTTTTTTACGCGCCAATTTTTTTACGACCCATTTTACGACCCGTCTTGCGCCCGACTTTTTCACGCGTCGTTTTTTCAACGCGCCGTTTTTTAACGCCGTTTTTTTACGTTTTACGAGCCGGGTTTTTACGTTTTACGCGCCGGTTTTTTACGTTTTACGAGCCGGTTTTTACGCGCCATTTTTTACGCGCCGTTCTTTTAACGCGCCGTTTTTTACGTTTTACTTAAAAAATTTACGTTTTACGTTAAACTTTTTACCATTTTTTTACGTTTTACCATTTTTTTACGTTTTACGCGCCGGTTTTTACCATTTTTTTACGTTTTACTTTTTACCATTTTTTTACGTTTTACGCGCCGGTTTTTTACGTTAACGTTTTTTTACGTTTTACGCGCCGGTTTTTTACGTTAATGTTTTTTTACGTTTTACGCGCCGGTTTTTTACGTTAACATTTTTACGTTTACGTTTTACCTAAAATTTTTTACGTTTTACGAAAAACCTTTTACGTTTTACGAAAAACTTTTTACGTTTTACGTAAAACCTTTTTACATTTTACGTAAAAACCCTTTACGTTTTACGCGCCGGTTTTTTACGTTAACGTTTTTTACGTTTTTACATTTTACGCACCGGGTTTTTACGTTAACATTTTTAAATTCAGGTTTTTTACGTTAACGGTTTTTTACGTTAACGGTTTTTACGTTAACGTTTTTTTCGTTTTAGTAAAAAAAAAATTTACGTTTTACGTAGAACTTTTTACGTTTTACGTAAAACGTTTTACGTTTTACGTAAAATTTTTTACGATTTACGTTTTACGTAAAAAAAGTTTACGGGTTATTTTTTTTTTACAAATTTTTTTTTACGCAAAAACGAACGCACCCAGAAATCGCAAACTCGGGAGGTGTCTCAGATATATTGTTATCATCATCGACGCCTAAAAAAAAATATAAAAACCCAACAAACATAAAAAACAAAGGGTATCTCGAAAAAAAAACGGGGTTTGGCTCAGATTATCCGATAATCAAGAGGCTGCAAAAGTGGGGTTGCAGGATCAAAAACCCTACCCTCCGCCGTCCTTGCCGCGCCATCGTCATCAAAATCTACGGGTTTTTTTTTTTTTTTTTGCATCATCGCCACCTCGTCGATCGTATCAAAACCCACAGATTTAAATATCACAAATCAAAACCCACGAAACCTTAGATAAACAAAATATGAAGTCTGAAATAGGAAATTAGATTTTTTGGTTGAGAAAAAATAACAATGAAATCCAGTCTGATCTCCGGCCAGGTCAAAAAGACTCAACTAGTTTATGTAGCCACTGCCGGTCAAGTTATGAAAACCCTTTGTAAAAGACTTTGCCCTTTCCATATATATCACAAAAGTTGTTCAATGAATACAGTGACCGAACCATGGTTCATAATCACCGGCTCAGCCACCGCCGCCGGCCCTCTCCACCCACCCACCATCCCCAACGCCACCCGCCACCGCCTCCAACACCACCGCACCCACTGCCACACCACCAAAAAAATCAAAACCCACCAGATTTTTACAAACCCACCAAAATCATCAAACCCACCAAAAATAATCAAAACCCACCAGAAAATCAAAGGCTTAAATTCTTACCAATTTAGTAAAGAAAACCCATCATTTTTAGCTAAAACACCCAATCATCTCACCGGCCGTCATCGATATTCGCCGGTACCCGGCTCCGATCAACTGTAAAATCGGACAAGACAAAGTGTGTTGGAGAGAGAGTGGGGTTCTGAGTTTGAGAAAGGTAGGAGGAGTTCCAGGCGGGTGGTGGGGGTGACGGCCATGAAGATGCCGGAGACGATGCCGGTGGTGTTCATAAGCTGTCGATGATGATGGTGGTGTTCATAACCCTGAAGATGATGGAGATGATGATCTTCATCTTCATCAGATGATAAAAAGAGAGAGAGTGTTTCAAACAAATAAAATGAAGAGAGAGAGTATGAAATGACTTTAATAAATAGACAACTGACATTGAAAAGTGTAATATAAAGTAAATTACCTAAATACCCTTTTGGTTGGCTTAATCTTATTGGTGGAGAGTGGTTCTCATGGTTCTCATAACTAGAGGTGGTTCTTATTCTAGCGGCTCCCTATATATATATATAAAGAGCCCAACTAGGAATTAGGGGAGGCTTACAAGATGACAAAAATAAGCCCAAATTAACAATATTAGAATTGAAAGGAGGTCCTAAATTTAATTGTTAAAGTTAACCCAAGAAGTAAAACAATATTATAATTGAATAAGTAGTGGCGGACTTAGTAATTATTTGTTTGGGGATGCAGATGAGGCGTTTAAGCATATTTTCAAGGGGTGCGATCGGGGTTTTTTTGCCTAAAATATACACTAAATTATTTGTTTCAACCGCACCATTGAAAGATGTTTTTTCTAAATTGAATAAGCAGTGGTGGACTCAGGAATTATTTGTTGCAACCGCAACCGTTAAAATATGTTTTTTTTTCTTTCTAAATTGAAGCTTGTTAAGACGGATTTACACAATCAAATGGGCCAGGAATATTTGAACAATGTTATGGTTTGTGCGGTCGAAAAAGAAACTTTTGATAAAGTAAAAGACGACGATGTGATTCAACGATTTTAAGCTATGAAAAAAAAAGAAGAGAACAAATCTATTATCTATTTGTTTTACTTTATTTATTATCATCTTTTTTATCATTGTATGATTGGACGATAAAAAAAATTTCGGGATACCCCTAAATTAATGGGCTAGTTCCGCCACTAATTATAGTCATCGTTGAATAGTGTATCAATACCTTATGTCATTGAATACTACAAACATTATAATATTCCATTACATTGCTTTTATTTTATAGCGAGCCTAGTGATAATGTCCGCGCATTGCGGTAGATCCGTCTGTTTTGTCGTCTCGTAGTTGTTGCTTGGGTTTGTGGTGCGTGTATGTTGTTTGCGGCTTATTATTGGTAGAATAAAAGAAGTAAAAAAATAGGCTATTAATTGGTAATAGTTACCTTCCTGCCACCTCTCACTTGTATCTCATTGTGGCCAAAAGATTTTATGATGAGAGTGTTATCATACTTCTTTACATGATCATAATAGCATAGCTCGGAAGCATCTTGAGTAAAACCTACAAAAAATTTTAAGAGACAAGATCAACACACTTCTATTTTTAACTAAATCAAGTAATCAACACACTTTTTATAAATAGAATTAGGCTACTAATAATAAGGTTCGATTTGTACATAAAGATAAATGCTTCTCTCCCGACAACTAATTTTAGCCCCAAATATTTACAAGGTTCAAACATTCAGCTCATACCTTCTTAATGTCTTGATTACAAATCTGTCAACATATGGACATCATATATTCTGCAGCATCTAACTTGAACAGCAGTAACCAACTCGGGGTTAATGTGCCGCAACATATGGACCTCAAACCCCCTCCATTTTGCAACTATCAAATCATAAAACCTATTTATCTGTCCACAAATCTACTCTTTAATTTTCTTTTTCTATCTAACATAGCATTTGCAAATAGCAGTAACCAACTTGGGGTTAATGTGCCGCAATTTTCTTTAATATAATAAATAAGGTCACTGCTAATAAAAAAGGTCACCGTTATATGACTTTAAGTCTTTTGGCCGATGAAGTATAACATGCACGCTTATTTTTTCTTGATCGCACACAAGCGTACAAAACAAAAGAAAAAGACTACAACGGTTACAGTGTGCGTTCATCATCAATATTCTCATAATCATCAAATTCAATTCCATCAAGAGTGATCTCTGTCTAATCTGATAAATCATTGTGTGTGTAGGTTTATCTGATAGTTCACATACGATTCAGAGAGTAATCCAGGTTTCATCATATTATTTGCAATTTCAATTCGGTTTTTAGGTTTGTTAATTCCTTGATTCACTGTTATAGACTAGATATACAGCAGATCGATACCTCCTGAAGACCATAGGAGAGTAGTCTTTCCAATAAAAGTCAACATGATAGTGTGAATTGTGAGTGGGAAGTACATTCTTATTCTATCTGGTTCCTCGAAATATGAAGATCTCACTTCACGCAAAGGAATTGGTGTAATCTGTGCACCTGATAACTTCAAATGATACAACACATGAGCTGCAGTGTAGATGAGAAACAAGAATCATATCCTGGAATAATATTTGTACATGCTATTAAGAAACGGAGGAGAATTGAGATCAAAGCTCATATGTCACACCCCCAAAATCCACCTGCGGAATACCACCGCTTGGAGGCGTGACTGACCAGGATCCAGCCACCAATCATATTGAACATCAAGTTAAAAGATATAAAAGTTTAACCAATACAATTGGTGTCCAAACAAAACATAGTTAAGTTGCAAGCGGAAGCATAAGGTTTAAAAACCATAACATAAGTTTAATTGTTTCAAAGTTTAACATGGCGCACATCTGTCCATGTCCCACAACGACCCTCCTCCATGCAAGCTCCAGCTAAGCACCTATTGACCTGCAAAGCATGTAGTAACGAGTCAACAACAAGTTGAGTGAGTTCACAGTTGGGTATTCGTTTTAAGTTGTTTCGAAAACAGTTTCCTTTATCTGGCATCCTGCCGTGGGGGTTACCCCATAGTTGAAAACGTGATCTGTTTAACCCAATTACTCTGGCAATCCAGCCGTGGGGGCTACCTCGTGTTTAGTTATCTGGCATTTCGGCCGTGGGGGCTACCCCATGTATACACTAGACTCGTTACCATATCGACTACTGACGTTAGTCATGTTTATGTGCCCTTAGCGTCGGTGTCTATCATCACCGACGTGCCATAGTCCATTAGTTCACGCCCGTCCTCTGCGGCACGGTGTGAGGTTTGTCAAACCTAAATAGCGCTATCTAAATAATGACCCGCTCGCCATTGGCCCGGCGATTAAGTCGATATAAAAAGGAGGGACTTCGTGATAGAGTTTTGGTCTAGTACGAGTTATCTGTCCATGAGGACGAGGAATTACATTCCTGAACCAATGTTGTCCTACCCAAGGAGGACGAGGAACCCTTGTTCCTTAACCCCAATTCCCGACCCCTGGGAATCCCATGCTTTGTAGAGGGTGTGAACTCACCTTGGTTTGCTCGACAAATACACAGAAAGGTCAATCAAGTTGTAAGTGGTCAACTACGTCCTAACATATATACCATTCACGTCAGGTTCGTAACCAAGTAGTGCACGTATGTTTCTACACGTATACTAGCACATTGCATACAGTATTATTCATGGAAATCCAATCAACAGTGCACAACATACACAATTAGTAATACACTTACAGTCCATATATTCGGCCCAATGACTTAGGCCCATGACAGTGTGCAAGTCCAAACAGCGTGCACATGTATACGCTCTCGAGTCGAGACTGTGCGGTCTCTAGTCGAGACTGTGCGGTCTCGAGTTGTAGCCTACAGGTTCTCGAGTCGCAACTGAGGAGGTCTCGGGTCATGCATGTATTGGTCTCGAGTCGCAACCGGACTCGTAACCATGGTCTCGAGTCATGATGTTTGTATGCTGATAATGCATGGTCTCGAGTCGAGACTAGGGATTCTCGACTCACAAGCTGTGTCGCAACCGTGGATCTCGAGTTGCCATCTATGTGGTTTCGAGTCGAGACAGAAGGTCTCGACAGACACACCTGCTAAATGTCAGCATATGTACTAACCAATAGAATTTGGATTTCATGATTCATAGTACTAGCCAACCAAAAATCACAAACATGTTTTCTTGTCTAACTACTAATCAAAATAGATCAAACCATCAGATTTCAAATATTCATAACATGTTCATATCATATTCAAATATTCATATTAACCTTCCAACTTGTTCATCATTTAGGGTTTTCCACGATTTGCAATATGATCAATCCGACAATCCTATCATATAATCTAACCATGCACATCATCTAATACACATATGCAAATCCTACTTCATAAGCAATAAACCTCCCAAACATAATCAAGCTATTCGGATTTAACCCATGTGGAGCCGGTTACTCATATTCATGATCAATCGCATTTTATCTATACCAAGCCGGCATTATATCATCATCTACCAACAATCTTAATACCGTTCATTCAAGAATGATGTATTTATCATGTATAAAGCTCAACAAGCAACATATTATCAAATAATCTTCATCATACATCATCATCAACCGAAATATAAACACACAATATGAAACACTTATGAATCGATTACTTGAACACTAACTCATCATGTATTGTTTACTAATCAATGTATAAAATCATATAAATCAAAACATCATTTGACAAAACACCAAATCATGAATCACTAATCGGTTCAAGTGTGGGTTCAAAGGTGTGTATGAAGCTTCCAAATGGGTGTGTGTGTGTGAGCCGATCCGAGAGCTCCTTGTGGTCGCCGGTTGAATCCGAGAAGAAGGAGAGGAGAGGTGATGTTTGATCTTTAGGTTTTCTAGAGAGAGAGAGTGTAGGGGAGTGTGTGTTGTCCAAAGAAATGGCAAAAGTGACTAGGAGCATGAGTTATATACTAGCTCTTAAGTTGGTGCACCCTAATGGGTTTTCGAGTGGGGTGAGGAGGAACATGGCCCAACCAGCCCAATAGTTACACTGTTCACTCGAGACCGCATGGTCTCGAGTCGGGTCCTTATGTCTCGGTTCACAATAAATACACACATATATACAAGCATAGCACATAACCACATAATAACATTCATTAAACCAACAAGTCACTTAGTCACGCGTTTAAGCATGTTACATCGAGATACAAATGAAAGGTTCTAAATTTCGAGTTGTCACATCATCCCCAAGTTGAAAGAAATTTCGTCCCGAAATTTGGTAAGCACTCACTGAGGAAGCTAGTTAAGTTGTATGGTTTTCCTGGGGTGTCACATCCACCCCCGTTGATCTGGAATTTCGTCCCGAAATTCCGTAGCTTCAGCCTCAGTAGTGGTTGTACTGTTTGCAAACAGTTGGGGATACCTTTGTTTCATCCGATCTTCGCGTTCCCAAGTGAACTCTGGGCCGCGACGTGAGTTCCAACGAACTCGAACGAGAGGTATTCTAGTGCTCTTGAGGACCTTAACATCCCGGTCCGTGATTTCAACTGGTTCCTCGACGAATCGTAACTGCTCGTCGATAGTGAGTTCCTTCAGAGGAACTATGTGGGTCTCATCTGACAAACACTTCTTCAGATTCGACACGTGGACAACGTTGTGAACTGCACCGAGTTCTACTGGTATGTTCAGTCTGTAGGCCACCCTGCCTATTTTCTCGATGATTTCAAAAGGTCCAACGTATCGTGGGTTAAGTTTACCTCGTTTACCAAAACGAACCACACCCCTCCAGGGTGAAACTTTGAGTAGTACCCGCTCCCCAACCTGGAGCTCAAGTGGTTTCCTGCCCTTATCGGCGTAGACTTTCTGACGGTCACGAGCTGCCGCCATGCATTGTCGTATTTGAGCAATTCGTTCAGTTGTGTCTACCACATGTTCTGGACCAGTGATCTGACTATCCCCCACCTCTGCCCAACAAAGGGGTGACCGTCATTTACGTCCGTACAATGCCTCAAACGGAGCAGTTTTAATGCTGGTGTGGTAGCTGTTTTTGTACGAGAATTCCACAAGTGGCAGATGCTTTTCCCAGCTGTTGCCAAAGTCGATTACACATGCACGAAGCATATCTTCTAAGGTTTGAATAGTGCGCTCAGACTGCCCGTCCGTCTGAGGGTGATACGCTGTGCTCATGTCTAATCGTGAGCCAAAGGATTTGTGCATTGCTTGCCACAGTTCTGAAGTAAAACGTGCATCTCGGTCCGAGATAATAGAGGTGGGCACCCCGTGCCTCGAAACAACTTCCTTGAGGTATACGTCTGCTAGAGTGGAGAACTTATCCGTTTCCTTGATAGCTAAGAAGTGTGCGGACTTTGTGAGTCAATCCACGATCACCCAAATAGTATCATTTCCGCGCTGGGATCTAGGCAGGCCAGTAACGAAATCCATGGAAATTTGCTCCCATTTCCATTGAGGTATCTCTGGTTGTTGGAGTAGGCCTGAGGGTTTCTGGTATTCAGACTTGACTCTCGCACAAGTCAAACACTTGCTGACGTAGGTTGCTATGTGGGCCTTCATGCTAGGCCACCAATACGTAGTTTTGATATCGTGGTACATCTTATCTGAACCAGGGTGTACCGAGTAGCGAGACTTGTGTGCTTCATCCATCACAAGCTCTCGTAAGTTGCCATAGAGTGGGACCCAAATGTGTCCCGTTACGTAGTATGCACCGTCTTCCTTTTGTTCTAACCGTTGCCTTGAGCTGCGTAGGGCTTCAGACCTGATGTTTTCTGGTTTCAACGCCTCTATCTGAGCATCTCGTATCCGAGAAGGAAGACTAGAATGTATAGTGAGTTGCAATGCTCGCACGCGCCTAGGCGTAGTGTCCTTTCGACTGAGGGCATCAGCCACCACATTGGCTTTGCCAAGATGGTACTTGATTGCACATTCGTAATCGTTTAATAACTCGACCCATCGTCGTTGACGCATGTTTAGCTCTTTCTGCTTGAAGATGTGCTCGAGGCTCCTGTGGTCAGTGTAGATGGTGCATTTGGTACCGTACAGATAATGCCTCCATATCTTAAGTGCAAAAACAACAGCTCCCAGCTCTAAATCGTGTGTAGTGTAGTTCCTTTCATGAACTTTAAGCTGGCGTGAGGCGTAGGCTATAACTTTATCTCGTTTCATCAACACACAACCAAGACCCTGAATTGACGAGTCGCAGTAGACCACAAAATCGTCTGTGCCCTCCGGCAGTGAAAGGATTGGTGCGCTGCAAAGTCTATCCTTTAAATGCTGAAATGCTAACTCTTGTGTATTCCCCCATCGATAAACAACGCCTTTCTGCGTCAGTGAGGTGAGAGGCTGTGCAATCTTGGAAAAATCCTTAATGAATCTTCTGTAGTAACCTGCCAAACCCAAAAATTGGCGAATTTCCGTTGGCGTACGAGGTGCAGGCCAGTTCTTAATCGAGTCCACCTTGGATGGATCAACATGAATCCCATCCTTGTTCACCACATGGACTAAGAAGTGGACTTCTCGAAGCCAGAAGTCGCATTTTAAAAACTTGGCGTAAAGCTGTTCTGTTCGCAGGAGTTCCAAATTAAGTCGTAGATGCTGCTCGTGTTCTTCCTGACTCTTGGAATAGATCAGGATGTCGTCGATGAAGACTATGACGAACTTGTCTAGGTAAGGCTTGCACACTCGATTCATCAAGTCCATGAAAATCGCAGGTGCGTTTGTCAGCCCAAAAGGCATGACCAAAAACTCATAGTGTCCATAACGAGTTCTAAAAGCTGTTTTGGAGACGTCCTCTTCTCGGACTCTCAGCTGGTGATATCCTGATCTCAGATCAATCTTCGAATAGTAGCTCGACCCCTGCAACTGGTCGAACAAGTCGTCAATACGTGGTAGAGGTTAACGATTCTTCACCGTCACCTTGTTGAGTTCACGGTAGTCGATGCACATTCTGAAGGTACCGTCTTTCTTCTTCACAAACAGAATTGATGCTTCCCAAGGCGAAGAGCTAGGACGAATAAAACCCTTACCCAAGAGTTCTTGTAGTTGCGTAGAGAGTTCTTCCAACTCTGATGGAGCTAGGCGATAAGGTGCGCGAGCTATAGGTGCAGCTCCAGGAGCTAGTTCAATCTGAAACTCGACCTAGCGATGAGGTGGAAGGCCAGGTAATTCCTCAGGAAATACCTCGGGATAGTCGCGTACAATTGGAAAATCTTCTATCTTCTTCTCTTTCTCCGAGGTGTCAGTAACGAGCGCCAAAATGGCAGTGTGGCCCTTTCGCAAGCACTTCTGGGCCTTAAGGAGAGAGATGATGTTCTCAACAACACTCCTCTTGTCGCCACGAATCATGAGAGGTTCATTACCGGAACTAGGAATACGGACAATCTTCTCGTTGCAAAGGATCTCTGCTCGGTGTTGGGATAGCCAATCCATCCCAATGACAACGTCGAAACTACCCAAGACGATAGGAATGAGGTCGATAGAGAAGGTCTGGTTGGCAAGAACAAGTTTACAACCCTTGACTACGTGTGTGGCTTCTAAACTCTTACCGTTTGCTAGCTCTACAGTGTGCTTGGGGTTCAAAAGTGTTGGGGTATGCTTAAGCATTAGACTAACTTTTAATGACACATAGCTAGTATCGGCACTTGAATCAAATAAAACGGGACAGAGAAATTGTCTGGTAGGAACGTACCCGTCACAACGTTTGGGTTGGTTCTTTCTTCTCCTTGCCCAGTCAGGTACTCATGCTTACCAGCCCTGGGGTTATCATTATAGTCTCCGTCATTGTTCCCGTTGCCCTGGTTGCTGTTGCTGTCGCGTTTCTGCCTCATCTGCGGACAGTTCCTCTTAAGATGGCCTTCAGCCCCACAACGGAAACACCCCTTTTTGCTACCTGGCTGCTGGTTTCGGTTTGCGGGATATGGGCTCCTGCAATCTCTAGCCACATGTCCCGTCTTCTTGCACCGATGGCAGCACGATCCCGCACATGACCCGGTGTGGTGTTGATGGCATTTGCGGCATTTCAGCTTATTCCCAAGGTATCCCCCTTGATTTTGGTAGTTCAGCCCCTGCTGTACGAGTTTCCCGTGTGGGTCCTGTTGTATAGAGCTACGACTCTCACTCTGGTGATCACCCCAAATATGCTTGGTGTTACTAAGAGCATTTGCATTGGAAGGGTTACGCTTGGGTAACTTGCCCTCTTCCACTGCCTGATCAGTGAGCTGGTGCGCCAAACGAACGACTTGTTGGATTGTGGAAAAGTTGGCCGCAATTACGGACCCTTGGATTTCTGGGGCTAAGCCTCTGAGGTATAGCTTGATTCGTCTAGAAATGGGTTGTGACAAGTTAGGACATAGGGCAGCCAAGTCGCTGGATCGTTTTGTGTACGCTTCGATCTCTGATCCTTCCATCTTCAAACCATAGTATTCTATTTCAAGTTTTAGAATGTCGTCCGGGTGACAGAATTCCTCCTTGATCAAATCCTTGAAATCGCTCCAGGGGGTGGCATTCGCATCCGCCAATCCGAGCATCTGAACTTGTGTGTTCCACCAAGAATACGCTTTCCCTTGCAAGGTACCAGCAGCGTACTCTACTCGCTTACTGGTAGGGCTTTCACTTTCTTCGAATGCCGATTCGATCCTGCGAATCCAGTGTAGGAGACCTATCGCTCCTTCGGTGCCACTAAAGGTACTAGGTCGACAGTCCATAAAGGTTTTAAAGGTGCACACAGGTGGCTGAGCATGTTGACCTCCTGCGTGTGCAGCTGTAAGTGCCGCAGCAACTTGTTCTTTAATGAGAGCCGTCAACTGGGCTTGTGTCATGTTAACGCGTCCAGACATGATCTTCATATAAGGGGAACGTGTGTGAGAGGGGTTCGCGAAAATACGATGACAGAAGAGAGTAAGCACACACGTGTTCAAGCAACAGTAGTTATACTAACCAAGCATACCATGAGCAATGTACTATGTAACTAACAAGTAGGCAATATATATACATAGATCATATCACCTAGAATGTCGAGCCTTGCATGTGGAGTGAAGCGTCATTGTGGATCGTAGAGCACTGTACAGGTTATAGTCTGATTTTAATAAACTTTTTCCCCTTATTAAAACCAAGTTCAATATAACCAATGGCTCTGATACCAATCTGTCACACCCCCAAAATCCACCTGCGGAATACCACCGCTTGGAGGCGTGACTGACCAGGATCCAGCCACCAATCATATTGAACATCAAGTTAAAAGATATAAAAGTTTAACCAATACAATTGGTGTCCAAACAAAACATAGTTAAGTTGCAAGCGGAAGCATAAGGTTTAAAAACCATAACATAAGTTTAATTGTTTCAAAGTTTAACATGGCACACATTTGTCCATGTCCCACAACGACCCTCCTCCATGCAAGCTCCAGCTAAGCACCTATTGACCTGCAAAGCATGTAGTAACGAGTCAACAACAAGTTGAGTGAGTTCACAGTTGGGTATTCGTTTTAAGTTGTTTCGAAAACAGTTTCCTTTATCTGACATCCTGCTGTGGGGGTTACCCCATAGTTGAAAACGTGATCTGTTTAACCCAATTACTCTGGCAATCCAGCCGTGGGGGCTACCCCGTGTTTAGTTATCTGGCATTTCGGCCGTGGGGCTACCCCATGTATACACTAGACTCGTTACCATATCGACTACTGACGTTAGTCATGTTTATGTGCCCTTAGCGTCGGTGTCTATCATCACCGACGTGCCATAGTCCATTAGTTCACGCCCGTCCTCTGCGGCACGGTGTGAGGTTTGTCAAACCTAAATAGCGCTATCTAACTAATGACCCGCTCGCCATTGGCCCGGCGATTAAGTCGATAAAAAAAGGAGGGACTTCGTGATAGAGTTTTGGTCTAGTACGAGTTATCTGTCCATGAGGACGAGGAATTACATTCCTGAACCAATGCTGTCCTACCCAAGGAGGACTAGGAACCCTTGTTCCTTAACCCCAATTCCCGACCCCTGGGAATCCCATGCTTTGTAGAGGGTGTGAACTCACCTTGGTTTGCTCAGCAGATACACAGAAAGGTCAATCAAGTTGTAAGTGGTCAACTACGTCCTAACATAGATACCATTCTCGTCAGGTTCGTAACCAAGTAGTGCACGTATGTTTCTACACGTATACTAGCACATTCCATACAGTATTATTCATGGCAGTCCAATCAACAGTGCACAACATACACAATTAGTAATACACGTACAGTCCATATATTCGGCCCAATGACTTAGGCCCATGACAGTGTGCAAGTCCAAACAGCGTGCACATGTATACGGTCTTGAGTCAAGACTGTGCGGTCTTTAGTCGAGACTGTGCAGTCTCGAGTTGTAGCCTACAGGTTCTCGAGTCGCAACTGAGGAGGTCTCGGGTCATGCATGTATTGGTCTCGAGTCGCAACCGGACTCATAACCATGGTCTCGAGTCATGATGTTTGTATGCTGATAATGCATGGTCTCGAGTCGAGACTAGGGATTCTCGACTCGCAAGCTGTGTCGCAACCGTGGATCTCGAGTTGCCATCTATGTGGTTTCGAGTCGAGACAGAAGGTCTCGACAGACACACCTGCTAAATGTCAGCATATGTACTAGCCAATAGAATTTGGATTTTATGATTCATAGTACTAGCCAACCAAAAATCACAAACATGTTTTCTTGTCTAACTACTAATCAAAATAGATCAAACCATCAGATTTCAAATATTCATAACATGTTCATATCATATTCAAATATTCATATTAACCTTCCAACTTGTTCATCATTTAGGGTTTTCCACGATTTGCAATATGATCAATCCGACAATCCTATCATATAATCTAACCATGCACATCATCTAATACACATATGCAAATCCTACTTCATAAGCAATAAACCTCCCAAACATAATCAAGCTATTCGGATTTAACCCATGTGGAGCCGGTTACTCATATTCATGATCAATCGCATTTTATCTATACCAAGCCGGCATTATATCATCATCTACCAACAATCTTAATACCGTTCATTCAAGAATGATGTATTTATCATGTATAAAGCTCAACAAGCAACATATTATCAAATAATCTTCATCATACATCATCATCAACCGAAATATAAACACACAATATGAAACACTTATGAATCGATTACTTGAACACTAACTCATCATGTATTGTTTACTAATCAATGTATAAAATCATATAAATCAAAACATCATTTGACAAAACACCAAATCATGAATCACTAATCGGTTCAAGTGTGGGTTCAAAGGTGTGTATGAAGCTTCCAAATGGGTGTGTGTGTGAGCCGATCCGAGAGATCCTTGTGGTCGCCGGTTGAATCCGAGAAGAAGGAGAGGAGAGGTGATGTTTGATCTTTAGGGTTTTAGGTTTTCTAGAGAGAGAGAGTGTAGGGGAGTGTGTGTTGTCCAAAGAAATGGCAAAAGTGACTAGAAGCATGAGTTATATACTAGCTCTTAAGTTGGTGCACCCTAATGGGTTTTCGAGTGGGGTGAGGAGGAACATGGCCCAACCGGCCCAATAGTTACACTGTTCACTCGAGACCGCATGGGCTCGAGTCGGGTCCTTATGTCTCGGTTCACAATAAATACACACATATATACAAGCATAGCACATAACCACATAATAACATTCATTAAACCAACATATATAAGCACGTTACATCGAGATACAAATGAAAGGTTCTAAATTTCGAGTTGTCACATCATAAGCTTACATAACATAATGACTCTTCAAAACTACACATTGAGATCTAAAACAATGAACCATAGAGATGCTAATTCGACAAGGGGCTTAAGGTGCCCCCCCCCCCCCCTAAAGCTAATTACATATTGGCATAAAGCATAAAATATTTGTATTCACAAGTTTTTGCTAGTTTAGTTAGAATTGTCTGTGTGCACCTTGGAGAAGTATCCTGGTGTCTCGCTATATAAAACATGAATATATCATTTTTGAAAAATGTTGTATATAAAGTACACCAGTAAAGGAAATGGTCCGAAACAAGATCTAGTATCAATGCCCGTGTCAAGAGCTTCTGGAAATCTTTATTTAAAAAATGAGGCCTGCTATGGAGACAACTGTCCGGCTCTCTCATCTCATTTCCTATTAATTACTTGGGAGATGATTATAATTTAATAAGCTAGTTAACTTAAAAATAAACACACATGGTGTGCTTTTAGTTATTTGTTAATGTATATATATAGGGTATGGATCATGAGAAAACTAGTTTAAATGAGAACAAAAAAACTAACTAAAAAAGTCTAAAAAACATACCAATTTTTTTTTTATAAAAAATCGCTATATTTTATGCATGGAAAAAAATTTTAAATTTTTTTTTGTTGTATTGCACATGTGCACTATTACGAATATAATGCACATGTGTAGTACATATATAATGCACATGTGTAGTGCAACAAAAAAATTTTTGAATTTTTTTTTATATATATAAAATAGTGATTTGTTTTATAAAAAAATGTAAAAAAAATGGGTATGTTTTTTAGCTTTTTTTAGGTTTTTTAGTTAGTTTTCTAGTTTTCTCATTTAGATGTAGTTTTCTCATGATCATCTCTCTATGTATATATATATAGGGTAAGGCTCATGCGAGAATCACCTTTATTGCGAGAACCTCGAGAACCAATGTGACAGAAAAAGTTGGTATCAGAGCCACTGAGTTAAGCTAATTAAGTATTTAGAAATACTTAATTTTTTTTCCTGATTACCATTATGTGATTATGTGTTTTATTGACTGATTATTTGGTAGTTACAGTATGGGTAAGCAAAAGCTTTTAAACATCTATCTTAAATTAGATAGGTCATCCAACGAGAAGGGAAGTTCATCCCAAACCAAATCCTCAAATCACTCAGTAATTCCTGAAGAAGGAATATTTGTGCGAAAGGCACAATATGAGGAACTACTTTCTCCCAATAAAAGAAATTTGATTTTTAAGAAAAGTCAGGAGAAAATAAAGAAATTTCGAGAAAAGAAGGTTAAACAGGAAACCCAGGAATTAACCAGTAAATCACCTTGGGAAGACAATATGAAATAATATTTAAATCAGCATTTGTGTTAAATCAGTCACACGATATGAAATAATATTTAAAGGTTATTTATGAAATTTGTTATAAAATTTTAACTTAGTAAAATTTTGTATTTTGCATATGTACCAAACAGCATGAGTGACTTGTCTGAAGCCCTTCAGAATTTAAATCTCTATCCGGTAAAAATAGAGGTTTCCAGAGATTTCAATAGGTATATACCAGATATAGAAGAACCTATAGAATTTGATGCTCCACCTCTGGAGAAACCCAAGCCTAAGAAGAGGAGAAGATTGGTAGGATGGAGGCGTGTGCGTAGAAGAAAACCTGCCACTAAGAAGATTCCTAAAATAAACAATCCCTTAGAAAAAGGAAAAGGAATTGAAACCAGGGAAAGTTCTAGACAGCAAGAATTGGGGATTGAAGACGAGAAAGATTCTAGGCAGATGGAAATACAGTTTGGGGAATATTCTAGGCAGATGGAAATGGAGTATGGAGAAGGTTCTAGACAAACCAAGAGGGAAATTGGGGAAAACTCTAAACAAACCCAGGAAATGACATTGCAGGAGGAGCTAGATTGTATATTGGCAAGCTGTGATACTATTAAGCCTGTCAATGAAAATGTTTTTACTCATCCTATTGAAACCCAATTTCCAATTAATTTGGAACCAGAAATCCCAGAACCTATAATCCACACCCAGCCTCTAGGAATGGATGAATGGTGGAATAATGATTGGCAATTCCAAAACCTTCTCAACAGTCCTTATTCCTTTCTCCCTCAATTCGATCCAGAACCTTTACCAAATCCACCGATGAGTAATGAGAATATGGCTGAACTCCGCCATTTTGGCGAAGAGTTGATGGATGCTGGGAATAGAATCCGAGAGATTGGGGGACAAATCTCATGGAAATACGATGAGAGGGAACATCGTTACTAGAATAGCAAATGACGAGAGATAGTGGGTGGTGAAACTGTGGTTGTATAATAAATAACAAAATATAACTATGTAAAATAACTACAAATAAAACTTGTAAGATATTGGTGTGTAGTGATGCATATTATAAAATATATAAAATGGAATCGAGAAATCGATAGTTTTGACTATATGTGTATTGTGAAATTTGTATGATTATTTTGTGTATAATTGTTATTTATCGGATACTAATAAATTATATATATTAATTATCAGATGGAAAACGCTAATAATGAACCAGTAAATGAGGTTAACCAATCTGAGCAACACCCGGAGGATCAATTTCTAGATAGACAAGATATAGAAAATATTGTTGCTCAGGGAATAGCCAATGCTATTCCAGCAATAGTTGCTACTGTTAGAAATCCAAACGAACCTCACCAAATCATTCCTAGTAAACGTATTTCTGAAGATAACTTCAGTAATAGCGTAAACGGAGGCCATAATCATACTAATCAAGATAATGAACCCCGGCAAGCTCCGCTCCCTAAGAAAATGAAAGCTACAACGCCTGGTTGCACTTTCAAAGAATTTCTTGCCTGTAAACCCGCTGAATTTGCAGGCAATGAAGGGGAAACTGCATCATTGCGTTGGTTAGAGAAAACCGAGGCAGTGATTGCAATAAGTAAATGTAACAAGGACGATAAGGTCATGTATGCGTCCAATCTTTTCAAAGAATGGGCACTAGAATGGTGGAACACTGTGTTACAAGCAAAAGGAAGAATGATGGCCTATGCCATGAACTGGGAAGAATTTAAGAGTCTTGTGGAAAGAAAATTTTGTCCCGAATATGAAAAAGATCAAATGGCAAATAAATTTCTAAATCATAGAATGGTGGGTGTAGATTGTCGCGGTTATACTTCGACATTCTTTGAATATGCTAGAGTGGTACCAACATTGGCTTCGCCAGAACCGGTACTCATTTCTCGCTATATTTGGGGACTGATTAGTGAAATCCGTAATATCGTTAAAGCTACGAGACCTCGTACTATTGACGATGCGATAGAATTAGCTAATACCTTAACCGACGAACTGGTACGCACGAGAGATGAAAACAGGAAGAAGGAATTGGCTCAGAAAATTACCCAAGGATTTCGTGCGAGTAATAATAGCAACTTCAAGAGAAGAGGAACAGGGCAATCCTCAAATCCACCTTTCTGCAGGAATTGCAAAAGGAAACATTATGGAAGATGTAATGTAACCTGCAACTTTTGCAAAACCTTAGGACATCGTGAAGAAAACTGCAGAAAGAAAACCATAACCTGCTTCAACTGTGGAGAAAATGGGCATTTTAAAGCAGAACTCATTCCAGATGTGATAGCTGGTACATTCTTAGTACACAACATTTATGCAAAAATATTATTTGACTCTGGTTCAAACCAAAGTTTTATCAATACTTCATTTTGCCAAGCTCTTAATTTATTACCATTAACCAACGTTAGGCAGATCTTTACAGTCGAAACCGCATATGGGAATTCAGTTAAAATAGATCAGGTTTTGAAAAAGGTAGAAATAGAACTTTCAGGTCACAAATTCTTTGCAAACCTGTTACCTATGAAATTAGCCGAATTCGATGTTGTGTTAGGAATGGATTGGTTAGTAACCAACCATGCTCGAATCCTTTGTGATAAAAACTCTATAGAAATTCAGACACCTACTGGAGAAATAATCATGATTACAGGAGATAAACCACGTAAACCCATGAAGTTTATATCAGTAATGAAAGTTGCTAGTTATGACCTTTGTGTTGTCCGTTGTTTGTTACTTGTTGTTAGTTGTTAGTTGTAAGCATAGACAGTAGAAACCATGACTTTTATTTGAGATCATGTCCAAGGACGAGAGGTGCAGGTAAGGGTAAAGTTAGAGGCTGTAGTTTACGTGTGGCATCTTGGAACGTAGGAACTCTTAGTAGTAAATTGTTGGAAGTGATAGACGCACTTAAAAGGCGTAGGGTGCAGATAGCGTGCCTTCAGGAGACTAGGTGGAAAGGACAGAGAGCAGAAGAGCGTAATGGGTACAAGTTGTTGTATTCCGGGTCGGATGGGGCCAAGAACGGAGTAGGAATTTTGGTGTCTATAGAATTGCATAAGAATGTAATTGAGGTGATACGACACAACGATAGAATTATGGTGTTAAGGTTAGTATTAGGTGAGCAAGTAGTGACAGTGGTTTGCGCATATGCACCGCAAGTGGGACTAGGAGACCATGAGAAAAGAGAGTTCTGGGATTGTCTAGATGGAGTAGTAAGGGCCATACCTAGGGAGGAAAAAATTTTCATCGGAGGAGATTTTAATGGGCACATTGGTAAGGATCGTGATGGTTTTGAGTTGGTACATGGGGGTTTTGGTTTTGGAGTTAGGAATGAACCTGGTAGAGACCTTCTAGACTTTGCGGCAGCCAACAGCCTAGGTATTATAAACTCGTTCTTTAGGAAGAGAGAATCTCATTTGATCACTTTTAGTAGCGGAGGACGTAACACGCAAATCGACTATCTTTTGATGAGACAAGAAGATCGACGGATGTGGATGGACTGCAAGGTTATACCTAGGGAGACTGCAGCGGCTCAACACCATTTGCTAGTTGCAGATATAGCCCTAAAAGTAAGGCTTACTGAGGGGGAGAGGAAAACCCGACCTAGGATCCGTTGGGGAAACTTAAAGGGAGAAAAAATTATGATGTTTAGAGATAAAGTTAACTCGGTGACATCGATGCAACTAGGTGACGACGCAAACCGGATGTGGGAGGCTATGGCGACTACGATCACTACAGTGGCGAATGAGACGCTAGGGGTCTCAACAGGAAAGACTAGTGGGCATAAGGAGTCCTGGTGGTGGAATGAAGACGTGCACACCAAAATAAAGAATAAGCAACAGAGTTTTAGAGACCTTTTGAGGTGCACAGATGAGGAGGAGCGGCTGAGGGTAAGGGAGATATACAAGAAGGCTAAAAGTGAAGCGAAAAAGGCGGTGACCGAGGCAAAAAACACAGCTTATAAACAAATGTATGAACGTCTGGAAACGAAAGAGGGGGAGCATGATATGTTCAAGATTTCCAAAGCTAGGGAGCGAAGAAGACAAGATTTAGGAGTTGTAAAGTTTATCAAAGGAGACGATGGGCGTGTTTTAGTCAAGGCACAAGACATTAAGTTGAGATGGCAAACCTACTTCCATAATCTTTTCAACCACGGTAGGGCATACCAACATGATAGCAGCAATCCCAGGATTCAAAGGCGACAACAGAACAATTGTTACTGCAGGAGGATCACACATGACGAGGTAAGGATGGCACTTAGGAAGATGGGAAGAGGCAAGGCAGTGGGTTTGGATAACATACCGATTGAGGTGTGGAAGTGTTTGGGGGAAGAAGGAGTCCGATGGCTAACACTTTTGTTCAATTGTATTTTCAAAACTGGAAAAATGCCAGATCAGTGGAGGAGTAGCGTCGTGGTGCCTATATACAAGAATAAAGGAGACGCTCAATGTTGCGGGAACTACAGAGGAATCAAACTACTAAGTCACACTATGAAGCTCTGGGAGAGGGTAATCGAAACTAGAATTAGAAGAGAAACTCAGGTTTCAAAAAACCAATTTGGATTCATGAAAGGGAGGTCAACTACAGAAGCGATACATATTCTAAGGAGGCTGATGGAAAAGTATAGAGCGAAGAAGCAAGATTTACATATGGTGTTTATCGACCTGGAAAAGGCATATGACACTGTCCCACGCCAACTGATTTGGGATAGTTTGGAGGATCGAGGGATACCGGGGAAGTATATAGACGTAATTAAGGATACGTATGATAGAACGACAACTAGTGTCCGCGCGCCTGTAGGAGATACAAACTTCTTTCCTGTGGAGGTAGGACTCCACCAGGGGTCAGCGTTGAGCCCTTTTCTTTTTGCGGTTGTCTTGGATGAGTTGTCCAAGTTGATTCAGGAGACAGTTCCGTGGTGCATGCTTTTTGCGGACGATATTGTGTTCATTGCAGAGACTAAATGGTGCCTGAACGCGAGGGTAGAGGAGTGGCGAGTAGCTTTAGAGGGCAAGGGCCTAAGGATTAGTCGATCTAAGACTGAGTATCTACACTGTGATTTCAGCGGTGAAGCCGTTGACGATGACACCCAAATCACCATTGAGGATCAATTGGTCCCGCAGGTAACTAGATTTAAGTATCTGGGGTCGTTTGTACAAAGAGATGGTGACATAGATAGTGATGTAACCCATCGCATACAGGCTGGCTGGTGTAGATGGAGGGCAGCCAGTGGGGTATTATGCGATAGGAGGTTCCCAACTAAACTAAAAGGGAAATTTTACAGGGTAGCAGTTAGGCCAGCTATGCTTTATGGAACAGACTGTTGGGCTATCAAGAAGACACAAGCGCGCAGGATGGAGGTAGCAGAGATGAGGATGCTGAGGTGGATGTGTGGACACACGAGGTTAGATCGGATTAGAAATGTGGTTTTTAGGGAAAGATTAGGAGTAACTAGTATATCGGAGAAGATTAAGGAGGGGAGATTGAGATGGTTTGGGCATGTGAAGCGGAGGGAAACGACGGCACCAGTTAGAGTAGTGGAAACTCTTACTGTGGAGGGGAGGAGAGGTAGAGGCAGACCCAAACTGACATGGGATGAGCAGATCAGACATGATTTACTAGAGTTGCATCTTTCTGAGGACATGGTCCAAGATAGGACTTTGTGGAGGCGTAGGATTAGGGTTAATGACCTATAGAGGATATGGCAGTAAGCTCTTAGGTGTATTTCAGGGACGTAGGTTTCTCTTATTCTTTAAGTGACTTTTCCGGTGATTGCCTTCTTGTGTTTATGCTTAAATGATGGTGTATGCTATTTTACGTGATTTACAATATATTGTGCCACTCTGTTCACTTTCTTGGTATGGGCGACTTCTTATTTCTATATTCTTTCTATACTCTTTGACTTGGTGTGTTGATTTGCTATTCGTTTTCGAGTCGAGGGTCTCTCTGGAAGCAGCCTCTCTATCCCTATGGATAGAGGCAAGGACTGTCTACATCCCACCCTCCCCAGACCCTATAACTAGCTTTGCTATTTATGGGATTTACTGGGTATGGTTGTTGTTGTTGTAAAGTTGCTAGTTATGAACGAAAGCAAGGAATAGTATACATGATTTTAGTAATCATTAGTACTAAGGGTAAAGAACTTAAGGAAATTCCTGTAGTCTCAGAATACCCAGATGTATTCCCAGAAGAGCTACCAGGATTACCACCAGATAGGGAAGTAGAGTTTATGATTCATCTACTTCCAGGAACTACACCGATAGCCAAGGCACCTTATCGGTTAGCTCCTACCGAAATGTTAGAACTGAAAAAGCAATTAGATGAATTACTAAGTAAAGGATTCATACAACCTAGCTCGTCCCCTTGGGGAGCGCCAGTGTTGTTCGTAAAGAAGAAGGATGGTTCGATGAGAATGTGTATTGATTATAGAGAATTGAATAAGGTTACAATTAAGAATCGATACCCATTACCTAGAATTGATGATCTTTTTTATCAACTTCAAGGAGCTAGATATTTTTCTAAGATCGACTTACGCTCCGGATATCATCAGTTGAAGGTACAAGAAGAAGACATACCTAAAACTGCTTTCAGGACTAGGTATGGTCATTACGAGTTTACAGTCATGCCCTTTGGGTTAACAAATGCTCCTGCAGCATTTATGGACATGATGAATAGAATCTGTAAACCGTATTTGGATAAATTTGTAATTGCTTTCATCGACGATATACTTATTTATTCCAAAAGTCAGACAGAACATTGGGAGCACTTGCATGCACTCTTAACTTTGTTAAGAAAAGAAAAGCTTTATGCCAAATACTAGAAGTGTGAATTTTGGCTAAAGGAAGTGCAATTTCTAGGTCACATGGTGAATCATGAAGGTATTCACGTAGATCCTGCTAAGATAGAGGCAATTACCAAATGGAGGGTTCCGCAAACCGCAATGGAAATTAGAAGTTTTATAGGTTTAGCTGGATATTATAGACGGTTTATTAAGGATTTTTCCAAGATAGTTGTACCATTAACTAAGCTAACCTGTAAAGCAGTTAAGTTTAAATGGGGACCTAAACAAGAAGAAGCCTTTAGAATCTTGAAGCAAAAGTTAACAAATGCTCCAATCCTAGCTTTACCAGAAGGGAATGAAGATTTTGAAGTATATTGTGATGCTTCAAAACTAGGATTAGGATATGTGCTTATGCAACACAAAAAGGTAATTGCGTATGCTTTAAGGCAATTGAAAAAGCACGAAGAAAATTATACAACTCATGACTTAGAATTAGGAGCCGTAATTTTTGCCCTTAAAATTTGGAGACATTATCTGTACGGAAGTAAATTTACTGTCGATACAGATCACAAAAGTTTAAGATATATATTTGGGCAAAAAGAGTGAAACATGAGACAAAGGAGATGGATGGAAATCTTAAGTGACTACGACTGTGATATTCAGTATCACGAAGGAAAGGCTAATGTAGTTGCAGATGCCTTAAGTCGTAAGTATCATGAGAAACAACGAAGGGTTCGTGCTTTCAGGTTAAATCTACAATTAGATTTAATGGAACAATTAAAGCATTTTCAAGAAACAGCCATCAAGGATGATGCTGAAGGAATGAAGGGACGGATAAAAGAATTAGAACAAGGAGCTGATGGAATTTGAAGATTCCATAAAAGAAGAATTTGGGTACCTAAGCAGGTTGAATTAAGAAATAAGATCTTAGAAGAAGCTCATAAACCTAGGTATACCATACACCCTAGAAACAATAAGATGTACCAAGATTTAAGAAATAATTTCTGGTGGATAGGCATGGAGAAGGATATAGCTAGATATGTTTCTATGTGTCTTACTTGTTCACAAGTTAAGGCAGAACACCAGAAAGCTTCAGGTCTACTACAACAACTAGAAATGCCAGTATGAAAATGGGAACACATAACAATGGATTTTGTTAAGTTGCCCAAAACCAGAAAAGGTAATGATGCGATTTGGGTAATTGTGGATCGATTAACCAAATCAGCTCATTTTCTACCCATGAAAGAAACTTTTAGCATGGAAAGATTGGCAAAGTTGTATGTAGATGAAGTAGTATCCCTACATGGAGTTCCACTCCCCATTGTATCAGACAGGGATAGTCGTTTCACTTCTCACTTTTGGACAAGTTTCCAAGAAGCTATGGGAGCTAAACTAAACTTGAGCACTGCATATCATCCACAAACAGATGGGCAAAGTGAAAGGACGATACAAACTCTAGAAGACATGCTTCGAGCATGTGTGATAGATTTTGGTGGAAACTGGGATGATCACCTACCCTTAATTGAATTCTCCTATTACAATAGTTATCATTCAAGTATCGAATCTGTCCCATTTGAAGCACTATACGGACGTAAGTGCAGAACTCCAGTATGTTGGGCAGAAATAGGAGAAAGTCAATTATCAGGACCAGAGATAGTACAAGAGACTACCGACAAGATCACTCAAATCAAGGAAAGATTGAAAACGGCTCGAGATCGTCAGAAGAGTTATACAGACAATAGAAGGAAGCCGTTGGAGTTTCAAGTAGGAGACAAAGTACTATTGAAAGTTTCACCTTGGAAAGGAGTAGTCCGATTCGGTAAGAAAGGAAAACTAAGTCCAAGATACGTAGGACCATTTCCGGTGATTCAACATATAGGACCAGTTGCTTATCGTTTACAACTACCAAAAGAATTAGCTGGAGTACATGATGTATTTCATGTATCCAATCTCAAGAAATGTTTGTCTGATGAATCCTTGGTAGTACCTCTTCAAGATATAGAGGTAAATGAAATGCTGAAATTCGTAGAGAAACCTCTTCAAATAGAAGACAGAAAGGTGAAATTTCTCAAACACAAACGTTTAGTACTTGTCAAGGTCAAGTGGGATTCAAAGAGAGGAGCTGAATAAACTTGGGAGCAGGAATCGGAAATGAAGAGAAAGTATCCCTACTTATTCCAGTAAATCTCGAGGACGAGATTTTTATTAAGGTGGGGAGGATGTAATAACTTTCATCAAAAGTCCTATTTATTACTTTAATTGACCAATAGGAAACCCTAATTAAAAACCAAGTGATTCTGCATAAACCCTAAAATTTTCAGAAAAATCGGAATCAGGATCAGGGCCCCTAAAACTCAAGGGGGGTAAACCCTAGTTGGTAATATCTAAACAGTTTAACGTGTAAATCGAATTTGCATGCGAGACCAACTCAGCTAAGCTACTGGGACACACACCTACCCTACCCTAAAAAGTCACCCCTCGCGCCACGCGACAGGCACAAGGGGACCTGTCGCGACACGCGACAGGGACCATTTTTCATATATAAATAGTAGATAGTGGGACTTAGTTCCAGGCACTTGTTCGACGTAAAAATTCATAATATACGCTGAGATATAGCAGAAACAATCCAAAAACACACACGAATCACGAAGTGCTGCCGCAATACAGGGTATTAACTCGATCGCTGCTACGATTCAATGTCCGATCGATTAAACTATCCAATGGATGTTTAAGTGCTGCCCACCTTAGGGTTATTGCTTTGTCATTAGTCGTTAATTCGATGGATGTTTAAGTATCGCACTTTGTCATTCGATGTGAGGGTTTAATCTCGTGAGTTATCGTAAATGTTGTATTAGTTACTAACCTAGTTTGTGTGCATTGTTATTTAAATTAGGTTAAAAGGCTAATCAATAGGCTAGGCTCTGCTCAAATAAATCTGCAAAGTGAGTCATTCTCTTTTTATCAAATTTGATTTCAAAAGCATGTTTATTTTCAAGGTTATAATTACAGGGATTAAGTCTTTGTAATCACCAAATTATAGCCGGTATGTGGGGTTTTGTATACATTACTTGATAATCTTCACCATTGGGGCAGCCAAGGGGTGATATGACCATAGTCACAGACACCATTGGACAATAAGAGGGCCAATGGGTCGAGTGACAAAATATCGTGGGTAGTTGGTTTGATATCAGGAAACATTGTAATCGCTTTTAATACTGTAAATTATAACAAATGTGTCGTTTTAGTAAAAAGAATGATTCACCAGTATTTCCCGCTGACAAAATTTTTTTCAAACATGTTTCAGGTGATCTGTTGTGATCAAGGAAAAGTGTCGTGAAGCACTACAGGCTTAAGGAAGTGGCTCAATATAAAAATAAAGAAACATGTTTTGTAAAAAAAATAAAGATTTCTCTTTGAAATCATATTATTGTAAATTACCGGGATATTATCCCGAGTTGTGAAATAAAATAATCGGGAATATATTAGCTTTAAAAAGATCCTGATGATAATCTTCCGCTGTCAACTTAATTAAATAAATACCATAGGATTTTCTGTCTCACAGGTCCTGGAACGGGTAAAACCGGGTCGGGGGCCGTGACACTATAGTCCTATACAACTAAAGAACAGAGTAAAATGCTTAATGGGCTGAAAATAGAATACCAATTTTGCAAAATTGACTATTCAACAAAAAAAAAACTTTATTAGCTTATTTAACATTTGTAATGTTATACTATGCAAACCTAGGTGTTCTTCTTTTAGTATTTGGGGATGAAAGTATTGGAGCTAGTACACTATAAAACTTTCATTGTGTAGAACTAGAATTAACAAAGCTAACTGAATATGAGAAAACAAAGCTAACTGAATATGATTTGGAAGACCCAATTCATTTTCAGCAGCAAATTGCTTCCAACCACTAAAAGACCCAAGGCACTATGTAAGCCTATTAATTCGACATTCAAGATAGATTTCTTCGGTCTCTGTACCAAATTACCCCCTGCCACCACTGCCACCTCCAGCCACCACCCTCAACCACCTGCCGCCATTACCCCCTGCTTCTTGTTCGTTAACATCTTCTTCACAGCTTATCAAAACCATGGAGAAGTGGAAAACCAACAATAAGCAAATAATAATGCAAGCCACAAGAATGGTGCACACATTGTGAACATTTTCATGTCCAAACCTTAACAAAACTGATATAAATCACCAAAACAAAATCATAATACCAACTTTATTCCAAATCAACCATAATCACACATCGCATAAGCGCACCTACCTAGGCTAGAACAACCCTCAAAACACCCTCCACAATGTCGAGGATCGTTTCTAACATCTACACATTTCCCATCACAACAAACAAACTCATAACCACGATCTGTTAAGACACCGGAGTACAGGTAAGCAATTAAACCAGATCCCTCCGTCACAACAGCTCCATCTCCGTCTCCGGTCATCCACTCCGGCGACCATTGAACCTCCTCTGTCTCCTTCCGGATGGTTGTGGTGGTGGTTGTGTGGCGGCGGAAGTTGCGGTGGTTGTGGTGGTGAATGGCGGTGGCAGTGGTGGTGATTATTGTGGTGGATGAGAGAGAGACAGGAGAGAGATGGTACCTGGGCAAGAAAAGGGTTTCAGGGATATTGAAGAAGAAGAACTATGTATTTTTATATATATATATATATATATATATATATATATATATATATATATATATATATATATATATATATATATATATATATATATATATATATATATAATAACAATAACAATAAAAATAATAATATAATAATAAATATAGGGTAAGATTACCAAAATACCCTCACCTATAAGGGTCAAACTACCGTTGACTGAGGCCCGGGGGTAAGGTTGCGACATAACAGTGAACAGTGGGGGGTAAAATTGCAATTATTTCCTTAGGGGGGTAAGGGTGCCAATCACCCCTAATCTCAGGGGGTAAAATTGCAGTTTACTCATATATATATATATATAGGGAGATGATCATGAGAAAACTACATATAAATGAGAAAACTAAAAAAGTCTAAAAAACCTGCCAAATTTTTTACAATTTTAAGAGTAATGCTTTCTACCTTGAGAATGCAGGTTTATCAATGTTAAGAGTAATGGATTATCATTAAAAGATTGTTTATTATCTTCTTTAGTAAAAGAGTTTTGGGTTTGAAGAATTAATTATGCACTTAGTAAGAGAATACTAAGGGTAAATTACATTTTTCGTCCTTTATGTTTATATCAGATTGCAGTTAATACCCTTTAACTTCAATAATTGCACCCTAGGTCCTTTGGCTCTAACCCAGTTAAGTTTACAGTTAACTTTGATCATATTAAGGGTAATATAGTCTTTTTACAAATTTATCTAAAATTATTATAATAATAAAACAAAAAAATTAAGGGTAAACAACAACAATTCCGGTATATTTTTTTAATCCCAGTTCCTCTTTTTAGAGATGACTAGTGGGAAGGCCCCCGCGTTGCAGCGGGTGTCCCGACTAATATCAGATGCAATTATGTATAGTACGAGCCACAACTGATATTCATTAAAAAACAAATCTGTTTCATCGTTTAGGAAAAAAATCAAATCTAGTGTGAAAAAATCATTGTGGTAACAATACTTATGTGAAAAAATCATTGTGGGAAAAATCCTAGCGTATATATAGTGATAATGTACCGCACTCTCTCATTCCATCTTTACAAAGCATCGATATACTTATAAGAACAGCCGAGCCCAAGCTCGACTTGTTTAACGTATCGGAGTTGTGGCTTAAGCTCCGGTCGTTCCTAATTCCATTTGCAGAGCTCGAGCCCATCTTGTTCTGAGTTCTATTTCCGGAGCTTGAACTTAGCTCATCGTAGCTTTTCTAGTTTGAGATTGCCTCATGCTCGACTTGTTTAATATTTAAAATCCCCACTCGACGTGTCAGGTTCTCCATAATCATTGATGTTGAAAGAACGCTTGAGTTTGCCTCCACACGGGTATCTCCTTTAGCTTCTCTTCAAACTGACTGAAACAGACAAAAATACTGTTAAATAAAAAAATAATGATCAACAAAATGAAAAAGGTAATATCTATTACACAACCTAAACAAATCCGACATTAAAGAAGTAAAGCAAACCTGGATACAATGAACTTGCTCAGTAATAGATTTAAAAATCAGACGAACCAAACCTAGTGGGAATGCCCGCGCGTTGCGGCCGGTGTCCGACCGACCATTATGATGTCTACAAATCTCTACAAACCACAACCCATTGGCCACGCTTTTTAGTGTATATATAGTGAAAATGTATCGCATTCTCTGATTCCCTCTTTACAAAGCATCGATATACTTATAAGAACAGCCGAGCCCAAGCTCGACTTGTTTAAACATCTTCATCTGTTTAGTTCATGGTTTATAGTTTAAAAAACCAGGTTTGGTTCAGAGTGTGGAACTTGGAACACGTGTAAACAAAATTTGTTATTTATATCTATTATTTTTTTTAGAAAATGTATCTGCACAATATCATGAACTATCTTTATCAAAACGTCATAGCGGATAGTGATTGGATACATCTGTTTGTCCACCAGTGATAGCTTGAGGACGCGCCTGAACCTTAAATTCACAAACAAGGGGACAAATTATCTTTCTATTCATGTGTGATTCCAAAAGATTTCCAAAAAATTTAATGTCATCAAATACCTTAAGTCTCTTCTCTGAAGGTAAGTCACAAGATTTAAAGGAGATATCCACCTTCTGAACATCATTTTTCTCCTTTTGACTGTCATTCGAGGTTGACACACAGAGGTTTAGATCCAGATTATCACAAATCCCTGAAAACAATTAACGCGAATCAGAATCAACGTAAAAGAAAGACAAAACAACTTATATGTATACCTTGATTCATGGCTTCCATACTTATATCCGCCCCGTAGATGCTCGGCTCAAAGTTGGTCACAGATTCCCTGCCATTACATTTAATGGCAGCTTTGTCATAGGTGGTCTAAACTGGAGATGACATCGGGCCTAAGGCCTGCACCACCATCACAAGTAACGCTCAGAACAAGGAACTCGTCAAGAACTTTCATTTGAAAATTGATTTTTCTCAGCCTATTTCAATAGATTTTTGACATAATTAATACTTCACTTACTAAAATAATATAAAAATAGCAATTATCATAAATTATTGGAGAATATAGAAGCCACCCAAGGTGGTCTAAACTGGTGATCACATTAGGCCTAAGGCCTGCACCACCATCACAAGTAACACTCAGAACAAGGAGCTCGTTGAGAACTTTTCATTTGAAAATTGATTTTTCTCAGCCTATTTCAATAGATTTTTGGCATAATTAATACTTCATTTTAGTGCATTTGCATAGAGAGCAAAAACAACTAAAATTAATCCTTCTGTATATAAAAATATCTAAAGCCAAAAAAATGCTTAAAAACTCAAACTTGCCTGTGAGCTTTGTTTTGTCATTGTCTTAACTCATTCTTTTCAAGTTATGCCAACAAAAAAATAAATTTATTTGTTTAAGTACAAACTTACCAAAATGTAGTTTAGAAAACCAACATTAAATCTTACCAGGTTATGAACCAAATAAAAGATAAACAACAGAAGAGAAATTAACCATACCATCTCAAAGCTGGGCATGCTGTTCCGTAGCTTGCAATTTGCAAACATAGCGTAGCTTGCAATCAGCAATCATCCAACGACACGAATTTAAATTATGATATTTTGTACTTACAAAATCTGATCAAAACCCTTTGGGTTACTGGAATCATACCCGAGGTGAAGTTGTCTATGATCTGAACAAATATTGCATCTGTTTCCCTCGCCAGAGCTAGGTTCTACTTCTGTATTGCTTGAATACCACTGATTGTGTCGGATTTTGGGTCACTGAAACCCTGTAATCTCCCGCAGTCACCATCTGATACAACCAGTAGCACCGTCGCCACTACACTAAGTCGTGAAACCCTGGAAGGGGTGGTTGTTGCCGAACGACTACCACCAGGAGCGACATACCACCACCATCTCTACAGTGGCAATACTTCTATTAAGTTATCCTCCCATGAATGGTCCATGACGGCTAGATCAGAGATAACATCATGGGTCATAGGTGCCTGAGCTGCATCGTACTGAGCTCGAGAGTTATTATACCCCACGAATCTCATTGCATATCCCTGAATCCCAACTGTAGATTCTTTTTCAATGCAGTTTGGCTCTGCTCTCTTACGTTTCACCTGTCAAATCTAACAAGAACATTTGTAAAATTTTAAATTACTCAAATATAAGACAGAATAGAACATTTGCAAACTCAAAGACCTGTATTCAAATTACTCAGTCAGCATCAAAGAAGCCTCCAGGTGCGATTATAAGAGGTTTAGACTCGACACCCTCATAGCTTTTTTGAACTATGTTTTTTAGGGCGATTGTGTTCGGAAGCATACTGAGATGCAGTTACTCTTGTTCCAACTCCACTTCCGCTTAGCTCATTCCCTACAAGATAAAAAATGATAAAAATCAGACCCGTTTATTTTGACCCATTTAGTTACAAGTGGGTCGATTCGGGTTACTAATGGACTAATAATGGAAGAAACATGTAACGGGTCTGATTTTTATCATTTTTTATCTTGTAGGGAATGAGCTGAGCGGAAGTGGAGTTGGAACAAGAGTAACTGCATCTGTTTAAGTTGTGTAATGTCAAAAAAACCTACCAAACCTGGATACAATAAACCAAGTTCCACACTAAAGAACGATCACACATGAGGAACATTACACAACCTAAATAGATGAAGATGTTTCCATTTCGTGATCATGGGTCTGGTTTGTGGAGGTACTTGCGGTCGTTTCCATCAGTAATACTGATGAACTTGCTCTGAACTCCAATGAACTACAAGTTCTTTTATCCGCTGGAAATTCGTCGATTGCATCTGCTCGTTTTCTATCCCCAATTTCCTATCAAAATTTCACTAAAAAAATTCAAAAAAAATAAAAATAAAAATAAAAAACTATTAGCACCATCAACAAGTTAACCAATTTCTACAACCATCTTGATCTCAAATCATACAGCAAATACCAAATTTAACCACAAAAAATAGAACAAATCACACTTTAATACCAAAACCTGATTACCAAACAAGATAAAGGAAAAATATCGTAATAAATTATTTATTACTATAATGATCAACAGAAAAAGCACATGAGGATTATTAGTGGGCTTTAGCAAAGTTTTTTAAATAAACTGTTTTGCATCTTCAAATTAATCATCAAAAAGGCATCATTTAACTGAACAAAACTAATTTTGTGCAGCACAGGAAACTGAATATGCCATATATTGAAAAAGATGAGTTAAATAAAAAACTTACTTGGTTAATTTAGTGTGTTCCTGCAAACCACAAATCAAGCATACCCGTTCATGCTACCTGCAACCCAGACTTTTACAACACACACGTTAAAAAACTCTAATAAATATATAACACTCTTAATTTGTAGAACACACAGTTAGACCAATAACATCAACTTCGAATGTAGAAAAACAAGATAAAAAAAATTAACACATTCTACAACATAACTTGAGCAAGAACAAGAACTGAAACAAAATAAAAATCTGAAATACAAAAGCATAATCAGTTATAAAGAACATATACCTGTGATGGTATGAGGCAAAGAGAAAGGAGGTGAAAAAAGAATTTGTAACCCTAGATCTGGCGATGTGCATCTTTACTGCAAAGCCAGAGGAGATCTGTGATTGGAATAACCAGAGGAGATCAGAATGACTTGTGGTGAATTGTGAAGAGATAGCACATCCAAATTTAGATCTTTGAGGGAGAAGACCATCCAAGTTCTCCATTTATGATGAGGGAGGCGACCACTCGAACAGACAATTCCAATGAAAGAGGCAAATTATATTTCACGGGTAAAATTACTATATTGCCCTTTTAGTGTCTTAAAAATTGTTCCACTTCCTATTCTACCTGCTTGTTGGATTTATTTGTACGATTCAAAACTTGTACATATGGCAAAATTACATTTTTGTACATCACTCCTCCTTTTTAATATATTTTATAGATTAGTGGTGGTGGCTATAATAGTATAAGTTTTTAGGGTTAGGGTTTTGTTGTTTGAGGCGTAAAGAAAGAAGAAGGAAGTAGTTGTTGCCGATATGTTTTTTGGGATAGTTTGTGCCTTGTGGTCTGAGTATTTTCACCAGAAGAAAGAAAAAGAGATATAGTTGTGGTGTGGTAGTGTTGTTGAAAGGCATTTTAGGGGTTAATCATTCAAAAGATAATAGTAATTGGGATAAAAAAAAATATACAGGTTTGTGAGTTTGTGTGTGGGCTGGGATACGCTTGTTGTGGTGGTTGGATTTAGTCAGGGGCGGATCTATGTAGTAGTAAGGGGTAGCCTAGGCTACCCCTCAACCTTGTCGGCCAATGGCGCTCCCTTGAAAAATCAGTGTTACACATACGTAAATATCCTGAGTGCTTTTTATAGAATTATGCAATCACTCTCCTTGAACTTTCTAAAGAAGAAAGTGTTGGAAAAAGAAGAAATGTTTGATAAAAAGAAAAAATAGGGTTGCAGGTGTGATGAAACGAAAAAGATGATATGTTTAGTATGTTTATTTGGAAGAAATAAATGTGTTATTTTGGAATTGACAAATGTCTCCTAAACACTGAGACCATGTGTAGTGGTTAACACCCCACCCTTGAGCGTTTTGCGCCATGTAGCAGCCCAGTCAGCAACGGGGTGTTATGGGGCGTTTTCTAAAATCGGTGTAGTGGGGATGTAGGGCATTATGTTAAAAGGGGTGTAAATAGAATTTAAATAAAAAAAAACCATGAAAAATTGTTATTGGCCAAACAAAGAACAGAAGCACACTCATTGGCCAAAGCCCTTCTTCTCCGGCGTGATTAAAAACACTGCCCGAATTTTTTTGAAAGAAAACGCCAAAACACGCCGAGGGGGCGGCCTTGCCGGCGTTTTGGGGTGGGATTGGGCGGGATTGAGGGCAAAAAACGCCCATTACGCTTGGTCTGATAAGTAAAGTCAAAGGATATTAATTTTGAAGTCCCACAGTCTTGAGAAGATAAATGGACCCGAAAAGCATATTAATGTTTTATTAAGTCATTAATTTTAAAAATATAAAAGAAAGTTTGGGCTGCAATTATTTTTGTTGGTTTTAATGAATAAAATTGCAACTATAAATTTTAATTGGGCTAATAATGTTTAAATAAGGACTCGTGTGCTCCTAATATGATTAACGACTCATGTGCTCCTAATATGATTAACGAATCGTGTGCTCCTAATATGATTAACGACTCGTGTGTCCTAAGAGGATTAGGTTACAAAATTGTCTTTGATTGGGGATTTTAGCTAGTTCTGATTTTGGAGTGAAATTTCGAAACCACTTTTAAGAGAAATTAGATTAGAACCGGACTGAACCTCTAAGAAATCTGATTTTGGAGTGATTATATTTTTTTATATGATCCAACCTGATCCGAACCTGACTGAGAAAATTGTTATATAGCAATGAACAAATAGCAACTAAAAATTTCCGCCCCCATGTAAAACGTTTCTGGGTGCGCAACTGTTGTCGGTGACGTGAAAAATTAATGAAAAAATTAATCTTCTCCGTTTTATGTGTCAAATACTCCTAGGTCCATATTTTATTTGGTATACCCCTAAATTTATCTTTTAGCTTCGCCACTAAAGGGAGCCTGATTGAAACAATGGCCTAACTGCCCAAATTATTAATAATATGATTGAAATTGCGGCCAAATTAGTTATGTATTTATTTTACTTGATTTATTTATTGTCGTTTTTTTATATTGTATAATTGCACGGTAAATTTTTTTTAGGATACCCCTGATTTAATGTGCTAGTTCCCTCACTGGATTTAGTGATGGTGCAGGTTGGTTGAAGAGCTAAGAGAAAGAGATAAGGTTTTGTGATGTATATAATATTTTTTTTAATCTTTTAAATAAATTAGTAAAATTACCGATCTACCCTCATGTGTAAATCACTTGACAAGATTTAACTAGAATTTTTAATCAAGTTAGGGCTAATGGACCTAGGGTGCAATGTGTTTAACATTTAAAGGATTGTGACTGTAATTATTAAAGTTAAAGGGTATCCATTGCAATCCGATATAAACATAAAGGACACAAATCTAAAATGATTACTTATGAACATGGCTTAGCATGCTGAAGCAATAAGACTAACTCATTTTCCCATTACAAACCCAATGCGGCCCTGGTTAGAATAACTTAATCAATCTCTTCTTCCACACAAATGCAACTAAGAGAACTAGAGAAGGCAAGGCATAGACTTTCAGTTTTTATAAGTCTCATCAGGTTATATACATGCATTATAAAAGACACCATAATTATCATTTAAACAAGCTACAAAACATCAAAACTTGCTACTTATCAGTTACTAAATTCAATTACACTACTAGAAAAAAGACCTTCAATGACGCGCAATGCGTGTCATTAAAGGGTAGATATGACACACAAAAGAGTGTCAAGGAAGCCCCTGTCATTAATTGAAGATGACATGCTCTTGTGTGTCATCCTTTTATGACACACCTTTACGACACACTTTAATGACACGCCTTAATGGCACACACTCATGATACGCCTTTATGATACACTTTAATGACATGCATTGCATGCCATGGTTTTAAATTTTTATTTTTTTATTTTATTTTATTGGTAGAATTTCTAATTTTCCTAATAGAACCAAAACAATATATAAATCCATATCATAACAAAATACACATATACCAAAGCAATTCATTTCATAATCATACGTCAAAAATAATACAAATATCTTAAGTTAACAAAAAATATTGTTTGGCGTACATACTTCGACATCTAAAATAGTCACTTAAAAATAAACGCTGCCCCACAACTCAAACACCATTCACGTATCCCATCAATATCCTCATCCGTGTATACCGCTTTGCCTCTCCCAACCTGAGAACAAAATTAAAGAATCTAAATACATGCACTTTTATATATAAAAAAACAATTTATGACATAACAAAATCAGAAAACCTAAATACATGCACTTTGATATGATAAACAAAGAGGATATCCACACAATTATATTCTCATTTCATCATGTTATTTAGTTATCTTTTTTACCTCGTTTCTTTTATATGCAAATCAAACACACATGTCTCATCAAAATCTCCAATATTATAAACTAAATTCAGTGATATAATAAAAGTTTTGCAGCAAGTTAGCTAACAAATTAATAATACTTCAAAAGTAATCATTTAAAAAATAATACTTACATTGTTATTGGCAAGTATTTCAATTCCTTCTTCAACGACCTGTTTCGTAAACTTCAATACGTAGTAGCCACATTCAGTACCTCCCATCTGATATCCTCCCATCTGATATGGACACTACAAAATTAAAAATTCTGATTCAGTCGATGGAGTTAAAGCTACAATTTCAACACATGGACACACCTAAAAATATTGATATGTTTCTATCAATAAAAATTAAGTGCTCACCTTAGCGTTAACCTAATTGACTTTAACCATAGTCTTGGTTCCACCTTGTACAGCATACAGGCCATCGCCCTATAAGAAAAATTAACAAATATATCATAATAATATAATATAATTTTTCAATAATTTATATTGTACATCATACAAGGCCATTGCCCTAAAATAATTTATATTACTTACGCATCGATAATTTGCCTCAACACTGGATTTATTATGCTATTCCTTATAAAATCAAGATAATAGCAAGTATTTGTTTTCATGTCTAAAACTGCCAACACCCAATGTCTTCTACAAAAACCATAAACCAAATTAAGTCAAATAAAATCAAGATAATAGTTATTTTTTCTTCTTGAATAGTTATTTAAATGGAAAATCATACCCAGGATTGTAGGGCGTTAGGATGATGTCATTGTCCTTTCTTGTAGATAACCGATCTGCAACCATTCTACTTGTATCATCAATATGTTTGGGTTTTGATTTACGTTCACTTGGTGAGATTGCACTTGGGGTCACAAAAAATACCGTGATCATGTTTTGGCCCATTCTTTATTTGCTCATACAATAAATTGTGTTTTACTAACAATTATTGAAATTAAATTGAAGTACTTACATCATATAAGTCGTAATGACAGAACCGGCCAACTCATCCAATGTAAAAACTGCTTCAAAATCCTTCCGGTTTAAATATGTGAAACTCTCGTACCCAAATAGATCGTCCACACATTGCAATTTTATAGAATCGGCCTTTAAAACTTATGCATCAACCACAGTTGCAGTCATCGTCAAAACAACATTGTTTTCAACTCTTATCCTTGGCCTCCTTTGTGCTCTCGTCATCCTCCTTTTTTCCTTCATTCACTTGTACATCCTCTTTTTCCTTTTGCAGTTCAAGTACTCTTGTCCCTTTTTTTTCTTTCTCACTTACTACTTCTTTTCCTGTGATCTTTTTCACTTGTACAATCTTTTGTTCAAACTCTCTTTCGTTCTCTTCATCAGTTCCTCTTCCTCTTGGTTGTTTTATTTGTTTCTTACATTCTAAATCTTTCACAAGTTTTGTCTTTGGTTTCGCCACCATTTTTTCCTACAAAAATATAAATTCTTTAAATTAGACCTCATGTCGCAACCCCCGATCCCTTATCTATGCCGGGAACGGGCAGACGCGAACTCAGTAGTGGTGGTATCGGTTATTTAATCTTGCAGCGGAATTTACATCAGGACCGTAGTTAGGAAATGTTTATCAGAGTAAAACCACCTCATTTAATATTAATAATCACATGGGTAAAACCCAAGTTTCTTAGTACAATACAATTTGATAGGGATAAACCCTATTTTATTGAATTTAAAACATCGTTTATTAGGTAACTTTTATAGCCACATTTTCCCAAGCCTTCAATGCTCTCCAGCTGCCTTTTTACTAATTGGCTGTCACATTGGGTTACCTGAAACGCGTTTTAAAACACTTGTCAGTGGGAAATACTGGTGAGTGAATCCCAGTTTAATCAAGTTTAAATAAAAGTCACAGTGAACAGTATTGAGAGCGATCACATTGTTTATGTCTACACAATTACTCCATTAGTACTGTCAATCCACTGACTTGTGGGTCATATTACCCATTGGCTAACTCATTGTCCAATGGTAACGTATTGTCATCCGGACTTACTACTCACAGTGTAGTAAATTTTGTATACAAAACCCCAACATACCGGCAGTAATTGAAGAACTACAAAGACTCAATCACCGCTTAATCACATTGTAAAACAATTAAGGTTTTGTAAAACATTCCAAAAAGATTAACAAAAAGAGGATAAACTCACATTGCTATCTTAGACTTTGCGTAAGGGTTTCCTGGATATAATCTATAATTTATACAAATGTACATTGGTTAGTATCATAACCCTTTGAAAATATTAATGATACCCTCCTCGAGATGGCATTCCAACAACTACGTCGGGCAGAACCACGACAGTTGTTACGGAACCCTAAATCAACCGGGCAGCGTAACTATTATGAAACTGGGGTTATAATACTTACAACGGAGCAGAACCTCGCTAATTTGGGGTATAATACTCGACTATAATGCTTATAACATCAGAAATTCGTTTAGAAAGAAAGATGTGAGCGACGGAAAATGAAACCAGATGGCCTGTTTATATAGTTGCAAAACCTGACCCTCACGCGGCCCGCGTAAAGGTAAGCAAAGGCTTATGCGGCCCGCGTCAACATATGGTCAACGCGTAGCTTAGCTGATTCGATGTGTAGGTCCGCCACGATGTCGACACGTGTCGGCCTAGGATGTCTCCGCGTTTGATGATCTCTAGCGGCCCGCGTAAGAGTTAAGGTGAGCTTACGCGGCCCGCCTGAACTAAAGAAATCAGTGAAGTCCGGTCTACATCTTCATACCGCCCGCGTAAAGTTGGGGTGGGATCCTACGCGGCCCGCCTCAACTTAAACATCAGATTTTATATTTTATTTTTAATGTTATAACGTATCTCTGGATCGTTTTCACATACGGGGTGTATTTAGAGACATATAAGGGTATTTTAAAATATACTAGAGTCTCGGAAATATTTATGAGGGTGTTGGTTTTACCGAGGGTTGTTACATTCTCCCTACCTTGTTTTAGAGCTCGTCCTCGAGATCTACTGAAATAAATACGGATACTTCTTTTGCATTTCCGATTCAAGCTCCCATGTATCAGGTCCTCTTTTGGAGTCCCACTTCACTTTGACCAGAACTAATCTCTTATGTGACACCCAAGGAAAACCAGTAAACAACGCAACATAACTAGCTTCCTCAGTAACCACGTGCTAAATTTCGGGACGAAATTTTCTTAACGGGGAGAGAATGTGACAACCCTCAAAATTTCATGTATCCGTACGATTATTTAATGATAATTAAAGTGCTTGGTGACTTCGTCATACTTACATGTGTTGGTTAACATACTAGGCTTGTGCAGAAAACTTGACTAAATGGCCCTGAATATTTTCCTATGTGTTAGGAATTAATTGTGTTACAAATATATGTATATAAGACGCCTTACGGAACAATTAAAAAACTTAACGAAACAGTATCCGACCGAACAACCGGACATCACCCGGGACACCAAATATTTGCCAAATACATTGTGTTATTTTTTTTGGCTAGTCTTGATCCCCGTTCACCATGACACCCACTAAAAACCCAATAACAAGCATGTATCATCACATTACTTACAAACAAACTAACAATTACAATTTAGTTGAAAAATTGCAAACAAGCCCCTCCCCCAACCTGATTTTCGGTCCTAGGTGGACCCCACAAAGATCACCATGATTTCCCCTATATATTTTGTTTAGATCTTCTTTGATTGTTGATTGCAAGTATGAACAAAATAATTAGAGAATCTCTCATATGTATGGCCAACCCTCTTACAAGATCATTGACAATCTTTCACTCTCTCTCCTCACTACTCTCTCTCTCTATTTCGGTCACCCCCATAACCGAACCCACCTCCACCCCTCAACATCTTCATCTCCTCCAATTACAAGTTCCATACAAAGCTTGAAGTTCATCCATGGAGGTTGCAAGTTGAAGGACTTTCAAAGGAGCTTGTTTCTAGTCTTTCTCATAATCTTCTCTCTACATCTTCATCACAAGATCCTACCCTAGCTTTAAGCTAGCAGTAAGTTCCTTACGTCACCTTTGTTCATCTTGTTCCATGATTAAAAGATGTAATATGTTAAATCTACAAGAACACTAAAAATGGTTTAAACAAGAAGATGAAACATGATGTAAAAATGTTAGTATGAAGTTGTTTGGATATATTGCTGATTATTTGCTGATTTACTTGTTAATATTGAGTACTAGAAATGTTGTTGATCATTATGCACGTTAACAGAACCAATAGAACTCGCATTAGAATGTAAAAGCTGAAAAAACAGAAAGCTGTTTGGTGATTACAGCCAACTTCAGTTGGCTGTAATCGGACCTTAATAAAGCAGAAAATGTGTTTTCTGAACCCTAGATTTATGTATTATGAAATACAGTTTTAATGGCACTGGAATCATAATTTTTGGACTTCGTTTACTATTTTTAAAGGGTCATTTTGTAACAGCAGCTCAAGCTGCATTTTTGCTGCTGAAAATAGGTGTTATATTTTTGGTCATAACTGGAAATCTTTGTTGAATCAGCTCATGAAATTTGTACAGTAGATGACAACTGATATATTTATAATTACCCCACTGGAATTTCGTAAATCGGACGCTCGATGAATTTTAAATAAATTATTCCGTGGACTACAGTCAGAAAAAGATAAATCTGAGTTCAGTCCGGAAAATGAATTTTTATAAAATATTGGTGATGAATTGGATCCCGAGATTTTTATACAATAATATTTGGATCGTTTAAGACCTTCTGTAAAAAGTTGGGAATTTTTGAAATAAGTTAACTATTTTATTAAAATCCCCGAAAACAGCCCAGTTTTGAATATTAATGCTGAAATGACATAAGTTGTAATTTGCATGTCTAAATGTCGGGTAGGTTATCTGTGAATGATATAACGTGTTATATGTGTTATGTACATCATCGTATGTTTGTTTATGAGTGGGGAATGGATGGGAAACTTATATGGGCATAAACCGTTAAAGTGATGCATGTTATGTGATAGATACGTGTAGGAACTTTGTGCTCTATTTAAAAATCACTAAATGACTAACTGGTAATCATATTAGGACGTGATTGACCGACCTTGACTGTTAGCTATATTTGAGAATCTAACCGAGCAAACCGAGGTGAGTTCACACTTTCTACAAGGCATGGGATTTCCCGGTGGTTTGGGAATGGGTTAAAGAATTTAAAACTAAATCTACATATCTCCTTGGGAAGATATGTACGGCCATCCTCCATAGGTAGGATGCCATTATTAATCCTACGAATTCTCCTGGTGCAGAATACGTACGTTCGTCCTCCTGGTGTAGGACAACAACCTTAAAAACTAGCTAGACAAAACTCTATCAATAAGTCCCTCTTCATTATATCGACTTAATCGTCGAGGCCAATGGCGAACGGATCATTAGTTAATAGCGCTATTAGGTTTAACAAACCTCACACCATGCCGGTCGGACGGGCGTGTACTAATGGACTATGGCAGACTATCAGTGATGAAAGACACTGATATAGGGCACAACTTATTTGCGTAGTAGTCGATATCATACCGTCTAGTAGTTCACACGGGGAAAGCCCCCACTGATTATGGTTATGGATTGGGTAATGAAAAAGGAACTGGTTAAACATACTTTCAACTACGGGGTAACCCCCACGGCAATTAAGCCAACGAAAGTCAAACCACTTTTTTCAGAAACAACTTAAAACTAATCAACCAAACGTGAACTCACTTAACTTTGTTGTTGACTCGTTGTTACAGGCCTTACAGGTCGTTAAACGCTTGGAGCCTGCACGAGGAAGGAGTCGTTGTGGTGTACGGACTGTTATGTTCCGTGCTTATTATTTAAATCCTTATGAACTTATTAAACTTGCGTTTTGAACTTTAACTTATAAACTATGGACTTATGCTTTTGGATTTACTTTTATACTTCCGCTGTTTAAACTAAACATGGTAAACTAGCTTTGGTCACCAATCGTATTGTGGTTGGTCTTATTTACTTAATTACGATGTTCAATATGATTGGTGGTTCGATCCTGTTCACGTCACGCCTCCAAGTGGTGGTACTCCGCATGATGGATTTTGGGGGTGTGACAGATTGGTATCAGAGCCATTGGTTATAGTGAACTTGGTTTTAATAAGGGAAAAAGTTTTTGTTAAAACCAGACTATAACATGTACAGTGCTCAACGATCCACAACGACGCTTCGCTCCACGTGTGTAACACCCTAAAATTTGTACCCTTGATTTTAGTCAAAATATAGTTAATTACATGACTTTCATTAACAAAATTTAATAATAACCATGACCTTAGTCGACTAATGACTAAATTACATAATTTCAAAACTGTTTAAAATGTGTTAACGACCCATACACAAAGACTACAAAAGATCTAAGACGTTGCGGAAGCTTCAAAATAGAGTGTTCGGTTCTTCATCTTATCACTTGATCGCCACCCGTAAGACTTGTCGACTTACCTATGATCAAAACCATTAAAACATTAGTTTTGATGTTATAGTATAATATCATCACAAAGTTGTACATCACATCTGAAATAATAAACACAAACAACTATTCTGGATCCACCGTAAATTACGGTATCACCGTAATTTACGGTGATCCCTGAAGTTTTGTGGTCACCGTAAACCAGAAGGTTTACACCATAACAGATCTGACCTCTACCGTAAATTACGGTATTACCGTAATTTACGGTAGAACCTGGAGATCAATGTCTTGTTATGTTTGAGTCATCTCCTTCTAACAAATCTGGTAATTTACTTTCCTATCATCCATAACATCAAATTTCTAGTATTCTATTAATGTGATAGATATTTACCAATAACATAACACTATCCATCATATTCCGGAGTATATGTATATATCATATTTCACATGATTTATTGACCCGTTTGGCTCGTCTAAGGAAATCATCCTATATGACGAGTACCAACGCATACCAACCGAATTTAATATATCAATCAATATAACAACTTCGAGGCATAATTCACAACAACTCTTATTCAAAATTCACTTACATATTTAAATCATCCGATATAATAAATGTAACGGAACAAGTTACATACCTTAGCGCACACCCTTCAACCGTGAGTCACCACCGGCTTGTCCACTCGACGTTCTGGTATCTTGTCCTATAGAGTTCAATGTTATCTTGTTTAGAACTCTTTGTAAACCATATTTCACATAATAGTTAAAACATCACGATTAGGCGTTTTAACTACAAAATTCTAATTTTCAAGTCTTCTTTGAGGCATTTCAACAAACACTTCATATGCAGAATTTTTATACCTTTAGTAATCAACTTCTTAACTTGCTAATTAGCTAACTTGACAACAATAAAGCCCTCCTATAGTGTTTTAAGCATCATATCTTTCTGAAATCACTTTCAACAATCAAATTACACTAGAATAATCATCCTAAACCCTAGTGTTCATCTTCATCTTGTAAAACCCATAACCCACCTTCAAGGTGTTCATGGAATTTCCTGAAATTGGACATGATTTCATATGTAGTTGTCTAGGTTTCACTTCTAGACACTACATCATCTCTAATCAAATCAAACAACACACATGCAACCTCTAATCTTAGATTTTCCAAAATCATGAGAATTTCAAACAAAGGATTAACACGAATTTTTACATACCTTGTAATCCTCTTGTGATGAGGATCACTGTTCTATGTTCAGATTTCGTTTTTGATCAGATTTGAGCCCTCAATTTGATTGTTTTGGTGAGATTATGGTTTTTGGAAAGGGGGTGTCGCCCCCTGCTTCTCCTTGATCGACCAACACCCAGATTTGGGGTGTTTGGTTTATTTTTATTTGTTCCATTTAATTAAGTTTCAGAATTAACAACTAAAGTCCCTCTACTTTGTTCAACATAATTTAATTTAGTTGTTTTTATCCTTACTTTGAGTTATTTCTTGCCTATTAACTAACTAGGTTAGATTTCCTAGTTAATAAATTCTAGTTTATTAAAACCTTACTAATTCAAATTTAAGGTTTTATATTTTCGGAGTGCCGACCTCTATTATCTCTGATCGTGATGCGCATTTTACTTCAGAACTGTGGCAAGCGATGCACAAATCTTTTGGCTCACGATTAGACATGAGCACAGCTTACCACCCGCAAACGGATGGGCAGTCTGAACGCCCCATCCAAACCCTAGAAGACATGCTGCGGGCATGTGTAATCGATTTTGGTAATGGCTGGGAAAAGCACCTCCCATTAGTGGAGTTTTCGTATAACAACAGTTACCACACCAGCATTCAAGCCGCTCCATTTGAAGGATTGTACGGGCGTAAATGCCGATCACCTCTTTGTTGGGCAGAGGTGGGTGACAGTCAGATCACGGGTCCAGAACTCGTAGTTGATACTACAGAAAGGATTGCTCAGATACGACAACGCATGGCAGCAGCTCGTGACCGTCAGAAAAGCTACGCTGACAAGGGCAGGAAACCACTCGTGTTCCAAGTTGGGGACCGGGTGCTACTCAAAGTCTCACCTTGGAAAGGTGTAGTTCGTTTTGGCAAACGAGGCAAACTCAATCCGCGATATGTCGGACCGTTCAAAATTATAGAGAAAATAGGCAAAGTGGCCTACAAACTAGATCTACCAGCAGAACTCAGTGCAGTTCACAACGTTTTTCACGTGTCAAATCTGAAGAAGTGTCTGTCAGATGAGACCCTCATAGTTCCTTTGAAGGAGCTCACTATCGACGATCAGTTGCGATTCGTTGAGGAACCAGTTAAACTCACGGACCGAGATGTTAAGGTCCTCAAGCGCACCAGAATACCTCTTGTTCGAGTTCGTTGGAATTCCCGTCGTGGCCCAGAGTTTACCTGGGAACGAGAAGACCAAATGAAACTCAAGTATCCCCAGTTGTTTAAGAAAAGTGCAACCACTACTGAGGCTGAAGCTACTGTAGAATTTCGGGACGAAATTCCAAATCAACGGGGGGATGATGTGACACCCCAGGAAAACCAGTAAACAACGCAACATAACTAGCTTCCTCAGTAACCACGTGCTAAATTTCGGGACGAAAATTTCTTAACGGGGAGAACATGTGACAACCCTCAAAATTTCATGTATCCGTACGATTATTTAATGATAATTAAAGTGCTTGGTGACTGTGTCATACTTACATGTGTTTGTTAACATACTAGGCTTGTGCAGAAAACTTGACTAAGCCCTGAATATTTTCCTATGTGTTAGGAATTAATTGTGTTACAAATATATGTATATAAGACGCCTTACGGAACAATTAAACAACTTAACGGAACAGTATCCGACCGAACAACCGGACATTACCCGGGACACCAAATATTTGCCAAATACATTGTGTTATTATTTTTGGCTAGTCTTGATCCCCGTTCACCATGACACCCACTAAAAACCCAATAACAAGCATGTATCATCACATTACTTACAAACAAACTAACAATTACAATTTAGTTGAAAAATTGCAAACAAGCCCCTCCCCCAACCTGATTTTCGGTCCTAGGTGGACCCCACAAAGATCACCATGATTTCCCCTATATATTTTGTTTAGATCTTCTTTGATTGTTGCTTGCAAGTATGAACAAAATAATTAGAGAATCTCTCATATGTATGGCCAGCCCTCTTACAAGATCATTGACAATCTTTCACTCTCTCTCCTCACTACTCTCTCTCTCTATTTCGGTCACCCCCATAACCGAACCCACCTCCACCTCTCAACATCTTCATCTCCTCCAATTACAAGTTCCATTCAAAGCTTGAAGTTCATCCATGGAGGTTGCAAGTTGAAGGACTTTCAAAGGAGCTTGTTTCTAGTCTTTCTCATCATCTTCTCTCTACATCTTCATCACAAGATCCTACCCTAGCTTTAAGCTAGTAGTAAGTTCCTTATGTCACCTTTGTTCATCTTGTTCCATGATTAAAAGATGTAATATGTTAAATCTACAAGAACACTAAAAAGGGTTTAAACAAGAAGATGAAACATGATGTAAAAATGTTAGTATGAAGTTGTTTGGATATATTGCTGATTATTTGTTGATTTACTTGTTAATATTGAGTACTAGAAATGTTGTTGATCATTATGCATGTTAACAGAACCAATAGAACTCGCATTAGAATGTAAAAGCTGAAAAACAGAAAGCTGTTTGGTGATTACATCCAATTCAGTTGGCTGTAACCGGACCTTAATAAAGCAGAAAATGTGCTTTCTGAACTCTAGATTTATGTATTATGAAATACGGTTCTAATGGCACTGGAATCATAATTTTTGGACTTCGTTTACTATTTTTAAAGGGTCATTTTGTAACAGCAGCTCAAGCTGCATTTTTGCTGCTGAAAATAGGTGTTATATTTTTGGTCATAACTGGAAATCTGTGTTGAATCAGCTCATGAAATTTGTACAGTAGATGACAACTGATATATTTGTAATTATCCCACTGGAATTTCGTAAATCGTATGCTCGATGAATTTTAAATAAATTATTCCGTGGACTGCAGTCAGAAAAATATAAATCTGAGTTTAGTCCGGAAAATGAATTTTTATAAAATATTGGTGATGAATTGGATCCCTAGATTTTTATACAATAATATTTGGGTCGTTTAAGACCTTCTGTAAAAAGTTGGGAATTTTTGAAACAAGTTAACTATTTTATTAAAATCCCCGAAAATAGCCCAGTTTTGAATATTAATGCTGAAATGACATAAGTTGTAATTTGCATGTCTAAATGTCGGGTAGGTTATCTGTGAATGATATAACGTGTTATATGTGTTATGTGCATCATCGTATGTTTGTTTATGAGTGAGGAATGGATGGGAAACTTATATGGGCATAAACCGTTAAAGTGATGCATGTTATGTGATAGATACGTGTAGGAACTTTGTGCTCTATTTAAAAATCAGTAAATGACTAACTGGTAATCATATTAGGACGTGATTGACCGACCTTGACTATTAGCTATATTTGAGAATCTAACCGAGCAAACCGAGGTGAGTTCACACTTTCTACAAGGCATGGGATTTCCCGGTGGTTTGGGAATGAGTTAAAGAATTTAAAACTAAATCTACATATCCCCTTGGGAAGATATGTACGGCCATCCTCCATAGGTAGGATGCCATTATTAATCCTACGAATTCTCCTGCTGCAGAATACGTACGTTCGTCCTCCTGGTGTAGGGCAACAACCTTAAAAACTAGCTAGACAAAACTCTATCAATAAGTCCCTCTTCATTATATCGACTTAATCGCCGAGGCCAATGGCGAGCTGGTCATTAGTTAATAGTGCTATTAGGTTTAACAAACCTCACACCGTGCCGGTCGGACGGGCGTGTACTAATGGACTATGGCAGACTATCAGTGATGATAGACACTGATATAGGGCATAACTTATTTGCGTAGTAGTCGATATCATACCGTCTAGTAGTTCACACGGGGAAAGCCCCACTGATTATGGTTATGGATTGGGTAATGACAAAGGAACTGGTTAAACATACTTTCAACTACGGGGTAACCCCCACGGCAATTAAGCCAACGAAAGTCAAACCACGTTTTTCAGAAACAACTTAAAACTAATCAACCAAACGTGAACTCACTCAACTTTGTTGTTGACTCGTTGTTACATGCCTTACAGGTCGTTAAACGCTTAGAGCTTGCACGAGGAAGGAGTCGTTGTGGTGTACGGACTGTTATGTTCCGTGCTTATTATTTAAATCCTTATGAACTTATTAAACTTGCGTTTTGAACTTTAACTTATAACCTATGGACTTATGCTTTTGGATTTACTTTTATACTTCCGCTGTTTAAACTAAACATGGTTAACTAGCTTTGGTCACCAATCGTATTGTGGTTGGTCTTATTTACTTAATTACGATGTTCAATATGATTGGTGGCTCGATCCTGGTCACGTCACGCCTCCAAGCGGTGGTACTCCGCATGGTGGATTTTGGGGGTGTGACATCTTATGCTTGAGATTCTTGACTTTCCTGTCTTCAATCTGTAGAGGCCTTTCTACAAACTTGAGTTATTCATTTACCTCTATATCTTTAAGAGGTACTATTAGTGATTCATCAGCTAAACACTTTTTGAGATTTGATACATGAAATACATCATGTATTCCTGCCATTTCCTCTGGCAGTTGTAGCTGATAGGCTACAGGTCCTATTCTTCTAACAATCTCAAAAGGTCTAACATACCTGGGACTTAGCTTTCCTCGTTTGATGAATCTTACTACTCCTTTCCAAGGAGAGACTTTCAACAATACTTTATTCCCTACTCGAAATTCTAATGTCTTGCGTCGGTTATCGGCATAGCTCTTTTTTCGATCTCGTGCGGCTTTCAGTCGTTCCTTGACTTGAATGATTTTGTCAGTTGTTTCTTGCACTATCTCTGGTCCAGATAGTTGCTTTTCCCTAATTTCTGCCCAACAGACTGGGGTTCAGCACTTTCGTCTGTAAAGTGCTTCGAATGGTGCAGCATTAATACTTGTGTGATAACTATTATTATAAGAAAATTCTATTAAAGGTAAGCGATCGTCCCAATTACCTCCAAAATCAATTACACAAGCTCTAAGCATGTCTTCCATTGTATGAATTGTTCTTTCGCTTTGTCCATCCGTTTGAGGATGATAAGCTGTGCTCAATTTTAACTTGGTTCCCATTGCCTTTTGGAAACTTGACCAAAAATGAGAGGTAAATCGACTATCCCTATCAGAAACAATTGATAAAGGAATGCCATGTAAAGAAACAATTTCATTTACATACAACTTAGCTAACTGTTCCATACTGAAAGTTTCTTTCATTGGTAGGAAATGAGCTGACTTGGTTAGTCTATCTACAATCACCCAGATTGTATCATTTCCTTTCTTTGTTTTGGGTAATTTAGTAACAAAATCCATTGTTATCAATTCCCATTTCCACACTGGAATTTCTAATTGTTGTAGCAATCCTGAGGGTTTCTGGTGTTCAGCCTTAACTTGTGAACAAGTTAAACATTTAGAAACATAGGTTGCTATATCCTTTTTCATTCCTATCCACCAGAATTTTTTCCTTAAATCCTGGTACATTTTATCACTTCCTGGGTGCATCGTATATTTAGACTTATGGGCTTCTTCTAATATATGATGACGTAGGTTTCCTAATTTAGGTATCCACATTCTCTTTTAATGAAATCTCCAAATTCCATCTGTTCCTTGTTCTAATTCTTTCAGTATACCTTTTAATTTTTCAGAATCATCCTTGATTACTGATTCTTGTGCTTCTCTTATTTGATCATTTAAATCTACTTGCAGATTTAATTTGAGAGAATGTACCCTTTTTGGCTTTTCATGATACTTCCGGCTTAAAGTATCTGCTACTACGTTTGCTTTTCCTTCATGATACTGAATATCACAGTCATAGTCACTAAGCATCTCCATCCAGCGTCTTTGTCTCATATTCAATTCCTTTTGCTTGAAAATATACCTTAAACTCTTATGATTAGTGAATATGGTAAACTTACTACCATAAAGGTAATGTCTCCAAATTTTAAGAGCAAAGATTATAGCTCCTAACTCTAAATCATGGGTTGAATAATTCTCTTCATGATTCTTAAGTTGTCTAGATGCGTAAGCTATAACCTTTTGTCGTTGCATCAATACACATCCATAACCTAATTTAGAAGCGTCACAATAGACTACAAAGTCTTCAGTTCCTTCTGGTAAAGCTAATATGGGTGTATGGGTTAATCTTTGCTTAAGGATTCTAAAGGCTTCTTCTTGTTTTAATCCCCATTCAAACATAACAGATTTACAGGTTAGCTTAGTTAAGGGAATGGCTATTCTAGAAAAATCTTGAATAAATCTTCTATAATAACCGACCAATCCTAAGAAACTTCTAACCTCGGTTGGCGACTCAGGGGTTTTCTATTTAGTAATTGCCTCGATCTTTGTTGGATCTACATGAATTCCTTCATGATTGACTAGGTGCCCAAGAAATTGTACCTGTTCTAACCAAAACTCGCACTTTGAAAATTTAGCGTAAAGCTTTTCCTTTCTTAATAGACTTAAAAGTGCGTGCAAATGCCTTGCATGATCTTCTTTACTCTTAGAATAAATTAGAATATCATCTATGAAGACGATTATGAATTTATCCAAATATGGCTTACATATTCGGTTCATCATGTCCATAAATGCAGCTGGGGCATTGGTTAAACCAAATGGCATGACAGTAAATTCATAATGGCCATACCTTGTTCTGAAAGCGGTTTTAGGAATGTCCTCTTCCTATACCTTTAATTGATGATATCCTGACCTTAAATCGATTTTAGAGAAAAATCGAGCTCCTTGCAGTTGATCAAACAGATCATCGATTCTCGGTACTGGGTACCTATTCTTAATCGTGACCTTGTTCAATTCACGGTAATCAATGCACATACGCATTGATCCGTCCTTCTTTTTAACAAACAGTATCGGCGCTCCCCATGGCGACGAACTTGGTTGTATAAATCATTTTTCTAACAATTCGTCTAATTGTTTCTTCAATTCTTGCATTTCTGCAGGTGCCAAATGATAAGGTGCTTTGGTAATTGGTGTTGTTCCTGGTAGCAGGTGAATTCTGAATTCAACTTCTCTGTTTGGAGGTAGTCCTGGTAATTCTTCTGGAAAGACATCTGAAAACTGAGATACTACTGGAATATCTTTTAAATCCTTTCCTTTAGTGTTAGTGATTACGGAAATCATATACACTATGGAACCTTTTCTTATATAGCTTGCAGTTTTCATCACATAAATGAATTTTGTAGTTCTAGATGGTTTATCTCCTTTAATTGTGATCGTTTTACCTTTTGGTGAATTTACTTGAATTGACTTTTGATCACATAAAATACTGGCTTTATTGGCTATTAACCAATCCATTTCTAAAACAACATCAAATCCAGTCAGATTCATGGGATACAGGTTTGCCACAAATTTTTGATTTAAAATTTCTATTCTTGCTCCCTGCAAGATTTCAGAAATCCTAACAGTTTCTCCATTAGCAGTCTCTACTAGACATTCTTGTGGTAGTTTAGTTAATGACTGATTTAGAAATTTGCAAAATGATGTATTAATAAAACTTTGGTTTGCACCAGAGTCAAATAATACTTTAGCAAAAATATCATTAACTAAAAACGTACCAGCTATAACATCTGGAATTATCTTGGCTTCATCTGCAGTCAAAACAAATGCTCTAGCATTTTTAGTATTCTTGTTGTTTGCAGCTGGGGTTAGTTTTCGACAGTTTGGCCTGATATGACCTTTTCCCCCGCAGTTGTAGCATAATCCATTACTCGATTTCTTCCTGTAATTTTCTTCCCTGTGTCCTGGCATCTTGCAATAATTGCAAAGAGTGGAGCATTTTCCTGAATGCTTTTTCTTGCAGACTTTGCAGAAAGGTGCAGAGGTAGAACCCATATTCCTACGGTTGTAATTCCCAGAACGGAATTCTTGGGTAAGTCTTTGGGTTAGGTTTTTCCTTTGGTCTTCTTCTCTAGTACGGACTAGTTCATCTGTCAAGGTATTGGCTAGTTCTACAGTCTCTTCTATGGTTTGAGGTCTGGCTGCCTTGACTACATGTCTTATCTCCCCAATTAATCCCCAAATATAACGGGAGATTAACACTGGTTCTGGTGAAGCAAGAGTTGGCACTATTCTAGCATATTCAAAGAATATTTTAGTGTATCCCTTACTATCCACACCAGTCATTCTAAGGTTTAGGAATTTGTTTGCTATCTGTTCCTTTTCATTGGGTGGGCAGAATTTCCTTTCTACCTTGTTTTTAAATTCTTCCCATTCCATATTGTAGGTTCTATCACTTCCTCTTGATTGGGGAATAGTGTTCCACCATTCTAGCGCTGAATTCTTAAATAGATTAGAAGTAAACAATATTTTATCTTCTTCAACACACTTGCTTATTCTTAAGACTGCCTCAGTTTTCTCTATCCAGCGTAGAGCTGCAATGGCCCCTTCGTTGCCCGAGAATTCCATTGGTTTACAAGACCAGAATTACTTATAAGAACAACCATAGGGCATGGTTCTTCTTCTTTTGTGAATGGGCACTTGAAGTACAGGTCCATTGTTCACGTTGTGTTCTGGTTCGATTGGTCGCTTACTGCTATGCTTACTTTTATTATCAACATCCTTAACAGTTTGAAGAATAAATGGCATTGCATCTATAATTCCTTGTGCTACTATGTGTTGGATAGCACTATTATCCACTTGATGTTATTGTTATTGATGCTTGGATTCTCATTAACCACGTTAATGTTACTCTGGTTATCATTATTCCGATTTCCTTGATTTCCTTCATCAGTCATCTGAATTTTAAACATTTATCCCATATTAATATCACAAGATAATAGGTAATATAGTTAATCACATGATACGCAATCTAGCCAAAAACGTCGATCATTGCGACTTGTACTCTATTTTCATATACTATGCGTCTATTACACACTAGTACTGAAATAAAGATTATAATACCAACAGAAAGAAAATTACACTAATAATACTATGCATCCGTACACACATATTTTATTTTATTTTTATTTTATTGTATTATTATCACTTCCTCCATCATCTCACGGATATGGATTTATCCAAAAATCCATATTGCGCTCATCGTATTTCCATACGAGACGCTCTCCCACCTGACGCATTCTCTCACTGCTTTCTACAATTTCCTCCCCGAAAGTCCTAAGTTCTTGCACGTTTTCTGCACTCATTGGGGGTGCAGGTTCTAGGACTGGGTTCGGAATCTGGGGTGCGGGTTCCTGATATGGGGGTGAAAGTGCCTGAAATCGGTAAGGATCTTCTAAGATCTCCCTAATATATTCATCATGGTAATAGGGATCTAAAGGGTCCATACCTGGGTAGGCTCCTATGTTTTGTATGGGGGTGTCTTCATGGATAGGGTAACGTTGTACAAATTCCCTATTATCGTCCCACTAGGGGTCGTAATTTGGGTCTAGGGGGTTTGGTGCAGGTATCCTAGGGATTTCTTCTGGGTTAAAGTCATGCATCTCCACTTGGTTGTCAGGATTTTCTATCTCCATGGGTTGTTCTGGGTTTTGTGGTTGTGGGGCTACTAGTTGTTCCAGACTCGGGTCAGCAGCAGTTGTAGCTAGGATATGGAAATTGGCTAGGCTTCTATTAAGCATATCCTGCGTATGGGCATCAGTCTTTCGCTTAGCAGCTGCTAAAACTCTTTGCTGTTGCAACTTTCGCATTCTTTTCCTACGTGCAAAGGCTTCCTTACTGAACCATCCTCGTTTCTTATGAGGGAATGGCTCTTCTCACTGTGCTTTAAAAGCAAACACTCCTTTTTCCTGATCAGCAGAATACCCAGAAAGGGCAGGCTGTGATGAGGTACCTTCACTCCTAGGGGAATCAGACAACTGACGACTCATGTCTGAGGGTCCTTGATCACTCATACTATAAACTAACAGATAGTCAAATAACACATAACAAATAAATACAGTTATGCATATATTTCCATTATTTCCTAACACAAAATTTAGAATTTTAAGTGTCAGCAGAACACTTCTTTGGCTCGGACCAGTGGCTAGGCTCTGATACCACCTTCTGTCGCAACCCTCGATCCCTTATCTATCCCGGGAACGGGCGGACGCGAACTCAGTAGTGGTGGTATCACTTATTTAATCTTGCAGCGGAATTTACATCAGGACCGTAGTTAGGAAATGTTTATCAGAGTAAACCCACCTCATTTAATATTAATAATCACATGGGTAAAACCCAAGTTTCTTAGTACAATACAATTTTATAGGGATAAACCTTATTTTATTGAATTTAAAACATCGTTTATTAGGTAACTTTTATAGCCACATTTTCCCAAGCCTTCAGTGCTCTCCAGCTGGCTTTTTACTAATTGGCTGTCACATTGGGTTACCTGAAACGTGTTTTAAAACATTTGTCAATGGGAAATACTGGTGAGTGAATCCCAGTTTAATCAAGTTTAAATAAAAGTCACAGTGAACAGTAACAGTATTGAGAGCGATCACATTGTTTATGTCTACACAATTACTCCATTAGTACTGTCAATCCACTGACTTGTGGGTCATATTACCCATTGGCTAACTCATTGTCCAATGGTAACGTATTGTCATCCCGACTTACTACTCACAGTGTAGTAAATTTTGTATACAAAACCCCAACATACCGGCAGTAATTGAAGAACTACAAAGACTCAATCACCGCTTAATCACATTGTAAAACAATTAAGGTTTTGTAAAACATTCCAAAAAGATTAACAAAAAGAGGATAAACTCACATTGCTATCTTAGACTTTGCGTAAGGGTTTCCTGGATATAATCTATAATTTATACAAATGTACATTGGTTAGTATCATAACCCTTTGAAAATATTAATGATACCCTCCCCGAGACGGCATTCCAACAACTACGTCGGGCAGAACCACGACAGTTGTTACGGAACCCTAAATCAATCGGGCAGCGTAACTATTATGAAACTGGGGTTATAATACTTACAACGGAGCAGAACCTCGCTAATTAGGGGTATAATACTCGACTATAATGCTTATAACTTCAGAAATTCGTTTAGAAAGAAAGATGTGAGCGACGGAAAATGAAACCAGATGGCCTGTTTATATAGTTTCAAAACCTGACCCTCACGCGGCCCGCGTAAAGGTAAGCTAAGGCTTACGCGGCCCGCGTCAACATATGGTCAAAACGTAGCTTAGCTGATTCGATGTGTAGGTCCGCCACGATGTCGACACGTGTCGGCTGAGGATGTCTCCGCGGTTGATGATCTCTAGCGGCCCGCGTAAGAGTTAAGATGAGCTTACGCGGCCCGCCTGAACTAAAGAAATCAGTGAAGTCCGGTCTACATCTTCATACCGCCCGCGTAAAGTTGGGGTGGGATCCTACGCGGCCCGCCTCAACTTAAACATCATATTTTATATTTTATTTTTAATGTTATAACGTATCTCTGGCTCGGTTTTCACATACGGGGTGTATTTAGAGACATATAAGGGTATTTTAAAATATACTAGAGTGTCGGAAATATTTATGAGGGTGTTGGTTTTACCGAGGGTTGTTACACCTCCTGTCTATATGCATTAAATAAATGAAAATCATATTACCAAGTCAGAGCATCGAATGACTAGATGTCTTGGCCAACTGAGTATGTGTGTGCCCAACTGCATCTCCGACCTCCATAATGAACTCCTCTTTGAGTGAAAATTGTAGTAACGCTTCACTATGTAAACATATTTCCAACACAACTTGAAGGAACCCTTCTTCATTTGTATCCATCAGTATAGTTCCTTTGGCGACTATATTTGATGCATTGTCAACTGCAAGAAAACACGACATATCCTACAAATATATATAGGATGTTACTTCTTGTAGAAAAGACTTGAAATGAATTCCTATAAAATATATTTAAATTATTTTTAAAAAGAAACACTTTGGCCCAAGACTTACAAGTGGTTCTTCATCTGGATTGTCTTCAAAATCTTCATTGTCCCATTGGCAACTTCCGGCTTCTGACACATTATTGACACCTCTTTTCAATTTCTCTAATCCATCTTCAACTTTGTTGAGCTGTTTATCATACTTCTTCTTCTCAGTGTCCATGTAATGTTTAACAATATTGGGAAGCAGTTAAAGAGGCATTTCGGTCTCGGATCTCTAAATGGAAATCGCAAGTTTTGTCTATAGGGGGGTCACGCTAATTAAATCGGTGTTGGAGAGTTTGCCGACGTATTATTTTTCTATTTATAAGGCGCCGGTAAAGGTTATAAACGAATTGGAAGCGATGATTAAAAAGTTTCTTTGAGGTGGGAACTTAGAAACACGGAAGTTACATTGGGTTGCTTAGGAGAAAGTCAAGTGTACGAAGAAGAATGGAGGTTTGGGTTTGAAGAGATTGGATATAAGTAATAGTGCGCCTTTACTTAAATGGGTATGGAGATATAGAGTGGAGCCTTGCACATTGTGGAGGAAAATAATTAACTCAATTCATTGCACTAAGAAGAAAAGGGGTGTGATGCCGCTTAATAATCGCGCTTAACAGGTACATGGAAAAATCTTTTGAAACATGGCTTTAAGACCAAGGTTGAAGGCAAAAGTTTGAATGATTTGTTGGTTGGAAAGTTTGGAGACGGGAGACGTATACGGTTTTGGATCGATGTTTGGTTAGGTGATGAGCCTTTCAAAGATAGATGCCCTAATTTGTTCAAAATGGAGAAAACCAAGTTGGTCATGGTAGCGGATAGATGTGGCACACAGTCGAACGATGCGGATACTTCGAGTTTTTGGAATCAAGTGAATGTGTCTTCAGTTGCTAATGTAAGGGCCGAGAGGGAGTCGTGTCTCAATGTTATGGTCGATGTGTCTTTTTCAGATGCACGTGATGCTTGGAAATATTTATTGGATGATTCGGGTGTGTTTTCGGTTAAGTCGGCTAAACATTGGCTTCAAAAGGAGGTGTTTTGGATTGGTGTAAATGGGTTCCGTCCAAGGTCAACATTTTTGTTTGGCGAGCGGAGATGGATAGAGTTGCTACAACATCGGCCTTAGAAAGAAGAAACCTTCAGGTTCCAAAGAAAAGTTGCATCTTTTGTGATCATAACCTGGAAACGGCAGAATATTTATTTTCGTGATGTATCTTTGCATCCGGCATTTGGGTGGCGATCTCTTCTTGGTGTGGTATACCAAATATCTTCGCTTTTTCGGTCAGGGATATTGCGAACATGCATCATTTGGTGGGGATGAAAGGAGTTAACAAGATAGCGTTTCAAGGGATCATGTTCACCTCGTTGTGGAGCATTTGGAGAGCTAGAAATGATCACATTTTTTCGGATAAAAAACTCATGATTTCAGACGTGGTCGCGGAAGTAAAGATTCTTAGCTTCCTATCGTTTAGATGTAGATATAAACATGGATGTATAGATTGGAATTCTTAGTGTAAATTTGATGTGATGTAATTGTTTGGTTGTTGCGCTCTTTCTCTTCCTTGGAGACAGAGCTAGCGGTTGGTGGTGATAAAAGTTAACTTTCAAAAAAAATCTTCTTTTTGTGATTTTTTTATTTTCATACGACATTTAATAGTTATTATTATTTTTGGAATTCTGTATGATTTATCGGTAACTACGCGATGACAATTAGGAAAAAAATATTGGATTTTGTGGGTAATGATTCACATATATTTTGTCACTGAAACAAAAATCATTCACATATATTTCGTCACTGAAACAAAAATCATTCACATATATTTGGTCATTGAAAATCATCATTTGGCCAAAGTACACTAACAACGTCATTCAAAAATAAATTGTTGATGTTCTTGGTAGTGCCTTAATATAATTAATATTACATACCTTTATTTGTAAATCTTCTTAATCTATTTAAAAAAAAAAATATTTATTTGTTATATGCGCATTTAATATCACCGTTGTCGTGTATATTGCTATTTAATAACAAAATCTACTTCCTAATATGTTACGTTCTCATCTAATATAAATTTACAATGCTTGAGCCATTTGAAAGAACCATAGCCTTCAATAATCCTTTGATTTCAACAAATCAAGAAATTAATTATAAGCATGTCATCTGTCAAGTTTTATGTTGCAGTTATGCTCATACTCGCAATTGCCGGTATAATCTACACATTAGTTGATACTTATAGCACCGTTAATGTTCTAAAATCTGACCTTATCATTGTTTATATGTATTACTTACTTATTGTTTATTGCTAATATAGGGAGCAGCATGATGATTGCGGAAGCGTGTGAAGAAACATGGTACTCGTATCCGTGTGAGTATAACCAATGCCACAATGAATGCATTGCTAAAAGAGGTGAACGGGCAGCGGGTCGGTGCCTAATGGCGGATACTTGTAGATGCATTTATCAATGTTAAGAGTAATGGATTATCATTAAAAGATTGTTTGTTTATTATCTTCTTTAGTAATCAATGTTAAGAGTAATGGATTATCATTAAACGATTGTTTATTATCTTCTTTAGTAAAAGAGTTTTGTGTTTGAAGAAGATGTTATGCGCTTAGTAAGAGAATGTTAATGTTTGCGGAAAAAATGATTTAAAAGAAAATGATTGATAAACAAAATATAGTTAATTGTTGAGTCAAAGCAAAGGTCTAAAAAATCATTTTATAAATAACTAGCCAACTAAAGTTTGTTTTCGAATGGATTTTTCATGCATATTCCACTGTGACATAAAATTAAATACAAGATCACCGAGCTTTATACATTTATATCCTCGTATTTTTATTTAGTTTTAATAGTAACACATAGTTTATTATTGTTTCTAGCAGTATATTTAATTAGAAAAACACATTTTAAGGTAATATAAATATATTTTATCACTTAATTATAGTCATCGTTAGATAGTTTATCAATACCTTATGTCATAGAATACTACAAACATTATAATATTCCATTACATTGCTTTTATTTTATAGTGAGTCTAGTGGTAATATCCGCGCGTTACGGCATGTGCGTCTGTTTTGTCGCCTCATAGTTGTTGTTTGGGTTTGTGTTGCGTGTATGTCGTTTGCGGCTTATTATTGATAGAATAAAAGAAGTAAAAAATTAGGCTATTAATTGGTAATAGTTACCTTCCTGCCACCTCTCATCACTGCTATGTCATGGAGGCCAAAAAAATTTATGATGAGAGTGTTATCATACTTCTTTACATGATCATAATAGCTCGGAAGCATCTTGAGTAAAACCTATAAAATATTGTAAGAGACAAGATCAACACACTTTTATTTTTAACTAAATCAATTAATCAACACACTTTTTATAAACTGAATTAGGCTACTAATAATTCATAAAGATCAATGCTTCTCTCCCAATAGATAGTGATACAACAAATTTTAGCCCTGAACATTTACAACTACAAGGTTCAAACATTCATCTCAGACCTTCTTAATGTCTTGATTACAAATCTGTCAACATATGAGCATCATATATTCTGCAGCATCTAACTTGAACAGCTCCCTCAAACCCCCTCCATTGTGCAACTACAGTCGTGCATCAAATCAAAAATCATATTTATCTGTCCGCAAATCTACCCTTTAATTGTCTTTTTCTATCTAACATAGCATTTGCAAATAGCAGTAACCAACTTGGGGTTAATGTGCGGCGAATGTTCTTTAATATAATAAATAAGGTCACTTCTAATAAAAACGTCACCATTATATGAATTTAAGTCTTTTGGTCGATGAAGTATAACGTGCACGCTTTTTTTTCTAGGTCGCACACAAGCGTACAAAACAAAAGAAAAAGACTACGACGGTTACAGTGTGCGTTCATCATCAATATTCGCATAATCATCAAATTCAATTCCAACAAGAGTGATATCTGTCTAATCTCATAAATCATTGTGTGTAACCCGCAAATAGGTTTATCTGATAGTTCTCATACGATTCAAAGAGTAATCCAGGTTTCATCATATTATTTGCAATTTCAATTCAGTTTCTAGGTTTGTTAATTCCTTGATTCACTGTTATAGACTAGATATACAACAGATACCTCCTGGAGACCATAGGAGAGTAGTCTTTCCAATAAAAGTCAACATGATAGTGTGAATTGTGAGCCTTTTGATGTGTGCACCATGTAACTCATGCAAGCCAAGCCACGTTTTTAGGATTAGTTTTTATTTTACTTATTATGTGCATGTTTCAATTAAAGGAGTAGAGGGGATGCCCATACTCCACGTTCTGTTCAGTTGATTCCCATGTTTGGCTTTAGTGGCTTAGTGGGTTAGCAGTTGTAGGTAAGCCTATATAATAGGCCATAGGGTCTCATTTTGTTTTATGCATATGAATTGAATCAGTTTCCATTTCTGTTTTCTCTCAAAGTTCCTAATCTCTTTCTGGCCATTTGATCCGAAAGTCTAAGTCTGAAACATAACATTTGGTATCAGAGCACCGATCCGATGGAAACCCGCAAGCGTACCAACTCCGAATTCCAAGCCGAAACCGACCAGAAGTTTGCAGCTCATGATGATATGTTTGAACGGATTATGACAGAAATGCAAAGCCTCAATGTCTCTATCCAAGCTATGCGCAATCAAACTCCTAATGGGTTGCCGGGATCGAGCTCTGGCAGCGGCGGTGGGCTGGTCACCAACAACAACCCGAAACCCTACCTGAAACTGTTGTTTCCCCGCTTTCGAGGAGATGACCCAGCCGGATGGCTTTATCAGACGGAGCAATACTTTGAGTTCCAACACGTTGAAGATGGCGATAAGGTACATCTAGCCTCTTTCCACCTTGACGGTATCGCCCTCCAATGGCACCGTTGGCTCACAAAATCCAGCTGGCCAAGTCCTCCGAAAGCTTATTCAAACCCGAGCAAACCAGCCTCGGCCTAACTCTCCTGTTTTCCGCAAAATGATTCCTAAAAAAGCACATGACCTGCCTTTTAACCTTGTTAGTCTTAGATACCCATCTCCCTTCTACCACCAAACCCGGGATGCCATTAAGTTTCCTCCTGTTGTTAATGAGCCTATGGAAAAAGGCCGAATTCTCGTCCCCCTCTAACGCCCAACGACATCTACCTTTTTGTCTCAGATCCGACGCTGCGAGCCTATCCCGCTACTTTATATTTTTCAAACATTCCTCTTTAATCCATATTTCCACTTCACTTAAATCCCTCACCTCGGCCAGATTATCTAAAACATCGATTTCTTCCTTATCTCTGATCTGATCTTCCCTGTTTTTTCTATTTTCAGATTTCACCCACCTCTTAATACTCGATCTAATGTGCTTGAATTTCAACATTAAATTCACATCAGCATGGAGACCACTATATATGTAAGAAGCAGCCGCAGACTGAACCACACTATCGAAACCCTCCCTACCCAGCCACGAATTAAAGAACTTAAAGGGCTTAGGGCCGGAGTTAAAACGACTCGTAACCAGAATTAATAGGCAATGATCAGAATGTAACCGAGGTAAAGCTCTCAAACACGCGTTAGGTCAAGCGTTGAAAAAACTATCACATACCATAACCCGGTCAATCTTGCTAAGTTTATTAGAATTAGGAGCGAGATAAGTGAAGCACCGACCCCTCATGCTATATTCAACCAAACCCGCCTCAGCCACGAATTCATTCAAATCATTTGCACTACCTCTGTTGAAACTGGAATTCCTCCTCTCTTCCTGATTTCTGACCGCGTTGAAATCTCCTAAAAGCACCCATTGACCCGACCCCGCCCCTATGAACTCCTTGAGGTAGACCACAACCCTTTTTTCTCCGACACACTATGGGGAGCATAAATATTCACAATGTTGATCTCCTGGTTACTGCTAATCAGGTTCCCCTTCACCCAAAGAAAATTCCTGTTTTAACCACATACCGAAAAAGACTCGGGTCCCACACACTAATTAAACCCCCTGACCTGCCTGTAGCCTCTACAAACTCCATTTTAAAATTTTTTCCACCCCAAAAATTCTCAACCAACTGCATACCGATCTGTTCCGTCTGAGTTTCTTGAATAGCAACAAAAGAAATCTTGTGCTCGAACCTTATAGATTTAACCCAATTGGCCGCCTTGGACACCCCACCCACCCCTCTAACATTAAGGGACAAAAAATTCATGACTTACCCGCTTGAATGCCTTCACCAATGATCATTTCCTCGACCAGATCCTTATGGAGAGACAGATCCACTCCCAGTTCTTTGCCTAATCGGTAGACAATTAGGAAACAAAATATTGGATTTTGTGGGTAATCATTCACCGAAAATCATCTTCTAGTCATTCAAAAATAAATTGTTAATGTTCTTGGTAGTGCCTTTAATAATTAATGTTACATACATTTTATTTTATTTAATTACTAGTCAGTCACCAATGTTAAGATTGCGTTTGTTTATAAAGTACACGTTAAAAAAAAAAACGTTTATTTGTAAATCTTCTTAATCTATTTAAAATTTTTATTTATTTGTTTATATGAAAACGTTGCGCATTTAATATCACCGTTGTCGTGTATATTGCTATTTAATAACAAAATCTACTTCCTAATATCATCTAATTCCTTGGAGTATAAATTTACAATGCTTGAGCCATTTGAAAGAACCATAGCTAGCCTTCAATAATCTTTTTATTTCAACATATCAAGAAATTATAAGCATGTCATCTATCAAGTTTTATGTTGCACTTTTGCTAATACTCACAATTGCAGGTAATCTACACATTAGTTGATACTTATAAATCCGTTGATGTTTTAAAATATGACTTTATCACTGTTAATGGTTTATATGTATTACTTACTGTTTATTGCTCCTTATATGTCTATCTAATATATATAGGGAGCACCATGATGATTGCGGAAGCGTGTGAAGAAACTTGGTACTCGTATCCGTGTGAGTATAACCAATGCCACAATGAATGCATTGCTAAAAGAGGAGAACGGGCAGCGGGTCGATGCCTAATGGCGGATACTTGTAGATGCATTTATCAATGTTAAAGAGTAATGGATTATCATTAAAAGATTGTTTATTATCTTCTTTAGTAAAAGATCAGTTTTGTGTTTGAAGAATAATTATGCGCTTACTAAGAGAATATTAATGTTTGCGGAAAAAAATGATTTAAAAGAAAATGTTTGATAAACAAAACATAGTTAATTATTGAGTCAAAGGTCTAGAAAAACATTTTATAAAATTAAATACTAGTTCACGAGCTTTGCTCCTTTTATTCACTTCATAAATATCCTCGTATTTTTATTTAGTTTTCATAGTAACACATAGGTATTATTGTTTCTAGCAGTAAATTTAATTAAAAAATACCTTTTAAGGTAATATAAATATGTTTTATCAGTTAATTATAGTCATCGTTGAATAGTGTATCAATACCTTATGTCATTGAATACTACAAACATTATAATATTCCATTACATTGCTTTTATTTTATAACGAGCCTAGTGATAATGCCCGCGCATTGCGGTAGGTCCGTCTGTTTTGTCGTAGTTGTTGCTTGGGTTTGTGGTGCGTGTATGTCGTTTGCGGCTTATTATTGGTAGAATAAAAGAAGTAAAAAAATAGGCTATTAATTGGTAATAGTTACCTTCCTGCCACCTCTCACTGCTATCTCATTGTGGCCAAAAGATTTTAGGATGAGAGTGTTATCATACTTCTTTACATGATCATAATAGCTCGCAGGGCCGGCTCTGGGCCCGGCAAACCCGTGCCGACGCCCGAGGCCCAAAATTTTAAAGGGCCCGAAAATTCTTTATAAGCTTCGATATATTTATTAACTTATATATTTAGTATATTCATGTGTTTATTATACAAAAAAGTATTGGTGGTGTAGTGGCAAAAACCATTTCAAAATAATCTAAAGGTCTCAAGTTCAAGTCTTTGCTCCATCACTAAGTTTTTATTCTTGTAATTCATTTACCCTTAACCATAATTTTGGGCCCAATTCTTTTCGTCGCCCGAGGCCCGAATTTTTTCGAAAGTTTTCGGGGACGGCTCTGATAGCTCGGAAGCATCTTGAGTAAAACCTACAAAATATTTTAAGAGACAAGATCAACACACTTCCATTTTTAACTAAATCAAGTAATCAACACACTTTTTATAAATTGAATTAGGCTACTAATAATGAGGTTCGATTTGTTCATAAAGATAAATGCTTCTCTCCCGACAACTAATTTTAGACCCAGACATTTACAAGGTTCAAACATTCAGCTCAGACCTTCTTAATGTCTTGATTACAAATCTGTCAACATATGGACATCATATATTCTGCAGCATCTAACTTGAACAGCTCCCTCAAACCCCCTCCATTTTGCAACTATCAAATCATAAAACCTATTTATCTGTCCACAAATCTACTTGATAGGAATCGGCTCGGTAACGGCTATAAAATTAAAACTTTAAATAAAAACGGATAGATCTAACGGTCTCTTGTGATACAGAAACACCACACAAGAAAACGATTAGGGCAAACTAAACGAGAATCAAGATACAGATACACCACTTGATTCTAATCTAGGCTCCAAGAACAGCATTCAAACGTGCCGGGTTTGAACTAGCATGGAAATGAATTTAACTGAACAAACTGGAGAGATAAAAACACTAAATTTCTTTTCATACATAAACTCTCTAACTTGCATTTCATCCAATCTTCCGTTTTAATACATGCAATTACAAGAGAAAAGGAAATAAAAACTGCCCATAACTCCACTACTCTAATCACTAACATAACTGTAAAGACTCAACAAAGAAAAGACATGAAAATAAACTAAAAATGGAAATGGTTAAATAAAAATGAAAATAAACTAGAAATAAATTGGAGCATCACGTGGAGCAAGGACTAGGCATGCTACTAAATTGGATTAAAATGAACACACCCAATTGACCAAAGTGCCCTTGTATGGTTCTTGTTGAAAGCCTAAAACATCGATAACTTTGTTGTGAACGGTTAGTGACCCGATATACATCACTACTCTTTAATTTTCTTTTTCTATCTAACATAGCATTTGCAAATAGCAGTAACCAACTTGGGGTTAATGTGCCGCAATTTTCTTTAATATAATAAATAAGGTCACTGCTAATAAAAAAGGTCACCGTTATATGACTTTAAGTCTTTTGGCCGATGAAGTATAACATGCACGCTTATTTTTTCTTGATCGCACACAAGCGTACAAAACAAAAGAAAAAGACTACAACGGTTACAGTGTGCGTTCATCATCAATATTCTCATAATCATCAAATTCAATTCCATCAAGAGTGATCTCTGTCTAATCTGATAAATCATTGTGTGTGTAGGTTTATCTGATAGTTCACATACGATTCAGAGAGTAATCCAGGTTTCATCATATTATTTGCAATTTCAATTCTGTTTTTAGGTTTGTTAATTCCTTGATTCACTGTTATAGACTAGATATACAACAGATACCTCCTGAAGACCATAGGAGAGTAGTCTTTCCAATAAAAGTCAACATGATAGTGTGAATTGTGAGTGGGAAGTACATTCTTATTCTATCTGGTTCATCGAAATCTGAAGATCTCACTTCACGCAAAGGAATTGGTGTAATCTGTGCACCTGATAACTTCAAATGACACAACACATGAGCTGCAGTGTAGATGAGAAACAAGAATCATATCCTGGAATAATATTTGTACATGCTATTAAGAAACGGAGGAGAATTGAGATCAAAGCTCATAAGCTTACATAACATAATGACTCTTCAAAACTACCATTGAGATCTAAAACAATGAACCATAGAGATGCTAATTCGACAAGGGGCTTAAGGTGCCCCCCCCCCCCCCCCCCCCTAAAGCTAATTACATATTGGCATAAAATATTTGTATTCACAAGTTTTTGCTAGTTTAGTTAGAATTGTCTGTGTGCACCTTGGAGAAGTATCCTGGTGTCTCGCTATATAAAACATGAATATATCATTTTTGAAAAATGTTGTATATAAAGTACACCAGTAAAGGAAATGGTCCGAAACAAGATCTAGTATCAATGCCCGTGTCAAGAGCTTCTGGAAATCTTTATTTAAAAAATGAGGCCTGCTATGGAGACAACTGTCCGGCTCTCTCATCTCATTTCCTATTAATTACTTGGGAGATGATTATAATTTAATAAGCTAGTTAACTTAAAAATAAACACACATGGTGTGCTTTTAGTTATTTGTTAATGTATATATATATAGGGTATGGATCATGAGAAAACTAGTTTAAATGAGAAAACAAAAAAACTAACTAAAAAAGTCAAAAAAACATACCAAATTTTTTTTATAAAAAATCGCTATATTTTATGCATGGAAAAAAATGTAAAATTTTTTGTTGTTGTATTGCACATGTGCACTATTACGAATATAATGCACATGTGTAGTACATATATAATGCACATGTGTAGTGCAACAAAAAAAAATTTTGAAATTTTTTTTTATATATATAAAATAGCGATTTGTTTTATAAAAAAATGTAAAAAAAATGGGTATGTTTTTTAGCTTTTTTTTTTAGGTTTTTTAGTTAGTTTTCTAGTTTTCTCATTTAGATGTAGTTTTCTCATGATCATCTCTCTATGTATATATATATAGGGTAACGCTCATGCGAGAATCACCTTTATTGCGAGAACCTCGAGAATCAATGTGACAGAAAAATGTGGTATCAGAGCCACTGAGTTAAGCTAATTAAGTATTTAGAAATACTTAATTTTTTTTCCTGATTACCATTATGTGATTATGTGTTTTATTGACTGATTATTTGGTAGTTACAGTATGGGTAAGCAAAAGCTTTCAAACATCTATCTTAAATTAGATAGATCATCCAACGAGAAGGGAAGTTCATCCCAAACCAAATCCTCAAATCACTCAGTAATTCCTGAAGAAGGAATATTTGTGCGAAAGGCACAATATGAGGAACCACTTTCTCCCAATAAAAGAAATTTGATTTTTAAGAAAAGTCAGGAGAAAATAAAGAAATTTCGAGAAAAGAAGGTTAAACAGGAAACCCATGAATTAACCAGTAAATCACCTTGGGAAGACAAGTTAGATGAAAAATGGGCGGATCTCTATATGCTAGCCACAGTAGCAGTAAATGCAAATCTTTAAATATTTTGATTTAAGTTTTAGCAACCTTATCACCTACAAGCCAGAAATATTATCCAGTAAAATAAATAAGTAAACCCTGGTGTGTTTTAATTATCTTTGTGTTAAATCAGTCACACGATATGAAATAATATTTAAAGGTTATTTATGAAATTTGTTATAAAATTTTAACTTAGTAAAATTTTGTATTTTGCATATGTACCAAACAGCATGAGTGACTTGTCTGAAGCCCTTCAGAATTTAAATCTCCATCCGGTAAAAATAGAGGTTTCCAGATATTTCAATAGGTATATACCAGATATAGAAGAACCTATAGAATTTGATGCTCCACCTCTGGAGAAACCCAAGCCTAAGAAGAGGAGAAGATTGGTAGGATGGAGGCGTGTGCGTAGAAGAAAACCTGCCACTAAGAAGATTCCTAAAATAAACAATCCCTTAGAAAAAGGAAAAGGAATTGAAACCAGGAAAGTTCTAGACAGCAAGAATTGGGGATTGAAGACGAGAAAGATTCTAGGCAGATGGAAATACAGTTTGGGGAATATTCTAGGCAGATGGAAATGGAGTATGGAGAAGGTTCTAGACAAACCAAGAGGGAAATTGGGGAAAACTCTAAACAAACCCAGGAAATGACATTGCAGGAGGAGCTAGATTTTATATTGGCAAGCTGTGATACTATTAAGCCTGTCAATGAAAATGTTTTTACTCATCCTATTGAAACCCAATTTCCAATTAATTTGGAACCAGAAATCCCAGAACCTATAATCCACACCCAGCCTCTAGGAATGGATGAATGGTGGACTAATGATTGGCAATTCCAAAACCTTCTCAACAGTCCTTATTCCTTTCTCCCTCAGTTCGATCCAGAACCTTTACCAAATCCACCGATGAGTAATGAGAATATGGCTGAACTCCGCCATTTTGGCGAAGAGTTGATGGATGCTGGGAATAGAATCCGAGAGATTGGGGGACAAATCTCATGGAAATACGATGAGAGGGAACATCGTTACTAGAATAGCAAATGACGAGAGATAGTGGGTGGTGAAACTGTGGTTGTATAATAAATAACAAAATATAACTATGTAAAATAACTACAAATAAAACTTGTAAGATATTGGTGTGTAGTGATGCATATTATAAAATATATAAAATGGAATCGAGAAATCGATAGTTTTGACTATATGTGTATTGTGAAATTTGTATGATTATTTTGTGTATAATTGTTATTTATCGGATACTAATAAATTATATATATTAATTATCAGATGGAAAACGCTAATAATGAACCAGTAAATGAGGTTAACCAATCTGAGCAACACCCAGAGGATCAATTTCTAGATAGGCAAGATATAGAAAATATCGTTGCTCAGGGAATAGCCAATGCTATTCCAGCAATAGTTGCTGCTGTTAGAAATCCAAACGAACCTCAACAAATCATTCCTAGTAAACGTATTTCTGAAGATAACTTCAGTAATAGCGTAAACGGAGGCTATAATCATACTAATCAAGATAATGAACCCCGGCAAGCTCCGCTCCCTAAGAAAATGAAAGCTACAACGCCTGGTTGCACTTTCAAAGAATTTCTTGCCTGTAAACCCGCTGAATTTGCAGGCAATGAAGGGGCAACTGCATCACTGCGTTGGTTAGAGAAAACCGAGGCAGTGATTGAAATAAGTAAATGTAACAAGGACGATAAGGTCATGTATGCGTCCAATCTTTTCAAAGAAGGGGCACTAGAATGGTGGAACACTGTGTTACAAGCAAAAGGAAGAATGATGGCCTATGCCATGAACTGGGAAGAATTTAAGAGTCTTGTGGAAAGAAAATTCTGTCCCGAATTTGAAAAAGATCAAATGGCAAATAAATTTCTAAATCATAGAATGATGGGTGTAGATTGTCGCGGTTATACTTCGACATTCTTTGAATATGCTAGAGTGGTACCAACATTGGCTTCACCAGAACCGGTACTCATTTCTCGCTATATTTGGGGACTGATTAGTGAAATCCGTAATATCGTTAAAGCTACGAGACCTTGTACTATTGATGATGCGATAGAATTAGCTAATACCTTAACCGACGAACTGGTACGCACGAGAGATGAAAACAGGAAGAAGGAATTGGCTCAGAAAATTACCCAAGGATTTCGTACGAGTAATAATAGCAACTTCAAGAGAAGAGGAACAGGGCAATCCTCAAATCCACCTTTCTGCAGGAATTGCAAAAGGAAACATTATGGAAGATGTAATGTAACCTGCAACTTTTGCAAAACCTTAGGACATCATGAAGAAAACTACAGAAAGAAAACCATAACCTGCTTCAACTGTGGAGAAAATGGGCATTTTAAAACAGAATGTCCTAAATTGGCCAAACCAGCAGAAAACAAAACCAAGGCGACCGACGGAGCTACTAAGAAGAATGTCAGAGCATTCTAGCTAACCACTCAAGAAGCAGAACTCATTCCAGATATGATAGCTGGTACGTTCTTAGTACACAACATTTATGCAAAAATATTATTTGACTCTGGTGCAAACCAAAGTTTTATCAATACTTTATTTTGCCAAGCTCTTAATTTATTACCATTAACCAACGTTAGGCAGATTTTTACAGTCGAAACTGCAGATGGGAATTCAGGTAAAATAGATCAGGTTTTGAAAAAGGTAGAAATAGAACTTTCAGGTCACAAATTCTTTGCAAACCTGTTACCTATGAAATTAGCCGAATTCGATGTTGTGTTAGGAATGGATTGGTTAGTAACCAACCATGCTCGAATCCTTTGTGATAAAAACTCTATAGAAATTCAGGCACCTACTGGAGAAATAATCATGATTACAGGAGATAAACCACGTAAACCCATGAAGTTTATATCAGTAATGAAAGTTGCTAGTTATGAACGAAAGCAAGGAATAGTATACATGATTTCAGTAATCATTAGTACTAAGGGTAAAGAACTTAAGGAAATTCCTGTAGTCTCAGAATACCCAGATGTATTCCCAGAAGAGCTACCAGGATTACCACCAGATAGGGAAGTAGAGTTTATGATTCATCTACTTCCAGGAACTACACCGATAGCCAAGGCACCTTATCGGTTAGCTCCTACCGAAATGTTAGAACTGAAAAAGCAATTAGATGAATTACTAAGTAAAGGATTCATACAACCTAGCTCATCCCCTTGGGGAGCGCCAGTGTTGTTCGTAAAGAAGAAGGATGGTTCGATGAGAATGTGTATTGATTATAGAGAATTGAATAAGGTTACAATTAAGAATCGATACCCATTACCTAGAATTGATGATCTTTTTTATCAACTTCAAGGAGCTAGATATTTTTCTAAGATCGACTTACGCTCCGGATATCATCAGTTGAAGGTACAAGAAGAAGACATACCTAAAACTGCTTTCAGGACTAGGTATGGTCATTACGAGTTTACAGTCATGCCCTTTGGGTTAACAAATGCTCCTGTAGCATTTATGGACATGATGAATAGAATCTGTAAACCGTATTTGGATAAATTTGTAATTGCTTTCATCGACGATATACTTATTTATTCCAAAAGTTAGACAGAACATTGTGAGCACTTGCATGCACTCTTAACTTTGTTAAGAAAAGAAAAGCTTTATGCCAAATACTAGAAGTGTGAATTTTGGCTAAAGGAAGTGCAATTTCTAGGTCACATGGTGAATCACGAAGGTATTCACGTAGATCCTGCTAAGATAGAGGCAATTACCAAATGGAGGGTTTCGCAAACCGCAATGGAAATTAGAAGTTTTATAGGTTTAGCTGGATATTATAGACGGTTTATTAAGGATTTTTCCAAGATAGCTGTACCATTAACTAAGCTAACCTGTAAAGCAGTTAAGTTTAAATGGGGACCTAAACAAGAAGAAGCCTTTAGAATCTTGAAGCAAAAGTTAACAAATGCTCCAATCCTAGCTTTACCAGAAGGGAATGAAGATTTTGAAGTATATTGTGATGCTTCAAAACTAGGATTAGGATATGTGCTTATGCAACACAAAAAGGTAATTGCGTATGCTTCAAGGCAATTGAAAAAGCACGAAGAAAATTATACAACTCATGACTTAGAATTAGAAGCCGTAATGTTTGCCCTTAAAATTTGGAGACATTATCTGTACGGAAGTAAATTTACTGTCTATACAGATCACAAAAGTTTAAGATATATATTTGGGCAAAAAGAGTTAAACACGAGACAAAGGAGATGGATGGAAATCTTAAGTGACTACGACTGTGATATTCAGTATCACGAAGGAAAGGCTAATGTAGTTGCAGATGCCTTAAGTCGTAAGTATCATGAGAAACAACGAAGGGTTCGTGCTTTCAGGTTAAATCTACAATTAGATTTAATGGAACAATTAAAGCATTTTCAAGAAACAGCCATCAAGGATGATGCTGAAGGAATGAAGGGACGAATAAAAGAATTAGAACAAGGAGCTGATGGAATTTGAAGATTCCATAAAAGAAGAATTTGGGTACCTAAGCAGGTTGAATTAAGAAATAAGATCTTAGAAGAAGCTCATAAACCTAGGTATACCATACACCCTGGAAACAATAAGATGTACCAAGATTTAAGAAATAATTTCTGGTGGATAGGCATGAAGAAGGATATAGCTAGATATGTTTCTAAGTGTCTTACTTGTTCACAAGTTAAGGCAGAACACCAGAAAGCTTTAGGTCTACTACAACAACTAGAAATGCCACTATGGAAATGGGAACTCATAACAATGGATTTTGTTAAGTTGCCCAAAACCAGAAAAGGTAATGATGCGATTGGGGTAATTGTGGATCGATTAACCAAATCAGCTCATTTTCTACCCATGAAAGAAACTTTTAGCATGGAAAGATTGGCAAAGTTGTATGTAGATGAAGTAGTATCCCTACATGGAGTTCCACTCTCCATTGTATCAGATAGGGATAGTCGTTTCACTTCTCACTTTTGGACAAGTTTCCAAGAAGCTATGGGAACTAAACTAAACTTGAGCACTGCATATCATCCACAAACAGATGGGCAAAGTGAAAGGACGATACAAACTCTAGAAGACATGCTTCGAGCATGTGTGATAGATTTTGGTGGAAACTGGGATGATCACCTACCCTTAATCGAATTCTCCTATAACAATAGTTATCATTCAAGTATCGAATCTGCCCCATTTGAAGCACTATACGGACGTAAGTGCAGAACTCCAGTATGTTGGGCAGAAATAGGAGAAAGTCAATTATCAGGACCAGAGATAGTACAAGAGACTACCGACAAGATCACTCAAATCAAGGAAAGATTGAAAACGGCTCGAGATCGTCAGAAGAGTTATGCAGACAATAGAAGGAAGCCGTTGGAGTTTCAAGTAGGAGACAAAGTACTATTGAAAGTTTCACCTTGGAAAGGAGTAGTCCGATTCGGTAAGAAAGGAAAACTAAGTCCAAGATACGTAGGACCATTTCCGGTGATTCAACGTATAGGACCAGTTGCTTATCGTTTACAACTACCAAAAGAATTAGCTGGAGTACATGATGTATTTCATGTATCCAATCTCAAGAAATGTTTGTCTGATGAATCCTTGGTAGTACCTCTTCAAGATATAGAGGTAAATGAAATGCTGAAATTCATAGAGAAACCTCTTCAAATAGAAGACAGAAAGGTGAAATTTCTCAAACACAAACGTTTAGTACTTGTCAAGGTCAAGTGGGATTCAAAGAGAGGAGCTGAATAAACTTGGGAGCAGGAATCGGAAATGAAGAGAAAGTATCCCTACTTATTCCAGTAAATCTCGAGGATGAGATTTTTATTAAGGTGGGGAGGATGTAATAACTTTCATCAAAAGTCAAATTTATTACTTTAATTGACCAATAGGAAACCCTAATTAAGAACCAAGTGATTCTGCATAAACCCTAAAATGTTCAGAAATCGGAATCAGGATCAGGGCCCCTAAAACTCAAGGGGGGTAAACCCTAGTTGGTAATATCTAAACAGTTTAACGTGTAAATCGAATTTGCATGCGAGACCAACTCAGCTAAGCTACTGGGACACACACCTACCCTACCCTAAAAAGTCACCCCTCGCGCCACCCGACAGGCACAAGGGGACCTGTCGCGACACGCGACAGGGACCATTTTTCATATATAAATAGTAGATAGTGGGACTTAGTTCCAGGCACTTGTTCGACGTAAAAATTCATAATATACGCTGAGATATAGCAGAAACAATCCAAAAACACACACGAATCACGAAGTGCTGCCGCAATACAGGGTATTAACTCGATCGCTGCTACGATTCAATGTCCGATCGATTAAACTATCCAATGGATGTTTAAGTGCTGCCCACCTTAGGGTTATTGCTTTGTCATTAGTCGTTAATTCGATGGATGTTTAAGTATCGCACTTTGTCATTCGATGTGAGGGTTTAATCTCGTGAGGGTTTAAGTATCGCACTTTGTGTGCATTGTTATTTAAATTAGGTTAAAAGGCTAATCAATAGGCTAGGCTCTGCTCAAATAAATCTGCAAAGTGAGTCATTCTCTTTTTATCAAATTTGATTTCAAAAGCATGTTTATTTTCAAGGTTACAATTACAGGGATTAAGTCTTTGTAATCACCAAATTATAGCCGGTATGTGGGGTTTTGTATACATTACTTGATAATCTTCACCATTGGGGCAGCCAAGGGGTGATATGACCATAGTCACAGACACCATTGGACAATAAGAGGGCCAATGGGTCGAGTGACAAAATACCGTGGGTAGTTGGTTTGATATCAGGAAACATTGTAATCGCTTTTAATACTGTAAATTATAACAAATGTGTCGTTTTAGTAAAAAGAATGATTCACCAGTATTTCCCGCTGACAAAATTTTTTTCAAACATGTTTCAGGTGATCTGTTGTGATCAAGGAAAAGTGTCATGAAGCACTACAAGCTTAAGGAAGTGGCTCAATATAAAAATAAAGAAACATGTTTTGTAAAAAAATAAAGATTTCTCTTTGAAATCATATTATTGTAAATTACCGGGATATTATCCCGAGTTGTGAAATAAAATAATCGGGAATATATTAGCTTTAAAAAGATCCTGATGATAATCTTCCGCTGTCAACTTAATTAAATAAATACCACAGGATTTTCTGTCTCGCAGCTCCTGAAACGGGTAAAACCGGGTCGGGGGCCGTGACACTATAGTCCTATACAACTAAAGAACAGAGCAAAATGCTTAATGGGCTGAAAATAGAATACCAATTTTGCAAAATTGACTATTCAACAAAAAAAACTTTATTAGCTTATTTAACATTTGTAATGTTATACTATGCAAACCCAGGTGTTCTTCTTTTAGTATTTGGGGATGAAAGTATTCGAGCTAGTACACTATAAAACTTTCATTGTGTAGAACTAGAATTAACAAAGCTAACTGAATATGAGAAAACAAAGCTAACTGAATATGATTTGGAAGATAATGTTTCACAATTATGGGAAAACAAAAATTCACAAAGCTAACTGAATATGATTTGAAAGACCCAATTCATTTTCAGCAGCAAATTGCTTCCAACCACTAAAAGACCCAAGGCACTATGTAAGCCTATTAATTCGACATTCAAGATAGATTTCTTCGGTCTCTGTACCAAATTACCCCTTGCCACCACTGCCACCTCCAGCCACCACCCTCAACCACCTGCCGCCATTACCCCCTGCTTCTTGTTTGTTAACATCTTCTTCACAGCTTATCAAAACCATGGAGAAGTGGAAAACCAACAATAAGCAAATAATAATGCAAGCCACAAGAATGGTGCACACATTGTGAACATTTTCATGTCCAAACCTTAACAAAACTGATATAAATCACCAAAACAAAATCATAATACCACCTTTATTCCAAATCAACCATAATCACACATCGCATAAGCGCACCTACCTGGGCTAGAACAACCCTCAAAACACCCTCCACAATATCGAGGATCGTTTCTAACATCTACACATTTCCCATCACAACAAACAAACTCATAACCACGATCTGTTAAGACACCGGAGTACAGGTAAGCAATTAAACCAGATCCCTCCGTCACAACAGCTCCATCTCCGTCTCCGGTCATCCACTCCGGCGACCATTGAACCTCCTCTGTCTCCTTCTGGATGGTTGTGGTGGTGGTTGTGTGGCGGCGGAAGTTGCGGTGGTTGTGGTGGTGAATGGCGGTGGCAGTGGTGGTGATTATTGTGGTGGATGAGAGAGAGACAGGAGAGAAATGGTACCTGGGCAAGAAAAGGGTTTCAGGGATATTGAAGAAGAAGAACTATGTATATATATATATATATATATATAGGACAAAGATCAGTTAGGAACCACCCCTTATTGCGAGAACCGCGAGAACCAGTGTGAACACAAACAGTAATTCCTAAAAAAATCTAAAAAACACCCAAAATTTTTTTTTTTTATTTTTTTACTATTTTTTTTGAAAAAATCGCAATATTTTGTTAATAAAAAAAATAAAAAAAAAATAAAATAAAAAATTTCGAGTAACAGTTATCCATGCACATGTGCATATGTATCGTTTCTTTGTCAAATTCCGTAATTCATTACAAATAATAGTCAATTGCACTTTCATTTACACTACCACGTGTAATACACTACTTTTTACGTTAACAATGTTAGAAATGCACATGTGCATTTATATGTATTAACAGGAAATAAGGTGTTTTGGTACACTACTTTCTCTTTCATCTATCATTCCATCCATAATACACAAGCATGCACATGTGCATTTTTGTCATTTCTTTGACAAATTCCGTAATTCATTACACATATTAGACAATTGCACTTTATTTACACTACCATATGTAATACACTACTTTTTACATTACCAATATTAGAAATGCACATGTGCATTTTATATGTATCAACATTAAATAAGGTGTTTTGGTACACCACTTTGAATACACTTTCCTTTTTCATCTATCATACCATCCATAATACACTACCATTACCTTCTACCATCCATAATACAATACCATTACCTCCTACCATCCATAATACAATACCATTAACAATATTTTCACTTTAATACATGTATGTAAACACCATTTATACCATCCAATCAACATATTACATAAAAAATTGACAACTATAACCAAACCATCAACCACTAGATATAACTAACAAAAAAACATGTATATGAGTCTACTTCTCCATTCAAAATCACAAACTTTTTGTAACAAAACACGTTATATCATGGTTATACCTAATTATGCACATGTGCATTTTGAATATTGGTAATGTAAAAAGTAGTGTATTACTAATGGTATTGTAAATTAAAGTTCAATTGTCTATTCCTAATAACGTATTACTGAATTTGTTGAAGTAATGATACATATGCACATGTGCATGGATAACTGTTACTCGAAAAAAAAAGTTTTTTTTTTTTTTTTTTTTTTATGGTAACGAAATATAGCGATTTTTATTAAAAAAATATTAAAAAAAAATAAAAAAAAATTTTGAGTGCTTTTTTGATTTTTTTTAGATTTTATTTTGTGTTCACATTGGTTCTCGCGGTTCTCGCAATAAGGGTGGTTCTCGGATGAACCTTACCCTATATATATATATATAATAACAATAACAATAAAAATAATAATATAATAATAAATATAGGGTAAGATTACCAAAATACCCTCACCTATAAGGGTCAAACTACCGTTGACTGAGGCCCGGGGGTAAGGTTGCGACATAACAGTGAACAGTAGGGGGTAAAATTGCAATTATTTCCTTAGGGGGGTAAGGGTGCCAATCACCCCTAATCTCAGGGGGTAAAATTGCAGTTTACTCATATATATATATATATAGGGAGATGATCATGAGAAAACTACATATAAATGAGAAAACTAAAAAAGTCTAAAAAACCTGCCAAATTTTTTACAATTTTAAGAGTAATGCTTTCTACCTTGAGAATGCAGGTTTATCAATGTTAAGAGTAATGGATTATCATTAAATGATTGTTTATTATCTTCTTTAGTAAAAGAGTTTTGGGTTTGAAGAATTAATTATGCACTTAGTAAGAGAATACTAAGGGTAAATTACATTTTTCGTCCTTTATGTTTATATCAGATTGCAGTTGATACCCTTTAACTTCAATATTTGCACCCTAGGTCCTTTGGCTCTAACCCAGTTAAGTTTTACAGTTAACTTTGATCATATTAAGGGTAATATAGTCTTTTTACAAATTTATCTAAAATTATTATAATAATAAAACAAAAAAATTAAGGGTAAACAACAACAATTCCGGTATATTTTTTTAATCCCAGTTCATCTTTTTAGAGATGATTAGTGGTGGTGGCTATAATAGTATAAGTTTTTAGGGTTAGGGTTTTGTTGTTTGAAGCGTAAAGAAAGAAGAAGGAAGTAGTTGTTGCCGATATGTTTTTTGGGATAGTTTGTGCCTTGTGGTCTGAGTATTTTCACCAGAAGAAAGAAAAAGAGATATAGTTGTGGTGTGGTAGTGTTGTTGAAAGGCATTTTAGGGGTTAATCATTCAAAAGATAATAGTAATTGGGATAAAAAAAATATACAGGTTTGTGAGTTTGTGTGTGGGCTGGGATACGCTTGTTGTGGTGGTTGGATTTAGTCAGGGGCGGATCTATGTAGTAGTAAGGGGTAGCCTAGGCTACCCCTCAACCTTGTCGGCCAATGGCGCTCCCTTGAAAAAACAGTGTTACACATACGTAAATATCCTGAGTGCTTTCTATAGAATTATGCAATCACTCTCCTTGAACTTTCTAAAGAAGAAAGTGTTGGAAGAAGAAGAAATGTTTGATAAAAAGAAAAAATAGGGTTGCAGGTGTGATGAAACGAAAAAGATGATATGTTTAGTATGTTTATTTGGAAGAAATAAATGTGTTATTTTGGAATTGACAAATGTCTCCTAAACACTGAGACCATGTGTAGTGGTTAACACCCTACCCTTGGGCGTTTTGCGCCATGTAGCAGCCCAGTCAGCAACGGGGTATTATGGGGCGTTTTCTAAAATCGGTGTAGTAGGGATGTAGGGCATTATGTTAAAAGGGGTGTAAATAGAATTTAAATAAAAAAAACCATGAAAAATTGTTATTGGCCAAACAAAGAACAGGAGCACACTCATTGGCCAAAGCCCTTCTTCTCCGGCATGATTAAAAACACTGCCCGAATTTTTTTGAAAGAAAACGCCAAAACACGCCCAGGGGGCGGACTTGCCGGCGTTTTGGGGTGGGATTGGGCGGGATTGATGGCAAAAAACGCCCATTACGCTTGGTCTGATAAGTAAAGTCAAAGGATATTAATTTTGAAGTCCCACAGTCTTGAGAAGATAAATGGACCCGAAAAGCATATTAATGTTTTATTAAGTCATTAATTTTAAAAATATAAAAGAAAGTTTGGGCTGCAATTATTTTTGTTGGTTTTAATGAATAAAATTGCAACTATAAATTTTAATTGGGCTAATAATGTTTAAATAAGGACTCGTGTGCTCCTAATATGATTAACGACTCATGTGCTTCTAATATGATTAACGAATCGTGTGCTCCTAATATGATTAACGACTCGTGTGTCCTAAGAGGATTAGGTTACAAAATTGTCTTTGATTGGGGATTTTAGCTAGTTCTGATTTTGGAGTGAAATTTCGAAACCACTTTTAAGAGAAATTAGATTAGAACCGGACTGAACCTCTAAGAAATCTGATTTTGGAGTGATTATATTTTTTTATATGATCCAACCTGATCCGAACCTGACTGAGAAAATTGTTATATAGCGATGAACAAATAGCAACTAAAAATTTCCGCCCCCATGTAAAACGTTTCTGGGTGCGCAACTGTTGTCGGTGACGTGAAAAATTAATGAAAAAAATAATCTTCTCCGTTTTATGTGTCAAATACTCCTAGGTCCATATTTTATTTGGTATACCCCTAAATTTATCTTTTAGCTTCGCCACTAAAGGGAGCCTGATTGAAACAATGGCCTAACTGCCCAAATTATTAATAATATGATTGAAATTGCGGCCAAATTAGTTATGTATTTATTTTACTTGATTTATTTATTGTCGTTTTTTTATATTGTATAATTGCACGGTAAATTTTTTTTAGGATACCCCTGATTTAATGTGCTAGTTCCGTCACTGGATTTAGTGATGGTGCAGGTTGGTTGAAGAGCTAAGAGAAAGAGATAAGGTTTTGTGATGTATATAATATTTTTTTAATCTTTTAAACAAATTAGTAAAATTACCGATCTACCCTCATGTGTAAATCACTTGACAAGATCTAACTAGAATTTTTAATCAAGTTAGGGCTAATGGACCTAGGGTGCAATGTGTTTAACATTTAAAGGATTGTGACTGTAATTATTAAAGTTAAAGGGTATCCATTGCAATCCGATATAAACATAAAGGACACAAATCTAAAATGATTACTTATGAACATGGCTTAGCATGCTGAAGCAATAAGACTAACTCATTTTCCCATTACAAACCCAATGCGGCCCTGGTTAGAATAACTTAATCAATCTCTTCTTCCACACAAATGCAACTAAGAGAACTAGAGAAGGCAAGGCATAGACTTTCAGTTTTTATAAGTCTCACCAGGTTATATACATGCATTATAAAAGACACCATAATTATCATTTAAACAAGCTACAAAACATCAACACTTGCTACTTATCAGTTACTAAATTCAATTACACTACTAGAAAAAAGACCTTCAATGACGCGCAATGCGTGTCATTAAAGGGTAGATATGACACACAAAAGAGTGTCAAGGAAGCCCCTGTCATTAATTGAAGATGACATGCTCTTGTGTGTCATCCTTTTATGACACACCTTTACGACACACTTTAATGACACACACTCATGATACGCCTTTATGATACACTTTAATGACATGCATTGCGTGCCATGGTTTTAAATTTTTATTTTTTTATTTTATTTTATTGGTAGAATTTCTAATTTTCCTAATAGAACCAAAACAATATATAAATCCATATCATAACAAAATACACATATACCAAAGCAATTCATTTCATAATCATACGTCAAAAATAATACAAATATCTTAAGTTAACAAAAAATATTGTTTGGCGTACATACTTCGACATCTAATATAGTCACTTAAAAATAAACGATGCCCCACAACTCAAACACCATTCACGTATCCCATCAATATCCTCATCCGTGTATACCGCTTTGCCTCTCCCAACCTGAGAACAAAATTAAAGAACCTAAATACATGCACTTTTATATAAAAAAAACAATTTATGACATAACAAAATCAGAAAACCTAAATACATGCACTTTGATATGATAAACAAAGAGGATATCCACACAATTATATTCTCATTTCATCATGTTATTTAGTTATCTTTTTTACCTCATTTCTTTTATATGCAAATCAAACACACATGTCTCATCAAAATCTCCAATATTATAAACTAAATTCAGTGATATAATAAAAGTTTTGCAGCAAGTTAGCTAACAAATTAATAATACTTCAAAAGTAATCATTTAAAAAATAATACTTACATTGTTATTGGCAAGTATTTCAATTCCTTCTTCAACAACCTCTTTCGTAAACTTCAATACGTAGTAGCCACATTCAGTACCTCCCATCTGATATCCTCCCATCTGATATGGACACTACAAAATTAAAAATTCTGATTCAGTCGATGGAGTTAAAGGTACAATTTCAACACATGGACACACCTAAAAATATTGATATGTTTCTATCAATAAGAATTAAGTGCTCACCTTAGCGTTAACCTAATTGACTTTAACCATAGTCTTGGTTCCACCTTGTACAGCATACAGGCCATCGCCCTATAAGAAAAATTAACAAATATATCATAATAATATAATATAATTTTTCAATAATTTATATTGTACATCATACAAGGCCATTGCCCTAAAATAATTTATATTACTTACGCATCGATAATTTGCCTCAACACTGGATTTATTATGCTATTCCTTATAAAATCAAGATAATAGCAAGTATTTGTTTTCATGTCTAAAACTGCCAACACCCAATGTCTTCTACAAAAACCATAAACCAAATTAAGACAAATAATATCAAGATAATAGTTTTTTTTTTCTTCTTGAATAGTTAATTGAATGGAAAATCATACCCAGGATTGTAGGGCGTTAGGATGATGTCATTGTCCTTTCTTGTAGATAACCGATCTGCAACCATTCTACTTGTATCATCAATATGTTTGGGTTTTGATTTACGTTCACTTGGTGAGATTGCACGTGGGGTCACAAAAAATACCGTGATCATGTTTTGGCCCATTCTTTATTTGCTCATACAATAAATTGTGTTTTACTAACAATTATTGAAATTAAATTGAAGTACTTACATCATATAAGTCGTAATGACAGAACCGGCCAGCTCATTCAATGTAAAAACTGCTTCAAAATCCTTCCGGTTTAAATATGTGAAACTCTCGTACCCAAATAGATCGTCCACACATTGCAATTTTATAGAATCGGCCTTTAAAACTTATGCAACAACCACAGTTGCAGTCATCGTCAAAACAACATTGTTTTCAACTCTTATCCTTGGCCTCCTTTGTGCTCTCGTCATCCTCCTTTTTTCCTTCATTCACTTGTACATCCTCTTTTTCCTTTTGCAGTTCAAGTACTCTTGTCCCTTTTTTTTCTTTCTCACTTACTACTTCTTTTCCTGTGATCTTTTTCACTTGCACAATCTTTTGTTCAAACTCTCTTTCGTTCTCCTCATCAGTTCCTCTTCCTCTTGGTTGTTTTATTTGTTTCTTAGATTCTAAATCTTTCACAAGTTTTGTCTTTGGTTTCGCCACCATTTTTTCCTACAAAAATATAAATTCTTTAAATTAGACCTCATGTCGCAACCCCCGATCCCTTATCTATGCCGGGAACGGGCAGACGCGAACTCAGTAGTGGTGGTATCAGTTATTTAATCTTGCAGCGGAATTTACATCAGGACCGTAGTTAGGAAATGTTTATCAGAGTAAAACCACCTCATTTAATATTAATAATCACATGGGTAAAACCCAAGTTTCTTAGTACAATACAATTTGATAGGGATAAACCCTATTTTATTGAATTTAAAATATCGTTTATTAGGTAACTTTTATAGCCACATTTTCCCAAGCCTTCAGTGCTCTCCAGCTGGCTTTTTACTAATTGGCTGTCACATTGGGTTACCTGAAACGCGTTTTAAAACATTTGTCAGTGGGAAATACTGGTGAGTGAATCCCAGTTTAATCAAGTTTAAATAAAAGTCACAGTGAACAGTATTGAGAGCGATCACATTGTTTATGTCTACACAATTACTCCATTAGTACTGTCAATCCACTGACTTGTGGGTCATATTACCCATTGGCTAACTCATTGTCCAATGGTAACGTATTGTTATCCCGACTTACTACTCACAGTGTATTAAATTTTGTATACAAAACCCCAACATACCGGCAGTAATTGAAGAACTACAAAGACTCAATCACCGCTTAATCACATTGTAAAACAATTAAGGTTTTGTAAAACATTCCAAAAAGATTAACAAAAAGAGGATAAACTCACATTGCTATCTTAGACTTTGCGTAAGGGTTTCCTGGATATAATCTATAATTTATACAAATGTACATTGGTTAGTATCATAACCCTTTGAAAATATTAATGATACCCTCCTCGAGATGGCATTCCAACAACTACGTCGGGCAGAACCACGACAGTTGTTACGGAACCCTAAATCAATCGGGCAGCGTAACTATTATGAAACTGGGGTTATAATACTTACAACGGAGCAGAACCTCGCTAATTAGGGGTATAATACTCGACTATAATGCTTATAGCATCAGAAATTCGTTTAGAAAGAAAAATGTGAGCGACGGAAAATGAAACCAGATGGCCTGTTTATATAGTTGCAAAACCTGACCCTCACGCGGCCCGCGTAAAGGTAAGCTAAGGCTTATGCGGCCCGTGTCAACATATGGTCAACGCGTAGCTTAGCTGATTCGATGTGTAGGTCCGCCACGATGTCGACACGTGTTGGCCTAGGATGTCTCCGTGTTTGATGATCTCTAGCGGCCCGCGTAAGAGTTAAGGTGAGCTTACGCGGCCCGCCTGAACTAAAGAAATCAGTGAAGTCCGGTCTACATCTTCATACCGCCCGCGTAAAGTTGGGGTGGGATCCTACGCGGCCCGCCTCAACTTAAACATCAGATTTTATATTTTATTTTTAATGTTATAACGTATCCCTGGCTCGGTTTTCACATACGGGGTGTATTTAGAGACATATAAGGGTATTTTAAAATATACTAGAGTCTCGGAAATATTTATGAGGGTGTTGGTTTTACCGAGGTTTGTTACATTCTCCCCACCTTGTTTTAGAGCTCGTCCTCGAGATCTACTGAAATAAATACGGATACTTCTTTTGCATTTCCGATTCAAGCTCCCATGTATACTCAGGTCCTCTTTTGGAGTCCCACTTCACTTTGACCAGAACTAATCTCTTATGTGACACCCAAGGAAAACCAGTAAACAACGCAACATAACTAGCTTCCTCAGTAACCACGTGCTAAATTTCGGGACGAAATTTTCTTAACGGGGAGAGAATGTGACAACCCTCAAAATTTCATGTATCCGTACGATTATTTAATGATAATTAAAATGCTTGGTGACTGTGTCATACTTACATGTGTTTGTTAACATACTAGGCTTGTGTAGAAAACGTGACTAAATGGCCCTGAATATTTTCCTATGTGTTAGGAATTAATTGTGTTACAAATATATGTATATAAGACGCCTTACGGAACAATTAAACAACTTAACGGAACAGTATTCGACCGAACAACCGGACATCACCCGGGACACCAAATATTTGCCAAATACATTGTGTTATTTTTTTTGGCTAGTCTTGATCCCCGATCACCATGACACCCACTAAAAACCCAATAACAAGCATGTATCATCACATTACTTACAAACAAATTAACAATTACAATTTAGTTGAAAAATTGCAAACAAGCCCCTCCCCCAACCTGATTTTCGGTCCTAGGTGGACCCCACAAAGATCACCATGATTTCCCCTATATATTTTGTTTAGATCTTCTTTGATTGTTGCTTGCAAGTATGAACAAAATAATTAGAGAATCTCTCATATGTATGGCCATCCCTCTTACAAGATCATTGACAATCTTTCACTCTCTCTCTCTATTTCGGTCACCCCCATAACCGAACCCACCTCCACCTCTCAACATCTTCATCTCCTCCAATTACAAGTTCCATTCAAAGCTTGAAGTTCATCCATGGAGGTTGCAAGTTGAAGGACTTTCAAAGGAGCTTGTTTCTAGTCTTTCTCATCATCTTCTCTCTACATCTTCATCACAAGATCCTACCCTAGCTTTAAGCTAGCAGTAAGTTCCTTACGTCACCTTTGTTCATATTGTTCCATGATTAAAAGATGTAATATGTTAAATCTACAAGAACACTAAAAATGGTTTAAACAAGAAGATGAAACATGATGTAAAAATGTTAGTATGAAGTTGTTTGGATATATTGCTGATTATTTGCTGATTTACTTGTTAATATTGAGTACTAGAAATGTTGTTGATCATTATGCATGTTAACAGAACCAATAGAACTCGCATTAGAATGTAAAAGCTGAAAAAACAGAAAGCTGTTTGGTGATTACAGCCAACTTCAATTGGCTGTAATCGGACCTTAATAAAGCAGAAAATGTGTTTTCTGAACCCTAGATTTATGTATTATGAAATACGGTTCTAATGGCACTGGAATCATAATTTTTGGACTTCGTTTACTATTTTTAAAGGGTCATTTTGTAACAGCAGCTCAAGCTGCATTTATGCTGCTGAAAATAGGTGTTATATTTTTGGTCATAACTGGAAATCTATGTTGAATCAGCTCATGAAATTTGTACAGTAGATGACAACTGATATATTTGTAATTACCAGACTAGAATTTCGTAAATCGGACGCTCGATGAATTTTAAATAAATTATTCCGTGGACTGCAGTCAGAAAAAGATAAATCTGAGTTCAGTCCGGAAAATGAATTTTTATAAAATATTGGTGATGAATTGGATCCCGAGATTTTTATACAATAATATTTGGGTCGTTTAACACCTTCTGTAAAAAGTTGGGAATTTTTGAAACAAGTTAACTATTTTATTAAAATCCCCGAAAACAGCCCAGTTTTGAATATTAATGCTGAAATGACATAAGTTGTAATTTGCATGTCTAAATGTCGGGTAGGTTATCTGTGAATCATATAACGTGTTATATGTGTTATGTGCATCATCGTATGTTTGTTTATGAGTGAGGAATGGATGGGAAACTTATATGGGCATAAACCGTTAAAGTGATGCATGTTATGTGATAGATACGTGTAGGAACTTTGTGCTCTATTTAAAAATCACTAAATGACTAACTGGTAATCATATTAGGACGTGATTGACCGACCATGACTGTTAGCTATATTTGAGAATCTAACCGAGCAAACCGAGGTGAGTTCACACTTTCTACAAGGCATGGGATTTCCCGGTGGTTTGGGAATGGGTTAAAGAATTTAAAACTAAATCTACATATCTCCTTGGGAAGATATGTACGGCCATCCTCCATAGGTAGGATGCCATTCTTAATCCTACGAATTCTCCTGGTGCAGAATATGTACGTTCGTCCTCCTGGTGTAGGACAACAACCTTAAAAACTAGCTAGACAAAACTCTATCAATAAGTCCCTCTTCATTATATCGACTTAATCGCCGAGGCCAATGGCGAACGGATCATTAGTTAATAGCGCTATTAGGTTTAACAAACCTCACATCGTGCCGGTCGGATGGGCGTGTACTAATGGACTATGGAAGACTATCAGTGATGAAAGACACTGATATAGGGCACAACTTATTTGCGTAGTAGTCGATATCATACCGTCTAGTAGTTCACACGGGGAAAGCCCCCACTGATTATGGTTATGGATTGGGTAATGAAAAAGGAACTGGTTAAACATACTTTCAACTACGGGGTAACCCCCACGGCAATTAAGCCAACGAAAGTCAAACCACGTTTTTCAGAAACAACTTAAAACTAATCAACCAAACGTGAACTCACTCAACTTTGTTGTTGACTCGTTGTTACATGCCTTACAGGTCGTTAAACGATTGGAGCTTGCACGAGGAAGGAGTCGTTGTGGTGTACGGACTGTTATGTTCCGTGCTTATTATTTAAATCCTTATGAACTTATTAAACTTGCGTTTTGAACTTTAACTTATAAACTATGGACTTATCCTTTTGGATTTACTTTTATACTTCCGCTGTTTAAACTAAACATGGTTAACTAGCTTTGGTCACCAATCGTATTATGGTTGGTCTTATTTACTTAATTACGATGTTCAATATGATTGGTGGCTCGATCCTGTTCACGTCACGCCTCCAAGTGGTGGTACTCCGCATGATGTATTTTGGGGGTGTGACAGATTGGTATCAGAGCCATTGGTTATAGTGAACTTGGTTTTAATAAGGGAAATTTTTTTTGTTAAAACCAGACTATAACCTGTACAGTGCTCAACGATCCACAACGACGCTTCGCTCCACGTGCAAGGCTCAACACACTAGGTGGTATGATTTAAGTTTATATTTCTTACTTGCTAGATTACTTTTGTCTGGAGTGGTGTTTATTGCGTGTTTATTTAGGGTAGTAGCATGCTGTCTATTAGCCCTACTGCTTTCTTTATGACACACAATTGTTTACTTGAAATTTGACAAGTGGTGGTCAAATTCTTTTCTGATTTCTCGTCACCCTGCTACGACAACTGTTTATGCATTCTATCTATTTACACGCTTATCTCGACATGACGTCACTATCTGACCCTCCGTACATTCGGTTTGCACGTCAACGTTCACAAAGACTAGACCTGGCTCAAACGAACTCGGGATTAGGAGAACTATATCCATGCATCTCTGTTGACGAACCTTATCATCTCCACTGGTCGTCGTTATCAGAAACGAAGCAGCCACAGTTACACGCGTTTGTCGTTTTGCAACTCACAACCCTACCAACCAAATTCTGTTTTGAACGAGTGATGTACTTCCGTGACCGTGATGCAGCGAACTTCCCTATTTGTGTCGTGCCGCTACACCTCACTACTAGAATTGCTTCTAAGCAACAGATTACTTGGTTGAATTCTTCTGTTATTGGTGGACCCCTGCTTTCGCTCGATTCTTCGCATGAACCTCATTAATTCCCTGTTTCTTTGATTAGCAACTGATTTAACGAGATGCTAACAACCATACCATGACTTCCACCGATCACAAGATTACACCCCCCCATTACCTTGTTGGGTGGTTAATGCTTCTCCTACTTGATGTACTCCTTTGTAAACCCAACCTAGCGAAGGGATGCCCTCACTGATGGGATAGTCTTCTTATATACGCGAAATCTTTACACTAGCTTTTGTACCGACACATGATTGTTGATTAATGATACGTCCAATTTCTACCATTGGCTTAGATCAAACCATCACTCCCTTACCACAGTGACATTACGTTCTCGCTACTCCATGTTGAGATACTGAAACGGACACGCACTCGCTTAGAGAATTTGGAAGGCTCGACCTTCGATCATTAGTGATCACTCCTTAAAACCTTGGGGGTGGTGATGTATTGTCGATACGATCATACTCTCCTAAACACGTTTTCGCTTCTTTCCTTTGGAACCTCACGACTACACAGACGTATTTTGGATTCATTCGCACAACCCAAGAAACTCCTCCTAACTTGGTTGCTTACTTGATGAATCACAAACCCACCTAAGTTCATGGATTCAGGTGAATTGTTCCTCCAACGCATGTGGGCGAGTCGGACGACTTTTGTTGGAAGTCTCAGTGAATCTTAACACTACACAATTGTACGACAATCATGCTGCTATGTTGAATTATTGTTCTGATTGATTTAACCCCGTGACAACTATATTCGATCAACGGCGTACTTTATCCCAACTATACCCAACTTGCGTACAACCAGCTATACCTTCGACATCAGGTAAACCCCTGCTAGGGATTATTAAACGCTTATTCATCGATTGCGGCTACCCTTTCTCATGTTTCCCCACCCATACACGTTATACTTTTGAACCCTACGATCTTAAAAGTGTTCCCCGCGGACACTTGCTTGGACAAGTTACGCTCTATGAACGTTACTCAGTGAGCATTGGGCCATGAACATGTTAATACCCTAGGTACCTTTCCTTGATCTTGATACGGCCGATATGGATCTTCAGACACGATAGATATGTCCCTTGTTTTCTTTGACGACATCCAAACCCACTGGAAGAACTGTCCTCGCAACTACAAGAGCTCTTGGACAAGGGTTTTATTCGACCTAGCTCTTCGCCCTGGGGAGCTCCAGTACTATCCGTGAAGAAGAAAGACGGTACCTTCAGAATGTGCATCGACTACCGTGAACTCAACAAGGTGACCGTGAAGAATCGTTATCCCCTCCCACGTATTGAAGACTTGTTCGACCAGTTGCAAGGGTCGAGCTATTACTCTAAGATTGATTTGAGATCGGGATACCATCAGCTGAGAGTCCGAGATGAGGATGGCTCTAAAACAGCATTAAGAACTCGTTACGGCAATTACGAGTTTCTGGTTATGCCTTTCGGATTAACGAATGCACCTGCAGTCTTCATGGATCTCATGAACCGAGTGTGCAAGCCGTACCTGGATAAGTTTGTCATGGTGTTCATCGACGACATCCTGATCTATTCTAAGAGTCAGGAGGAACACGAGCAACATCTGAGGCTTATTCTGGAACTTCTTCGAAAAGAGCAGTTGTATGCCAAGTTTTCGAAATGTGACTTCTGGCTTCGCGAAGTCCACTTTCTAGGCCACGTAGTAAACAAGGATGGGATTCATGTTGATCCATCCAAGGTTGACTCGATTAAGAACTGGCCTGCACCCCGCACACCAACAGAAATCCGCCAATTCTTGGGTCTGGCGGGCTACTACAAATGATTTATCAAGGATTTCTCAAGGATTGCGCAACCTCTCCCTTCACTGTCTCAGAAGGGTGTCATCTACCGTTGGGGAGATGCACAACAGTCCGCATTTCAGCACTTAAAAGACAGACTTTGTAGCGCGCCTATCCTCTCATTGCCTGAAGGCACAGATGATTTTGTGGTTTATTGCGATGCTTCCATCCAAGGGCTTGGTTGCGTGTTGATGCAACGTGACAAGGTCATTGCCTACGCATCGCGCCAACTTAAGGTTCACGAAAGGGACTACACTACGCACGACTAGGGGTTGGGGGCAGTTGTTTTTGCGCTAAAGATATGGAGACATTACTTGTACGGTACCAAGTGCACCATTCACACCGATCACAGGAGTCTCGAGCATATCTTCAAGCAAAAGGAGTTAAACATGCGACAACGTCGATGGGTCGAGCTCTTGAACGATTATGAATGTGCGATCAAGTATCATCCTGGCAAAGCCAATGTTGTGGCCGATGTCCTTAGTCGAAAGGATACTATACCTAAGCGTGTACGTGCATTACAGCTTACCATCCAATCTAGTCTTCCTGCCCAAATTCGTGATGCTTAGGTTGAAGCATTGAAAGCAGAGAACATCAGGGCTGAGTCCTTACGAGGATCGAGGCAGTGGCTAGAACAAAAGGAAGACGGCGCTTACTATGTAACAGGGCGCATCTGGGTTCCGCTTTACGGAAACTTACGCGAGCTTGTGATGGATGAAGCGCACAAGTCTCGTTATTCGGTACACCCTGGTTCGGATAAAATGTACCACGATCTCAAGACTACGTATTGGTGGCCTGGCATGAAAGCCTACATAGCAACCTACGTTAGCAAATGTTTGACTTGTGCGAGAGTCAAGACCGAATACCAGAAACCATCAGGCCTACTCTAACAACCAGAGATACCACAATGGAAATGGGAGCAAATTTTCATGGATTTCGTTACTGGTCTGCCTAGATCTCAACGTGGGATTGATACTATTTGGGTGATCGTGGATCGACTCACAAAGTCTGCACACTTTTTGGCTATCAAGGAAACGGATAAGTTCTCCACTCTAGCGGATGTTTACTTAAAGGAAGTGGTTTCGAGGCACGGAGTGCCGACCTCTATTATCTCTGATCGTGATGCGCATTTTACTTCAGAACTGTGGCAAGCGATGCACAAATCTTTTGGCTCACGATTAGACATGAGCACAGCTTACCACCCGCAAACGGATGGGCAGTCTGAACGCCCCATCCAAACCCTAGAAGACATGCTGCGGGCATGTGTAATCGATTTTGGTAATGGCTGGGAAAAGCACCTCCCGTTAGTGGAGTTTTCGTATAACAACAGTTACCACACCAGCATTCAAGCCGCTCCATTTGAAGGATTGTACGGGCGTAAATGCCGATCACCTCTTTGTTGGGCAGAGGTGGGTGACAGTCAGATCACGGGTCCAGAACTCGTAGTTGATACTACAGAAAGGATTGCTCAGATACGACAACGCATGGCAGCAGCTCGTGACCGTCAGAAAAGCTACGCTGACAAGGGCAGGAAACCACTCGAGTTCCAAGTTGGGGACCGTGTGCTACTCAAAGTCTCACCTTGGAAAGGTGTAGTTCGTTTTGGCAAACGAGGCAAACTCAATCCGCGATATGTCGGACCGTTCGAAATTATAGAGAAAATAGGCAAAGTGGCCTACAAACTAGATCTACCAGCAGAACTCAGTGCAGTTCACAACGTTTTTCACGTGTCAAATCTGAAGAAGTGTCTGTCAGATGAGACCCTCATAGTTCCTTTGAAGGAGCTCACTATCGACGATCAGTTGCGATTCGTCGAGGAACCAGTTGAAATCACAGACCGAGATGTTAAGGTCCTTAAGCGCACCAGAATACCTCTTGTTCGAGTTCGTTGGAACTCCCGTCGTGGCCCAGAGTTTACCTGGGAACGAGAAGACCAAATGAAACTCAAGTATCCCCAGTTGTTTAAGAAAAGTGCAACCACTACTGAGGCTGAAGCTACTGTAGAATTTCGGGACGAAATTCCAAATCAACGGGGGGATGATGTGACACCCCAGGAAAACCAGTAAACAACGCAACATAACTAGCTTCCTCAGTAACCACGTGCTAAATTTCGGGACGAAATTTTCTTAACGGGGAGAACATGTGACAACCCTCAAAATTTCATGTATCCGTACGATTATTTAATGATAATTAAAGTGCTTGGTGACTGTGTCATACTTACATGTGTTTGTTAACATACTAGGCTTGTGCAGAAAACTTGACTAAGCCCTGAATATTTTCCTATGTGTTAGGAATTAATTGTGTTACAAATATATGTATATAAGACGCCTTACGGAACAATTAAACAACTTAATGGAACAGTATCTGACCGAACAACCGGACATTACCCGGGACACCAAATATTTGCCAAATACATTGTGTTATTATTTTTGGCTAGTCTTGATCCCCGTTCACCATGACACCCACTAAAAACCCAATAACAAGCATGTATCATCACATTACTTACAAACAAACTAACAATTACAATTTAGTTGAAAAATTGCAAACTAGCCCCTCCCCCAACCTGATTTTCGGTCCTAGGTGGACCCCACAAAGATCACCATGATTTCCCCTATATATTTTGTTTAGATCTTCTTTGATTGTTGCTTGCAAGTATGAACAAAATAATTAGAGAATCTCTCATATGTATGGCCAACCCTCTTACAAGATCATTGACAATCTTTCACTCTCTCTCCTCACTACTCTCTCTCTCTATTTCGGTCACCCCCATAACCGAACCCACCTCCACCTCTCAACATCTTCATCTCCTCCAATTACAAGTTCCATTCAAAGCTTGAAGTTCATCCATGGAGGTTGCAAGTTGAAGGACTTTCAAAGGAGCTTGTTTCTAGTCTTTCTCATCATCTTCTCTCTACATCTTCATCACAAGATCCTACCTTAGCTTTAAGCTAGCAGTAAGTTCCTTATGTCACCTTTGTTCATCTTGTTCCATGATTAAAAGATGTAATATGTTAAATCTACAAGAACACTAAAAATGGTTTAAACAAGAAGATGAAACATGATGTAAGAATGTTAGTATGAAGTTGTTTGGATATATTGCTGATTATTTGCTGATTTACTTGTTAATATTGAGTACTAGAAATGTTTTTGATCATTATGCATGTTAACAGAACCAATAGAACTCGCATTAGAATGTAAAAGCTAAAACAACAGAAAGCTGTTTGGTGATTACAGCCAACTTCAGTTGGCTGTAACCGGACCTTAATAAAGCAGAAAATGTGTTTTCTGAAATCTAGATTTATGTATTATGAAATACGGTTCTAATGGCACTGGAATCATAATTTTTGGACTTCGTTTACTATTTTTAAAGGGTCATTTTGTAACAGCAGCTCAAGCTGCATTTTTGCTGCTGAAAATAGGTGTTATATTTTTTGTCATAACTGGAAATCTATATTGAATCAGCTCATGAAATTTGTACAGTAGATGACAACTGATATATTTGTAATTATCCCACTGGAATTTCGTAAATCGGACGCTCGATGAATTTTAAATAAATTATTCCGTGGACTGCAGTCAGAAAAAGATAAATCTGAGTTCAGTCCGGAAAATGAATTTTTATAAAATATTGGTGATGAATTGGATCCCGAGATTTTTATACAATAATATTTGGGTCGTTTAACACCTTCTGTAAAAAGTTGGGAATTTTTGAAACAAGTTAACTATTTTATTAAAATCCCCGAAAACAGCCCAGTTTTGAATATTAATGCTGAAATGACATAAGTTGTAATTTGCATGTCTAAATGTCGGGTAGGTTATCTGTGAATCATATAACGTGTTATATGTGTTATGTGCATCATCGTATGTTTGTTTATGAGTGAGGAATGGATGGGAAACTTATATGGGCATAAACCGTTAAAGTGATGCATGTTATGTGATAGATACGTGTAGGAACTTTGTGCTCTATTTAAAAATCACTAAATGACTAACTGGTAATCATATTAGGACGTGATTGACCGACCTTGACTGTTAGCTATATTTGAGAATCTAACCGAGCAAACCGAGGTGAGTTCACACTTTCTACAAGGCATGGGATTTTCCGGTGGTTTGGGAATGGGTTAAAGAATTTAAAACTAAATCTACATATCCACTTGGGAAGATATGTACGGCCGTCCTCCATAGGTAGGATGCCATTATTAATCCTACGAATTCTCCTGGTGCAGAATACGTACGTTCGTCCTCCTGGTGTAGGGAAAGAACCATAAAAACTAGCTAGACAAAACTCTATCAATAAGTCCCTCTTCATTATATAGTCTTAATCGCCGAGGCCAATGGCGAGCTGGTCATTAGTTAATAGCGCTATTAGGTTTAACAAACCTCACACCGTGCCGGTCGGACGGGCGTGTACTAATGGACTATGGCAGACTATCAGTGATGATAGACACTGATATAGGGCATAACTTATTTGCGTAGTAGTCGATATCATACCGTCTAGTAGTTCACACGGGGAAAGCCCCACTGATTATGGTTATGGATTGGGTAATGACAAAGGAACTGGTTAAACATACTTTCAACTACGGGGTAACCCCCACGGCAATTAAGCCAACGAAAGTCAAACCACGTTTTTCAGAAACAACTTAAAACTAATCAACCAAACGTGAACTCACTCAACTTTGTTGTTGACTCGTTGTTACATGCCTTACAGGTCGTTAAACGCTTGGAGCTCGCACGAGGAAGGAGTCGTTGTGGTGTACGGACTGTTATGTTCCGTGCTTATTATTTAAATCCTTATGAACTTATTATACTTGCGTTTTGAACTTTAACTTATAAACTATGGACTTATGCTTTTGGATTTACTTTTATACTTCCGCTGTTTAAACTAAACATGGTTAACTAGCTTTGGTCACCAATCGTATTGTGGTTGGTCTTATTTACTTAATTACGATGTTCAATATGATTGGTGGCTCGATCCTGGTCACGTCACGCCTCCAAGCGGTGGTACTCCGCATGGTGGATTTTGGGGGTGTGACATCTTATGCTTGAGATTCTTGACTTTCTTGTCTTCAATCTGTAGAGGCCTTTCTACAAACTTGAGTTGTTCATTTACCTCTATATCTTTAAGAGGTACTATTAGTGATTCATCAGCTAAACACTTTTTGAGATTTGATACATGAAATACATCATGTATTCCTGCCATTTCCTCTGGCAGTTGTAGCTGATAGGCTACAGGTCCTATTCTTCTAACAATCTCAAAAGGTCTAACATACCTGGGACTTAGCTTTCCTCGTTTGATGAATCTTACTACTCCTTTCCAAGGAAAGACTTTCAACAATACTTTATTCCCTACTCGAAATTCTAATGTCTTGCATAGCTCTTTTTTCGATCACGTGCGGCTTTCAGTCGTTCCTTGACTTGAATGATTTTGTCAGTTGTTTCTTGCACTATCTCTGGTCCAGATAGTTGCTTTTCCCTAATTTCTGCCCAACAGACTGGGGTTCAGCACTTTCGTCTGTAAAGTGCTTCGAATGGTGCAGCATTAATACTTGTGTGATAACTATTATTATAAGAAAATTATATTAAAGGTAAGTGATCGTCCCAGTTACCTCCAAAATCGATTACACAAGCTCTAAGCATGTCTTCCATTGTCTGAATTGTTATTTCGCTTTGTCCATCCGTTTGAGGATGATAAGCTGTGCTCAATTTTAACTTGGTTCCCATTGCCTTTTGGAAACTTGACCAAAAATGAGAGGTAAATCGACTATCCCTATCAGAAACAATTGATAAAGGAATGCCATGTAAAGAAACAATTTCATTTACATACAACTTAGCTAACTGTTCCATACTGAAAGTTTCTTTCATTGGTAGGAAATGAGCTGACTTGGTTAGTCTATCTACAATCACCCAGATTGTATCATTTCCTTTCTTTGTTTTGGGTAATTTAGTAACAAAATCCATTGTTATCAATTCCCATTTCCACACTGGCATTTCTAATTGTTGTAGCAATCCTGAGGGTTTCTGGTGTTCAGCCTTAACTTGTGAACAAGTTAAACATTTAGAAACATAGGTTGCTATATCCTTTTTCATTCATATCCACCAGAATTTTTTCCTTAAATCCTGGTACATTTTATCACTTCCTGGGTGCATCGTATATTTAGACTTATGGGCTTCTTCTAATATATGATGACGTAGGTTTCCTAATTTAGGTATCCACATTCTCTTTTCATTAAAATCTCCAAATTCCATCTGTTCCTTGTTCTAATTCTTTCAGTATACCTTTTAATTTTTCAGAATCATCCTTGATTACTGATTCTTGTGCTTCTCTTATTTGATCATTTAAATCTACTTGCAGATTTAATTTGAGAGAATGTACCCTTTTTGGCTTTTCATGATACTTTCGGCTTAAAGTATCTGCTACTACGTTTGCTTTTCCTTCATGATACTGAATATCACAATCATAGTCACTAAGCATCTCCATCCAGCGTCTTTGTCTCATATTCAATTCCTTTTGCTTGAAAATATACCTTAAACTCTTATGATCAGTGAATATGGTAAACTTACTACCATAAAGGTAATGTCTCCAAATTTTAAGAGCAAAGATTATAGCTCCTAACTCTAAATCATGGGTTGAATAATTCTCTTCATGATTCTTAAGTTGTCTAGATGCGTAAGCTATAACCTTTTGTCGTTGCATCAATACACATCCATAACCTAATTTAGAAGCGTCACAATAGACTACAAAGTCTTCAGTTCCTTCTGGTAATGCTAATATGGGTGTATGGGTTAATCTTTGCTTAAGGATTCTAAAGGCTTCTTCTTGTTTTAATCCCCATTCAAACATAACAGATTTACAGGTTAGCTTAGTTAAGGGAATGGCTATTCTAGAAAAATCTTGAATAAATCTTCTATAATAACCGGCCAATCCTAAGAAACTTCTAACCTCGGTTGGCGACTCAGGGGTTTTCCATTTAGTAATTGCCTCGATCTTTGTTGGATCTACATGAATTCCTTCATGATTGACTAGGTGCCCAAGAAATTGTACCTGTTCTAACCAAAACTCGCACTTTGAAAATTTAGCATAAAGCTTTTCCTTTCTTAATAGACTTAAAAGTGCGTGCAAATGTCTTGCATGATCTTCTTTACTCTTAGAATAAATTAGAATATCATCTATGAAGACGATTATGAATTTATCCAAATATGGCTTATATATTCGGTTCATCATGTCCATAAATGCAGCTGGGGCATTGGTTAAACCAAATGGCATGACAGTAAATTCATAATGGCCATACCTTGTTCTGAAAGCGGTTTTAGGAATGTCCTCTTCCTGTACCTTTAATTGATGATAGCCTGACCTTAAATCGATTTTAGAGAAAAATCGAGCTCCTTGCAGTTGATCAAACAGATCATCGATTCTCGGTACTGGGTACCTATTCTTAATCGTGACCTTGTTCAATTCACGGTAATCAATGCACATACGCATTGATCCGTCCTTCTTTTTAACAAACAGTATCGGCGCTCCCCATGGCGACGAACTTGGATGTATAAATCATTTTTCTAACAATTCGTCTAATTGTTTCTTCAATTCTTGCATTTCTGCAGGTGCCAAACGATAAGGTGCTTTGGCAATTGGTGTTGTTCCTGGTAGCAGGTGAATTCTGAATTCAACTTCTCTGTTTGGAGGTAGTCCTGGTAATTCTTCTGGAAAGACATCTGAAAACTGAGATACTACTGGAATATCTTTTAAATCCTTTCCTTTAGTGTTAGTGATTACGGAAATCATATACACTATGGAACCTTTTCTTATATAGCTTTCAGTTTTCATCACAGAAATGAATTTTGTAGTTCTAGATGGTTTATCTCCTTTAATTGTGATCGTTTTACCTTTTGGTGAATTTACTTGAATTGACTTTTGATCACATAAAATATTGGCGTTATTGGCTATTAACCAATCCATTCCTAAAACAACATCAAATCCTGTCAGATTCATGGGATACAGGTTTGCCACAAATTTTTGATTTAAAATTTCTATTCTTGCTCCCTGCAAGATTTCAGAAATCCTAACAGTTTCTCCATTAGCAGTCTCTACTAGACATTCTTGTGGTAGTTTAGTTAATGACTGATTTAGAAATTTGCAAAATGATGTATTAATAAAACTTTGGTTTGCATGTAACACCCGTTCTTATAAATCAAGGTTTAACGTAAATTTTACGTAGAACAAACATGTAATTAAGATTACATAACATTTGGAAATACGGGTTTATTAAAACTTTTACAAATCATAAGTTATTCTACATAATGTGATCGAATTCGTTGTTTAAAAATTACAACGTAGCAAAGTGCGGAAGCGTGTATCATTATCGTGTTCGGTTCTTCGCTGAGCTTGATCGTCTTCCGGCATCCAAGGTGTACCTACATTTCATAAACATGAAATGCTTTAGTCATACGGGTTTAATCATGTCCGAACGATGTCCGGGAAACAATAGACTTTCAAATGAAAAACAAAATATAATAAAAAAATTCTCCACCGTAATTTACGGTGGGACCGTAAATTACGGTGGCCCCTGGGTTTCAATTCTTCTGCCGTAAAACAGACATTTAGCACCGTAACATAATCAACTCCACCGTAATTTACGGTGGAACCGTAAATTACGGTGGACTCTGCATCCAGATTCTCTATTTTATCGTAATTTGACACGAAATCTTTCGTATCTTTCAAACCGCTTATTCGTTTGACCTACCGTTTCTTCCTACATATTTGTAATTTGATTCTCCGTCATATGGAGTTAAAATCCGGCATCCGACTTGATAAAATTCAAGACTTTTAAGTCTTCGGCTTATTACCATATTTACCAAATTTTGACCCGTTCGCGATTTTGTCAAACAAACATGTTTATTTGATCCTTATTCCCATGATATTCATAATTTCACTAATTCCTATCATATTAGGTTCAAGTCACGGGTTTCTTACGTATCATAAACCGTTTATGCTCATTTGCGTGTTTTGACCCGTTAAGGGTATTTAGACATATTTTGAGTATGAAACGCTTTCATCCGTTTCTTACGTTATTATACAACATTTCTTACCAAGTAATCTTCCACCACAACTATAATTGTGGTGGACTTAATGAGGTGATCTATATAATCCGAGTTTTTCTCATCGGATTGCTAATTCACATCAAAGACTCATATAGAGTCATTTGACCGAAGAATTGCATCTTTCGCTTCTTATACTGATTCCAATTATTTATTTGATCATAAAACTCGTTTCAAAACTACCTTTAAAGGTCGTTTGTCCAATTCTGCTTATAAGGGCGTTTTAGTCCGTTTAGCCAATCAATTACGATGAAGGACAGTTGGAAGCATGTTTGACCCATAACCCCCTTTTTAAACCTATGATTTTGTTTGAAAAGTCATTAAGCTTCCCAAACACAATGTTCATTATTTAAAACATTCGGTTACTTATCAAATAACCAAATGTTTATTTTGACTTCTATTTAACACTCATTGAACCGCATATTCTGAATGAGTGTTACTCTTTCTCACATACCTGGCGCGGATCAATATTTTGACCCGTTTTAATACCTTGCTTTTATAACCGCTAATCCATAGCGTTGCTAATACCCATTTGACATTTACCCCTGAAATAATATAACTCGACAATGATCATTAGTCATTATTGTCAAAAGGTGATTTCTTCACCTTTTGACCCATTTGGTCTAAATGACCGATTATGTTGGCGAGATGATATTTATTACCATCTCATCTATATGACTCGCTTCGGTTTCAACCGTGTGGTCATTTCACGTATTAATCGTTTTCTTAACGCTTTTTAGCCTATCATGGCTTACGCATTACAGTGTCTTTCAAAACAAATAGTTATGGTCAACGCATGACCAATTTACCGTTTCAATTCCTTTTTAAACCATCAACATGGTTTCTTGTCATGCTCGACTACCTTGTTCCGTACGTTTACACGTCGGAACATCATACCTAAATTATGTATTTATCTTATTCGTAACTAATACGATAAGAGAATATTCTAACATATAAGACTAGTGTAAGCTATACTTACCTTGCATCCGAATTATGCTTTTCCGCCATTCTTGCTTCGTTTGACCCGCTTCCTTTCCAAGCCTCCACCTAGCTTGTCAAGCGTCAAACTATCATCATAATTCGTAAGACGGTTATATTAGTCATCATTAATTATGACTATTCCATCTTACATATTTTCTATCACAAATACCATTCGATCTTATTAATGGTCGGTTTGACTATTTAAAAGTCAAATCACCAATTAACACATATGATTGCACTATCAAGTTCACAAGACTTAATTAGGCGCATTATCAACACTTAGTTCTCAATTAGGCATTGTAACAAACACCTAATGGGCATGATTCTACACATTTGCTAACTAGTTCATAATTAGTCATTTTTACCAAGATTAACATCAAGATTCAACCATTATCATGTATGATCAAATACACAAACTTGCAATTTGTTCAAGTATCTTGCATCTACTATCACTTATGATGATTTCTAACACAACTATATTATCATCTTTTCTACATAATCAAACCCCACTTGACACATGAGTGTATGATTATGAATTCACAACAATGAACATCAATTCAACAATTACATGGCTAGGGTTTACTACTAGACATAGTTTCATCCCTAATTTCATCCAAACAACATACATGCAAGCTTAGATTCGAATTCTCTAGGTTTACTCAGAATTTCAACTAGAGATTTTCCAAGAAATTTACATACCTCGTGACTCCTTTTTCAATGGAGATCACTAATTCATACTCGGATTTTGATTTGGACTTGATTTACCCCTTCAATTTGATGAAATTGTGTTGATTAGGGTTTGAGCTCACTAAGAGCTTCTCCTGGCCATTCTCACGCACGCACACACTCTTGTGTGTGTGTTTTTGTGTTTTATTTTTAAGTTTATAATTCCCATTTCAAGTTACCCGGCTTTGGTCCCTCGTGTTTGGTTAGTTATTAATTAGATCACAACCTGATTATTTTCAATAATATTCCCACTTATTAACTAGGTTTAATATTCCTAGTTAACTTAGCGGGTTCAGGAATATTTATGACTAAGTTTATTTTAGGTCCCGTTAACTCGGGCCTTCTAAGCTTCTATTTCTTAAAAGCTTTTATTCACTTTTTATTTATTATTAGGATTAATTATTTAAATCCTAATATTTACCGGGTAAATTTTACCACTAACGGTATTTTACCCGTCTTTACTATTAACGTGGTTTGATTACCAAAGCCGTTTTCAGGGTGTTACAAGTCTACCCCCCTTAAAGAGGTTTCGTCCTCGAAACCTTTTCTTACTTAATTTATCGAGTTCAGCTCCATGCATTTGCTCTCGATAATCAATTAAGCATTTCTCATATCTTAACCGATTGTTAGTATTACCAGAAAAGTATGGTAATATTCTTTTGGTTATTAATCATCTACGTATCTTACATGACATAATGCGACTTGAAATAACGTAATCTCGTTATTTCCACTAGTTTAATTAACTTAGCGATATTCCTCGCTTTCATATACTATCGAATTCTTCATGAATCCATTACTTTGACCCGTTTAAAGGTCTCTAGTGAAATCTTTCACTCTAGCAACAATTCCTTTTATTTTTCAAATTTATTTATTCGGTTTAGTTATACCGAATTTACCGTTTACTAGCGAACCAAATTTCTTAACTTGAATTGCTGACTTTAACCGGTTTCACTAACTAGACTTATTTGTCCAGTTACTTTTTACCGCTTGCTTGGTTATAATGTGATTTTACTTCACATTACATTTCTTGACCGTGATTGTGTTACATCATGTTTAATTTATATCAACCTTTCATTTTCGAAAATATCTCACTTTTCGAATATATTGTCTTGCGCCTATCAATGTCAAGACTTGTATCTTTCATACTTATTATTTAAATTCCTATCAGAATTTATGTTTGTAAAAACATTATTTCTTACTAAAACCGAAGTTTTAGTTTTTGGATCTTCTCTGTAACTTTTGTCAATTATCCATACCAGGATATTGACAATCCATAATTTATTCTTATTTAGTTATATTCCATTACCGGCTCATTATTCTCTTGCATTTAACGCTACCTTTATCTGGCTGGCGCTCATTTGTACCATTCGGCGTTATATTGTATTCAACATGTTTGACCTATTAATGTGAAATCCATCATTTTTAAACAATCAACTTTATTCTTTATTCAACCCATTCGACTTCGAATAGTTGAACATGTTTACTCAAAATTTCTATATACGAGATTTTATAGTCATAACTCGTAATCCAAGCTACTTTGATTTTTCAACCCGCGTTCACGTCTCTTGGTTTACGCATGTGTTTAATTCTTACCCATCCACCGGGTGTTTTACCGAAGTCGTTATTATTGCAACCCTCCCGGTATGCATTAAGACCTCGCTTCATTTTTATATTCCGACTTTGTCTTTAAGTTTGACGTTTTACAAAAACGACCCGTTAAGGGACATATTTGCATTTTCCAGGTTCGAGTGTAAGTACACTCCCTCCCAATGCTTGTCTAAATCATTTTACATGCTTGCGTTTTATGGGTTCGAGTGTAAGTACACTCCCTCCCAATACTTGTCTAAATCATTTTTTTTTCATGCTTGCGTTTTCTGGGTTCGAGTGTAAGTACACTCCCTCCCAATACTTGTCTAAATCATTTTACTTGCTTGCGTTTTATGGGTTCGAGTGTAAGTACACTCCCTCCCAATACTTGTCTAAATCATTTTACTTGCTTGCGTTTTATGGGTTCGAGTGTAAGTACACTCCTTCCCAATACTTGTCTAAATCATTTTACATGCTTGCGTTTTCTGGGTTCGAGTGTAAGTACACTCCCTCCCAATACTTGTCTAAATCATTTTTCATGCTTGCGTTTTCTGGGTTCGAGTGTAAGTACACTCCCTCCCAATACTTGTCTAAATCATTTTACTTGCTTGCGTTTTATGGGTTCGAGTGTAAGTACACTCCTTCCCAATACTTGTCTAAATCATTTTACATGCTTCTTTGTCCCTTCGCTCGGGCTCATTATCCTGATGTAATACGCTTCAGTCACTCGGTTATGCGTTTACATTATTATCAAATATTTTGCTTATCTGATTCATTTGGGTACTTTTTAATTAGTCCCATTTACTCCGCCCTTACTACATCGGATGTAAATGTGTCCGCTATAAGAAACTCGTGGTATCATATGCCACTACTTACTTGGCCAGAGTAAGCGATTTAACACATGACGTACACGACCTTTTTATAGTTTTCACATCACGCCCTATGTAAGTAACGCCTCTATTCAGTTTTCTTGGAAATTATATCCTGGATATGTATTCCTGTTCAGGCTTTCCAAGTTTCTAATTTACCCATGCAACGATCATTCTCTACGTGTTTGTTGCATATTGCTAATTGTGCGATTATTTAAAATGTGCACCTTGTAATGTTTGCCCCTACGGGCGTTCCTTGCTATTAACCTTGTTCGCGACCGTTACGCGATTTTGGTCCTTGATGAGTATGCTCTTCCTGTCATACCTCGTACCGTTCCATCATCATATCCATAATTCGTTCAACTCCCGTCATCTTCAGACGCGAGTGTCCTTCAATTAAAACATTCACAAGAGTTAGTAATGTCAACTTTAATAATCGCCCGTATTATAATAAAAGGCTCTTTTTTTTCTACTATACGCGTCAACGCGCGTATTTTTGTCGACTAAATCAATCATTTTAATAGGGGTAACGTGTATCACACGATAGCCCTATGTGTTGTTTACAACACTTTAGCATGCTTAGCTATTAGCATACATGTACTTACCGGATTTGCGATCAAGCCTCGAACCGAACACCAATTCTTTATTAAGAGCATAAGGTTTAAGTCCAAGCATAGCTTTCCCGCCATACTTGAATCTCTTAAACCAAAGCTCTGATACCAACTTGTAACACCCGTTCTTATAAATCAAGGTTTAACGTAAATTTTACGTAGAACAAACATGTAATTAAGATTACATAACATTTGGAAATACGGGTTTATTAAAACTTTTACAAATCATAAGTTATTCTACATAATGCGATCGAATTCGTTGTTTAAAAATTACAACGTAGCAAAGTGCGGAAGCGTGTATCATTATCGTGTTCGGTTCTTCGCTGAGCTTGATCGTCTTCCGGCATCCAAGGTGTACCTACATTTCATAAACATGAAATGCTTTAGTCATACGGGTTTAATCATGTCCGAACGATGTCTGGGAAACAATAGACTTTCAAATGAAAAACAAAATATAATAAAAAAATTCTCCACCGTAATTTACGGTGGGCGGTGGCCCCTGGGTTTCAATTCTTCTGCCGTAAAACAGACATTTAGCACCGTAACATAATCAACTCCACCGTAATTTACGGTGGAACCGTAAATTACGGTGGACTCTGCATCCAGATTCTCTATTTTATCGTAATTTGACACGAAATCTTTCGTATCTTTCAAACCGCTTATTCGTTTGACCTACCGTTTCTTCCTACATATTTGTAATTTGATTCTCCGTCATATGGAGTTAAAATCCGGCATCCGGCTTGATAAAATTCAAGACTTTTAAGTCTTCGGCTTATTACCATATTTACCAAATTTTGACCCGTTCGCGATTTTGTCAAACAAACATGTTTATTTGATCCTTATTCCCATGATATTCATAATTTCACTAATTCCTATCATATTAGGTTCAAGTCACGGGTTTCTTACGTATCATAAACCGTTTATGCTCATTTGCGTGTTTTGACCCGTTAAGGGTATTTAGACATATTTTGAGTATGAAACGCTTTCATCCGTTTCTTACGTTATTATACAACATTTCTTACCAAGTAATCTTCCACCACAACTATAATTGTGGTGGACTTAATGAGGTGATCTATATAATCCGAGTTTTTCTCATCGGATTGCTAATTCACGTCAAAGACTCATATAGAGTCATTTGACCGAAGAATTGCATCTTTCGCTTCTTATACTGATTCCAATTATTTATTTGATCATAAAACTCGTTTCAAAACTACCTTTAAAGGTCGTTTGTCCAATTCTGCTTATAAGGGCGTTTTAGTCCGTTTAGCCAATCAATTACGATGAAGGACAGTTGGAAGCATGTTTGACCCATAACCCCCTTTTTAAACCTATGATTTTGTTTGAAAAGTCATTAAGCTTCCCAAACGCAATGTTCATTATTTAAAACATTCGGTTACTTATCAAGTAACCAAATGTTTATTTTGACTTCTATTTAACACTCATTGAACCGCATATTCTGAATGAGTGTTACTCTTTCTCACATACCTGGCGCGGATCAATATTTTGACCCGTTTTAATACCTTGCTTTTATAACCGCTAATCCATAGCGTTGCTAATACCCATTTGACATTTACCCCTGAAATAATATAACTCGACAATGATCATTAGTCATTATTGTCAAAAGGTGATTTCTTCACCTTTTGACCCATTTGGTCTAAATGACCGATTATGTTGGCGAGATGATATTTATTACCATCTCATCTATATGACTCGCTTCGGTTTCAACCGTGTGGTCATTTCACGTATTAATCGTTTTCTTAACGCTTTTTAGCCTATCATGGCTTACGCATTACAGTGTCTTTCAAAACAAATAGTTATGGTCAACGCATGACCAATTTACCGTTTCAATTCCTTTTTAAACCATCAACATGGTTTCTTGTCATGCTCGACTACCTTGTTCCGTACGTTTACACGTCGGAACATCATACCTAAATTATGTATTTATCTTATTCGTAACTAATACGATAAGAGAATATTCTAACATATAAGACTAGTGTAAGCTATACTTACCTTGCATCCGAATTATGCTTTTCCGCCATTCTTGCTTCGTTTGACCCGCTTCCTTTCCAAGCCTCCACCTAGCTTGTCAAGCGTCAAACTATCATCATAATTCGTAAGACGGTTATATTAGTCATCATTAATTATGACTATTCCATCTTACATATTTTCTATCACAAATACCATTCGATCTTATTAATGGTCGGTTTGACTATTTAAAAGTCAAATCACCAATTAACACATATGATTGCACTATCAAGTTCACAAGACTCAATTAGGCGCATTATCAACACTTAGTTCTCAATTAGGCATTGTAACAAACACCTAATGGGCATGATTCTACACATTTGCTAACTAGTTCATAATTAGTCATTTTTACCAAGATTAACATCAAGATTCAACCATTATCATGTATGATCAAATACACAAACTTGCAATTTGTTCAAGTATCTTGCATCTACTATCACTTATGATGATTTCTAACACAACTATATTATCATCTTTTCTACATAATCAAACCCCACTTGACACATGAGTGTATGATTATGAATTCACAACAATGAACATCAATTCAACAATTACATGGCTAGGGTTTACTACTAGACATAGTTTCATCCCTAATTTCATCCAAACAACATACATGCAAGCTTAGATTCGAATTCTCTAGGTTTACTCAGAATTTCAACTAGAGATTTTCCAAGAAATTTACATACCTCGTGACTCCTTTTTCAATGGAGATCACTAATTCATACTCGGATTTTGATTTGGACTTGATTTACCCCTTCAATTTGATGAAATTGTGTTGATTAGGGTTTGAGCTCACTAAGAGCTTCTCCTGGCCATTCTCACGCACGCACACACTCTTGTGTGTGTGTTTTTGTGTTTTATTTTTAAGTTTATAATTCCCATTTCAAGTTACCCGGCTTTGGTCCCTCGTGTTTGGTTAGTTATTAATTAGATCACAACCTGATTATTTTCAATAATATTCCCACTTATTAACTAGGTTTAATATTCCTAGTTAACTTAGCGGGTTCAGGAATATTTATGACTAAGTTTATTTTAGGTCCCGTTAACTCTGGCCTTCTAAGCTTCTATTTCTTAAAAGCTTTTATTCACTTTTTATTTATTATTAGGATTAATTATTTAAATCCTAATATTTACCGGGTAAATTTTACCACTAACGGTATTTTACCCGTCTTTACTATTAACGTGGTTTGATTACCAAAGCCGTTTTCAGGGTGTTACAAGTCTACCCCCCTTAAAGAGGTTTCGTCCTCGAAACCTTTTCTTACTTAATTTATCGAGTTCAGCTCCATGCATTTGCTCTCGATAATCAATTAAGCATTTCTCATATCTTAACCGATTGTTAGTATTACCAGAAAAGTATGGTAATATTCTTTTGGTTATTAATCATCTACGTATCTTACATGACCTAGTTAAAAAGTTCTGTTAAATGATAATTTTTTTAATTTAATTTTTTATATTTACTCTATAAAATACAATTGTTTAATTTAATTTTTTAAAAAGTTCTCTAACATAATTGTTTATTATATTTTATAGAGTAAATATAAAAAATTAAAGAGTTAATTACCGTTTCGACCCGTACCGTTTCGAGCCGAACCGTTTCGACGCGAACCGTTTCGACCCGTACCGTTTCGACGCGAACCGTTTCGACGCGAACCGTTTCGACCCGTACCGTTTCGACCCGTACCGTTTCGACCCGTACCGTTTCGACCCGTACCGTTTCGACCCGTACCGTTTCGACCCGTACCGTTTCGAACCCGTACCGTTTCGAGCCGAACCGTTTCGACGCGTACCGTTTCGACCCGTACCGTTTCGCCCCGTACCGTTTCGCCCCGTACCGTTTCGAGCCGAACCGTTTCGACGCGAACCGTTTCGAGCCGAACCGTTTCGACCCGTACCGTTTCGAACCCGAACCGTTTCGACGCGAACCGTTTCGACCCGTACCGTTTCGACCCGTACGGGTTCGAAACGGTACGGGTCGAAACGGTACGGGTCGAAACGGTTCGGGTCGAAACGGTTCGCGTCGAAACGGTACGGGTCGAAACGGTTCGGGTCGAAACGGTTCGCGTCGAAACGGTTCGCGTCGAAACGGTTCGCGTCGAAACGGTTCGCGTCGAAACGGTTCGCGTCGAAACGGTTCGCGTCGAAACGGTTCGCCTCGAAACGGTACGGGTCGAAACAACGGTTCGCGTCGAAACGGTACGGGTCGAAACGGTTTGCGTCGAAACGGTTCGGGTTCGAAACGGTACGGGTCGAAACGGTTCGCGTCGAAACGGTTCGCGTCGAAACGGTTCGCGTCGAAACGGTTCGCGTCGAAACGGTTCGGCTCGAAACGGTACGGGTCGAAACGGTAATTAACTCTTTAATTTTTTATATTTACTCTATAAAATATAATAAACAATTATGTTAGAGAACTTTTTAAAAAATTAAATTAAACAATTGTATTTTATAGAGTAAATATAAAAAATTAAATTAAAAAAATTCTCATTTAACAGAACTTTTTAACTAGGTTAGAGATTTGGATGAAAATGACAAAAATGGCCAAACGTGAGGGGCAAAATGGTTTTTAAACGTCATTTTGGACGAAAATGACAAATGTGCCCAAACCTCAGGGGCAAAATGGTACTAAACTGTCATTTTGGACGAAAATGGCAAATGTGCCCAAACCTCAGGGGCGAAAATGGCAATTAACTCTATTAATAATCACATGGGTAAAACCCAAGTTTCTTAGTACAATACAATTTGATAGGGATAAACCCTATTTTATTGAATTTAAAACATCGTTTATTAGGTAACTTTTATAGCCACATTTTCCCAAGCCTTCAGTGCTCTCCAGCTGGCTTTTTACTAATTGGCTGTCACATTGGGTTACCTGAAACGCGTTTTAAAACATTTGTCAGTGGGAAATACTGGTGAGTGAATCCCAGTTTAATCAAGTTTAAATAAAAGTCACAGTGAACAGTATTGAGAGTGATCACATTGTTTATGTCTACACAATTACTCCATTAGTACTGTCAATCCACTGACTTGTGGGTCATATTACCCATTGGCTAACTCATTGTCCAATGGTAACGTATTGTCATCCCGACTTACTACTCACAGTGTAGTAAATTTTGTATACAAAACCCCAACATACCGGCAGTAATTGAAGAACTACAAAGACTCAATCACCGCTTAATCACATTGTAAAACAATTAAGGTTTTGTAAAACATTCCAAAAAGATTAACAAAAAGAGGATAAACTCACATTGCTATCTTAGACTTTGCGTAAGGGTTTCCTGGATATAATCTATAATTTATACAAATGTACATTGGTTAGTATCATAACCCTTTGAAAATATTAATGATACCCTCCCCGAGACGGCATTCCAACAACTACGTCGGGCAGAACCACGACAGTTGTTACGGAACCCTAAATCAATCGGGCAGCGTAACTATTATGAAACTGGGGTTATAATACTTACAACGGAGCAGAACCTCGCTAATTAGGGGTATAATACTCGACTATAATGCTTATAACTTCAGAAATTCGTTTAGAAAGAAAGATGTGAGCGACGGAAAATGAAACCAGATGGCCTGTTTATATAGTTGCAAAACCTGACCCTCACGCGGCCCGCGTAAAGGTAAGCTAAGGCTTACGCGGCCCGCGTCAACATATGATCAACGCGTAGCTTAGCTGATTCGATGTGTAGGTCCGCCACGATGTCGACACGTGTCGGCTGAGGATGTCCCCGCGTTTGATGATCTCTAGCGGCCCGCGTAAGAGTTAAGATGAGCTTACGCGGCCCGCCTGAACTAAAGAAATCAGTGAAGTCTGGTCTACATCTTCATACCGCCCGCGTAAAGTTGGGGTGGGATCCTACGCGGCCCGCCTCAACTTAAACATCATATTTTATATTTTATTTTTAATGTTATAACGTATCTCTGGCTCGGTTTTCACATACGGGGTGTATTTAGAGACATATAAGGGTATTTTAAAATATACTAGAGTGTCGGAAATATTTATGAGGGTGTTGGTTTTACCGAGGGTTGTTACACCTCATGTCTATATGCATTAAATAAATGAAAATCATATTACCAAGTCAGAGCATCGAATGACTAGATGTCTTGGCCAACTGAGTATGTGTGTGCCCAACTGCATCTCCGACCTCCATAATGAACTCCTCTTTGAGTGGAAATTGTAGTAACGCTTCACTATGTAAACATATTTCCAACACAACTTGAAGGAACCCTTCTTCATTTGTATCCATCAGTATAGTTCCTTTGGCGACTATATTTGATGCGTTGTCAACTGCAAGAAAACACGACATATCCTACAAATATATATAGGATGTTACTTCTTGTAGAAAAGACTTGAAATGAATTCCTATAAAATATATTTAAATTATTTTTAAAAAGAAACACTTTGGCCCAAGACTTACAAGTGGTTCTTCATCTGGATTGTCTTCAAAATCTTCATTGTCCCATTGGCAACTTCCGGCTTCTGACACATTATTGACACCTCTTTTCAATTTCTCTAATCCATCTTCAACTTTGTTGAGCTGTTTATCATACTTCTTCTTCTCAGTGTCCATGTAATGTTTAACAATATTGGGAAGCAGTTAAAGAGGCATTTCGGTCTCGGATCTCTAAATGGAAATCGCAAGTTTTGTCTATAGGGGGGGGGGGGGGTCACGCTAATTAAATCGGTGTTGGAGAGTTTGCCGACGTATTATTTTTCTATTTATAAGGCGCCGGTAAAGGTTATAAACGAATTGGAAGCGATGATTAAAAAGTTTCTTTGGGGTGGGAATTTAGAAACACGGAAGTTACATTGGGTTGCTTAGGAGAAAGTCACGTGTACGAAGAAGAATGGAGGTTTGGGTTTGAAGAGATTAGATATAAGTAATAGTACGCCTTTACTTAAATGGGTATGGAGATATAGAGTGGAGCCTTGCACATTGTGGAGGAAAATAATTAACTCAATTCATTGCACTAAGAAGAAAAGGGGTGTGATGCCGCTTAATAATCGCGCTTAACAGGTACATGGAAAAATCTTTTGAAACATGGCTTTAAGACCAAGGTTGAAGGCAAAAGTTTGAATGATTTGTTGGTTGGAAAGTTTGGAGACGGGAGAGGTATACGGTTTTGGATCGATGTTTGGTTGGGTGATGAGCCTTTCAAAGATAGATGCCCTAATTTGTTCAAAATGGAGAAAACCAAGTTGGTCATGGTAACGGATAGATGTGGCACACAGTCGAACGATGCGGATACTTCGAGTTTTTGGAATCAAGTGAATGTGTCTTCAGTTGCTAATGTAAGGGCCGAGAGGGAGTCGTGTCTCAATGTTATGGTCGATGTGTCTTTTTCAGATGCACGTGATGCTTGGAAATATTTATTGGATGATTCGGGTGTGTTTTCGGTTAAGTCGGCTAAACATTGGCTTCAAAAGGAGGTGTTTTGGATTGGTGTAAATGGGTTCCGTCCAAGGTCAACATTTTTGTTTGGCGAGCGGAGATGGATAGAGTTGCTACAACATCGGCCTTAGAAAGAAGAAACCTTCAGGTTCCAAAGAAAAGTTGCATCTTTTGTGATCATAACCTGGTAACGGCAGAATATTTATTTTCGTGATGTATCTTTGCATCCAACATTTGGGTGGCGATCTCTTCTTGGTATGGTATTCCAAATATCTTCGCTTTTTCGGTTAGGGATATTGCGAACATGCATCATTCGGTGGGGATGAAAGGAGTTAACAAGATAGCGTTTCAAGGGATCATGTTCACCTCGTTGTGGAGCATTTGGAGAGCTAGAAATGATCACATTTTTTCGGATAAAAAACTCATGATTTCAGACGTGGTCGCGGAAGTAAAGATTCTTAGCTTCCTATCGTTTAGATGTAGATATAAACATGGATGTATAGATTGGAATTCTTAGTGTAAATTTGATGTGATGTAATTGTTTGGTTGTTGCGCTCTTTCTCTTCCTTGGAGACAGAGCTGGCGGTTGGTGGTAATAAAAGTTAACTTTCAAAAAAAATCTTCTTTTTGTGATTTTTTTATTTTCATACGACATTTAATAGTTATTATTATTTTTGGAATTCTGCATGATTTATCGGTAACTACGCGATGACAATTAGGAAAAAAATATTGGATTTTGTGGGTAATGATTCACATATATTTTGTCACTGAAACAAAAATCATTCACATATATTTCGTCACTGAAACAAAAATCATTCACATATATTTGGTCATTGAAAATCATCATTTGGCCAAAGTACACTAACAACGTCATTCAAAAATAAATTGTTGATGTTCTTGGTAGTGCCTTAATATAATTAATATTACATACCTTTATTTGTAAATCTTCTTAATCTATTTAAAAAAAAAATATTTATTTGTTATATGCGCATTTAATATCACCGTTGTCGTGTATATTGCTATTTAATAACAAAATCTACTTCCTAATATGTTACGTTCTCGTCTAATATAAATTTACAATGCTTGAGCCATTTGAAAGAACCATAGCCTTCAATAATCCTTTGATTTCAACAAATCAAGAAATTAATTATAAGCATGTCATCTGTCAAGTTTTATGTTGCAGTTATGCTCATACTCGCAATTGCCGGTATAATCTACACATTAGTTGATACTTATAGCACCGTTAATGTTCTAAAATCTGACCTTATCATTGTTTATATGTATTACTTACTTATTGTTTATTGCTAATATAGGGAGCAGCATGATGATTGCGGAAGCGTGTGAAGAAACATGGTACTCGTATCCGTGTGAGTATAACCAATGCCACAATGAATGCATTGCTAAAAGAGGTGAACGGGCAGCGGGTCGGTGCCTAATGGCGGATACTTGTAGATGCATTTATCAATGTTAAGAGTAATGGATTATCATTAAAAGATTGTTTGTTTATTATCTTCTTTAGTAATCAATGTTAAGAGTAATGGATTATCATTAAACGATTGTTTATTATCTTCTTTAGTAAAAGAGTTTTGTGTTTGAAGAAGATGTTATGCGCTTAGTAAGAGAATGTTAATGTTTGCGGAAAAAATGATTTAAAAGAAAATGATTGATAAACAAAATATAGTTAATTGTTGAGTCAAAGCAAAGGTCTAAAAAATCATTTTATAAATAACTAGTCAACTAAAGTTTGTTTTCGAATGGATTTTTCATGCATATTCCACTGTGACATAAAATTAAATACAAGATCACCGAGCTTTATACATTTATATCCTCGTATTTTTATTTAGTTTTAATAGTAACACATAGTTTATCATTGTTTCTAGCAGTATATTTAATTAGAAAAACACATTTTAAGGTAATATAAATATATTTTATCACTTAATTATAGTCATCGTTAGATAGTTTATCAATACCTTATGTCATAGAATACTACAAACATTATAATATTCCATTACATTGCTTTTATTTTATAGTGAGTCTAGTGGTAATATCCGCGCGTTACGGCATGTGCGTCTGTTTTGTCGCCTCATAGTTGTTGTTTGGGTTTGTGTTGCGTGTATGTCGTTTGCGGCTTATTATTGATAGAATAAAAGAAGTAAAAAATTAGGCTATTAATTGGTAATAGTTACCTTCCTGCCACCTCTCATCACTGCTATGTCATGGAGGCCAAAAAAATTTATGATGAGAGTGTTATCATACTTCTTTACATGATCATAATAGCTCGGAAGCATCTTGAGTAAAACCTATAAAATATTGTAAGAGACAAGATCAACACACTTTTATTTTTAACTAAATCAATTAATCAACACACTTTTTATAAACTGAATTAGGCTACTAATAATTCATAAAGATCAATGCTTCTCTCCCAATAGATAGCGATACAACAAATTTTAGCCCTGAACATTTACAACTACAAGGTTCAAACATTCATCTCAGACCTTCTTAATGTCTTGATTACAAATCTGTCAACATATGAGCATCATATATTCTGCAGCATCTAACTTGAACAGCTCCCTCAAACCCCCTCCATTGTGCAACTACAGTCGTGCATCAAATCAAAAATCATATTTATCTGTCCGCAAATCTACCCTTTAATTGTCTTTTTCTATCTAACATAGCATTTGCAAATAGCAGTAACCAACTTGGGGTTAATGTGCGGCGAATGTTCTTTAATATAATAAATAAGGTCACTTCTAATAAAAACGTCACCATTATATGAATTTAAGTCTTTTGGTCGATGAAGTATAACGTGCACGCTTTTTTTTCTAGGTCGCACACAAGCGTACAAAACAAAAGAAAAAGACTACGACGGTTACAGTGTGCGTTCATCATCAATATTCGCATAATCATCAAATTCAATTCCAACAAGAGTGATATCTGTCTAATCTCATAAATCATTGTGTGTAACCCGCAAATATGTTTATCTGATAGTTCTCATACGATTCAAAGAGTAATCCAGGTTTCATCATATTATTTGCAATTTCAATTCAGTTTCTAGGTTTGTTAATTCCTTGATTCACTGTTATAGACTAGATATACAACAGATACCTCCTGGAGACCATAGGAGAGTAGTCTTTCCAATAAAAGTCAACATGATAGTGTGAATTGTGAGCCTTTTGATGTGTGCACCATGTAACTCATGCAAGCCAAGCCACGTTTTTAGGATTAGTTTATATTTTACTTATTATGTGCATGTTTCAATTAAAGGAGTAGAGGGGATGCCCATACTCCACGTTCTGTTCAGTTGATTCCCATGTTTGGCTTTAGTGGCTTAGTGGGTTAGCAGTTGTAGGTAAGCCTATATAATAGGCCATAGGGTCTCATTTTGTTTTATGCATATGAATTGAATCAGTTTCCATTTCTGTTTTCTCTCAAAGTTCCTAATCTCTTTCTGGCCATTTGATCCGAAAGTCTAAGTCTGAAACATAACATTTGGTATCAGAGCACCGATCCGATGGAAACCCGCAAGCGTACCAACTCCGAATTCCAAGCCGAAACCGACCAGAAGTTTGCAGCTCATGATGATATGTTTGAACGGATTATGACAGAAATGCAAAGCCTCAATGTCTCTATCCAAGCTATGCGCAATCAAACTCCTAATGGGTTGCCGGGATCGAGCTCTGGCAGCGGCGGTGGGCTGGTCACCAACAACAACCCGAAACCCTACCTGAAACTGTTGTTTCCCCGCTTTCGAGGAGATGACCCAGCCGGATGGCTTTATCAGACGGAGCAATACTTTGAGTTCCAACACGTTGAAGATGGCGATAAGGTACATCTAGCCTCTTTCCACCTTGACGGTATCGCCCTCCAATGGCACCGTTGGCTCACAAAATCCAGCTGGCCAAGTCCTCCGAAAGCTTATTCAAACCCGAGCAAACCAGCCTCGGCCTAACTCTCCTGTTTTCCGCAAAATGATTCCTAAAAAAGCACATGACCTGCCTTTTAACCTTGTTAGTCTTAGATACCCATCTCCCTTCTACCACCAAACCCGGGATGCCATTAAGTTTCCTCCTGTTGTTAATGAGCCTATGGAAAAAGGCCGAATTCTCGTCCCCCTCTAACGCCCAACGACATCTACCTTTTTGTCTCAGATCCGACGCTGCGAGCCTATCCCGCTACTTTATATTTTTCAAACATTCCTCTTTAATCCATATTTCCACTTCACTTAAATCCCTCACCTCGGCCAGATTATCTAAAACATCGATTTCTTCCTTATCTCTGATCTGATCTTCCCTGTTTTTTCTATTTTCAGATTTCACCCACCTCTTAATACTCGATCTAATGTGCTTGAATTTCAACATTAAATTCACATCAGCATGGAGACCACTATATATGTAAGAAGCAGCCGCAGACTGAACCACACTATCGAAACCCTCCCTACCCAGCCACGAATTAAAGAACTTAAAGGGCTTAGGGCCGGAGTTAAAACGACTCGTAACCAGAATTAATAGGCAATGATCAGAATGTAACCGAGGTAAAGCTCTCAAACACGCGTTAGGTCAAGCGTTGAAAAAACTATCACATACCATAACCCGGTCAATCTTGCTAAGTTTATTAGAATTAGGAGCGAGATAAGTGAAGCACCGACCCCTCATGCTATATTCAACCAAACCCGCCTCAGCCACGAATTCATTCAAATCATTTGCACTACCTCTGTTGAAACTGGAATTCCTCCTCTCTTCCTGATTTCTGACCGCGTTGAAATCTCCTAAAAGCACCCATTGACCCGACCCCGCCCCTATGAACTCCTTGAGGTAGACCACAACCCTTTTTTCTCCGACACACTATGGGGAGCATAAATATTCACAATGTTGATCTCCTGGTTACTGCTAATCAGGTTCCCCTTCACCCAAAGAAAATTCCTGTTTTAACCACATACCGAAAAAGACTCGGGTCCCACACACTAATTAAACCCCCTGACCTGCCTGTAGCCTCTACAAACTCCATTTTAAAATTTTTTCCACCCCAAAAATTCTCAACCAACTGCATACCGATCTGTTCCGTCTGAGTTTCTTGAATAGCAACAAAAGAAATCTTGTGCTCGAACCTTATAGATTTAACCCAATTGGCCGCCTTGGACACCCCACCCACCCCTCTAACATTAAGGGACAAAAAATTCATGACTTACCCGCTTGAATGCCTTCACCAATGATCATTTCCTCGACCAGATCCTTATGGAGAGACAGATCCACTCCCAGTTCTTTGCCTAATCGGTAGACAATTAGGAAACAAAATATTGGATTTTGTGGGTAATCATTCACCGAAAATCATCTTCTAGTCATTCAAAAATAAATTGTTAATGTTCTTGGTAGTGCCTTTAATAATTAATGTTACATACATTTTATTTTATTTAATTACTAGTCAGTCACCAATGTTAAGATTGCGTTTGTTTATAAAGTACACGTTAAAAAAAAAAACTTTTATTTGTAAATCTTCTTAATCTATTTAAAATTTTTATTTATTTGTTTATATGAAAACGTTGAGCATTTAATATCACCGTTGTCGTGTATATTGCTATTTAATAACAAAATCTACTTCCTAATATCATCTAATTCCTTGGAGTATAAATTTACAATGCTTGAGCCATTTGAAAGAACCATAGCTAGCCTTCAATAATCTTTTTATTTCAACATATCAAGAAATTATAAGCATGTCATCTATCAAGTTTTATGTTGCACTTTTGCTAATACTCACAATTGCAGGTAATCTACACATTAGTTGATATATACTTATAAATCCGTTGATGTTTTAAAATATGACTTTATCACTGTTAATGATTTATATGTATTACTTACTGTTTATTGCTCCTTATATGTCTATCTAATATATATAGGGAGCACCATGATGATTGCGGAAGCGTGTGAAGAAACTTGGTACTCGTATCCGTGTGAGTATAACCAATGCCACAATGAATGCATTGCTAAAAGAGGAGAACGGGCAGCGGGTCGATGCCTAATGGCGGATACTTGTAGATGCATTTATCAATGTTAAAGAGTAATGGATTATCATTAAAAGATTGTTTATTATCTTCTTTAGTAAAAGATCAGTTTTGTGTTTGAAGAATAATTATGCGCTTACCACTACTACAATATGAAGCATTAGACGGTGTTCAAGATCTTTTTAGACGGTGTTATAATAATAACCCCGTCTTAAAATCAATTCCTCACATGGCCATTGTGCCAATCCAATTAAAATATTCAACAAAATTCCATATAACCCCGTCTTATGCTTAAACCCCGTCTTAAAATCAATTCCTCACCCTTTAAACGGTGTTCTCTTTTAACACCGTCTTATGCTTATATATGCACCCTTTAGATGGTGTTTTTGAACACCGTCTTATATACTCATTCTAACAGTTATCTTAGACAAAAACCAACTAAAACATTCTACCCTAACATGATTTGCTCAACTAAAACCCTAGCCTCCCTTCCCCTTCTACTCGGAGCCATCAGACGCAGCAAACCCTAACCTCCCTTCCCATTCTACTCGCAGCCATTCAGACCAGCAAACCCCTCCAGCCAAACCACTCCAGCCGCGGGTTAGTTTTTCGTTCGATTTCACTCCAGTCTTTGAGGTTTTGTCTACTTCTTGGTGGTGATGATTTTGACAAGGTAGGTACCTTTTAAGGGTGAATACTGTTGTACGTTTGATTTTTTTTATTGTAAATCGTTGATTAATGAATTATGCAAAGGATTGTGGATTGGCTTGCTGCAAGCTTCAAGAAAGATGAGGGAATTGACCTACTAATAGACAAGCAAGCTCTGCGACGATTGACGAAACTGCTGAAAAGGTGAAGATGGAACTTTCGACTCCGACTCAGGAAAATATTAGGTATATGTGAAATTGAATAATGTCTACATGCTCTTGTTACCGGTACCATGTGAAATTGTGATACATGTAGCTTTTATACCAGCTTGTTGGTATTTACCATCTGTTTTAGATTTTAATTGTTGTTTTGAGCTAGAAATTGTGGTATTCTTAGTTTTGAAATGATTCAATGATTATGGATAGTTAAGCCTTGAAATAGTCCTCAGCATATGGGATTTTATCTCCCTCTAACTTGATCAAATTGGTATTTTTTAGGTTAGCTAGTTTAAGAAAAACAAAATTTATCATTAATGAGAGGTACAAAATTTTGATTAATGATAGTTTGCTTTAAGCTTACAGCTGCATCATGAATGAGAAGTACAAAATTTTGAAATATTTGATGAAGAAGAGCTTTGGTGTCATTAGAAACTTCAAGATCTTTATAAATCTATCAGGGAAAGTAAGGTATGCATGATATTCCTTTTTTAATTGAAGTTTTTAGATTGCATAGTTCTTTTTCTTCCGGTGTAACACTCAAGAACCAATGTATTTCTGATGTAGTTAACTCTTTCGTTTCTTTACATGCCAGCATTTCCAAAAGGATATTGTTTGTGGTGTTGAAGGGTTTATTTCAATAGGCAAAAAGCAAAATCAAATAGGTATATATGTTTGGGGGATTTCGTTGGCTTTTTTTATTTCTTACAAATGAAATATAAATAGTTTACTCTACATGTCTTAGAAAAAAGGTTTGCTGAAGATTGTTGCAGATATGGGACTGAAAATGTAAATCTTGGTCTCCCCCTTGTAAGAGCTGCTATGGAACTTGGCACTTCACGTAATTCTATTGAAGACAAGTGGGAAACTATGCTTGAGATATTTAATCACCAGGTAGCATGTGGGGTTTTTGTGTGAGTGTGTTTGTTTGACAATGTTTTATAGTTTAGCATATGGTGGTTCTGTGTATTTATTTGCTAATTTAAATAGTACAAACACATACATATGCTTTTTACATGTGTCTTAGTATAATGAGCTGATTCGTTTAACTTCTTATCTGTATTCAAGTGCTTACTAACCTCATTTACCCGTAGGTATCTGAGCGCTTAAAAGCATCAATGATATCAACTTCATTGGAAGATGCTTGTCACTTGGCATGCAGTTGTGAATTGTGATAGACTCCGCCAAGAAGTTGAGAGTCAGGTATATTTTACTAAAATCATAAAAATCGACTAAAAAGAAAGGCTAAACGGGTTGAAAATCGTCTCGAACTTGTTAGACCATTTACTTATGGTGTGTTTCGATTCACGTTGCTTTTATCTCTAATGAGTTGAAAGTAGCCCAAAGCAGAAGTATAGTTTCAATGCCGGAGGCAGTTCGGTTCTTGTCTAGAGTTCAGCGTGTGGTCCACAGCAACTTTTCGACCCCTCAGGGGCGAGGCTTTGTTTTTAGTAGATTAGGGTTTTCTATTCAAAAAGGGATGGCGGCGCAGTTTGTTGCTCGTCTACCTGCTATCCTTATGTAATTTGCCCTGATGAATTATTAATAAAAAGAGTATTTTCTTCGCAAAAAAAAAAAAAAAAAAAAAAAGTTTCAATGCATAATTGTTAAAACCTTCTAAAATTCATTAGATTAGAAAAGTAGATTGTTAATAGATATAAGATTTGGAGTTTTATTCGACACCCAGACTATTCATACCAAATTTAGTAACCTTGACCTGTTTTGACCCGAACCTGTTTTGACCCATGACCCGACCCAACCCGACCCGTTTGCCAGGTCTAATATGTGTGTATATATATATCTTAACTGTTTATTTTTTTAAAACTTAGAAGGTTTAGTTGATTATATAGCTGTTTTTAGATGTATATAACATGTAAATATATACATAACTTTATTGACGATGTTGTTACCGGTTTTTCTCTTTGCCTTTATTTTTAGTCTATAATATTTGTAATAACTATTTCTATCTATTTTTATTTTAGATGTGGCACTACACGAGAGAGGCTACGGATAATGAACTAGATGTTTTGTTGATGACGTTGATGCCGAAGTTTTTTAGAGAGTTAGGTATATCGTTAGATTAGCTTATGTAGTTTATTTATACAATTTAACGTATTATGCATTCAACAAATGTTTGTAATTTGACGGGTTTATTTCCGAATTGGATGTATATGGGCTTATTTCCGATTTGAATGTGTATTGTTTTGGTTTGATTTTAAAATGTTCCATTGGAAGTTTGATGTATTTCTAGAAAACCTTTTTTATTGTAAATGTTTTTTTTCCCAGCAAATGTTTATAAGACGGTGTTAAAAATATTTGTTTTAATTAAGATGTGGAATGTTTTTTGATATTAAAAGACGGTGTTCATCAAGTTTAAGCCGGTGTTAAAATTGAACACCGTCTAATAAGACTTGATTTTAAACCAGTGTGCTTTAAGACGGTGTTGAAAACACCGTCTTAAAACCCATATCACCCCGTCTAAAGATCTGTTTTGTAGTAGTGTACTAAGAGAATATTAATGTTTGCGGAAAAAAATGATTTAAAAGAAAATGTTTGATAAACAAAACATAGTTAATTATTGAGTCAAAGGTCTAGAAAAACATTTTATAAAATTAAATACTAGTTCACGAGCTTTGCTCCTTTTATTCACTTCATAAATATCCTCGTATTTTTATTTAGTTTTCATAGTAACACATAGGTATTATTGTTTCTAGCAGTAAATTTAATTAAAAAATACCTTTTAAGGTAATATAAATATGTTTTATCAGTTAATTATAGTCATCGTTGAATAGTGTATCAATACCTTATGTCATTGAATACTACAAACATTATAATATTCCATTACATTGCTTTTATTTTATAACGAGCCTAGTGATAATGCCCGCGCATTGCGGTAGGTCCGTCTGTTTTGTCGCCTCGTAGTTGTTGCTTGGGTTTGTGGTGCGTGTATGTCGTTTGCGGCTTATTATTGGTAGAATAAAAGAAGTAAAAAAATAGGCTATTAATTGGTAATAGTTACCTTCCTGCCACCTCTCACTGCTATCTCATTGTGGCCAAAAGATTTTAGGATGAGAGTGTTATCATACTTCTTTACATGATCATAATAGCTCGCAGGGCCGGCTCTGGGCCCGGCAAACCCGTGCCGACGCCCGAGGCCCAAAATTTTAAAGGGCCCGAAAATTCTTTATAAGCTTCGATATATTTATTAACTTATATATTTAGTATATTCATGTGTTTATTATACAAAAAAGTATTGGTGGTGTAGTGGCAATAACCATTTCAAAATAATCTAAAGGTCTCAAGTTCAAGTCTTTGCTCCATCACTAAGTTTTTATTCTTGTAATTCATTTACCCTTAACCATAATTTTGGGCCCAATTCTTTTCGTCGCCCGAGGCCCGAATTTTTTCGAAAGTTTTCGGGGACGGCTCTGATAGCTCGGAAGCATCTTGAGTAAAACCTACAAAATATTTTAAGAGACAAGATCAACACACTTCCATTTTTAACTAAATCAAGTAATCAACACACTTTTTATAAATTGAATTAGGCTACTAATAATGAGGTTCGATTTGTTCATAAAGATAAATGCTTCTCTCCCGACAACTAATTTTAGACCCAGACATTTACAAGGTTCAAACATTCAGCTCAGACCTTCTTAATGTCTTGATTACAAATCTGTCAACATATGGACATCATATATTCTGCAGCATCTAACTTGAACAGCTCCCTCAAACCCCCTCCATTTTGCAACTATCAAATCATAAAACCTATTTATCTGTCCACAAATCTACTTGATAGGAATCGGCTCGGTAACGGCTATAAAATTAAAACTTTAAATAAAAACGGATAGATCTAACGGTCTCTTGTGATACAGAAACACCACACAAGAAAACGATTAGGGCAAACTAAACGAGAATCAAGATACAGATACACCACTTGATTCTAATATAGGCTCCAAGAACAGCATTCAAACGTGCCGGGTTTGAACTAGCATGGAAATGAATTTAACTCAACAAACTGGAGAGATAAAAACACTAAATTTCTTTTCATACATAAACTCTCTAACTTGCATTTCATCCAATCTTCCGTTTTAATACATGCAATTACAAGAGAAAAGGAAATAAAAACTGCCCATAACTCCACTACTCTAATCACTAACATAACTGTAAAGACTCAATAAAGAAAAGACATGAAAATAAACTAAAAATGGAAATGGTTAAATAAAAATGAAAATAAACTAGAAATAAATTGGAGCATCACGTGGAGCAAGGACTAGGCATGCTACTAAATTGGATTAAAATGAACACACCCAATTGACCAAAGTGCCCTTGTATGGTTCTTGTTGAAAGCCTAAAACATCGATAACTTTGTTGTGAACGGTTAGTGACCCGATATACATCACTACTCTTTAATTTTCTTTTTCTATCTAACATAGCATTTGCAAATAGCAGTAACCAACTTGGGGTTAATGTGCCGCAATTTTCTTTAATATAATAAATAAGGTCACTGCTAATAAAAAAGGTCACCGTTATATGACTTTAAGTCTTTTGGCCGATGAAGTATAACATGCACGCTTATTTTTTCTTGATCGCACACAAGCGTACAAAACAAAAGAAAAAGACTACAACGGTTACAGTGTGCGTTCATCATCAATATTCTCATAATCATCAAATTCAATTCCATCAAGAGTGATCTCTGTCTAATCTGATAAATCATTGTGTGTGTAGGTTTATCTGATAGTTCACATACGATTCAGAGAGTAATCCAGGTTTCATCATATTATTTGCAATTTCAATTCGGTTTTTAGGTTTGTTAATTCCTTGATTCACTGTTATAGACTAGATATACAACAGATACCTCCTGAAGACCATAGGAGAGTAGTCTTTCCAATAAAAGTCAACATGATAGTGTGAATTGTGAGTGGGAAGTACATTCTTATTCTATCTGGTTCATCGAAATCTGAAGATCTCACTTCACGCAAAGGAATTGGTGTAATCTGTGCACCTGATAACTTCAAATGACACAACACATGAGCTGCAGTGTAGATGAGAAACAAGAATCATATCCTGGAATAATATTTGTACATGCTATTAAGAAACGGAGGAGAATTGAGATCAAAGCTCATAAGCTTACATAACATAATGACTCTTCAAAACTACCATTGAGATCTAAAACAATGAACCATAGAGATGCTAATTCGACAAGGGGCTTAAGGTGCCCCCCCCCCCCCCTAAAGCTAATTACATATTGGCATAAAATATTTGTATTCACAAGTTTTTGCTAGTTTAGTTAGAATTGTCTGTGTGCACCTTGGAGAAGTATCCTGGTGTCTCGCTATATAAAACATGAATATATCATTTTTGAAAAATGTTGTATATAAAGTACACCAGTAAAGGAAATGGTCCGAAACAAGATCTAGTATCAATGCCCGTGTCAAGAGCTTCTGGAAATCTTTATTTAAAAAATGAGGCCTGCTATGGAGACAACTGTCCGGCTCTCTCATCTCATTTCCTATTAATTACTTGGGAGATGATTATAATTTAATAAGCTAGTTAACTTAAAAATAAACACACATGGTGTGCTTTTAGTTATTTGTTAATGTATATATATATAGGGTATGGATCATGAGAAAACTAGTTTAAATGAGAAAACAAAAAAACTAACTAAAAAAGTCAAAAAAACATACCAAATTTTTTTTATAAAAAATCGCTATATTTTATGCATGGAAAAAAATGTAAAATTTTTTGTTGTTGTATTGCACATGTGCACTATTACGAATATAATGCACATGTGTAGTACATATATAATGCACATGTGTAGTGCAACAAAAAAAAATTTTGAAATTTTTTTTATATATATAAAATAGCGATTTGTTTTATAAAAAAATGTAAAAAAAATGGGTATGTTTTTTAGCTTTTTTTTTTAGTTAGTTTTCTAGTTTTCTCATTTAGATGTAGTTTTCTCATGATCATCTCTCTATGTATATATATATAGGGTAACGCTCATGCGAGAATCACCTTTATTGCGAGAACCTCGAGAATCAATGTGACAGAAAAATGTGGTATCAGAGCCACTGAGTTAAGCTAATTAAGTATTTAGAAATACTTAATTTTTTTTCCTGATTACCATTATGTGATTATGTGTTTTATTGACTGATTATTTGGTAGTTACAGTATGGGTAAGCAAAAGCTTTCAAACATCTATCTTAAATTAGATAGGTCATCCAACGAGAAGGGAAGTTCATCCCAAACCAAATCCTTAAATCACTCAGTAATTCCTGAAGAAGGAATATTTGTGCGAAAGGCACAATATGAGGAACCACTTTCTCCCAATAAAAGAAATTTGATTTTTAAGAAAAGTCAGGAGAAAATAAAGAAATTTCGAGAAAAGAAGGTTAAACAGGAAACCCATGAATTAACCAGTAAATCACCTTGGGAAGACAAGTTAGATGAAAAATGGGCGGATCTCTATATGCTAGCCACAGTAGCAGTAAATGCAAATCTTTAAATATTTTGATTTAAGTTTTAGCAACCTTATCACCTACAAGCCAGAAATATTATCCAGTAAAATAAATAAGTAAACCCTGGTGTGTTTTAATTATCTTTGTGTTAAATCAGTCACACGATATGAAATAATATTTAAAGGTTATTTATGAAATTTGTTATAAAATTTTAACTTAGTAAAATTTTGTATTTTGCATATGTACCAAACAGCATGAGTGACTTGTCTGAAGCCCTTCAGAATTTAAATCTCCATCCGGTAAAAATAGAGGTTTCCAGATATTTCAATAGGTATATACCAGATATAGAAGAACCTATAGAATTTGATGCTCCACATCTGGAGAAACCCAAGCCTAAGAAGAGGAGAAGATTGGTAGGATGGAGGCGTGTGCGTAGAAGAAAACCTGCCACTAAGAAGATTCCTAAAATAAACAATCCCTTAGAAAAAGGAAAAGGAATTGAAACCAGGAAAGTTCTAGACAGCAAGAATTGGGGATTGAAGACGAGAAAGATTCTAGGCAGATGGAAATACAGTTTGGGGAATATTCTAGGCAGATGGAAATGGAGTATGGAGAAGGTTCTAGACAAACCAAGAGGGAAATTGGGGAAAACTCTAAACAAACCCAGGAAATGACATTGCAGGAGGAGCTAGATTTTATATTGGCAAGCTGTGATACTATTAAGCCTGTCAATGAAAATGTTTTTACTCATCCTATTGAAACCCAATTTCCAATTAATTTGGAACCAGAAATCCCAGAACCTATAATCCACACCCAGCCTCTAGGAATGGATGAATGGTGGACTAATGATTGGCAATTCCAAAACCTTCTCAACAGTCCTTATTCCTTTCTCCCTCAGTTCGATCCAGAACCTTTACCAAATCCACCGATGAGTAATGAGAATATGGCTGAACTTCGCCATTTTGGCGAAGAGTTGATGGATGCTGGGAATAGAATCCGAGAGATTGGGGGACAAATCTCATGGAAATACGATGAGAGGGAACATCGTTACTAGAATAGCAAATGACGAGAGATAGTGGGTGGTGAAACTGTGGTTGTATAATAAATAACAAAATATAACTATGTAAAATAACTACAAATAAAACTTGTAAGATATTGGTGTGTAGTGATGCATATTATAAAATATATAAAATGGAATCGAGAAATCGATAGTTTTGACTATATGTGTATTGTGAAATTTGTATGATTATTTTGTGTATAATTGTTATTTATCGGATACTAATAAATTATATATATTAATTATCAGATGGAAAATGCTAATAATGAACCAGTAAATGAGGTTAACCAATCTGAGCAACACCCAGAGGATCAATTTCTAGATAGGCAAGATATAGAAAATATCGTTGCTCAGGGAATAGCCAATGCTATTCCAGCAATAGTTGCTGCTGTTAGAAATCCAAACGAACCTCAACAAATCATTCCTAGTAAACGTATTTCTGAAGATAACTTCAGTAATAGCGTAAACGGAGGCTATAATCATACTAATCAAGATAATGAACCCCGGCAAGCTCCGCTCCCTAAGAAAATGAAAGCTACAACGCCTGGTTGCACTTTCAAAGAATTTCTTGCCTGTAAACCCGCTGAATTTGCAGGCAATGAAGGGGCAACTGCATCACTGCGTTGGTTAGAGAAAACCGAGGCAGTGATTGAAATAAGTAAATGTAACAAGGACGATAAGGTCATGTATGCGTCCAATCTTTTCAAAGAAGGGGCACTAGAATGGTGGAACACTGTGTTACAAGCAAAAGGAAGAATGATGGCCTATGCCATGAACTGGGAAGAATTTAAGAGTCTTGTGGAAAGAAAATTCTGTCCCGAATTTGAAAAAGATCAAATGGCAAATAAATTTCTAAATCATAGAATGATGGGTGTAGATTGTCGCGGTTATACTTCGACATTCTTTGAATATGCTAGAGTGGTACCAACATTGGCTTCACCAGAACCGGTACTCATTTCTCGCTATATTTGGGGACTGATTAGTGAAATCCGTAATATCGTTAAAGCTACGAGACCTTGTACTATTGACGATGCGATAGAATTAGCTAATACCTTAACCGACGAACTGGTACGCACGAGAGATGAAAACAGGAAGAAGGAATTGGCTCAGAAAATTACCCAAGGATTTCGTACGAGTAATAATAGCAACTTCAAGAGAAGAGGAACAGGGCAATCCTCAAATCCACCTTTCTGCAGGAATTGCAAAAGGAAACATTATGGAAGATGTAATGTAACCTGCAACTTTTGCAAAACCTTAGGACATCATGAAGAAAACTACAGAAAGAAAACCATAACCTGCTTCAACTGTGGAGAAAATGGGCATTTTAAAACAGAATGTCCTAAATTGGCCAAACCAGCAGAAAACAAAACCAAGGCGACCGACGGAGCTACTAAGAAGAATGTCAGAGCATTCTAGCTAACCACTCAAGAAGCAGAACTCATTCCAGATATGATAGCTGGTACGTTCTTAGTACACAACATTTATGCAAAAATATTATTTGACTCTGGTGCCAACCAAAGTTTTATCAATACTTTATTTTGCCAAGCTCTTAATTTATTACCATTAACCAACGTTAGGCAGATTTTTACAGTCGAAACTGCAGATGGGAATTCAGGTAAAATAGATCAGGTTTTGAAAAAGGTAGAAATAGAACTTTCAGGTCACAAATTCTTTGCAAACCTGTTACCTATGAAATTAGCCGAATTCGATGTTGTGTTAGGAATGGATTGGTTAGTAACCAACCATGCTCGAATCCTTTGTGATAAAAACTCTATAGAAATTCAGGCACCTACTGGAGAAATAATCATGATTACAGGAGATAAACCACGTAAACCCATGAAGTTTATATCAGTAATGAAAGTTGCTAGTTATGAACGAAAGCAAGGAATAGTATACATGATTTCAGTAATCATTAGTACTAAGGGTAAAGAACTTAAGGAAATTCCTGTAGTCTCAGAATACCCAGATGTATTCCCAGAAGAGCTACCAGGATTACCACCAGATAGGGAAGTAGAGTTTATGATTCATCTACTTCCAGGAACTACACCGATAGCCAAGGCACCTTATCGGTTAGATCCTACCGAAATGTTAGAACTGAAAAAGCAATTAGATGAATTACTAAGTAAAGGATTCATACAACCTAGCTCATCCCCTTGGGGAGCGCCAGTGTTGTTCGTAAAGAAGAAGGATGGTTCGATGAGAATGTGTATTGATTATAGAGAATTGAATAAGGTTACAATTAAGAATCGATACCCATTACCTAGAATTGATGATCTTTTTTATCAACTTCAAGGAGCTAGATATTTTTCTAAGATCGACTTACGCTCCGGATATCATCAGTTGAAGGTACAAGAAGAAGACATACCTAAAACTGCTTTCAGGACTAGGTATGGTCATTACGAGTTTACAGTCATGCCCTTTAGGTTAACAAATGCTCCTGCAGCATTTATGGACATGATGAATAGAATCTGTAAACCGTATTTGGATAAATTTGTAATTGCTTTCATCGACGATATACTTATTTATTCCAAAAGTTAGACAGAACATTGTGAGCACTTGCATGCACTCTTAACTTTGTTAAGAAAAGAAAAGCTTTATGCCAAATACTAGAAGTGTGAATTTTGGCTAAAGGAAGTGCAATTTCTAGGTCACATGGTGAATCACGAAGGTATTCACGTAGATCCTGCTAAGATAGAGGCAATTACCAAATGGAGGGTTTCGCAAACCGCAATGGAAATTAGAAGTTTTATAGGTTTAGCTGGATATTATAGACGGTTTATTAAGGATTTTTCCAAGATAGCTGTACCATTAACTAAGCTAACCTGTAAAGCAGTTAAGTTTAAATGGGGACCTAAACAAGAAGAAGCCTTTAGAATCTTGAAGCAAAAGTTAACAAATGCTCCAATCCTAGCTTTACCAGAAGGGAATGAAGATTTTGAAGTATATTGTGATGCTTCAAAACTAGGATTAGGATATGTGCTTATGCAACACAAAAAGGTAATTGCGTATGCTTCAAGGCAATTGAAAAAGCACGAAGAAAATTATACAACTCATGACTTAGAATTAGGAGCCGTAATGTTTGCCCTTAAAATTTGGAGACATTATCTGTACGGAAGTAAATTTACTGTCTATACAGATCACAAAAGTTTAAGATATATATTTGGGCAAAAAGAGTTAAACATGAGACAAAGGAGATGGATGGAAATCTTAAGTGACTACGACTGTGATATTCAGTATCACAAAGGAAAGGCTAATGTAGTTGCAGATGCCTTAAGTCGTAAGTATCATGAGAAACAACGAAGGGTTCGTGCTTTCAGGTTAAATCTACAATTAGATTTAATGGAACAATTAAAGCATTTTCAAGAAACAGCCATCAAGGATGATGCTAAAGGAATGAAGGGACGAATAAAAGAATTAGAACAAGGAGCTGATGGAATTTGAAGATTTCATAAAAGAAGAATTTGGGTACCTAAGCAGGTTGAATTAAGAAATAAGATCTTAGAAGAAGCTCATAAACCTAGGTATACCATACACCCTGGAAACAATAAGATGTACCAAGATTTAAGAAATAATTTCTGGTGGATAGGCATGAAGAAGGATATAGCTAGATATGTTTCTAAGTGTCTTACTTGTTCACAAGTTAAGGCAGAACACCAGAAAGCTTTAGGTCTACTACAACAACTAGAAATGCCACTATGGAAATGGGAACTCATAACAATGGATTTTGTTAAGTTGCCCAAAACCAGAAAAGGTAATGATGCGATTCGGGTAATTGTGGATCGATTAACCAAATCAGCTCATTTTCTACCCATGAAAGAAACTTTTAGCATGGAAAGATTGGCAAAGTTGTATGTAGATGAAGTAGTATCCCTACATGGAGTTCCACTCTCCATTGTATCAGATAGGGATAGTCGTTTCACTTCTCACTTTTGGACAAGTTTCCAAGAAGCTATGGGAACTAAACTAAACTTGAGCACTGCATATCATCCACAAACAGATGGGCAAAGTGAAAGGACGATACAAACTCTAGAAGACATGCTTCGAGCATGTGTGATAGATTTTGGTGGAAACTGGGATGATCACCTACCCTTAATCGAATTCTCCTATAACAATAGTTATCATTCAAGTATCGAATCTGCCCCATTTGAAGCACTATACGGACGTAAGTGCAGAACTCCAGTATGTTGGGCAGAAATAGGAGAAAGTCAATTATCAGGACCAGAGATAGTACAAGAGACTACCGACAAGATCACTCAAATCAAGGAAAGATTGAAAACGGCTCGAGATCGTCAGAAGAGTTATGCAGACAATAGAAGGAAGCCGTTGGAGTTTCAAGTAGGAGACAAAGTACTATTGAAAGTTTCACCTTGGAAAGGAGTAGTCCGATTCGGTAAGAAAGGAAAACTAAGTCCAAGATACGTAGGACCATTTCCGGTGATTCAACGTATAGGACCAGTTGCTTATCGTTTACAACTACCAAAAGAATTAGCTGGAGTACATGATGTATTTCATGTATCCAATCTCAAGAAATGTTTGTCTGATGAATCCTTGGTAGTACCTCTTCAAGATATAGAGGTAAATGAAATGCTGAAATTCATAGAGAAACCTCTTCAAATAGAAGACAGAAAGGTGAAATTTCTCAAACACAAACGTTTAGTACTTGTCAAGGTCAAGTGGGATTCAAAGAGAGGAGCTGAATAAACTTGGGAGCAGGAATCGGAAATGAAGAGAAAGTATCCCTACTTATTCCAGTAAATCTCGAGGACGAGATTTTTATTAAGGTGGGGAGGATGTAATAACTTTCATCAAAAGTCAAATTTATTACTTTAATTGACCAATAGGAAACCCTAATTAAGAACCAAGTGATTCTGCATAAACCCTAAAATGTTCAGAAATCGGAATCAGGATCAGGGCCCCTAAAACTCAAGGGGGGTAAACCCTAGTTGGTAATATCTAAACAGTTTAACGTGTAAATCGAATTTGCATGCGAGACCAACTCAGCTAAGCTACTGGGACACACACCTACCCTACCCTAAAAAGTCACCCCTCGCGCCACCCGACAGGCACAAGGGGACCTGTCGCGACACGCGACAGGGACCATTTTTCATATATAAATAGTAGATAGTGGGACTTAGTTCCAGGCACTTGTTCGACGTAAAAATTCATAATATACGCTGAGATATAGCAGAAACAATCCAAAAACACACACGAATCACGAAGTGCTGCCGCAATACAGGGTATTAACTCGATCGCTGCTACGATTCAATGTCCGATCGATTAAACTATCCAATGGATGTTTAAGTGCTGCCCACCTTAGGGTTATTGCTTTGTCATTAGTCGTTAATTCGATGGATGTTTAAGTATCGCACTTTGTCATTCGATGTGAGGGTTTAATCTCGTGAGGGTTTAAGTATCGCACTTTGTGTGCATTGTTATTTAAATTAGGTTAAAAGGCTAATCAATAGGCTAGGCTCTGCTCAAATAAATCTGCAAAGTGAGTCATTCTCTTTTTATCAAATTTGATTTCAAAAGCATGTTTATTTTCAAGGTTACAATTACAGGGATTAAGTCTTTGTAATCACCAAATTATAGCCGGTATGTGGGGTTTTGTATACATTACTTGATAATCTTCACCATTGGGGCAGCCAAGGGGTGATATGACCATAGTCACAGACACCATTGGACAATAAGAGGGCCAATGGGTCGAGTGACAAAATACCGTGGGTAGTTGGTTTGATATCAGGAAACATTGTAATCGCTTTTAATACTGTAAATTATAACAAATGTGTCGTTTTAGTAAAAAGAATGATTCACCAGTATTTCCCGCTGACAAAATTTTTTTCAAACATGTTTCAGGTGATCTGTTGTGATCAAGGAAAAGTGTCATGAAGCACTACAAGCTTAAGGAAGTGGCTCAATATAAAAATAAAGAAACATGTTTTGTAAAAAAATAAAGATTTCTCTTTGAAATCATATTATTGTAAATTACCGGGATATTATCCCGAGTTGTGAAATAAAATAATCGGGAATATATTAGCTTTAAAAAGATCCTGATGATAATCTTCCGCTGTCAACTTAATTAAATAAATACCACATGATTTTCTGTCTCGCAGCTCCTGAAACGGGTAAAACCGGGTCGGGGGCCGTGACACTATAGTCCTATACAACTAAAGAACAGAGCAAAATGCTTAATGGGCTGAAAATAGAATACCAATTTTGCAAAATTGACTATTCAACAAAAAAAACTTTATTAGCTTATTTAACATTTGTAATGTTATACTATGCAAACCCAGGTGTTCTTCTTTTAGTATTTGGGGATGAAAGTATTCGAGCTAGTACACTATAAAACTTTCATTGTGTAGAACTAGAATTAACAAAGCTAACTGAATATGAGAAAACAAAGCTAACTGAATATGATTTGGAAGATAATGTTTCACAATTATGGGAAAACAAAAATTCACAAAGCTAACTGAATATGATTTGAAAGACCCAATTCATTTTCAGCAGCAAATTGCTTCCAACCACTAAAAGACCCAAGGCACTATGTAAGCCTATTAATTCGACAATCAAGATAGATTTCTTCGGTCTCTGTACCAAATTACCCCTTGCCACCACTGCCACCTCCAGCCACCACCCTCAACCACCTGCCGCCATTACCCCCTGCTTCTTGTTTGTTAACATCTTCTTCACAGCTTATCAAAACCATGGAGAAGTGGAAAACCAACAATAAGCAAATAATAATGCAAGCCACAAGAATGGTGCACACATTGTGAACATTTTCATGTCCAAACCTTAACAAAACTGATATAAATCACCAAAACAAAATCATAATACCACCTTTATTCCAAATCAACCATAATCACACATCGCATAAGCGCACCTACCTGGGCTAGAACAACCCTCAAAACACCCTCCACAATATCGAGGATCGTTTCTAACATCTACACATTTCCCATCACAACAAACAAACTCATAACCACGATCTGTTAAGACACCGGAGTACAGGTAAGCAATTAAACCAGATCCCTCCGTCACAACAGCTCCATTTCCGTCTCCGGTCATCCACTCCGGCGACCATTGAACCTCCTCTGTCTCCTTCTGGATGGTTGTGGTGGTGGTTGTGTGGCGGCGGAAGTTGCGGTGGTTGTGGTGGTGAATGGCGGTGGCAGTGGTGGTGATTATTGTGGTGGATGAGAGAGAGACAGGAGAGAGATGGTACCTGGGCAAGAAAAGGGTTTCAGGGATATTGAAGAAGAAGAACTATGTATATATATATATATATAATAACAATAACAATAAAAATAATAATATAATAATAAATATAGGGTAAGATTACCAAAATACCCTCACCTATAAGGGTCAAACTACCGTTGACTGAGGCCCGGGGGTAAGGTTGCGACATAACAGTGAACAGTAGGGGGTAAAATTGCAATTATTTCCTTAGGGGGGTAAGGGTGCCAATCACCCCTAATCTCAGGGGGTAAAATTGCAGTTTACTCATATATATATATATATATATAGGGAGATGATCATGAGAAAACTACATATAAATGAGAAAACTAAAAAAGTCTAAAAAACCTGCCAAATTTTTTACAATTTTAAGAGTAATGCTTTCTACCTTGAGAATGCAGGTTTATCAATGTTAAGAGTAATGGATTATCATTAAATGATTGTTTATTATCTTCTTTAGTAAAAGAGTTTTGGGTTTGAAGAATTAATTATGCACTTAGTAAGAGAATACTAAGGGTAAATTACATTTTTCGTCCTTTATGTTTATATCAGATTGCAGTTGATACCCTTTAACTTCAATATTTGCACCCTAGGTCCTTTGGCTCTAACCCAGTTAAGTTTTACAGTTAACTTTGATCATATTAAGGGTAATATAGTCTTTTTACAAATTTATCTAAAATTATTATAATAATAAAACAAAAAAATTAAGGGTAAACAACAACAATTCCGGTATATTTTTTTAATCCCAGTTCCTCTTTTTAGAGATGATTAGTGGTGGTGGCTATAATAGTATAAGTTTTTAGGGTTAGGGTTTTGTTGTTTGAAGCGTAAAGAAAGAAGAAGGAAGTAGTTGTTGCCGATATGTTTTTTGGGATAGTTTGTGCCTTGTGGTCTGAGTATTTTCACCAGAAGAAAGAAAAAGAGATATAGTTGTGGTGTGGTAGTGTTGTTGAAAGGCATTTTAGGGGTTAATCATTCAAAAGATAATAGTAATTGGGATAAAAAAAAATATACAGGTTTGTGAGTTTGTGTGTGGGCTGGGATACGCTTGTTGTGGTGGTTGGATTTAGTCAGGGGCGGATCTATGTAGTAGTAAGGGGTAGCCTAGGCTACCCCTCAACCTTGTCGGCCAATGGCGCTCCCTTGAAAAAACAGTGTTACACATACGTAAATATCCTGAGTGCTTTCTATAGAATTATGCAATCACTCTCCTTGAACTTTCTAAAGAAGAAAGTGTTGGAAGAAGAAGAAATGTTTGATAAAAAGAAAAAATAGGGTTGCAGGTGTGATGAAACGAAAAAGATGATATGTTTAGTATGTTTATTTGGAAGAAATAAATGTGTTATTTTGGAATTGACAAATGTCTCCTAAACACTGAGACCATGTGTAGTGGTTAACACCCTACCCTTGGGCGTTTTGCGCCATGTAGCAGCCCAGTCAGCAACGGGGTATTATGGGGCGTTTTCTAAAATCGGTGTAGTGGGGATGTAGGGCATTATGTTAAAAGGGGTGTAAATAGAATTTAAATAAAAAAAACCATGAAAAATTGTTATTGGCCAAACAAAGAACAGGAGCACACTCATTGGCCAAAGCCCTTCTTCTCCGGCATGATTAAAAACACTGCCCGAATTTTTTTGAAAGAAAACGCCAAAACACGCCCAGGGGGCGGACTTGCCGGCGTTTTGGGGTGGGATTGGGCGGGATTGAGGGCAAAAAACGCCCATTACGCTTGGTCTGATAAGTAAAGTCAAAGGATATTAATTTTGAAGTCCCACAGTCTTGAGAAGATAAATGGACCCGAAAAGCATATTAATGTTTTATTAAGTCATTAATTTTAAAAATATAAAAGAAAGTTTGGGCTGCAATTATTTTTGTTGGTTTTAATGAATAAAATTGCAACTATAAATTTTAATTGGGCTAATAATGTTTAAATAAGGACTCGTGTGCTCCTAATATGATTAACGACTCATGTGCTTCTAATATGATTAACGAATCGTGTGCTCCTAATATGATTAACGACTCGTGTGTCCTAAGAGGATTAGGTTACAAAATTGTCTTTGATTGGGGATTTTAGCTAGTTCTGATTTTGGAGTGAAATTTCGAAACCACTTTTAAGAGAAATTAGATTAGAACCGGACTGAACCTCTAAGAAATCTGATTTTGGAGTGATTATATTTTTTTATATGATCCAACCTGATCCGAACCTGACTGAGAAAATTGTTATATAGCGATGAACAAATAGCAACTAAAAATTTCCGCCCCCATGTAAAACGTTTCTGGGTGCGCAACTGTTGTCGGTGACGTGAAAAATTAATGAAAAAAATAATCTTCTCCGTTTTATGTGTCAAATACTCCTAGGTCCATATTTTATTTGGTATACCCCTAAATTTATCTTTTAGCTTCGCCACTAAAGGGAGCCTGATTGAAACAATGGCCTAACTGCCCAAATTATTAATAATATGATTGAAATTGCGGCCAAATTAGTTATGTATTTATTTTACTTGATTTATTTATTGTCGTTTTTTTATATTGTATAATTGCACGGTAAATTTTTTTTAGGATACCCCTGATTTAATGTGCTAGTTCCGTCACTGGATTTAGTGATGGTGCAGGTTGGTTGAAGAGCTAAGAGAAAGAGATAAGGTTTTGTGATGTATATAATATTTTTTTAATCTTTTAAACAAATTAGTAAAATTACCGATCTACCCTCATGTGTAAATCACTTGACAAGATTTAACTAGAATTTTTAATCAAGTTAGGGCTAATGGACCTAGGGTGCAATGTGTTTAACATTTAAAGGATTGTGACTGTAATTATTAAAGTTAAAGGGTATCCATTGCAATCCGATATAAACATAAAGGACACAAATCTAAAATGATTACTTATGAACATGGCTTAGCATGCTGAAGCAATAAGACTAACTCATTTTCCCATTACAAACCCAATGCGGCCCTGGTTAGAATAACTTAATCAATCTCTTCTTCCACACAAATGCAACTAAGAGAACTAGAGAAGGCAAGGCATAGACTTTCAGTTTTTATAAGTCTCACCAGGTTATATACATGCATTATAAAAGACACCATAATTATCATTTAAACAAGCTACAAAACATCAACACTTGCTACTTATCAGTTACTAAATTCAATTACACTACTAGAAAAAAGACCTTCAATGACGCGCAATGCGTGTCATTAAAGGGTAGATATGACACACAAAAGAGTGTCAAGGAAGCCCCTGTCATTAATTGAAGATGACATGCTCTTGTGTGTCATCCTTTTATGACACACCTTTACGACACACTTTAATGACACACACTCATGATACGCCTTTATGATACACTTTAATGACATGCATTGCGTGCCATGGTTTTAAATTTTTATTTTTTTATTTTATTTTATTGGTAGAATTTCTAATTTTCCTAATAGAACCAAAACAATATATAAATCCATATCATAACAAAATACACATATACCAAAGCAATTCATTTCATAATCATACGTCAAAAATAATACAAATATCTTAAGTTAACAAAAAATATTGTTTGGCGTACATACTTCGACATCTAATATAGTCACTTAAAAATAAACGATGCCCCACAACTCAAACACCATTCACGTATCCCATCAATATCCTCATCCGTGTATACCGCTTTGCCTCTCCCAACCTGAGAACAAAATTAAAGAACCTAAATACATGCACTTTTATATAAAAAAAACAATTTATGACATAACAAAATCAGAAAACCTAAATACATGCACTTTGATATGATAAACAAAGAGGATATCCACACAATTATATTCTCATTTCATCATGTTATTTAGTTATCTTTTTTACCTCATTTCTTTTATATGCAAATCAAACACACATGTCTCATCAAAATCTCCAATATTATAAACTAAATTCAGTGATATAATAAAAGTTTTGCAGCAAGTTAGCTAACAAATTAATAATACTTCAAAAGTAATCATTTAAAAAATAATACTTACATTGTTTTTGGCAAGTATTTCAATTCCTTCTTCAACAACCTCTTTCGTAAACTTCAATACGTAGTAGCCACATTCAGTACCTCCCATCTGATATCCTCCCATCTGATATGGACACTACAAAATTAAAAATTCTGATTCAGTCGATGGAGTTAAAGGTACAATTTCAACACATGGACACACCTAAAAATATTGATATGTTTCTATCAATAAGAATTAAGTGCTCACCTTAGCGTTAACCTAATTGACTTTAACCATAGTCTTGGTCCCACCTTGTACAGCATACAGGCCATCGCCCTATAAGAAAAATTAACAAATATATCATAATAATATAATATAATTTTTCAATAATTTATATTGTACATCATACAAGGCCATTGCCCTAAAATAATTTATATTACTTACGCATCGATAATTTGCCTCAACACTGGATTTATTATGCTATTCCTTATAAAATCAAGATAATAGCAAGTATTTGTTTTCATGTCTAAAACTGCCAACACCCAATGTCTTCTACAAAAACCATAAACCAAATTAAGACAAATAATATCAAGATAATAGTTTTTTTTTTCTTCTTGAATAGTTAATTAAATGGAAAATCATACCCAGGATTGTAGGGCGTTAGGATGATGTCATTGTCCTTTCTTGTAGATAACCGATCTGCAACCATTCTACTTGTATCATCAATATGTTTGGGTTTTGATTTACGTTCACTTGGTGAGATTGCACGTGGGGTCACAAAAAATACCGTGATCATGTTTTGGCCCATTCTTTATTTGCTCATACAATAAATTGTGTTTTACTAACAATTATTGAAATTTAATTGAAGTACTTACATCATATAAGTCGTAATGACAGAACCGGCCAGCTCATCCAATGTAAAAACTGCTTCAAAATCCTTCCGGTTTAAATATGTGAAACTCTCGTACCCAAATAGATCGTCCACACATTGCAATTTTATAGAATCGGCCTTTAAAACTTATGCAACAACCACAGTTGCAGTCATCGTCAAAACAACATTGTTTTCAACTCTTATCCTTGGCCTCCTTTGTGCTCTCGTCATCCTCCTTTTTTCCTTCATTCACTTGTACATCCTCTTTTTCCTTTTGCAGTTCAAGTACTCTTGTCCCTTTTTTTTCTTTCTCACTTACTACTTCTTTTCCTGTGATCTTTTTCACTTGCACAATCTTTTGTTCAAACTCTCTTTCGTTCTCCTCATCAGTTCCTCTTCCTCTTGGTTGTTTTATTTGTTTCTTAGATTCTAAATCTTTCACAAGTTTTGTCTTTGGTTTCGCCACCATTTTTTCCTACAAAAATATAAATTCTTTAAATTAGACCTCATGTCGCAACCCCCGATCCCTTATCTATGCCGGGAACGGGCAGACGCGAACTCAGTAGTGGTGGTATCAGTTATTTAATCTTGCAGCGGAATTTACATCAGGACCGTAGTTAGGAAATGTTTATCAGAGTAAAACCACCTCATTTAATATTAATAATCACATGGGTAAAACCCAAGTTTCTTAGTACAATACAATTTGATAGGGATAAACCCTATTTTATTGAATTTAAAACATCGTTTATTAGGTAACTTTTATAGCCACATTTTCCCAAGCCTTCAGTGCTCTCCAGCTGGCTTTTTACTAATTGGCTGTCACATTGGGTTACCTGAAACGCGTTTTAAAACATTTGTCAGTGGGAAATACTGGTGAGTGAATCCCAGTTTAATCAAGTTTAAATAAAAGTCACAGTGAACAGTATTGAGAGCGATCACATTGTTTATGTCTACACAATTACTCCATTAGTACTGTCAATCCACTGACTTGTGGGTCATATTACCCATTGGCTAACTCATTGTCCAATGGTAACGTATTGTTATCCCGACTTACTACTCAGAGTGTATTAAATTTTGTATACAAAACCCCAACATACCGGCAGTAATTGAAGAACTACAAAGACTCAATCACCGCTTAATCACATTGTAAAACAATTAAGGTTTTGTAAAACATTCCAAAAAGATTAACAAAAAGAGGATAAACTCACATTGCTATCTTAGACTTTGCGTAAGGGTTTCCTGGATATAATCTATAATTTATACAAATGTACATTGGTTAGTATCATAACCCTTTGAAAATATTAATGATACCCTCCTCGAGATGGCATTCCAACAACTACGTCGGGCAGAACCACGACAGTTGTTACGGAACCCTAAATCAATCGGGCAGCGTAACTATTATGAAACTGGGGTTATAATACTTACAACGGAGCAGAACCTCGCTAATTAGGGGTATAATACTCGACTATAATGCTTATAGCATCAGAAATTCGTTTAGAAAGAAAGATGTGAGCGACGGAAAATGAAACCAGATGGCCTGTTTATATAGTTGCAAAACCTGACCCTCACGCGGCCCGCGTAAAGGTAAGCTAAGGCTTATGCGGCCCGTGTCAACATATGGTCAACGCGTAGCTTAGCTGATTCGATGTGTAGGTCCGCCACGATGTCGACACGTGTTGGCCTAGGATGTCTCCGTGTTTGATGATCTCTAGCGGCCCGCGTAAGAGTTAAGGTGAGCTTACGCGGCCCGCCTGAACTAAAGAAATCAGTGAAGTCCGGTCTACATCTTCATACCGCCCGCGTAAAGTTGGGGTGGGATCCTACGCGGCCCGCCTCAACTTAAACATCAGATTTTATATTTTATTTTTAATGTTATAACGTATCCCTGGCTCGGTTTTCATATACGGGGTGTATTTAGAGACATATAAGGGTATTTTAAAATATACTAGAGTCTCGGAAATATTTATGAGGGTGTTGGTTTTACCGAGGTTTGTTACATTCTCCCCACCTTGTTTTAGAGCTCGTCCTCGAGATCTACTGAAATAAATACGGATACTTCTTTTGCATTTCCGATTCAAGCTCCCATGTATACTCAGGTCCTCTTTTGGAGTCCCACTTCACTTTGACCAGAACTAATCTCTTATGTGACACCCAAGGAAAACCAGTAAACAACGCAACATAACTACCTTCCTCAGTAACCACGTGCTAAATTTCGGGACGAAATTTTCTTAACGGGGAGAGAATGTGACAACCCTCAAAATTTCATGTATCCGTACGATTATTTAATGATAATTAAAATGCTTGGTGACTGTGTCATACTTACATGTGTTTGTTAACATACTAGGCTTGTGTAGAAAACGTGACTAAATGGCCCTGAATATTTTCCTATGTGTTAGGAATTAATTGTGTTACAAATATATGTATATAAGACGCCTTACGGAACAATTAAACAACTTAACGGAACAGTATTCGACCGAACAACCGGACATCACCCGGGACACCAAATATTTGCCAAATACATTGTGTTATTTTTTTTGGCTAGTCTTGATCCCCGTTCACCATGACACCCACTAAAAACCCAATAACAAGCATGTATCATCACATTACTTACAAACAAATTAACAATTACAATTTAGTTGAAAAATTGCAAACAAGCCCCTCCCCCAACCTGATTTTCGGTCCTAGGTGGACCCCACAAAGATCACCATGATTTCCCCTATATATTTTGTTTAGATCTTCTTTGATTGTTGCTTGCAAGTATGAACAAAATAATTAGAGAATCTCTCATATGTATGGCCATCCCTCTTACAAGATCATTGACAATCTTTCACTCTCTCTCTCTATTTCGGTCACCCCCATAACCGAACCCACCTCCACCTCTCAACATCTTCATCTCCTCCAATTACAAGTTCCATTCAAAGCTTGAAGTTCATCCATGGAGGTTGCAAGTTGAAGGACTTTCAAAGGAGCTTGTTTCTAGTCTTTCTCATCATCTTCTCTCTACATCTTCATCACAAGATCCTACCCTAGCTTTAAGCTAGCAGTAAGTTCCTTACGTCACCTTTGTTCATATTGTTCCATGATTAAAAGATGTAATATGTTAAATCTACAAGAACACTAAAAATGGTTTAAACAAGAAGATGAAACATGATGTAAAAATGTTAGTATGAAGTTGTTTGGATATATTGCTGATTATTTGCTGATTTACTTGTTAATATTGAGTACTAGAAATGTTGTTGATCATTATGCATGTTAACAGAACCAATAGAACTCGCATTAGAATGTAAAAGCTGAAAAAACAGAAAGCTGTTTGGTGATTACAGCCAACTTCAATTGGCTGTAATCGGACCTTAATAAAGCAGAAAATGTGTTTTCTGAACCCTAGATTTATGTATTATGAAATACGGTTCTAATGGCACTGGAATCATAATTTTTGGACTTCGTTTACTATTTTTAAAGGGTCATTTTGTAACTGCAGCTCAAGCTGCATTTATGCTGCTGAAAATAGGTGTTATATTTTTGGTCATAACTAGAAATCTATGTTGAATCAGCTCATGAAATTTGTACAGTAGATGACAACTGATATATTTGTAATTACCAGACTAGAATTTCGTAAATCGGACGGTCGATGAATTTTAAATAAATTATTCCGTGGACTGCAGTCAGAAAAAGATAAATCTGAGTTCAGTCCGGAAAATGAATTTTTATAAAATATTGGTGATGAATTGGATCCCGAGATTTTTATACAATAATATTTGGATAGTTTAAGACCTTCTGTAAAAAGTTGGGAATTTTTGAAATAAGTTAACTATTTTATTAAAATCCCTGAAAACAGCCCAGTTTTGAATATTAATGCTGAAATGACATAAGTTGTAATTTGCATGTCTAAATGTCGGGTAGGTTATCTTTGAATGATATAACGTGTTATATGTGTTGTGTGCATCATCGTATGTTTGTTTATGAGTGGGGAATGGATGGGAAACTTATATGGGCATAAACCGTTAAAGTGATGCATGTTATGTGATAGATACGTGTAGGAACTTTGTGCTCTATTTAAAAATCACTAAATGACTAACTGGTAATCATATTAGGACGTGATTGACCGACCATGACTGTTAGCCATATTTGAGAATCTAACCGAGCAAACCGAGGTGAGTTCACACTTTCTACAAGGCATGGGATTTCCCGGTGGTTTGGGAATGGGTTAAAGAATTTAAAACTAAATCTACATATCTCCTTGGGAAGATATGTACGGCCAACCTCCATAGGTAGGATGCCATTCTTAATCCTACGAATTCTCCTGGTGCAGAATACGTACGTTCGTCCTCCTGGTGTAGGACAACAACCTTAAAAACTAGCTAGACAAAACTCTATCAATAAGTCCCTCTTCATTATATCGACTTAATCGCCGAGGCCAATGGCGAACGGATCATTAGTTAATAGCGCTATTAGGTTTAACAAACCTCACATCGTGCCGGTCGGATGGGCGTGTACTAATGGACTATGGAAGACTATCAGTGATGAAAGACACTGATATAGGGCACAACTTATTTGCGTAGTAGTCGATATCATACCGTCTAGTAGTTCACACGGGGAAAGCCCCCACTGATTATGGTTATGGATTGGGTAATGAAAAAGGAACTGGTTAAACATACTTTCAACTACGGGGTAACCCCCACGGCAATTAAGCCAACGAAAGTCAAACCACGTTTTTCAGAAACAACTTAAAACTAATCAACCAAACGTGAACTCACTCAACTTTGTTGTTGACTCGTTGTTACATGCCTTACAGGTCGTTAAACGATTGGAGCTTGCACGAGGAAGGAGTCGTTGTGGTGTACGGACTGTTATGTTCCGTGCTTATTATTTAAATCCTTATGAACTTATTAAACTTGCGTTTTGAACTTTAACTTATAAACTATGGACTTATCCTTTTGGATTTACTTTTATACTTCCGCTGTTTAAACTAAACATGGTTAACTAGCTTTGGTCACCAATCGTATTATGGTTGGTCTTATTTACTTAATTACGATGTTCAATATGATTGGTGGCTCGATCCTGTTCACGTCACGCCTCCAAGTGGTGGTACTCCGCATGATGTATTTTGGGGGTGTGACAGATTGGTATCAGAGCCATTGGTTATAGTGAACTTGGTTTTAATAAGGGAAATTTTTTTTGTTAAAACCAGACTATAACCTGTACAGTGCTCAACGATCCACAACGACGCTTCGCTCCACGTGCAAGGCTCAACACACTAGGTGGTATGATTTAAGTTTATATTTCTTACTTGCTAGATTACTTTTGTCTGGAGTGGTGTTTATTGCGTGTTTATTTAGGGTAGTAGCATGCTGTCTATTAGCCCTACTGCTTTCTTTATGACACACAATTGTTTACTTGAAATTTGACAAGTGGTGGTCAAATTCTTTTCTGATTTCTCGTCACCCTGCTACGACAACTGTTTATGCATTCTATCTATTTACACGCTTATCTCGACATGACGTCACTATCTGACCCTCCGTACATTCGGTTTGCACGTCAACGTTCACAAAGACTAGACCTGGCTCAAACGAACTCGGGATTAGGAGAACTATATCCATGCATCTCTGTTGACGAACCTTATCATCTCCACCGGTCGTCGTTATCAGAAACGAAGTAGCCACAGTTACACGCGTTTGTCGTTTTGCAACTCACAACCCTACCAACCAAATTCTGTTTTGAACGAGTGATGTACTTCCGTGACCGTGATGCAGCGAACTTCCCTATTTGTGTCGTGCCGCTACACCTCACTACTAGAATTGCTTCTAAGCAACAGATTACTTGGTTGAATTCTTCTGTTATTGGTGGACCCCTGCTTTCGCTCGATTCTTCGCATGAACCTCATTAATTCCCTGTTTCTTTGATTGGCAACTGATTTAACGAGATGCTAACAACCATACCATGACTTCCACCGATCACAAGATTACACCCCCCCCCATTACCTTGTTGGGTGGTTAATGCTTCTCCTACTTGATGTACTCCTTTGTAAACCCAACCTAGCGAAGGGATGCCCCCACTGATGGGATAGTCTTCTTATATACGCGAAATCTTTACACTAGCTTTTGTACCGACACATGATTGTTGATTAATGATACGTCCAATTTCTACCATTGGCTTAGATCAAACCATCACTCCCTTACCACAGTGACATTACGTTCTCGCTACTCCATGTTGAGATACTGAAACGAACACGCACTCGCTTAGAGAATTTGGAAGGCTCGACCTTCGATCATTAGTGATCACTCCTTAAAACCTTGGGGGTGGTGATGTATTGTCGATACGATCATACTCTCTTGAACACGTTTTCGCGTCTTTCCTTTGGAACCTCACGACTACACAGACGTATTTTGGATTCATTCGCACAACCCAAGAAACTCCTCCTAACTTGGTTGCTTACTTGATGAATCACAAACCCACCTAAGTTCATGGATTCAGGTGAATTGTTCCTCCAACGCATGTGGGCGAGTCGGACGACTTTTGTTGGAAGTCTCAGTGAATCTTAACACTACACAATTGTACGACAATCATGCTGCTATGTTGAATTATTGTTCTGATTGATTTAACCCCGTGACAACTATATTCGATCAACGGCGTACTTTATCCCAACTATACCCAACTTGCGTACAACCAGCTATACCTTCGACATCAGGTAAACCCCTGCTAGGGATTATTAAACGCTTATTCATCGATTGCGGCTACCCTTTCTCATGTTTCCCCACCCATACACGTTATACTTTTGAACCCTACGATCTTAAAAGTGTTCCCCGCGGACACTTGCTTGGACAAGTTACGCTCTATGAACGTTACTCAGTGAGCATTGGGCCATGAACATGTTAATACCCTAGGTACCTTTCCTTGATCTTGATACGGCCGATATGGATCTTCAGACACGATAGATATGTCCCTTGTTTTCTTTGACGACATCCAAACCCACTGGAAGAACTGTCCTCGCAACTACAAGAGCTCTTGGACAAGGGTTTTATTCGACCTAGCTCTTCGCCCTGGGGAGCTCCAGTACTATCCGTGAAGAAGAAAGACGGTACCTTCAGAATGTGCATCGACTACCGTGAACTCAACAAGGTGACCGTGAAGAATCGTTATCCCCTCCCACGTATTGAAGACTTGTTCGACCAGTTGCAAGGGTCGAGCTATTACTCTAAGATTGATTTGAGATCGGGATACCATCAGCTGAGAGTCCGAGATGAGGATGGCTCTAAAACAGCATTAAGAACTCGTTACGGCAATTACGAGTTTCTGGTTATGCCTTTCGGATTAACGAATGCACCTGCAGTCTTCATGGATCTCATGAACCGAGTGTGCAAGCCGTACCTGGATAAGTTTGTCATGGTGTTCATCGACGACATCCTGATCTATTCTAAGAGTCAGGAGGAACACGAGAAACATCTGAGGCTTATTCTGGAACTTCTTCGAAAAGAGCAGTTGTATGCCAAGTTTTCGAAATGTGACTTCTGGCTTCGCGAAGTCCACTTTCTAGGCCACGTAGTAAACAAGGATGGGATTCATGTTGATCCATCCAAGGTTGACTCGATCAAGAACTGGCCTGCACCCCGCACACCAACAGAAATCCGCCAATTCTTGGGTCTGGCGGGCTACTACAAATGATTTATCAAGGATTTCTCAAGGATTGCGCAACCTCTCACTTCACTGTCTCAGAAGGGTGTCATCTACCGTTGGGGAGATGCACAACAGTCCGCATTTCAGCACTTAAAAGACAGACTTTGTAGCGCGCCTATCCTCTCATTGCCTGAAGGCACAGATGATTTTGTGGTTTATTGCGATGCTTCTATCCAAGGGCTTGGTTGCGTGTTGATGCAACGTGACAAGGTCATTGCCTACGCATCGCGCCAACTTAAGGTTCACGAAAGGGACTACACTACGCACGACTAGGGGTTGGGGGCAGTTGTTTTTGCGCTAAAGATATGGAGACATTACTTGTACGGTACCAAGTGCACCATTCACACCGATCACAGGAGTCTCGAGCATATCTTCAAGCAAAAGGAGTTAAACATGCGACAACGTCGATGGGTCGAGCTCTTGAACGATTATGAATGTGCGATCAAGTATCATCCTGGCAAAGCCAATGTTGTGGCCGATGTCCTTAGTCGAAAGGATACTATACCTAAGCGTGTACGTGCATTACAGCTTACCATCCAATCTAGTCTTCCTGCCCAAATTCGTGATGCTTAGGTTGAAGCATTGAAAGCAGAGAACATCAGGGCTGAGTCCTTACGAGGATCGAGGCAGTGGCTAGAACAAAAGGAAGACGGCGCTTACTATGTAACAGGGCGCATCTGGGTTCCGCTTTACGGAAACTTACGCGAGCTTGTGATGGATGAAGCGTACAAGTCTCGTTATTCGGTACACCCTGGTTCGGATAAAATGTACCACGATCTCAAGACTACGTATTGGTGGCCTGGCATGAAAGCCTACATAGCAACCTACGTTAGCAAATGTTTGACTTGTGCGAGAGTCAAGACCGAATACCAGAAACCATCAGGCCTACTCTAACAACCAGAGATACCACAATGGAAATGGGAGAAAATTTTCATGGATTTCGTTACTGGTCTGCCTAGATCTCAACGTGGGATTGATACTATTTGGGTGATCGTGGATCGACTCACAAAGTCTGCACACTTTTTGGCTATCAAGGAAACGGATAAGTTCTCCACTCTAGCGGACGTTTACTTAAAGGAAGTGGTTTCGAGGCACGGAGTGCCGACCTCTATTATCTCTGATCGTGATGCGCATTTTACTTCAGAACTGTGGCAAGCGATGCACAAATCTTTTGGCTCACGATTAGACATGAGCACAGCTTACCACCCGCAAACGGATGGGCAGTCTGAACGCCCCATCCAAACCCTAGAAGACATGCTGCGGGCATGTGTAATCGATTTTGGTAATGGCTGGGAAAAGCACCTCCCGTTAGTGGAGTTTTCGTATAACAACAGTTACCACACCAGCATTCAAGCCGCTCCATTTGAAGGATTGTACGGGCGTAAATGCCGATCACCTCTTTGTTGGGCAGAGGTGGGTGACAGTCAGATCACGGGTCCAGAACTCGTAGTTGATACTACAGAAAGGATTGCTCAGATACGACAACGCATGGCAGCAGCTCGTGACCGTCAGAAAAGCTACGCTGACAAGGGCAGGAAACCACTCGAGTTCCAAGTTGGGGACCGTGTGCTACTCAAAGTCTCACCTTGGAAAGGTGTAGTTCGTTTTGGCAAACGAGGCAAACTCAATCCGCGATATGTCGGACCGTTCGAAATTATAGAGAAAATAGGCAAAGTGGCCTACAAACTAGATCTACCAGCAGAACTCAGTGCAGTTCACAACGTTTTTCACGTGTCAAATCTGAAGAAGTGTCTGTCAGATGAGACCCTCATAGTTCCTTTGAAGGAGCTCACTATCGACGATCAGTTGCGATTCGTCGAGGAACCAGTTGAAATCACAGACCGAGATGTTAAGGTCCGCAAGCGCACCAGAATACCTCTTGTTCGAGTTCGTTGGAACTCCCGTCATGGCCCAGAGTTTACCTGGGAACGAGAAGACCAAATGAAACTCAAGTATCCCCAGTTGTTTAAGAAAAGTGCAACCACTACTGAGGCTGAAGCTACTGTAGAATTTCGGGACGAAATTCCAAATCAACGGGGGGATGATGTGACACCCCAGGAAAACCAGTAAACAACGCAACATAACTAGCTTCCTCAGTAACCACGTGCTAAATTTCGGGACGAAATTTTCTTAACGGGGAGAACATGTGACAACCCTCAAAATTTCATGTATCCGTACGATTATTTAATGATAATTAAAGTGCTTGGTGACTGTGTCATACTTACATGTGTTTGTTAACATACTAGGCTTGTGCAGAAAACTTGACTAAGCCCTGAATATTTTCCTATGTGTTAGGAATTAATTGTGTTACAAATATATGTATATAAGACGCCTTACGGAACAATTAAACAACTTAACGGAACAGTATCTGACCGAACAACCGGACATTACCCGGGACACCAAATATTTGCCAAATACATTGTGTTATTATTTTTGGCTAGTCTTGATCCCCGTTCAACATGACACCCACTAAAAACCCAATAACAAGCATGTATCATCACATTACTTACAAACAAACTAACAATTACAATTTAGTTGAAAAATTGCAAACTAGCCCCTCCCCCAACCTGATTTTCGGTCCTAGGTGGACCCCACAAAGATCACCATGATTTCCCCTATATATTTTGTTTAGATCTTCTTTGATTGTTGCTTGCAAGTACGAACAAAATAATTAGAGAATCTCTCATATGTATGGCCAACCCTCTTACAAGATCATTGACAATCTTTCACTCTCTCTCCTCACTACTCTCTCTCTCTATTTCGGTCACCCCCATAACCGAACCCACCTCCACCTCTCAACATCTTCATCTCCTCCAATTACAAGTTCCATTCAAAGCTTGAAGTTCATCCATGGAGGTTGCAAGTTGAAGGACTTTCAAAGGAGCTTGTTTCTAGTCTTTCTCATCAACTTCTCTCTACATCTTCATCACAAGATCCTACCTTAGCTTTAAGCTAGCAGTAAGTTCCTTATGTCACCTTTGTTCATCTTGTTCCATGATTAAAAGATGTAATATGTTAAATCTACAAGAACACTAAAAATGGTTTAAACAAGAAGATGAAACATGATGTAAGAATGTTAGTATGAAGTTGTTTGGATATATTGCTGATTATTTGCTGATTTACTTGTTAATATTGAGTACTAGAAATGTTTTTGATCATTATGCATGTTAACAGAACCAATAGAACTCGCATTAGAATGTAAAAGCTAAAACAACAGAAAGCTGTTTGGTGATTACAGCCAACTTCAGTTGGCTGTAACCGGACCTTAATAAAGCAGAAAATGTGTTTTCTGAACTCTAGATTTATGTATTATGAAATACGGTTCTAATGGCACTGGAATCATAATTTTTGGACTTCGTTTACTATTTTTAAAGGGTCATTTTGTAACAGCAGCTCAAGCTGCATTTTTGCTGCTGAAAATAGGTGTTATATTTTTGGTCATAACTGGAAATCTATATTGAATCAGCTCATGAAATTTGTACAGTAGATGACAACTGATATATTTGTAATTATCCCACTGGAATTTCGTAACTCGGACGCTCGATGAATTTTAAATAAATTATTCCGTGGACTGCAGTCAGAAAAAGATAAATCTGAGTTCAGTCCGGAAAATGAATTTTTATAAAATATTGGTGATGAATTGGATCCCGAGATTTTTATACAATAATATTTGGGTCGTTTAACACCTTCTGTAAAAAGTTGGGAATTATTGAAACAAGTTAACTATTTTATTAAAATCCCCGAAAACAGCCCAGTTTTGAATATTAATGCTGAAATGACATAAGTTGTAATTTGCATGTCTAAATGTCGGGTAGGTTATCTGTGAATCATATAACGTGTTATATGTGTTATGTGCATCATCGTATGTTTGTTTATGAGTGAGGAATGGATGGGAAACTTATATGGGCATAAACCGTTAAAGTGATGCATGTTATGTGATAGATACGTGTAGGAACTTTGTGCTCTATTTAAAAATCACTAAATGACTAACTGGTAATCATATTAGGACGTGATTGACCGACCTTGACTGTTAGCTATATTTGAGAATCTAACCGAGCAAACCGAGGTGAGTTCACACTTTCTACAAGGCATGGGATTTTCCGGTGGTTTGGGAATGGGTTAAAGAATTTAAAACTAAATCTACATATCCACTTGGGAAGATATGTACGGCCGTCCTCCATAGGTAGGATGCCATTATTAATCCTACGAATTCTCCTGGTGCAGAATACGTACGTTCGTCCTCCTGGTGTAGGGAAAGAACCATAAAAACTAGCTAGACAAAACTCTATCAATAAGTCCCTCTTCATTATATAGTCTTAATCGCCGAGGCCAATGGCGAGCTGGTCATTAGTTAATAGCGCTATTAGGTTTAACAAACCTCACACCGTGCCGGTCGGACGGGCGTGTACTAATGGACTATGGCAGACTATCAGTGATGATAGACACTGATATAGGGCATAACTTATTTGCGTAGTAGTCGATATCATACCGTCTAGTAGTTCACACGGGGAAAGCCCCACTGATTATGGTTATGGATTGGGTAATGACAAAGGAACTGGTTAAACATACTTTCAACTACGGGGTAACCCCCACGGCAATTAAGCCAACGAAAGTCAAACCACGTTTTTCAGAAACAACTTAAAACTAATCAACCAAACGTGAACTCACTCAACTTTGTTGTTGACTCGTTGTTACATGCCTTACAGGTCGTTAAACGCTTGAAGCTCGCACGAGGAAGGAGTCGTTGTGGTGTACGGACTGTTATGTTCCGTGCTTATTATTTAAATCCTTATGAACTTATTATACTTGCGTTTTGAACTTTAACTTATAAACTATGGACTTATGCTTTTGGATTTACTTTTATACTTCCGCTGTTTAAACTAAACATGGTTAACTAGCTTTGGTCACCAATCGTATTGTGGTTGGTCTTATTTACTTAATTACGATGTTCAATATGATTGGTGGCTCGATCCTGGTCACGTCACGCCTCCAAGCGGTGGTACTCCGCATGGTGGATTTTGGGGGTGTGACATCTTATGCTTGAGATTCTTGACTTTCTTGTCTTCAATCTGTAGAGGCCTTTCTACAAACTTGAGTTGTTCATTTACCTCTATATCTTTAAGAGGTACTATTAGTGATTCATCAGCTAAACACTTTTTGAGATTTGATACATGAAATACATCATGTATTCCTGCCATTTCCTCTGGCAGTTGTAGCTGATAGGCTACAGGTCCTATTCTTCTAACAATCTCAAAAGGTCTAACATACCTGGGACTTAGCTTTCCTCGTTTGATGAATCTTACTACTCCTTTCCAAGGAAAGACTTTCAACAATACTTTATTCCTTACTCGAAATTCTAATGTCTTGCGTAGCTCTTTTTTCGATCACGTGCGGCTTTCAGTCGTTCCTTGACTTGAATGATTTTGTCAGTTGTTTCTTGCACTATCTCTGGTCCAGATAGTTGCTTTTCCCTAATTTCTGCCCAACAGACTGGGGTTCAGCACTTTCGTCTGTAAAGTGCTTCGAATGGTGCAGCATTAATACTTGTGTGATAACTATTATTATAAGAAAATTATATTAAAGGTAAGTGATCGTCCCAGTTACCTCCAAAATCGATTACACAAGCTCTAAGCATGTCTTCCATTGTCTGAATTGTTATTTCGCTTTGTCCATCCGTTTGAGGATGATAAGTTGTGCTCAATTTTAACTTGGTTCCCATTGCCTTTTGGAAACTTGACCAAAAATGAGAGGTAAATCGACTATCCCTATCAGAAACAATTGATAAAGGAATGCCATGTAAAGAAACAATTTCATTTACATACAACTTAGCTAACTGTTCCATACTAAAAGTTTCTTTCATTGGTAGGAAATGAGCTGACTTGGTTAGTCTATCTACAATCACCCAGATTGTATCATTTCCTTTCTTTGTTTTGGGTAATTTAGTAACAAAATCCATTGTTATCAATTCCCATTTCCACACTGGCATTTCTAATTGTTGTAGCAATCCTGAGGGTTTCTGGTGTTCAGCCTTAACTTGTGAACAAGTTAAACATTTAGAAACATAGGTTGCTATATCCTTTTTCATTCATATCCACCAGAATTTTTTCCTTAAATCCTGGTACATTTTATCACTTCCTGGGTGCATCATATATTTAGACTTATGGGCTTCTTCTAATATATGATGACGTAGGTTTCCTAATTTAGGTATCCACATTCTCTTTTCATTAAAATCTCCAAATTCCATCTGTTCCTCGTTCTAATTCTTTCAGTATACCTTTTAATTTTTCAGAATCATCCTTGATTACTGATTCTTGTGCTTCTCTTATTTGATCATTTAAATCTACTTGCAGATTTAATTTGAGAGAATGTACCCTTTTTGGCTTTTCATGATACTTTCGGCTTAAAGTATCTGCTACTACGTTTGCTTTTCCTTCATGATACTGAATATCACAATCATAGTCACTAAGCATCTCCATCCAGCGTCTTTGTCTCATATTCAATTCCTTTTGCTTGAAAATATACCTTAAACTCTTATGATCAGTGAATATGGTAAACTTACTACCATAAAGGTAATGTCTCCAAATTTTAAGAGCAAAGATTATAGCTCCTAACTCTAAATCATGGGTTGAATAATTCTCTTCATGATTCTTAAGTTGTCTAGATGCGTAAGCTATAACCTTTTGTCGTTGCATCAATACACATCCATAACCTAATTTAGAAGCGTCACAATAGACTACAAAGTCTTCAGTTCCTTCTGGTAATGCTAATATGGGTGTATGGGTTAATCTTTGCTTAAGGATTCTAAAGGCTTCTTCTTGTTTTAATCCCCATTCAAACATAACAGATTTACAGGTTAGCTTAGTTAAGGGAATGGCTATTCTAGAAAAATCTTGAATAAATCTTCTATAATAACCGGCCAATCCTAAGAAACTTCTAACCTCGGTTGGCGACTCAGGGGTTTTCCATTTAGTAATTGCCTCGATCTTTGTTGGATCTACATGAATTCCTTCATGATTGACTAGGTGCCCAAGAAATTGTACCTGTTCTAACCAAAACTCGCACTTTGAAAATTTAGCGTAAAGCTTTTCCTTTCTTAATAGACTTAAAAGTGCGTGCAAATGTCTTGCATGATCTTCTTTACTCTTAGAATAAATTAGAATATCATCTATGAAGACGATTATGAATTTATCCAAATATGGCTTATATATTCGGTTCATCATGTCCATAAATGCAGCTGGGGCATTGGTTAAACCAAATGGCATGACAGTAAATTCATAATGGCCATACCTTGTTCTGAAAGCGGTTTTAGGAATGTCCTCTTCCTGTACCTTTAATTGATGATAGCCTGACCTTAAATCGATTTTAGAGAAAAATCGAGCTCCTTGCAGTTGATCAAACAGATCATCGATTCTCGGTACTGGGTACCTATTCTTAATCGTGACCTTGTTCAATTCACGGTAATCAATGCACATACGCATTGATCCGTCCTTCTTTTTAACAAACAGTATCGGCGCTCCCCATGGCGACGAACTTGGTTGTATAAATCATTTTTCTAACAATTCGTCTAATTGTTTCTTCAATTCTTGCATTTCTGCAGGTGCCAAACGATAAGGTGCTTTGGCAATTGGTGTTGTTCCTGGTAGCAGGTGAATTCTGAATTCAACTTCTCTGTTTGGAGGTAGTCCTGGTAATTCTTCTGGAAAGACATCTGAAAACTGAGATACTACTGGAATATCTTTTAAATCCTTTCCTTTAGTGTTAGTGATTACGGAAATCATATACACTATGGAACCTTTTCTTATATAGCTTGCAGTTTTCATCACAGAAATGAATTTTGTAGTTCTAGATGGTTTATCTCCTTTAATTGTGATCGTTTTACCTTTTGGTGAATTTACTTGAATTGACTTTTGATCACATAAAATATTGGCTTTATTGGCTATTAACCAATCCATTCCTAAAACAACATCAAATCCTGTCAGATTCATGGGATACAGGTTTGCCACAAATTTTTGATTTAAAATTTCTATTCTTGCTCCCTGCAAGATTTCAGAAATCCTAACAGTTTCTCCATTAGCAGTCTCTACTAGACATTCTTGTGGTAGTTTAGTTAATGACTGATTTAGAAATTTGCAAAATGATGTATTAATAAAACTTTGGTTTGCATGTAACACCCGTTCTTATAAATCAAGGTTTAACGTAAATTTTACGTAGAACAAACATGTAATTAAGATTACATAACATTTGGAAATACGGGTTTATTAAAACTTTTACAAATCATAAGTTATTCTACATAATGTGATCGAATTCGTTGTTTAAAAATTACAACGTAGCAAAGTGCGGAAGCGTGTATCATTATCGTGTTCGGTTCTTCGCTGAGCTTGATCGTCTTCCGGCATCCAAGGTGTACCTACATTTCATAAACATGAAATGCTTTAGTCATACGGGTTTAATCATGTCCGAACGATGTCCGGGAAACAATAGACTTTCAAATGAAAAACAAAATATAATAAAAAAATTCTCCACCGTAATTTACGGTGGGACCGTAAATTACGGTGGCCCCTGGGTTTCAATTCTTCTGCCGTAAAACAGACATTTAGCACCGTAACATAATCAACTCCACCGTAATTTACGGTGGAACCGTAAATTACGGTGGACTCTGCATCCAGATTCTCTATTTTATCGTAATTTGACACGAAATCTTTCGTATCTTTCAAACCGCTTATTCGTTTGACCTACCGTTTCTTCCTACATATTTGTAATTTGATTCTCCGTCATATGGAGTTAAAATCCGGCATCCGGCTTGATAAAATTCAAGACTTTTAAGTCTTCGGCTTATTACCATATTTACCAAATTTTGACCCGTTCGCGATTTTGTCAAACAAACATGTTTATTTGATCCTTATTCCCATGATATTCATAATTTCACTAATTCCTATCATATTAGGTTCAAGTCACGGGTTTCTTACGTATCATAAACCGTTTATGCTCATTTGCGTGTTTTGACCCGTTAAGGGTATTTAGACATATTTTGAGTATGAAACGCTTTCATCCGTTTCTTACGTTATTATACAACATTTCTTACCAAGTAATCTTCCACCACAACTATAATTGTGGTGGACTTAATGAGGTGATCTATATAATCCGAGTTTTTCTCATCGGATTGCTAATTTACGTCAAAGACTCATATAGAGTCATTTGACCGAAGAATTGCATCTTTCGCTTCTTATACTGATTCCAATTATTTATTTGATCATAAAACTCGTTTCAAAACTACCTTTAAAGGTTGTTTGTCCAATTCTGCTTATAAGGGCGTTTTAGTCCGTTTAGCCAATCAATTACGATGAAGGACAGTTGGAAGCATGTTTGACCCATAACCCCCTTTTTAAACCTATGATTTTGTTTGAAAAGTCATTAAGCTTCCCAAACGCAATGTTCATTATTTAAAACATTCGGTTACTTATCAAGTAACCAAATGTTTATTTTGACTTCTATTTAACACTCATTGAACCGCATATTCTGAATGAGTGTTACTCTTTCTCACATACCTAGCGCGGATCAATATTTTGACCCGTTTTTAATACCTTGCTTTTATAACCGCTAATCCATAGCGTTGCTAATACCCATTTGACATTTACCCCTGAAATAATATAACTCGACAATGATCATTAGTCATTATTGTCAAAAGGTGATTTCTTCACCTTTTGACCCATTTGGTCTAAATGACCGATTATGTTGGCGAGATGATATTTATTACCATCTCATCTATATGACTCGCTTCGGTTTCAACCGTGTGGTCATTTCACGTATTAATCGTTTTCTTAACGCTTTTTAGCCTATCATGGCTTACGCATTACAGTGTCTTTCAAAACAAATAGTTATGGTCAACGCATGACCAATTTACCGTTTCAATTCCTTTTTAAACCATCAACATGGTTTCTTGTCATGCTCGACTACCTTGTTCCGTACGTTTACACGTCGGAACATCATACCTAAATTATGTATTTATCTTATTCGTAACTAATACGATAAGAGAATATTCTAACATATAAGACTAGTGTAAGCTATACTTACCTTGCATCCGAATTATGCTTTTCCGCCATTCTTGCTTCGTTTGACCCGCTTCCTTTCCAAGCCTCCACCTAGCTTGTCAAGCGTCAAACTATCATCATAATTCGTAAGACGGTTATATTAGTCATCATTAATTATGACTATTCCATCTTACATATTTTCTATCACAAATACCATTCGATCTTATTAATGGTCGGTTTGACTATTTAAAAGTCAAATCACCAATTAACACATATGATTGCACTATCAAGTTCACAAGACTCAATTAGGCGCATTATCAACACTTAGTTCTCAATTAGGCATTGTAACAAACACCTAATGGGCATGATTCTACACATTTGCTAACTAGTTCATAATTAGTCATTTTTACCAAGATTAACATCAAGATTCAACCATTATCATGTATGATCAAATACACAAACTTGCAATTTGTTCAAGTATCTTGCATCTACTATCACTTATGATGATTTCTAACACAACTATATTATCATCTTTTCTACATAATCAAAACCCACTTGACACATGAGTGTATGATTATGAATTCACAACAATGAACACCAATTCAACAATTACATGGCTAGGGTTTACTACTAGACATAGTTTCATCCCTAATTTCATCCAAACAACATACATGCAAGCTTAGATTCGAATTCTCTAGGTTTACTCAGAATTTCAACTAGAGATTTTCCAAGAAATTTACATACCTCGTGACTCCTTTTTCAATGGAGATCACTAATTCATACTCGGATTTTGATTTGGACTTGATTTACCCCTTCAATTTGATGAAATTGTGTTGATTAGGGTTTGAGCTCTCTAAGAGCTTCTCCTGGCCATTCTCACGCACGCACACACTCTTGTGTGTGTGTTTTTGTGTTTTATTTTTAAGTTTATAATTCCCATTTCAAGTTACCCGGCTTTGGTCCCTCGTGTTTGGTTAGTTATTAATTAGATCACAACCTGATTATTTTCAATAATATTCCCACTTATTAACTAGGTTTAATATTCCTAGTTAACTTAGCGGGTTCAGGAATATTTATGACTAAGTTTATTTTAGGTCCCGTTAACTCGGGCCTTCTAAGCTTCTATTTCTTAAAAGCTTTTATTCACTTTTTATTTATTATTAGGATTAATTATTTAAATCCTAATATTTACCGGGTAAATTTTACCACTAACGGTATTTTACCCGTCTTTACTATTAACGTGGTTTGATTACCAAAGCCGTTTTCGGGGTGTTACAAGTCTACCCCCCTTAAAGAGGTTTCGTCCTCGAAACCTTTTCTTACTTAATTTATCGAGTTCAGCTCCATGCATTTGCTCTCGATAATCAATTAAGCATTTCTCATATCTTAACCGATTGTTAGTATTACCAGAAAAGTATGGTAATATTCTTTTGGTTATTAATCATCTACGTATCTTACATGACATAATGCGACTTGAAATAACGTAATCTCGTTATTTCCACTAGTTTAATTAACTTAGCGATATTCCTCGCTTTCATATACTATCGAATTCTTCATGAATCCATTACTTTGACCCGTTTAAAGGTCTCTAGTGAAATCTTTCACTCTAGCAACAATTCCTTTTATTTTTCAAATTTATTTATTCGGTTTAGTTATACCGAATTTACCGTTTACTAGCGAACCAAATTTCTTAACTTGAATTGCTGACTTTAACCGGTTTCACTAACTAGACTTATTTGTCCAGTTACTTTTTACCGCTTGCTTGGTTATAATGTGATTTTACTTCACATTACATTTCTTGACCGTGATTGTGTTACATCATGTTTAATTTATATCAACCTTTCATTTTAGAAAATATCTCACTTTTCGAATATATTGTCTTGCGCCTATCAATGTCAAGACTTGTATCTTTCATACTTATTATTTAAATTCCTATCAGAATTTATGTTTGTAAAAACATTATTTCTTACTAAAACCGAAGTTTTAGTTTTTGGATCTTCTCTGTAACTTTTGTCAATTATCCATACCAGGATATTGACAATCCATAATTTATTCTTATTTAGTTATATTCCATTACCGGCTCATTATTCTCTTGCATTTAACGCTACCTTTATCTGGCTGGCGCTCATTTGTACCATTCGGCGTTATATTGTATTCAACATGTTTGACCTATTAATGTGAAATCCATCATTTTTAAACAATCAACTTTATTCTTTATTCAACCCATTCGACTTCGAATAGTTGAACATGTTTACTCAAAATTTCTATATACGAGATTTTATAGTCATAACTCGTAATCCAAGCTACTTTGATTTTTCAACCCGCGTTCACGTCTCTTGGTTTACGCATGTGTTTAATTCTTACCCATCCACCGGGTGTTTTACCGAAGTCGTTATTATTGCAACCCTCCCGGTATGCATTAAGACCTCGCTTCATTTTTATATTCCGACTTTGTCTTTAAGTTTGACGTTTTACAAAAACGACCCGTTAAGGGACATATTTGCATTTTCCAGGTTCGAGTGTAAGTACACTCCCTCCCAATGCTTGTCTAAATCATTTTACATGCTTGCGTTTTCTGGGTTCGAGTGTAAGTACACTCCCTCCCAATACTTGTCTAAATCATTTTTTTTTTCATGCTTGCGTTTTCTGGGTTCGAGTGTAAGTACACTCCCTCCCAATACTTGTCTAAATCATTTTACTTGCTTGCGTTTTATGGGTTCGAGTGTAAGTACACTCCCTCCCAATACTTGTCTAAATCATTTTACTTGCTTGCGTTTTATGGGTTCGAGTGTAAGTACACTCCTTCCCAATACTTGTCTAAATCATTTTACATGCTTGCGTTTTCTGGGTTCGAGTGTAAGTACACTCCCTCCCAATACTTGTCTAAATCATTTTTCATGCTTGCGTTTTCTGGGTTCGAGTGTAAGTACACTCCCTCCCAATACTTGTCTAAATCATTTTACTTGCTTGCGTTTTATGGGTTCGAGTGTAAGTACACTCCTTCCCAATACTTGTCTAAATCATTTTACATGCTTCTTTGTCCCTTCGCTCGGGCTCATTATCCTGATGTAATACGCTTCAGTCACTCGGTTGTGCGTTTACATTATTATCAAATATTTTGCTTATCTGATTCATTTGGGTACTTTTTAATTAGTCCCATTTACTCCGCCCTTACTACATCGGATGTAAATGTGTCCGCTATAAGAAACTCGTGGTATCATATGCCACTACTTACTTGGCCAGAGTAAGCGATTTAACACATGACGTACACGACCTTTTTATAGTTTTCACATCACGCCCTATGTAAGTAACGCCTCTATTCAGTTTTCTTGGAAATTATATCCTGGATATGTATTCCTGTTCAGGCTTTCCAAGTTTCTAATTTACCCATGCAACGATCATTCTCTACGTGTTTGTTGCATATTGCTAATTGTGCGATTATTTAAAATGTGCACCTTGTAATGTTTGCCCCTACGGGCGTTCCTTGCTATTAACCTTGTTCGCGACCGTTACGCGATTTTGGTCCTTGATGAGTATGCTCTTCCTGTCATACCTCGTACCGTTCCATCATCATATCCATAATTCGTTCAACTCCCGTCATCTTCAGACGCGAGTGTCCTTCAATTAAAACATTCACAAGAGTTAGTAATGTCAACTTTAATAATCGCCCGTATTATAATAAAAGGCTCTTTTTTTTCTACTATACGCGTCAACGCGCGTATTTTTGTCGACTAAATCAATCATTTTAATAGGGGTAACGTGTATCACACGATAGCCCTATGTGTTGTTTACAACACTTTAGCATGCTTAGCTATTAGCATACATGTACTTACCGGATTTGCGATCAAGCCTCGAACCGAACACCAATTCTTTATTAAGAGCATAAGGTTTAAGTCCAAGCATAGCTTTCCCGCCATACTTGAATCTCTTAAACCAAGGCTCTGATACCAACTTGTAACACCCGTTCTTATAAATCAAGGTTTAACGTAAATTTTACGTAGAACAAACATGTAATTAAGATTACATAACATTTGGAAATACGGGTTTATTAAAACTTTTACAAATCATAAGTTATTCTACATAATGTGATCGAATTCGTTGTTTAAAAATTACAACGTAGCAAAGTGCGGAAGCGTGTATCATTATCGTGTTCGGTTCTTCGCTGAGCTTGATCGTCTTCCGGCATCCAAGGTGTACCTACATTTCATAAACATGAAATGCTTTAGTCATACGGGTTTAATCATGTCCGAACGATGTCCGGGAAACAATAGACTTTCAAATGAAAAACAAAATATAATAAAAAAATTCTCCACCGTAATTTACGGTGGGACCGTAAATTACGGTGGCCCCTGGGTTTCAATTCTTCTGCCGTAAAACAGACATTTAGCACCGTAACATAATCAACTCCACCGTAATTTACGGTGGAACCGTAAATTACGGTGGACTCTGCATCCAGATTCTCTATTTTATCGTAATTTGACACGAAATCTTTCGTATCTTTCAAACCGCTTATTCGTTTGACCTACCGTTTCTTCCTACATATTTGTAATTTGATTCTCCGTCATATGGAGTTAAAATCCGGCATCCGGCTTGATAAAATTCAAGACTTTTAAGTCTTCGGCTTATTACCATATTTACCAAATTTTGACCAGTTCGCGATTTTGTCAAACAAACATGTTTATTTGATCCTTATTCCCATGATATTCATAATTTCACTAATTCCTATCATATTAGGTTCAAGTCACGGGTTTCTTACGTATCATAAACCGTTTATGCTCATTTGCGTGTTTTGACCCGTTAAGGGTATTTAGACATATTTTGAGTATGAAACGCTTTCATCCGTTTCTTACGTTATTATACAACATTTCTTACCAAGTAATCTTCCACCACAACTATAATTGTGGTGGACTTAATGAGGTGATCTATATAATCCGAGTTT